>CM070640.1:5582600-6782600 GCA_036346255.1 Ampelocalamus luodianensis | reverse complement strand
GTTTCAAAGGAACCATCTGTGTTATACTTATCACAGAACCGTCGCTGCTTAATGTCGAACAGCTTCTCCGGTCATCCCCCGACGCCATCAAGGACCTTAGTGAGCTTCTAGTAGTCCCCTAGAGCCTTTGCGCATGTCAGATAGGATGATTAGCTAGTGTAGCATAGAGTTCGCTATGGCCGATTATGGCGCCACCGCGTGAAGCGTTGTCACCGCCGCCTCGGTGACCATTGGTCTCCGTGGAGAAGGAGAGAGGTGAGTTAGGTTAGGATTTTTTGCCGATTTTATTTACTTGTCAAATAAAGTACAAATTTAATGATTTTTTTTGGAAGCTTATGACCTTAGGTAGCTTCTCCTATAAAATTTTTAGAGGTTAATACTTTTGTGAATTTTTCTAAAATTCGAACAATTTTCTCTTTGTATGGTTTGTAGTTGTTTTTCCTAAACAAGATTTTATGTAAAAGTTTTTGTGAATTGTTCCTAGGATAATATGCCCGAATCAATTCTATCATTTGAAAGTTTCACTCTGTTTCACTTTGTTTCATCTATTTCCTTTTAGCACCTATTTGTTTGTAGTTCAAGTTTTGCTTTTTAGTTCAAAAACCAACTTTAATAGGGTATATTTCATATGCAAATGATCAAAGTAATTTCCCTAATGCATTTACAATACATAATCCCAGAATTAGGATGTGGGATGTTACAGAGGAATCGATGAAGAAGTTGGGGAATTCGGCTGTAAGATGATCTTCTCGTTCCCATGTAACTTCATCTTCCATATGGTTGCTCCAATGGATTTTCAACATTTTGATGGCACGGCTACTTGTATGATGTGTGGCCTCTTCTAAAATTCAAATCGGGTGCTCCCGATAGGACAGACTCGGTTGGAGATCAAGGGTCTCCAACTGAGTGAATTGGTGGGGGTTCGAAGAAATTTCTTCAGCTGAGATACGTGGAAGACATCATGTACGTCTGAAAGTTGAGGTGGCAGCTCTAGCTGATACGGTACATCGCCTTTCCTTGTGAGCATTTGGTATGGACCGATATACCGAAGTGCCAGTTTCTCATGGACTTTGAAACGGCGGATACCGCGTAGTGGTGAAACCTTGAGGTAGACAAAATTATTTACTTCAAAGCTCAGCTCACGGCAACGGCAGTCGACATAACTCTTATGTTGAGATTGTGCTTCTTTCAGGCGTCTTTTTCTCGCATCCACTTGCTTTTGAGCTTCTTGGATGACAGTTGGTCCAAAGAACTGTTGTTCGCCAACTTCTGACCAGAACAAGGGTGTTCTACACTTTCTCCCATAAAGTGCTTCGAACGGGACATTTGAAGACTGCATTGGAAGCTGTTGTTGTAAGAAAACTCTGTGAAGGCCAAGCATTTCTCCCAATTCATGTTGTAGGACAGCACACATTCTCGCAACATATCTTCCAAAATTTGATTGATCCTCTCCATTTGACCACCCATTTGGAGATGAAAAGCCATGCTAAAGAATAGCTCGGTTCCCAACAATTCGTGTACACTATCCCAGAATTGGGAAGTGAACTGATGTCCTCGATCAGATGTTATGATCTTCGGCACACCATGCAGACGGATGATATTTATCCATATAAAGTTCTGCAAGATTAACTCCATTGTAAGTGGTGCAAACCGGAATAAAGTGAGCCATCTGGGTAGGCGATCTACGATAACCCAGATGAAGTCGTGTCCACTGTGGGTTTTTGGTAACCCTGTTATGAAATCCATACTGATTTCGTCCCATTTCCACTCGGGAATATTCAGGGGCCGAAGTAACCCTGCGGGTCGCTGGTGCTCTACCTTGACACGCTGGCACACGTCACACCAGGCAACATATGCAGCGATATCTTTCTTCATACCCGGCCACCAGAACTGTTTCTGGAGATCCTGGTACATCTTGATGCTTCCAAGATGAATGGAGAGAAATGAATTATGAGCTTCTCTGAGGATTAGCTCCTAGATATCTCGATCCTTTGGAAGACAGATCTGCCGCCCATGCATGACTAATCAACTCATTTTCTTTGAAAATTCTGATTTTTTGCCATCTTGAAGGTTGAGCTTGATTTCGGCTATGGCTGGATCCTTAATTTAAGCGGCCTGGACAGAGATAAGTAGAGATAACTTGATCGCTACTTTAACACCATGCATTAATTTCTCCTTGTTAGCATTTATTTACATTGTTAGCGGTACATTGTTAGCATTTATTTACATGTTTCTTTTGGGAGAAAAAAGGATCCAAGTGACCCAAGTCGAAGTGATGATGTATGGTCCATGCAAGTACTATGCTTTCACGTCAGCGACCAGTTAGCTAATCGATCGTACGGTGTGTGTGAAAGAGAATCTGAATATTTCCAGAGCTTTTGTTTATAGAGAATGAAAATAGCAGAGTCACGTGCATGTATGTACCTTCAGTGCAGTCCATTGAAGGAGAAAGAACAGAAGAGCAGGACGGCGAGCTAACTCTAGCTGTCCGCGGGAGGTACAGAACGGGACGGGGGCTTGAGCAGCATTTAGGCCCAGCCCAGTGACACCAAGTTGTTCTTTTTTTCCTTTCTTTCTTTGACAAACCCAGATGTAGTGAGTGACCGAGATGATAAAGGTAATTTCTTGCCATGCTCAACGACATGGTATGATTCTGTCCCAAATGCATTAACAGTCGAGGCACTCACATGTAAAGATGGCTTAGCACTGGCAGCAAACTGGGGTCTCCAGAAAATTGTTGTCGAGACAGGTAATAAGAATCTTATGAGCTCCTGGAAGTCGATTCCTAGTTTCCTACCCAACGAACTGAGATAACGAACATTCTGAAGGAGAGTCGGCAACTTAATTAGTTTGCATTTTTCTTCTTTTGTTCTTCAGTATGTCCCTAGGGAGGCCAATGAAGCCAGAGACGGAGACAGGTGTCCTATGGTTAATGAAACCTTTTATATAGTTCTTAATTTCTTAGGTAGAATAGTAAAATATTTCTACGTACTATCTCTCAATATTTAGTTTTCACCGTATGGCTCTTTAGCCCTGAGTAAAAAATTTCTGGCTCTGTCCCTGAATAAAGTTGCTCATATATATGCTCGTCAGGCCTCTCGAAGCTGTAACCGGTTCATGTGGCTTAATGTAGGACCGGATTTCCCATTTAGCTGTATTCATCAACCATGTAGGTGATGAATGAAGCTAATGCTCTGGTTGGAGTCTTAAAACAAGGAACAGAAGAGCAGGGCCGCGAGCTAGCTGTCCGCGGGCGGCGCAAAACTGGACGGGGGCTTATTTGGGACGGTGGCTTGGCAGCATTTGGGCCCAGCCCAGTGACACTCAGTTGTTCTTTTCTCTCTTTATTTCTTTGACAAACCCAGATGTAGTGGGTGACCGACCTTGCAATGGGTCAATCTGGATCATTTCTTCTATGTTTGTGTTGCAGGCTCTGCTTCTGGCGGTCAAGACAATCCCAAGTTGGCATACAATATGAGGTGCATGGTTGGGCCAACTTTGGGTGTAATGGGATTACACCGTCGTCTATTTCTGTTAGAAGTTGTTTCTTTCAAGTGGGTCGTAATTCGATCCCATGTAATTGGATACGGAGCCAGTGGAATGCCCATTCCCCTCACATCCAGGCGTTATCATGCGATTGTTCCTTGGTTTGTTTCTCATGCGATTGTTCCCCTTCTTCCCGATCGATCCCTTCTTCTCATTGGCTGCATCCATGTCTTCTCAGCGAACATGATCTCTCCTGATCCTCTTCTCTATCCTCGTTACACATCCATCTCTTGCATTTCCGCCGCCGGCTCCACACCTCCTCTAAGCGTTGTCCCCCTCGCAATGACCTTGCGCTCCTCTCTCCCCATGCCATGCTTCCTAGGTTCCGCCACCGGCAGTGAGAGATCCCGCTGGCGCCGCCAAGGGTCTCGGGGGGTTTGGCTCCTGCCGCAATTCGAGGGCGGATGGGGGTCGACCCCCGTTGAGTGGATGCTGTCATTATCGGGGGGTGATAGGAGGGTGTGGGCTTCCGCGGCAGCGGCATGGCGGACGTTGTCGAGCTGGAGGAGGGGAGGCTTGCCCCGACCGATGGCAGCAGCGCTTTTGTCGAACTCGATGTCGCGCTCTCCTACATTGCCGTGAGTGCCTCGTGTCGCCTCACCCCATCTCTTCAACACCATTATTGCAAGAAAACAAATATTGTTAGTGGTATCCAATACCATTCCTTGTTGCAACCATGTAATCACCCATTACACCATCAATTCCCTTGTAAACTCATTTCAATTACATTTACGTTATCTTTCTTTGAACCAAACACCACCTATATCTAATGTTAAGATGTGGCAGGAGCTCAGGGCAGCAACAAGATATCCATATATCCTAAGTCTTCACCACATGCCACGATGAGTAAATCTAACGTAACCTTACATACTCTACCAAAACTATATACAGAAACACATTTAAGTTCTAATTTCACTCTGATGATTGTTTGGCTTAATGTCTAAATGGCCCTATTTGTTTGGGATTTTTCTTCGGCTTAAAAGCAAAAAAAGCCAAAGCTCAAACAAACGGGTGACGTTTTCAACTAGTTTATGAAAAGTTTAAGTCACTTTAAGCCTATAAGCCATAAGCTAGTTGAGGGGTGTTTTTTGGCTTTTGCGGGTTGAAAATAGCCATTTACCACTCAACTTCATCGAAATTACCCACCAATGTCATCCGTATACGAAAGAAAAGCCCTTCAATTTGTCTCTCATTCCTCCTCCCCTCTCCAACTTGTTTGTTTGCCTCCTCTCTCGCAAGTCGGAGACCATATCTCCCAACGTCACCGTCCTCCTCACCCATGCCACCGTCCTCCACACCGCCAAGCTGGCGTCCTCTTCCTACATTGCTGACCTGGCCTCCCCCTTTGTGACACCTCTCTCCACCGCCTCCTGGTGCGACACCTCTGTCCACCTCCTCCTGGTGCGACACCTCTGTCTACCTCCTCCTGGATGCTACACCGCCCCTCTTCCCATGTCGCCGACCAAGCCTCTCCCTTTGCTTGGTGCACACGCAAAGCTACCAGGATAGCATCCAAAGATTCTGCGCCACGTACACAGAAGTGTACCAAGCATTGACTCCAATTAGGCAATTTCGATGCACCAAGACGAATCGTGTTCTACTTACCGACTGCTCCAGTGCCAGTTCGTTCTGTCATTAATCATTGGTGTTTTATTCGACGATCCATCATCTTCTATGGGTTATTATGGAAATATCCGCACATGTGGGGTCCAAGGTGGAGGTTTGTAGGTATCCAAATTTTGAGGTATTGAAAGAAAAAGAAAAAATGTCAGTTGTGAGGACAACTGAATTTGGTGTTGTCACAGCCCCATTTTGTATATATGGTAATTATATGCATTTCATGAGCATACATGTTGTTTTTGGAGCATATGCATAAATGGTTGCACTTGAGTTATTCAAAACAAATGAAAACCCACATCTTAAAATGCAACTCCAAAAGAAAACTGAAATTAATGCTTGTAAACATCTCTGGAAAATAAATTATTCAAATACTATAATAATTATCATGAATTAATATGATTTTTTTCAAATTTTTAGAACTCATCTTGACATGGATAAAAATCTATGTTCAATTTATAAATAGCATCTAAAAAGAATTTTAAATAAAACAATTAAGTCATGAACAGTGGGTTTATAAAATTTATTTGGGTTCTATATAATCCCAGTAAACTCTCTTAAAAGTTTCAAATTTTCATAATTTTTTTGCTATTTTTAACTCACTAGTCAAACTAAATGAATTGGGATTTAATTCGGTCAACTCTTTAGCCTTTCGGACCGTCCGAACTGGACCCTTGGCGTGATCGTACCAAGTTGAACCCACTCAGCTTGGTTGGACCCGACCCATTCATCGAGCCACACTCGGAACCGCTCCCACTAACTGGCGGGCCCCCACTCTCCAGCGTCTTCTTTTCCAGGGCGGCGCCCGTGCTAGTGCACCGCTCGGCCGAACGCCCGCATGGTGGCCATGCAGCAGCTTCGTCTCTAGCGCATGAGCCACGCGTCCTCCCCTCACGCTCGCGCCGCTTGCCGAGGCCTTCGCCTTCTCCTGGCCTCTTCCTCCCTCCCCATCCTCCCTTTTCTCTATACTCCATCCGAGCTCCAAACATGCGAGCTCCAGAGACCGCTCGGTCGCTGACCCGCTCGTCGCCATTCCGGCCACCGTAGTGAGCTCTGACCATCCACAGCCGTGTCACACGGCGCCCCATCACCACACCTCTCCTCCCCTTTCATCTTCACCAAGAAACCCAGAAGAGCCCCGAGAGCACAGCGCCATGGCCGCATGAGCCGCCACGCCCGTCATTGCCGTTCCGGCCGGCTTGAAGCATCTTTCCCCCCATCTTTGTACCTCACTCTGTGTTCCGAAGCCCCAAGGGCATTTCACCCCAACTAATTTATTCATTCATCCAGAGGATTTCACCAACAACTTCATCTTCTCCAACCACGGCCGAAGTCGCCGCTGCGCCCAATACTCCTTGCTGGAGCACCTCTGGCTCAATTCTTTGCAAGTGAAGCACCCTCAGGCCTTCCCCAAGCTTCCCCAACCGCCGATTGAAGCACTCCACCACCCAGCCGGTGCCCCCACGGCAAACCACCCGCACCGTCGTCGGTTCACACCGTCGGCTTGCTACGGCACCTCCTTGTCACCATTGATAGCTCCGGTGAGTTCCCCACCCTTGCCTTCCGCTCATGCGCGTGCTAAATCTCCCTCTATTCCCCTCTGGCGCCATCTCCCTATCTCCATCCTAGGCTCCGGCCACCGCGTGCAGCCGCCCCATCGTTCTCGACCACCCTCGAGTGCGCCACCACTATCCTTTGGTGCACCTCCCTAGCCTGGTTCCATTTTGCTCATGTGCGTCTGCCACCGTCACACCTACCGCCGGCGATGATCCTTGGCTGAGCCACCTTCGGCCGTCCTCTGTTTCCCCTTCTCAGCTCCCTCTCTGTGTTTGATCCTGAACTGAAGAACCCAACGTAAGAGGTCTTGAAGTGCTAACTAGTTTTGTGACTGATGTTTGAACCACTCAAATGATTTAGCAAGGAGTTTAGTTAAACAAGACTCCCACTAAGCAAATTTATTCTCAGTGTCCAGAATATATAATAAGGTGATCTGGGGATAACTAGAATTTAGTAGGATTAAATAGAACTTTTGTTGATCCAAGTAGCCATTTGAACACTTGTCTAACAATAGCACTTCAGTTCAGAAAAACTTTCTGTTAAGTGTTGTATGAACAGAAAAAGAAATTGCGAACTTGAAATGTCAGTAGAAGACCCACACCATTTTAGCCAAATTAAAAATTTAGTAAGCAAGGAGTTTGGTTAAGATAGTACTTCAAATAAGATAATCTTTTCTCAATTTTTAGAATGTTTGAACAGTAGGGAAGGCATATGATTAGGATAGTTTTTACATAAGCAATTTACAGATTGTATTTTCATTCAGTGGCTGTCAGTGGCCCTCTTTTCCTCTGTAGCTCTCAATGTATGTTTGAGTGTGTATATGGTTGTGGGGCACTGGGATCCCAGTTAGTTGATTAGTAAGAGTAGTGCTTAAGTAAATACTAGCTGGAACGACAGAATGTTACATCCTTAATTAGATATGGCATGGAGTTAGCTGGGAATAAAATTATGGTTAAATATTAATTAGACTCTGTTAATAGGTTAGTCAAGCAATGGTTATGGCAATTGCATTCTAACTGAAGGTAATAGGGAAAGTGAATAGTGAGTAACGAGTTACTAAGCATTGGTTAGTACTTCGTTAGTGTATGCCTGACATTGGGAGCCACCTAGGCTAGTTAGCTATTTAGAATATGTTAGTAGGCAATTAGCAGTTAAGTTTAAAGAACAGGTTTAAAAAGGAATCATATTAAAAACAAATATAGTTGCCTACCATATCTAGTCAAGTGCTATAGCTAGGATTAAGTTGTAACATCCCAACTTTGGGCTTGTGTTTTAAATGTAAGAAAATCAGTAGAAATTAAAACTTTTTCTTACATCATGTATTTCCTGTTGTGCCAAACAATTCTTGTACAAGGGATTATGGAAATACAAAGTCACAAGTCTTTTTGATCCAAACTTTGATATTCCAAAAAAAACCATCTTGTCAAATTTTGTGATCATCCTCTGGAAATATTTTTCCTAAGTTCTTGGGATGGTTTGTGGCCCCTCTGAAAAATTTCACAATTTTTAGAAATTGTTTAAATATTTTTAGGGGACAGTCAAACCTCAAAACAGAGCCTTGCAGAATTTTTGGAGATTTATTCACAGCATAAAAACCTCTGAAAATTTTACACAAGGTTAATATCTGAGTTAGCAAGCTCCTGTAAAAATTTCATAATTTTTGGAGTTAATTTGCTACCTCAAATAAATCCTTCAAAGTCTCTGTTTGAATTTAGAAGTCAAACCTAGTCACTGTGCTTTGGGTTCGAGTCAGACTCGGGCTCGAGCCAACTGACTCGGTCCAGTCAACTAACTGCACCGCGCCCGTTTGAAAAGCCCGCGATCGATCTCAGCCTTTGGATCTAAATCGCGCGGCCCTCGTGCGTGTAACCCTTCGGACCTTCCGGTTGCATGCGCGTATGTCGATCGCTAGATCTCCATCTAACCGCCCAGATGCGCCGAAACCTTCGGACCCTCCGGTTGTTGGTTTGAACCTGAGCGGTTGGATTAAGATCCAACGCTCGCCGGTTCCTCCGTTGTAAACCGTGTTTGCGACGTGGGGCAATCCGAGCCGTTCGTTTCTAATCCTAGGGCTTGCGACCTCCTTCGTTGTATTTTGAACCGGGGAGGCGTGGCGCTATCTTAGCCGTCCGATTTAAATCGTGGGGCTCTGGAACGCCCGAGCCTTTCCTCTGGTCATCTTCAACCTCTAGCCGTGCATGAACAGTAGGGAGAGTGATGGCAGGGTCAAATCGTGCTTCCTACAGCCACCCTAGTCAATAGTAAGGGTCGTGGGAGACACCTTCGGCCATGCCATGCCCTATTGCACGTCTACCACCTTTTATCCTTGTCGGCCGCACCTTGTGCTCTGTGTTTTGCCGCCCGAAAAGTTTGTGGTGCAAACCCTAATGCCTCCAAGGTCTTATAAGCACCCAAATCACTTCCTGGTATTTCTTTAGACCACCATCAAGCTCCATTCTCAGTATTGGAGCTTAACACCTCAAAAATGGCAAGTCGCCATTGTTGACCCGAAAAGCTCCATCGGTGTTCTTGGTGTTCCAGTGGTTCTCCTTCATGTTTCTTTGCCCTATCCTTATCTCTTTGCTGTCTTGAGCATTTCCCCTCACTTAATTTTGGATTTGATTCTCAGGAATTGTCCAATTTGGGATTTGTTCAAATTCGGCCGAAATTGGTCATCTTCTTCCTCAGCTCAGGTGAGTGCTCCATTTTCTAATTACTTGCTCATGTAGCTTCTGCGGACCTTAATGAAGCTATATTAATGCTTTGATATCACTCATTTGGCTCAGGGTGTCATTTTCAATCTTTCTTCTCCAAGTCCGGCGAGCTTCCTCCGTGATCAAGCTTCTCCGGCCATCTTTGAAGCTTCTCTTCATCAAGGTAGCTTCTTATTAGTCCTTAGAAGCTGTGGCACCCGCTTCCTTGGACGGCAGCTGAGCTTTTCGCTATTTTCGTGCTTAGCAGTAAAAGCTTCCTTTTTCGTCTTCCGGCTAGCCGGCGTTCTAGTCCCTCACCGCCGGCGAGAATGCCACCATTAGGTTCGTAGTGCTATTGCGATTCCATTTTGGTTCTTGTCCGGCGCCGCCGCGGCCAGTGTCGCCGGCGATTAGCCGTGAAAGTCGCTCGGGTTTTGCCGGCACAGAACTCCTGTTTTCGTCATTTTTTTAGGACACATTAATTGCCAATCATTAGTCAATTAATTGTGTCTTAACCTTTGTCGTTGAGCCACTGACCAGTGGGCCCAACATCCTTAAATTGCCGCTGGCGCAATCCCGCGCTGTCCCGATATCATTAATGCTTAATCATTGATTAATTAATGTGTCGGCATTTAATCGCTGTCGGAAATCGCCTCTGGGTCGCTGACTTGTGGGCCCGAGGGATTAAAATCAAATTTCAGTAGTCATTAGTGTCTATTTAATGTTAATCATTAGAAGCATTAATTCTGTCCTAAACCGCCACTCTTAGTCGTTGACATGTGGGCCCAGTGCACTGTGCACGTGGGTTAAACGTTCGCGTGGGTGGCTCAAGGTCACTGACATGCGTGCCCCACGTGTCAGCATCTCTTTTTGAACTTCAATCTTTGGTCACCGTCGATCCCTTGATCAACGGCCCTGATCGTGAGTGCATTCGGACCCTCCGGATGCCTTGATCATTCTCGACCGTCGATCTTGCGATCAACGGCTGAGATCGTGTATGCAATCGGACCTTCCGACCGTTGGTGCGCTCTGGACCGTCCATCTGCAGATCTGCAGCTGGGATTGGCCCAAGCAACCGCACCGTCCGGTGTATTTTGCATACACGAGTGTGCGCCGTTGGATCGTGATCCAACGGTGGGCTTCTTTTAGGTTTCGCGCGCGTGCGCTGTTTTCGGCGCGCGTCAGCCGTAGGATTTTAGATCGAGGGTTGTCGAGTGTCCACGTCTTATTCTATTTTTGGAGTTTGTCTGTTTATCGGTAAGTATTTGTTTAACAACTGAAAATGATATAAAAACTTTAGAAACTCATAACTAATTCATTTTAACTGCTTTTTAGATAATTCCAACTGTAATAAATTGTGTTATCACTTAAGTTTATTATAAAAATGGATTCAAGCATATTCCAGTAGCAGAAAATTGTATAACTAGAAATAACTTGATTTCTGTCACTTTGAATATTCCAGAAATAGATTTAACCTTGAAAAATGCATATCTTTTTCTGTATAAGTCCAATTTGTGCAAAATAAATTTTGTTAAATTCATCTGTTAGTATACTTTCACATGGAATAAGATTTGAGCATGTTCATAATTCTGTAAAATGATTTGCATTAGATTTACAACTTAGAAAAATCATAAGTAAATATGTATAACTCCAAATTTAGTAAACTCAACTTTGCTGTTATTAGGATGTTATAATCTTCCTGCTATAAAAATTTCAGACCTTAGGTCATTCTAGAAAATTTCGCCATGAACAGTGCTAATTATTAATTAGGTTGTTGTAAGGCTGAGAAAGAGCATTTTGTTCATATCTTTTGCATGCTTAGTCCAAATTGCATGATTCTTGTTCCTATCACTATATAAAGTCATTCCCTAGCTGTTGTGTAAATTTTATTAGATTTGGATGTGTTTTGCTGTTGGAGTTTATTTGGTGTTCTTCGTTCTTATTTGCTTATCGCCTTTTTCGCGTTAGGTTCCGAAGATAATTTTATTGCTGATATTGAGCCACAGCAGCCATCAGATCCTGCACTCCAGCAAGGTGTGGGGACCCCTGTAATTATCTCCATAAGACCGAGATTAGACAAGGTCTTAGGGACATAATTACGGGTCTCCGGTAAATGAATTCCAATTTAACTCTATCCAAGTGAGAGGCTTAGCGAATCACGGAGCCTCAACGATCATGCGCTGCTCCTTGCGGCGTTACATGATTGTCGATTCTCCTCGATTCAAGCACTACCCTTGGTGAGTTAAATGGGAGTTCATCAACAACGAGTATGACATATATTGGCTCCCAAGATCAATGACCAATATACTCATACCCTCATCCAACGTTGATTACATCCATACAACGCATACAACAAGGAATGAAAGACATACTGCATAATAGTTAAGGTCTACGATTTATTACAAGCTACGACCGCCAAATTTAAAGCAGTATCAAGTAGCAGTGAATTAAATAGATAAAGCAAAAGACCAGCAGTGGTATGCCCATCACCCATCGGCAACCGACTGGGAGTTAAATGGTAGCACACTACTCATTAGTGTCGCCCAAGTCAACACTAGCGAGATCATCATAATCATAACCTTCCTCACCTGAAAAGGCCAGCAAGCATCTGGCTGAGTACAAGTGTACTCGCAAGTCTTACACAAATAAAATAGATATGCATAAGGGTCATTCAAAGGATGGCTCATATTGGTTTAGTTTTGCGAAAAAGACGCAACCATTAACATCCTACACATACTAGTTTTTCATGTGCCCATTTAAAATCAGATTTGAAGTAGAAGTAAAAACATGTAGTAAAGCATTTCAGTAATAAACAATTGAATCATACAAAGACCAAGGTGGCAGCCCACCTTGATGTACTAAACACATGAACATCCCGTTCATGACGAATACCAAGTTCAACCACAATTTTAATTAAAAGTCTAACAATAGTAACTCCCGAACTCAAGCGGTTGTCCATAACCGTGGATACGGCTATTCGAATAGATTTATACCCTGCAGGGGTGTACTACTTTACCCACACAACTTGATTAGCCCGTAAGCCTCCAGAGGCCTCTGAAATAGCACACTTCCGATGGTATGCCGGCCGGGTAAATCAAGATATAGTCATTTTCAACAAGAAAGCCCTATTGAGCTAAGTCCCCCTTGTGAGATGGTTCCTTGCCTAGTACAAGCGTCTGATAGCACTTGCTAGGGAGCTCACAAGTTATATTGGAAATACCGACGCAATCAAAACAAAAGAATTGGTGCTCCCTTGCACACTATAAAGGATTACATCGGCTCCTCAAAGAACATAGGATTTCACGGTCGCTATGCCCCTTACACCACCAAGGACTTAACACAATAAAACCCTCCCCCTACTTAACCATACGGCACCCATACACCGCGTGTGGCAGCACGAGTGTACTTGAATTAACGACGTTACCAAAGTTCGGTCCTCAATTGTCCAGACAAGTCATTCCACATACCCAATTCTCGTGCACAAAGACACCATCACTAACCAACACTTGTCCGGACCAAATCTCATTTAAAAATGACAAAGTTTTACTCATAAAACAGCTACAAAGATCTGAAGTAAAAACATAAGGTAAGGGTTGTGTGTATCCCAAAACCGCCGGGTTATTCCCGACGATCGAACTACCGTATCTAGACTTGCATGGCTAAGCAATTCTATAATCCACAATTCACACATCCTATCTTAAGCATATAGGGGTTGGCATAATTCAAGATTAACCTCAAGCATAGGACATAACTAAACTACACATCACAAAGATATTGACATAATCAAAATAGCATGCAAGCAATTATCATTGCACTATCTTAACCAAAACTGGGATCAAATATGATGCAAAAGAAAGTTCAAATGATGCTTGCCTTGCTGGTACAGTAGCTGTTCGCTCTCAGTAGCGTAAGTGTCGATGTCAATATGCTCGGGATCTATATAATTATAACATCAAATAAATACCGAGAAAACAGCTCAAAAACCAAAATGCTCAAAAATGCATGGTTTTTCTACAGTAGTTAGGTCATGATTTTAAAGGATTTTAGGTGAAAGAATTATTTCATTTTGATTTAGCATGTGAAAGTTATAATGGTTTGAACTTCAGATTTCAATAAGTCGTCATTTATGTAATTTAATTATGAGGTGAAATTTTGTAGAACAGTGGTGGGGTAAAGGATTACATAGGTAAATAGGTAATATTAATACAAGTTCAGAATAGTTGAGTTTGTCCCATTTGGAGTTCTTATGATTTAGTTATTGATTTTCCAAGTTATCGACCTTTTATAGTATACAAATAATGGAGTTAAGGAGTATATTCTCCCAAAAATAGTTTCTGTGACAGAGGTAATGTGGAGACCATTTTTAGAATTAAGCTTACTGAAAATGAAAATTACCAAAAGTGGTCTCACTGTTTTTGGAGCTTCCAATAATTACTTATGCATTTTTTAAGTTATCAGTCATTTTTCTATTGTACAAATAATGGTTTTAATGGATCAATCTCCAATTAATACTCTGTTACAGAGACAAGTTTGAAACTAATTTTAATATAAAGTCTACTAAAAGTGAAATTTTCCAGAAGTGGTTTCATGTGATTTGGAGTTATTAAGAAATAGTTATGCATTTTAGAAGTTAAAACAATTTCTCAGTGTGTAAATTAACCGATTTCGGATTTCATAAAGCGTTTTATACTTTTCTCACCGAGTGCAGCACTAGCGCGATCATGGACCAGCGGGCCGCTCGTCACGCCCACGGCGTGCGCGATCACGCACCACTCGTAGCTAGGATCGCGGCCGTTGGATCAAGATCCAACGGTCCACGATCGAAGTGCAATAGGGCGGTCCGAATGTCTCAACGAATCTAGATCGTAGATTCCGGATCGACGGCCCATGATCGTAGCGTGTCGGAAGTTCGAAAAGCCACCAATCGGACCGTCGATATCGCATCGGACGGTCCACAACGATCAAGTGCAAGGAAGAGCGCCAATCCATCGCGACGTGTTTAAATTTTTGGGCCCACACGTCGGTGGCTCCAACGTTTACCAACGTGTTGTTTTTACGTAGGTGGGGCCGCATGTAAGCGCATCGAGTAAGGAGGTTTAAGACAACGTTTAATTACTAATGATTGCCATTAACTCGTAATCATTTGCTACAGTGACGGTCGGCGTACGACAACGGGGTTTCATCCCGCGCGCTTCACCGGCGGCTTGCCGGCGATCCCGGCCACGGCGGCGTGAGCCAAGAGCATGGACAGATGGAGAATAGCAAGGCGCTCCTAATGGGAGTAGTCCCGACGACTGAGCCGGCCCAGAACGGCGGCTAGCCGACGGCGAGCGGCGCTACTAAATACTGCAAAAGGAGCTACGCCGATTTGAACGCGTTCTGAGCAAATGTACACATGATTATGCTCCTAGGGGGCATGAGGAAACTACCTGAGCTAGGAGAGGGCTTGAGGAAGCTGGAAGTCGGCTGGAGGCTTGTCGGTGCCGGAGAAGACGAAGGCGACGACACGGCTTCACGTGGAGAGGATGCCTTAAGCCAAAAGGAGGTAACTTAGAGCTAGGTATAGCTCAAAGATCCACAGAGGATACTCTAGGAGCAAGGAATCGAAGAGGAGCTACAGGAACAAGGTAGGAGATGAAGGGTTAGTGCTATGGCGAAAAGATCAAATCTTCAAATTGCACTAAGCCTGTCGTGCATTCTTTGAAACAAGGTGAGGGTTTTAATCGATGAGCTAAAGCATACAAGGTGACGCGGTGGTTGGAGGATAATACCTCACGAAGTGAGAAATGGCACGAGGATGTCTTCGAGAGCGTGCTCTGGAGCAATGAGAGGCACGAAGGTGAACCCGAGGCTACAAGAAAGAACAAGAGCGGAGCTTAGCAAAAATGGAGAGGGGGTCGAACATGGAGTCGAGGGATACCATGTGGTGGAAGCTTACCAGAGTGTGGAGCTCGCACTAGCTTCCCCTTCCTCAGCCACCGAGAGGAAGAGTGAGTGCATTCTAGGGTTCGGAGAGGTCTTATGCATGGGGAGATAACGGAGCAGAGGCGGTGTTAGACGAGGAACACACCGGAGTGGTGGATGGAGGCGGTGGATTCACGGAGTAAGAATCTCCCCAACGGTCGCCGCAGAAAAGCCCAGCCGCGTGGAGCACAGCTCCTGCGCGAGGTTGAAGAGAGGTCTGACAAGGCGGGCCCACCATGTCAGCGACTCAGGAGTGACGGGGGTGCGGTGTGACTCGGGCCTTTTGATTGAAAACGGACGGCCAGGATCTAAAGGGGCGCTAGTTGATTTAGCCGAGTCCGCTCGCCCCGGGTCGGACTCGAGTCTGAGTCAGGGTCTAGTTCGGGTCGGTTGAACAGTACTAGGGTTTGACTGATTGAATTTCTTTTGATTCTAGTTTGACCGGTGTTTTATAAATAGAAATAAATTTCATAAAATCATGAAATAATTTGTGGGGGTTCCTGGGAGTATATAGTTCCCATAAAAATTATAAAACCCTACTGTTCATAATATAGTTTGTGATATTAAAATTCAAACATGTTGTATGTCTGTAAATGTTGTTTGAATTTTAATTAGGTTCAAACCAGTCCCAAAAATTTGGGAAAAATTATATTAATTCGTGATAATTAATTTAGTTTTTAAATAAATTGATTCCAGATGATGATCACAACTTTTTATCACTGATTTGAATTAAAGTTCAAATTTGAAGGGTAGGTTCATGTTTTTAACAGATTTTCCAAGTGCAATAAATTATGGAAAAATTTGAATTTAATAATGCATGCTAATGAAATACATAATAATCCATTTTAATTGTTGGGGCTGTGACACAAGGCAAGCAGATGTAGCATTCATTTGATCATATTGTTCCTACTATTTTCAAATTCTAATATGTTGTTTGCAAATTCTACGTATGCATTGCTATGTTGTTTTAAACTATTGTCGATAGCTGGCCTACTAGATGCATTATCAGTAAGAAATGTTTATTCCTCTACTACTGAAGCCTAGGCTACTTGCTGTGATTTTGGGTCCGCTGGATGGACCCTTGTCACTTAGTAGTTTACGTGTCATTATGCTTAGCCATGCTTAGTTATCGGTAGAAATGGGTGGTTATCGACTTGTCGATAACCTTGATCACACAAACTGTTATGATATGTATATTTCAGCCTTGTGCTTTGTCTAAATTGCAAACTAAAACTGAAAATGAAAACAATTTAGACTTGGGCACAATGGTAAGATGGTGTGATCTTTTGGGTGTGAATGGAATGGTGCCCGGGTCAATTAAGGACCGAACTACTTGTGAGTATCATTATCCGAGCATTACGTGCGTGCTAACCACACTAGAGGGATATGGGACCTCTCTTAGCCGAGTACTTTGGGTGTGTTAATTGATGAGTCGCGTGGTGGGTTGCATATTTGATTATATGCAACATGGACACGTTGTAGGAGAGGAACACCCGCGAAGCGGTGTATCTTGCTCCACGTATGGGTCCTTGTGATCCATATTTCGTCGGCAGATCACTAAGGATTAACCCCCATACGTGCGTCTCTTGATTAGCATATTCCATTGGAAATGGTTCGTAGGACTTAGCCGTACCGGCATACCAAAGGAAGTGTGCTTAATAGCTTGGCAAAAGGCGGTCCAAGTGTGGGTACATTGGTACACCTGCAGGATTAAAACTATTCGAATAGTCTCGTCCTAGGTTATGGACACGCTTGGATAAGCTTTTCAAGAGTTAGACTACAACCTTTTAAAATTAAAACTTGATGGGTGGTATGAATCAGGGATTCATGCTATGTTGTGGTGGCTTTGGGGAAATTCACTTCTAGGTGGATACTTGTTACTTATGTTTACTCGCTATTATTTAAATGCTTAAAAACAGATTTTGCAAACTGCTGTTCAATCTATTACAATATTGCAAATGAAACTTGCTTTGTGCGTCCAAAGAACCATATAACCACATCCCTTTTGAATACAGCTTTCATGTAGCTATGTATAGGCTTGTTACTCGTAAGTCTTGCGAGTACATTTTTGTACTCACCTGCATTGCTTGTGTTGTGCAGAGGACGATAGTGAGTCTGATGGACCTCACTTTTGTGAGTTGTGCTGTGGCAGTTTAGGCGGCGTTTAGCTTGGCGGCCCGGTCGGTTGCCCTGTAGTGTTATGTGGCTAATCGGTCATCTTTTGGTTTAAGCCATCTTATGGCAACTTTTGCTTCCGCTGTTACTTATTTGCTACTTATGTCATTTGGCCGGTCGGCTGTGTTGTAATAACTTATTTTATGTATGTCTTTTGGTAGACTTGTTATATTCTGTTGTATGGAAATGATGCATGCTTTGATTTGATATATGTGTGCTGCTTGTTCTGGGAGGCATATGTTCATCGAGACGCGGATTATTCTATTTGTGATACTAGAACCAGTGGAAGGTTAAGTATTACAAGTTTAATAAACCGGGGTCTCACATAAGTGAATGTCAAATGACTATCAACTCTAAAGCAAAATTAAGTAACCTTTAGTAGCTAACTGTCGACAGGCCACCAAGTTTGCAGATAATGGATGTGCACACAATCACCATCAAAATTTGCCGAAAGAGGAGAGCATATAAGAGGATTGTTTTTGACTGTATGATCATCGTGGATATATGCATAGAATGCCTGGAGAGAGTGCTTGTGAGTACTAGATGTCCTGTTAAGGAAAACAACATCACCTGGGCTCTAAGTATCGTCCGTCTTTATGGTTACGCTAAGAATTGAATTAACTTCAAAAGTCTATAAGAAATTCATATGAACTCCAATCTATACATAAATGCATATAAAATCATAATCTCATGAATATGTAAATCTCATGCATTTTCGAGCATTTTGGATTTGTCGGCTTTATCGATATTTATTCGTCATCGTGTTTTCTCTCTAGATTCTGAATTGCATGAAGTAAACAATACGCCTTCGAGAGTGAACAAGTGGATTTCCAAACAAGGCAAGCATCCTCTTGCATCATCTTGATCCCAGTGTTTGTACCTTAGTATTTTAAATTGCAATAATAATTACTTGCATGCTATTTTTGCCATATTTTTAACTTGTGAGTTTAGGTTAGCTATATCCTAATGCTTGTGGTTTATCCTTAATCATTCCATACAGTTGAGCTTAAGTTGGATGTATTGTGATCGTACTTATGCTTTGTATGAATGCTTAGCCCTGCAAGTCATTAGATACGTTAGTTCAGTTGATGGGCTTATCTCATCAATCAAGGGAAACACTGAACATTTTATGCTTCTAATTTTTTTTCAGATCTTGAATTTGATGTTTTAGTATAAATTTTGATCTTTGAAACATGATTTAGATCTGGACAAGTGGTGGATAGTGAGGGTGCATTCGTGCACGAGAATTGGGTATGTGGTCGTCTTGTCCGGATCATTAAGTACCGAAGCTTTTGGGCGGTTACTCCAAGTATCAATCGTATTTCCACATGCACTGTATGGGCACCGCTTGGTTAAGTAAGGGGATGATGTTATTGAGTAGGAAAACAGGTGGATAAGGATATATGTGTTTGATCTCATATCTATATCATATGTTCTTAAGGGTAAGGACTCATGTGTATGATCATGTTGTTCTTAGGGCTCCGATTGCAATCTATTATGTGCAGTGAGCACAACTTTAATTTTTGTCATTTAATTTCTGTCGATTGGGTCAGCACTCCCAGTACAACTTGCGTGCCCCGGTTAGCAGGTTCTATCAGAAACTTGTACTAAGCGGGATCAGGTCTCGCATGGGTAATTCAACTCAATAAGGTCGTCTTGCTGAAAAATACCGAGTCTTGATTTCCCCAGCCAGCATACCAAAGGAAGTGTGCCATTATTCATAAGGCTACGGGCTAGTCAAGTCGTGTGGGTAAAGATGTACACCCCTACAGGGTTAAAACTATTCGAATAGCCGTGTCTACGGTTACGAACGACTTGGTTTTAATTGTCACCATTGTAGATTGGAAATTTAAAACTTGATATGGGAACAATTTGGTATCGGCATGACCAGTTTGTCATGCATTGATAGTTTATCAAAGTGGGTTTGCCACTTTGGTATTATTTGATATATGTCTATCTGTTTATCACTCAAAACTCTTATAGTCCAAAAATTTGGTTTACTTAATGGCTTTTGAAAACTAGAATGTGTAGGATCAAACTGGTTGCTTTATGCAAAACTTATGCCATTATAACCATTCTTTGGACAGCCTTATCATGTATAATCTCATATCCTCTGTATAGCACCTCCCATACACTTTCTTTTATTAGTTTGTGTTAGTCTTACGAGTACCTTTTGTACTCAGGTGCTTTAACCACTTGTTGCAGGTGAGGACGGTTATGTGTACGCTATTTCTACCTCCACTCAGTTGCCTGCGGGTGATGGGGCACACTTGGTGGCTCTTTTGTTGTTTTATTTCCGCTGCAAATATTTGTTTCTGCTGCAAAACTTCTGTTTAGTGGCTGTTGGCCACTTGTTCTGTTGTACATTCTAGTCTTATAAATATTTTCAATAATAATGTATGACTTGTGTATGACTGTGTACAATGTTGTTAGGATATGTGCACATCAGTCTTTGATCCTGGGAACTAATGTGAGACACATATCCGGGAACCTGGAATCGGGCTTGTTTTCCGTTAAGGGTTATATCTTTGGTATAATCTCTTGACTTGAAAATAAATCCAATTTTGGGGTCCTCACAGGTGTTTCATTCACCGTTCGCGGCCTTATGAAGACTTTGGCAACATTAATTCTCAGGAATTTAATGACACCCTGACGGTAGCTAGCATGACGCTCTCTGGAGCTTTGTTGTTCGAAAGTGAATGTTTTGCTCCCGTTTCAGTTCGAGATGAAGGGTTTAAGTGCAAGAAGGAGTTCATTTTTCGTGGACACTACAACTTTAGTCCAGTTCTCATAGCTCGATACGAGGGGTCTATTGTGGTTTCCACTCCATTTATAGCACATTGAGTTCCTTTCATCTGAACAGTTTTACAAGAACAATTTTGATATCATGGATTTCAGTTACCTTTGAAGTTGGTAGTTTGATGTGCGTGATGGCCATGTGTGCATGTTGCTCTTTCGGCGAGCATTGTATGCCGAGTTTTGTGTTTGAGGCATGTATGTCAAATATCCATGAGATGAGTTATTCGCTATCTATCCAGCGCCACAGGTGATGTTTTGGTTATCTCGTTTGATGACTGAGTAATTGTTTCAGGAGGTCAGCTATACAGACTCAAACTTTGCTGGGGTTATGAATTATTGAAGACCTATATTTGTTCACCTGCTTTGTTGATAGCTGTATGTGTGGACTTACCGGTGGTTTACTCAATTTGGCTTCATGAGAAGCGTTTGGATAAAGATTGTTCCGATTTTACCCATTGAGATTATTCCTATAGACTTTCAAGACACAAGATCTATTGATGAAGATTTATTTGGAGATGAAGATTTATTTGGAGAAAAATTGATATTTCGTCTATAGGAGCAAATTTGTCTCAATGTGGATATTATTAAGGAAAAAGTCCATTTAACCCCCTGAAGTATCGTTGTCCGGACACTTAATCTCCAGACCTAAAAAACCAACCCTTTCACATCCTCACGTTGCAAAACTAGCCATAGTGGTGAAACCGAGCTAACTGAGTACCACGCAAACAATACCACCGAGTAAAACAGCTCTGGGGGTTAAGTGCACTAGTTTTGCAATGTGAGGGTGTCAAAGGGCCGCTTTTTAGGTCAGAGGGATAAGTGTCCAGACAACGATACTTTATGGGGTCAAATGGACTTTTTCTTATTATTAAAGTATGATACAAATTCGTCATCATGTATGTGTCGAACACAGCATAGGCACCGACCGGCGTTAGACGTAGCGTCGAGTGGTGCAACCGACTTTGAATCGATTTCCTTCTCCATTAGGAACTCTTATTCCCTAGCCTATATATGTACCCATGTAGTCGTATGGTTAGATACGCCGAAATTCCCCGTGCTTGTAATTTCTCCTCGTATAGTGAATTCCACCTTCGCGCTTCAATGGTTTTTGTTCGAAATTTGGACAATAATTTAATTCCAGATTTTATTATGAGGCAAAGATCATGTAACAGCCCTAACTTAGGGTTTGTATTTCAAATGTAAATTATGAGGAGAAATAAAAACTTTTGATGCCTCATGAAATCATTTGAGAATTTCTACAATTTTCCCTAGCAATTTCCAATTTTTAGAATGTAATTCTTGTGATTGGAAATTGTGGTCATCAGATTCTTAGCTTTCAAACTTGTGATCATCCTCTGAAATTATTTTTCCTATCATCTTGATCATCCTATCTACCTCCCTGAATTATCTCACAATTTTTAGATTTTATTTGCTATTTCAAATGGCCAAGTCAACCTAGTTTGAAATCTGGTCAAACTTCTGTTCAGCAGCTTGTGAATTTTAGTGGGAGAAATCTAGTGCATAAAAACTCCTGGAAAAATTACACAAGGTGGCCCTCTGTTCCAGTTAGCTACCATAAAAATTTCGAAATTTTTGGAGCCCTGGAGCTATCTCTAAAAATTTCCCAAACCTTCTCTGTCTTTCTAATTCAAATTGGGAAACACTGTTTGTCGGGCCCGAACCCCACTTGGGCTCGAGTCCGACCGCACTAATGGACTCGGTCGCACCACCTAGTTGCACCGCGCGAGCCCGATAGCTATCAGCCGTCCGATGGAGATCGCACGGTCCATATTGCGTGTCTCGTCGACCTGTCCGAATGCATACATCAATCTCGACCGTCCATCTCAGATCCAGCGGTCGGCGCGATAATGGTCGAGTCGAACCACCGGTTTGCGCCGCACTTGACTCGGGCTCGCGCCGCTTTGCTGCTGTCGCTGACAGGCGGGCCCCACATGTCAGGTCGTCACCTACCTCGCGCCGAAGGACTGAGTGCCGGCGGTAGCGCGCATGAACGCCACCTCAGCTCCGCTGTCTCGTCCTGACTTTACGATTTTCGCGCGCATTTCTCGGCGCATCCTCCATTGAGAGACCATGCCCGAGCGGCGTCAACCACCCACTTTTCCGTTCACCAGTTTGTCGGCACCGTTCTTGAGCTCCACGGTGCCGAAAGCATCGCCACTCGTTTTCCTCCGCCCTCTTCCCTACTTAAGCCCTCGCAAAACTCTCTTATCCTCCTTTGGACACCCTAAGACCAGTTCCTACCCTCCATTGCCTTCCCTGAGCTCAAATTGTAGTAGTGCGCAAACTCTGGTTCACGGCCGTGCCGCTCCGCCGTGTCATCCTCGCAACCAGTGAAGATCATCCCTTCTTTTGCGCGTCACATCGTGTTCCAGATCCCTATCATGATTTCCCCTCAGCTAATTTTGAGTTTCACTCGCAGGGGCCATTGAATTTTGGTGTCCTCTTCTTCTACCGAAAGTTGGATCATCGTCCTCATCTCCGGTGAGTTGGTTCCTAGGGCAATTGCTCGCGCCAGACCATCTAGTGCACTCACTCAAGCTATCTCCGTCTCTCTTTTCCCTATTTTTGCTCAGTTGCTCCTCTCGGTGACCCCTTGATCGCCGCCTGTTCTCGTCGCCGGGCCATCTCCGGCGACCTCTTGAGCTCTGCGTCATCCGGTGAGTCCCTGGTAGCTCACCGATGCTCATGCGCGCGCTAGTTTTCATCATATTCCTATATGGCGCCGTCGCCCCTTATCACCTCCACGGCCGGCCGCCGCGAGCTGTCGCCGCGCCGCCACGATGCCGCTCTAGTCACACCATCGCCACCCCTAGTTTCCTTTTCTCTGGGTGACCCATTTTTGAGCTCACCTTCGCCGCGCCACCACTCCACCGCCGGCGACCACCACCGCACCCGATCGGCCAGAGCCTCCCCTGTTCTTCCTTGTGCTCCCTGTGCTGTTGTGGCTGACAGTGGGGCCCACCTCCCTGAGGCTTTGTAGTTAGCTGCTTATCATGCTTATGATTGTTCTTTAGTTCACTCTCATTGCATGATCAAAAATTGGTATTGGAAGTTTGAAAGTATTTTAGTGTTGTTCTCTGTATTTGTTTCCTATTGTCGTTTCTATTGTCAGTAGCTAAATTCTAGGTTCATGCTTATGCTTTGGATTCTTGTTTAGTGCTGGTTGACTCCCTTTTGTTGTAGTGGTTAGCATGAAATCATTTAGTTAGTATCTTTAAGTTTCAAAGCTCTTGTTGTCATGTTTGATCATAAGGGATAGTTAGCTGATCATGTTATTGTCTCTGTACTTTTGATTTGTCGGTGCGAAGACGATTTGGTGTAGTAGCATTTGAATTGTGATAACCTTACAATATGTTGGCATGTTGCTTAGGTGTGTTAGTAGCTGAATTTTATTAAAGCCCAAACTTAATTAGAATTTTGTTAGCATCTCATAGTTGGATACTTGACTAGTTAGTGTTTTCAATAGCTTCTTGCGAGTTCTGTTCTCTCAGCGATAATGGTTGTTTTAGAGTAGCTATTTGTTTTTGATATACTAACTTGATGATTAAATAATAGATGTGCACACAATCACCATCAAAGTCTGTCCAAAGTTTAAATCATATAAGAGGATTGATTTTGTGGTTAACCTGATAAATAAGTGAGTGGGTAGATCAATCACTTGAAAGCATGTCTATTTGAAACATCTCTGTAGCAGTTATTTGTACTCCTTTTTGTGATGGTCTAGCCTCTGTGTATAAATTGGTGTTTGTATTTGATTATTGAGTTTTGCCAGTGTTATTCGTTTTTATTCGCTGTTTTGTTCAATCGTTAGGTTTCGATATTTGCGCCAACCCTGAGAGCGACCCTCCGCAACAAATTGAGCAACAGCAGCCAGGCAAGCAGTTTGATCATGTTAATCCCAGTATTTTAAAGTCTAATATTTTGTTTCAACTGTATGTATGCATCGCTTAATTTGTGTTAAATTGGTTAGATAATCCTTTAGATGCATAATCTGTAGGCAAATGATATTCCTACTACTACGAGCCTAGGTTATTTCTTTGTGATTAGAAATCATTGGATGATCTCTTGTCACTTAGTAGGTCCAGGTCAAATTGCTTAGACATGCTTAGTTATCGGTAGAACTGGGCGGTTATCGACTTTAGTCGGTAACCTTGATCACACAAAATTTTCTATAACTTTATGTTTTAGCATTTATGCTATGTTTAATTGCAAAATTAAAAATGAAAACAAAAATGATTTAGACTTGGGCACAATGGTAAGACTGGTGTGATCTGTTGGGTGTGACTGGAAAGGTGCCCGAGTCAGTTAAGGACCGAGTTACTTGCGCCACCATACTGAGCATTTTGCGTGCTAACCACACTAGAGTATATGGGACCTCTCTTGACCTAGTACTTTGGCGTGTATTGGCTCGGGTCGCAGGAGGTCGCGGGAGGGATGGAGGTGGGAGCATGGTAGTTGTCAGAAAAGCTTTATCTGAGTGGGTAGTTGCCTTTTCGGCTTTACCATGTAAGCGTATGGATTTCTATCCATACGAGCGGCTCGTAGTTAATACACAATATTGGAAAAAGTCTCGTAGGACTTAGCCGTGCAAACATACCTTCGAAGTGTGCTTTGGCTTAAGGCGATCCAAGTGTGGGTACATTGGTACACCTGCAGGTTAAAACTATTCGAATAGCCTCGCCCTAGGTTATGGACACGCTCGGATACGCCCGTAAGAACTAGACTACAACATTTAAATTAAAATTTGATGGGTGGTGCGAATGGGATTCGTGCTATTGTTGTGGTGACTATTGGGATAGTCACTTCTAGGTTGTTTATCTTTCGCTTTTGTTATTAATATCCTTCTGTTATTTCAATCTTAAAATGAATTGCAAACTTGCCTTTAAAAGCAGTATACCTTATTGCAAATGAAAATTGGCTTTATGCAAATGAAACATATGGCCTTCACCAATTAAGCTCGCATGTAGCTTATGAAGCAGTGCGCTAGTTTACACGTCGGTCTTGCGGGTACAAAGACAATCTTTGTACTCGGTGCTTTGCTTAATGTTTTGTTGCAGAGGAAGAAGGTGAGCCCCAAGGGCCTCACTTACGTGAGTCGTGTTGCCGTTTCGTGGACGACTAGACTTGGCGGTCGGTCGGATGCCTTGTGGGTTGAAGGCACACCGATTGGCTTTGTTTATAGCCATCTTATGGCACTTTGCTTCATTGTCTATCTTACATTATTTGTGTATCTTGGCACATCACCTTTGTGCGTAATAACTCTACTATTTGTTTATCTTCCGTTTGGTAGTGTGGTGTTTGGACTCTATGTTTGGAATGGAGATGATGTCTAATTTTGTAACGAGGTGTGCATACTACTTTCTGGGAAGTATACATATCTCGAGGATCAGTTTATTTGATTTGTGATGCTAGGACCAGGTGGTTGGTTAAGCATCACAAGCCAAATAAATTGGGGTCCTCACAGATCACAAATAACTAAAGATGCATAAAGCGATACCAACAGCAGGCAACTCATTTCACTTCTAAACATACTCAATAATATGATTATAATAGAATATTCTGGTCATACGACCAACTTACAGTAGGGTTCAATGAAGAATAGGAAGCAGCACAGACTTAAAGTAGTGCAGAACGAAGATGATGCAACGCGTGGCGGTCATTGTCGGGACCCGCATTACGATTACGGAACCCTCGTATATCTTGCACTAGTCGAGGATCACGCTAGTGCACACGGGGTTAACACGGTAAATATCGATCCACACAAGCGATAAATAAAGTAAGCGATTAGTTTGAATAACAAATAAGGGTTTTGACCTTATGGTCGAGTTTACACTTATTAAGCCACGCAGGCTAACGAAGAAATAAAGCGAATGAGCGGAAAACTCGGCGTAGATCCCACCAATTCACCACAGCAACCGATCGGGATCCGGACCTTAACGCACGATCGGCCTTCAACGAACTCCTCCTCGAAAGCGGCGTAGACTCCTCCTCTTACAGTAGGTTTGGGTGCAAGTTTTACTGACAAGCGTGAGTACACAACCGCACTCGCAAATCATACCACGAATGCAATGTATAGATGCGAGCTTATTCCAAAGAAAAGGCTTCGTGGTTCTTTTGCATAAAAGCAACATTTGCAATTGAATACAAATAATAGATTGAAAACATAATTCAAACAAATAAATAATATTAATTTAACAGTTGTTTTCACAAAGACACACACAGCTAAACAGATTATTTCACATAGCCATATGATTGAGGTCACACAGCTCCCATTCCCACATTTTATGAAAACTACCCCTCATGTGAAATCCCCGAGCATGTCCATGATCATGACGCGCTATTCGAATAAATTAATTTAACACTCTGCAGAGGTTGTACACTTTACCCACAAGATACAACTAGTGTAGCAAGCACCAATCGTAACAAAACAGTTCGGAAACTTCATCTCAAACATTGACATTCCCAGTGTGCTTACAAACCGCTATACCAGCTCACATAGAATTGGTATAACACACACCACTGGGCGGGGAAGGCCGCCGTCGCGATGCAACCACCAAGTAGTCACACCTCCACCCTGTCACACAGCTTAACCTATCCACCTGAACATCAATGCCGAGAATCCATAACTTACTAAGTTAGGCCCGTCCCATACCAGGCATGTGGTCGTACAGTAAGGCTCAGTTCAATAGCGCACAAAGTTAAGTCCTTAATTGACCAAGGCAAGACTTCCATTTTCTAACTAAGTCACAAAGACCACCATTCCCATCACATAGACCACCATGTCACACAGTCTCCACCACTTGCCTCAGTCTAAATCCTTTACCACCCAGTTGGTTTTAGTGCAACACATGCCATCACGAAGTAACAACACATAGCACACGCTTTTACGAAGTTCCATAGTCACTTAGTCATAATTAATATTTGCAACTTACATATGATGATGACTCGTGGCATGGCTAGGCAATTGTACTCGCATCTAACCAACCCACGTTGGTGCTATAATATTACCAACTCATAACCAATCTAGGGTGACAAGGAATTATGACATACAAGGCCAAGGTGTGATAACAATTTGGATAATAACTATGCCCAAAGCAGTTAAATACATAATTAAAATAGAATGCAATAATTTAACACAAAGTAATTTGAAAACTGGGTTCAAGATGATCAAAGGTATGACTTGCCTTGGAAAAGGTCTATGTACTGGTCTTGATCTTGGGGTGCTCCTTCTTCCACAAAATTTCCCGACGAATCGACGTCTACTCGCAAACGAAACAAAAACAAACAAAACAAATAAATAACAGAGGCAAAACAAACTCCAAAAATTAAATAAAAATCTCAGATAAATAGAGCCTGAATTTAGACAAATTTAGAAATTTGAATGGGCTCAATCGGAGTTAGGATGCAAAAGTTATGGGCTTTGGAAGATTGGAAATCTAAAAGAAACCCTAATTTGGATTTTCTGGAATTTCCGAATTATTTCTCTAAAGAAAAATCGGATTATTGCGCAATCACGACGTCAGCCCTCAGAATTTCAGAAAAATATAAATAAAAGAAAAACCTGACATGTGGGACCCACATGTTAGTGAGATGGCTCACGGTAGACCAAGTCTACCGAGCCGATTGAATCTGGAGCCGGTGGACTACCACGTGGGCGCGCACGTGGACGCTGACGTGGCTCCACGCGGGCGACACGAGGGCACGGGCGCTGACGCGGCGCTGAGGTGGCGGCGAGGTGGCGTGCCACGTCGGACCCGACGGCGGCGGCGGCTCGGGAACCAAAGGTTCCGGCGAACGGCGGCGTTTCACCGGCGGTGGGTGGTACCGGGAGGTATAGGATGACACGAGGATCACGCGGGTGTGCTCACTGGTGCACGGGAACGTCTGTGGCGGCCGGCGGCGAGCGAAGAGCGGCGGAGAGGATTCGGGCTCGATGGGATCGAGCTACGACGATCTTCCGCGAAACCAAGGCCACGGGAGGTAGAGGAGCTCCGTGCGATGCCGAGGGTGCGACGAAGAAGCGCGGCGCACCAACGGAGAACAAGCTCGTCGGAGTTGCGGCGGCGCAGATCGCTTCTCTGAGCTTTTACGGCAGCTAGGGTTAGGGTTTTGATCGGCGGCTGCGCAGGTTGGAGTGCGGAGACCGAGGGCTACCTCCCCTTTTATACCCGGAGGCCTGGGAGAGTCCAGGGCACGAATGGCGAGAAAAGCGGGGTGGCGGCGGAGTCCCAGTCGTCCCCGACTCGGAGACGATGATGACGTGGTGGGGTGGGACCCACACGTCAGTGGCTAAGGTTAGGACGCGGCGCGTGCGAAAAGGTGCGGCTGCGAAACGGACTCACGATCTGACCGTTCAGATCTGATCGAACGGCCCACAATCAAAAGAACATTCGGACCATCTGGTTACCTCACGCGCATCTAGCCGTTCATCCTCGATCGGACGGTGGAGAACGAGCGAGGCGCTCGGAGAGAGAGAGAGAGAGAGAGAGAGAGGGCTGACATGCGAGGCCCGCATGTCAAAGGAGGCGGAGCTTGTGGGTGGCTACTGCTCTGCGTGAGTGGGCGTGGTGGTCGGGAATAGGGTTGGGCCGGAAAGATTAGGCCTGAGAGGATTTTGAGATTATAAATAGCTTTTCTATTTTAGAAAATACCAGAAATTCAAATATGCAATAGAAAATAGCAAATGAACTCAGAAAAATTCTAGAAAAATCTAGAAAATATATCTGAGCACATAGAACCCAAATAAAATAGTTTTGGCTATTGTTCATGTTGGGATTATTCGCATTAAATGTTTTTGATTGTAAAGTTCAATATTAAGCTTTTGAAATTAAATTCAAATAAAATCCAAATGGTGAATTTTCTTCCTACTAACTATTAAAAGATTTTTAAGCTCTGAAAATTGGGATGTTATAGTCGCGCAGATGCGCTATCCAAAAACCTTATTGCCATCCCATGCAGGTGAACTCTACGATAATGGTTCGGAGATAACCGCTCACCCTCCTTTCCGGTGCACACCGAGGAGAAGAGACGGCTTGGTTCGACAGCACAACCCTTCAGTATAGAAGAACAGAGAGGAACAAGATGGAAAAATGGAAGTGTTTTTCAAAATCGTCTCTGGTCCGGATGTCTCTAGATCCTTTTGAGGTCGAGTCAATCACTCTCTAGTAACATCCTAATAAAGCTCATATTAAACCACTAGAAATTGCTAATTCAAAACCAATTAATGGTAATTAAGCCGTGTTTATCAGATCCTGATTACACACTGGTCTACAAGTTCGACCACTGGTCTACAGCATCGACTAGTGTATTTCAACCACACTGGTCTGTGGATCTGACCACATTATTTCAACCACTGTGTTACGACCACACAGGTCTATAGCTTCGACCACACTGGTCTATAGCTTCGATCGCTGTATTATGACCACACTGGTTTATGGTTTCGACCATTGTGTCTCGAGCACACTGGTGTAAGGTTTTGACAACTTTAAAAGGAGAGAGAAATTTATGGTTAGCAAAAGAAAGGTGGACTAAGTTCACGACACGTTCACGGGCGTACGTCGCAAGTCACAAGTCACGCAATATGGGACTAAACCATGCATGCTTTGGAATTTTAGGAATGGATGGATCTTTACACATATGGACCCAATTCTAACAATCCCCCACCATTTCCAAGGCAAGCAGCAAAAAGGATGATAAAGACTATTATGCTGAAGTGTTGTTAATATACCAGTCTTTCAGTGTAAGTCCCGTACAGGTTGAACATGCACCTAGAAAAACAAGATTCATCTTCTCACAGCTAATGAATGGACTATGCCTTGAATTCACATCTTTTTGTGATTAGATTTCACTTGAAATCTCAACTGATACTAGGCTGTCAAAAAACCACACCTAAACGGAGTATTATTTGGTCATGCTCCCTTATCTGCTCATGAGCTTTCTAGAGAATGCCCTATTCTCATGAACTACAACCTCACAATTAAGCTCAAGTAGGTGTATTCATTTTAGGTATCCTACAGGCTAATACCTTTTCCCCTCATTGGACACTAGAATACATTAAGGCTTTAAGCCACCCTTCCATACAGTTGAAAGTACTTTGTCTGTTAGGACGGGTATATATATTATTAAAATGTACTCTCTTGTTCAAACATTACTCTTATTTTTCCCATTACCTAAGTCACGGGATCTCTGATCAAGAAAGTATGGGTTACTGTTGAGTTGTAACTCCAATGGGCCTCATTCCTATGTCCATAGATGCAACAGAAATCGCCTTCCGTGCTAGCCCCTTTGTGAAAGGGTCTGTCAGATTTTTCTCATTGCGTATATAATTCACAGTAATCACTCCGGAGTTCCTCAATTTTTTGATAGATTTAAGCCTATGCTTCACGTGTCTGGAGGACTTCTTGTTATTCTTAGTACTTGTAACCTTAATCAACATTGTTTGGTTATCACAGTACATTAGGATTACCGGTATTAGTTTCTCAACCAGTGGCAAGTCCAACAGAAGCTCTCTAAGCCACTCAGCCTCAACAATGGTTGTGTCTAGTGCTACAAGTTCTAGTTCTATGGTTGACCTCGTCAATATGGTTTGTTTACATGACCTCTATGAAAGTGCAGCACCTTCTAGTGTAAATACATAACCACTTGTAGCTTTGATCTCATCTGCACCAGAGATCCAATTTGAATCACTATATCCTTCTAATATAGCTAGATACCTAGTATAGTAAATTCCATATGAGGTTGTGCCTCTCAAGTAGCGCAACACTCTCTCATGTGCCTCCTAGTGATCATCTCATAGGTTAGAAGTAAACCGACTTAATTTTCTCACAGCAAATGATGTCAGGTCTTGTGGCACCAGATAGCACTACAACAAAATAGGTCATACTAGACGCCTCATCACAGACGATTCTTTTGGAACCATCTGTGTTGTACCTATCACAGACGGTTCCAAAGGGAACGGTGAGTGATACGAGTTATCACAGACTGTTCGTATTAAGAACCATATGTGAAGTATCACAGACGGTTCGTAAAAATAACCGTCTGTGATATTTAGAACTATCATAGATGGTTTTTAACAAAAAAAACTGTCTGTGATACATCCCAGACGGTTATTCATACGAACAGTCTGTAATAATTGCACTTCACAAACGGGTTTTATATGAACTGTCTGTGATGTTTCGGCTACTGCGCCATGCGTCTCTTCGTCTCTTGCGCCGATGGGTGATCAATGGGTCGTCTCTTCGTCTTGCGCACCAACGTTACGTACGATGCGTCTCTTCGACGTTTTATAAGAATGATATCATCGCTCGCCATGGTGAGCATGAATATCGTATTGATCTACGTATAATACACATATGGTGAGCATGCGGAGCATGACGGAGAGGGCCAAGCTAGCGAGGAGGTCGGCGATCGCCCCTCTTCCTGACGATGTCGTCATCCACATCGTCAGTCTCGTGGCCACGAGCTCTCCTCAGCCCATGGCTGACCTCTGCAGCCTACGAGTCACGTATGATCGATGATTTTTATAATTGATATTTTCTCCTATGGAATTAATTCTTGTATTAAGCTTCTGTCGTCTTGAATTTTAGTTGCAAGGCCATGTACAACGCATGCAAGCAACGTGCCATAGGGAAGAGCGTGGCACTAGAGCGGGAGGAGGCGATGAAGTGGCAGGACAACGAGCGCTACCTCACCATCGTCCACCACCTAGCTAGTGCCGACAACCCAGAGGCCTGCTTCATCGTTGGCCTTTCGCTTGTCTTCACGCACCAACACATGCGCGGCCTCGTGTTCCTGGAACGGGCGATCGTCGTTGGGCACAAGGCTGCAGCCTACATGCTCGGTCTCCTCCTCTACACGGTCAGCGAGACGCGCGACGTTGCGAAGCACTACATCAGGTAGGTTGAGGGTGAGCCGGCCAGCGGCAGGTGCGAGACAGCCAAGAGGACCAACCGGGAGTGCAAGCGGTGCTAGAGGCTCGTCGCGCACATGATCCAGGCGGCGGTGTGGAACAAGATCAGGACGCTGGGCTGGGTGTGGGCACTGTCGGAGGACGGTCACCGGTGCACGAGCACCAGCTGCGGCAAAGAAGGGTGGGACGACTACGCCGTCTTCTGCAGCGATGACTGCAGGATTAGGCATGAGTATGCCAAATTCTTTGCAGAGCTGTTGGACTACTTGCCGTAAAATTAGCGGTTTTATGTATGTGTGAATTTGCATTTATCTATATAAGAATATGTCATATGTACCAAATTTTCAATTTGCATTTATGTATTTATCACAGACTTTCAAACGAGAGAACTTCTCTTTACGCGCCATGTTGTTCTGCACCATCAATGATTTATTACAAGATTAAAACTTAACCTAAAGTAACACCCCAAATGAAAATAGAAATAAAAACTTATGATCATCATCTGGAACTAATTTATTCAAATACTAGAATAATTATCATGAATTAATATAATTTTCACCAAATTTTTGGAACTATATTTCACCTGCAGAAAATTTAAACTTAATATAATGACCTATTATAGGTTTGAATATAAACTATACCAATTAAATCATGAAAAGTAAGGTTTAAGAATTTTTATGAACACTAGACCTTCCGAGGAAGCCCTATGAATTATTTCAAGATTTTAGGAAATTTATTTCTATTTATATGACCTACGTCAAAGTGGCAGTTTAGTTTTAAATCTCAATCAATCCTAATTAGACTTAGATCAACTAGAGGCATTCAGGACCGTCTGATATAGATCGCATGATCCACACAGGTCACACATTTAACAATCTAAACGTACTCATGCGCCCAGCCGTCCGATTTTATATCAACCATCCAGATCAAGCGAAAACGTTCGGATCATCCGAACGCGCAACGATTATGGACCATTAGATCTCATCAGGCCACCCAAACACCAGGTCCGAACGTGACTATCACAGACGGTTCATTTAAGTAACTGTCTGTGATATGGTGTCTATCACAGACGGTTCTTTAAAGGAACCATTTGTGATATGTTCCATATAATAGATGGTTATTTTGTGGAACCGTCTGTGATGTTATAGCACTATAAATATCGGGCCCGACAGACACCCTGCCCCCTAGCGCCTCCACCCCTGACCCAAATTCGTTTTGAGTCGTCGCCCCCATTGCACCAACTTAGAGAGGTGAAGGAAAGGAGGAAGGGAGGAGAAGGAGAAGGTCATCATCAGGAATCTCGTAGGATATTTAGAATTTTCGTCGTGAGCTCCGAGGGTAACGATCTGTACTAACTCTTTATATTTGCTCTAGGTTAATCTTTAATAGGAGGAGTAACTTATTTGCAGTTTATTAATATAATTTAATACTACTAATTTGTTATACGTGCGTAGTGTAGATGGACCGAAACTGGATGTACGGTGCGAACCATGTGAGTCAAGAGTATATTAATGGTGTGTTTGCTTTTAAAAGAGCCACCGAGTAGGATATGTTGAAAAAGGGGATAGAATTTATGTATTGTCCATGCATTGATTGCGGTAATCTAAAGATGTTTAACAACGCGGCGTAGATTGCAAGGCACTTGATTCGAAGGGGTTTCAAAAAAGGGTATACATGTTAGACTAGTCACGGTGAAGAGCAGATTATACAGGAAAGTTACAAATGACGACATCACCGAGGAAGTCAACGATATGCCGGATGAGGACTATGCTTTTGATGAGGATAAGTCGCACGATGACAATCTGGATCAGATGCTACGCGATGCAGAAGGGAACTACAGTGAGAGAGAGTTTTGTAAATTTGAGCACTTAAAGGAGGACTCGGGGAAACCTTTGTTCCCCGGCTACAAGCCAGAATACACAAGGTTGTCAACCGTACTTGAACTGCTGAAATTGAAGGCAATCAATGGTAGGTCTGACAAGAGTTTCACATCGTTGTTTGGTCTCCTAGCGGACATCCTTCCAGAGTGAAACGTGTTGCCCAGCACCACCTACCAAGCCAAGAAGGTTCTTTGTCCATTAGGAATGGAAGTAGAAAGAATACATGCATGTTCGAACGATTGTATCATGTATTGTAAAGAGTATGTAGACATGCATGTATGTCCCGTGTGCAAAGCATCCCGATACAAGCGTAAGAATACTGCTAAGGTGAAGCAAGGACCTCCTACTAAGATGTTGTGGTATCTTCCTGTGATCCCACGTTTGAAGCGTTTATTCGCAAACCCAAACGAGGCAAGATTGATGCGTTAGCACTCGGAGGAGCGTAATAAAGATGGAAAACGAAGACACCCTGCTGATTCTGCCCAGTGAAAAAACTTCGATCGAAGCGTCAAAGAGTTCGGTGCGGAACCGAGAAACATAAGGTTAGGGTTGAGTACTGATGGAATAAATCCTTTCGGTAATATGAGTAGCCGACATAGCACCTGGCCCGTGAATCTATGTATGTACAACCTTCCTCCTTGGCTGTGTATGAAGCGGAAGTACATTTTGATATCACTACCTATCCAATGGCCGAAGCAACCTGGGAACGATATTGATGTGTACCTAGCACCATTACTGGAAGATCTTGTGACACTATGGAACGAATGGGTACAAGTATGGGATGCGTACAAACGAGAGAACTTCTCTTTATGCGCTATGTTCTTCTGCACCATCAATGATTTTTCTGCCCTTGGTAACCTATTGGGGTTCGGTACAAAAGGAGCCAAAGCATGTCCGCACTGCTTAGATGGTACGGAGAGTGTATGGCTGAACAACTCGCGCAAAACTGTGTACCCCACCTATCAGCCTCTCAGCCTCTTCTCTTTTTCCTTCCGAACGCCCCGCTCACCCTCCACCGTTCGATCAAGGATGAATGGCTGGATGCGCGTGATGTAACCGGAGGTTCTGATCGTCCCTTTGATTGTGGACCGTTGGATCGTGGACGAACGGTCAGATCCTTTGAGTCTGTTTCCCAGCCGCGCCGTTTCACACGCGCCCACGTCCGAGCCCTAGCCACTGACGTGTGGGTCCCACCTTGCCACGTCATCGTCATCTTCGATGCGGACTCCACCTTTCCTCCGAATCTTCCGCCGCCGCGCTGTGTTCGTCGTGGACATGTCTCCCGGGACTATTTAAGGCCCCGAGAACCCTCGTGCCCTGCACCCCGAGACGCGCCGCCTTCGCAACCCTAGCCGTCGCCCTCGATTCGTCGCCTGGAGCCCTAGCCGCCGTCGTCGTCTTGATCTCCGGCCAAAGGACCCCATCGTCACCGCCGCCGTTCCAGCTGCCCTCGTCGCTGTTGGAGGTCATCTTCGGGATCGCCGCTGCGCCCGCATTTCGGAACTGCCTTCATCTTCGCTGGAGGACCTCTCCAACGACGTCGCCATCGAGCCAGTGAGCCCTCCGCCACCTAAACCTCGCCGTCGGTCGCCACAGTCGCCCTCGTGCACCAGTGAGCCCCTTGTCGTGATCGTCGTCGCACCCTCTTCACGCTGGTAACACCCACCGCCGACGAGAAGCCACCGTTCGCTGGAACCCTAGGTTCCCGAGCCGCCGCCACCGTCGGGTCTGCCGCGTCAGCGCCACCTCAGTGCTAGCACAACCCACTGCTGATATGTCGCATGCGTGGTGCCGTGTCAGCAGGCACGTGTGCGCCCGCGTGGCACCGTCCACTGGACCCCAGGTCCCGAGGCTCGGTAGACCTGGTCTACCGTGAGCCATCTCACTGACATGTGGGTCCCACATATCAGTGTTTTCTTTTATTTATCTCTTTTCCGAAATACTAAGGGCTGGCGTCAGCATTGCGCGATAATCCGATTTTTCTATTAAGAAATAATTCAGAAAATCCAGAAAATCCAATTTAGGGTTTCTTTAGATTTCCAATCTTCCAAAGCCCGTAACTTTTGCATCCGAACTCCGATATAGCCCATTCAAATTCCTAAATTTATCTAAATTCGAGATCTATTTATCTGAGTTTTTTATTTAATTTTTGGAGCTTGTTTTTCCTCTGTTATTTATTTGTTTTGTTTATCTCGTTTGCTAGTAGACGTCGATTTGTCGGGAAATTTCGGAGAAGAAGGAGCACCCGAAGAGCAAGACCAGTACATAGACCTTTTCCATGGCAAGTCATACCTTTGATCATCTTGAACCCAGTTTTCAAATTACTTTGCTTCAGAGTATTGCATTCTATTTTAATTATGTATTTAAATGCTTTTGGGCATAGTTATCATCCAAATTGTTATCATCACCTTGACTTTCTATGCCATGATTCCTTGTCACCCTAGATTGGTTATTAGGTTGTAATATTGTAGCACCAACGTGGGTTGGTTAGATGCGAGTACAATTGCTTAGCTATGCTACGAGTCTCACATTTCATGTAGGCTGCAAATATTAAATTTGACTAAGTGACTATAGAACTTTATGTAAAACTGTGTGCTATGTGTTATTACTTTGTGATAGCGTGTGTTGCACTAAAACCAGCTGGGTGGGAAAGGATTTAGACTGAGCCAAGTGGTGGATACTTTGTGATATGGTGGACTTTGTGAACGGGCTTGATAATCTTTGTGACTTAGTTAGAAAATGGAAGTCTTGCCTTAGTCAATTAAGGACTTAACTTTGTGCGCCATTGAACTGAGCCTTACTATACGACCACATGCCTGATGGGACGGGCCTAACATAGTAAGTTATGGATTCTCGGTATTGATGTTCAGATGGATAGGTTAGGCTTTGTGACAGGGTGGAGGTGTTACTACTTGGTAGTTGCATCGCGGGACGATTCGTCGCATCTCTGTCCAGCGGTGTGTGTTAGACTAGTATTCTACGTGAGCTGGTCTAGCGGGAAAGCACATCGGGAATGTCAATGTTTGAGATGAAGTTTCCGAACTGTTTTGTTATGATTAGTGCTTGCTACACTAATTATATCTTGTGGGTAAAGTGTACAACCTCTGCAGAGTGTTACAATCAATCTATTCGAATAGCCGCGTCCGCGGTCATGGACATGCTCAGGGATTTCACACGAGGGGTAGTTTTCATAAAATATTTGGGATGGGAGCTATGTGATCTAAGTCATGTGGCTATGTGAAATAATCTGTTAGTTTGTGTCTTTGTGAAAATAACTGTTAAATTAATATTGTCTATTTGTTTGAACTACATTTCAATCTATTATTTGTATTAAATTGCAAATGCTGCCTTTATGCAAAAGAACCACAGAAGCCTTTTCTTTTGGAATAAGCCTGCATCTATAAATTGCATTCTGTGGTATGATTTGCGAGTACGGTTGTGTACTCAGAGCCATACTGACTGTAGGTCTTGACCTTAGTTAGATCAGCCGTCTTTAGAGTGTCCAAATTATTTTCTAAAGAAAAAATTAACTTGCAAGGCTAAATAATTGCTTAACTCTTCTCATATCTCTCTCGAACTCTTCTCATATCTCTCTCGACTCAACTATTGCCATAATCTTCTCTCTTCCCGCTGTTTTTAAGTTGCTCTTACCCTCCCTTCGTATGTCTTGACAGATGCATCGTCTCCAGAGCTATGGTGAGCGCACAGGAGGATACGCCGCTAAGCTTTGGAAGTTGTTGCAGGTTCTTGGAGGCTTTGATCGTCCATTGTACGTCAGCAACAATTGGACTATGAACGGTCAAAACCATGGAGTGATCTGTCGCCTGACGATCTACGCCCGGAGGAACGATAAGGCAAGCCAACTGTCGACGATCAAGACGTTAATCTTACGAAAATAAAAGGAGAAAGTGACGTGGGAAATCTAAGGAAATAATGGGACTGCTCTTTATTAATATGAACTGGGTTTTACAAGGTATGCTCTAAGAACACTGCTTGTTCCCTTACAATCTCATACCTATCACACGAATCTATGGCTTGTGCTTTAGTCTGATGGCTCTGTCTCTTTTCTTCCTTCTCCCCCTGATCCGTCCAGGTTCCATCTTTAAATAGCACTCGAAGAGGTGTGATTATACGAGAAGGCGTCGATGCGGCGCATGCGTGCAGTCGAGTCAAGTGACGGTTGATACGGAATCAACCGTTCGGCGGTTGTATGTCTATGAAACATATAACCGCATGGAGGTTGTTCGCTGGTGTGTCTAGATAAGATACGTCGTATGGCATTGAATATACACGTGCTCCATTCATCGTACGGTAGAGAATATACATGGAATCTGTTCCAAGTATCAGTTCATACCTTTTACGAGCAGTTCTCCTGGTCGGAAGCTTGGCTTAGGCCTTCGTCCGACCAGGGTACCCATTATGTAACCTCTGGAATCTCTACGACCAGTGAGGTCGTGCACCTCAGGGGTTACGACCACGAAGACATATGGTCTTTTATATATTAAAAATAATATATAGAGGTTTTAATCCTCGTCAGCTAGCCCCTGAACTTTAAATGAATAAGTCGTGTGAACACTTTTCTTCCGATGAAGTCGTATCGGGCTGACGCTCATTTAAATGCAAGGGCATTTGAAGCGGTTTGTATTCACTTTAAAGTTGAGAACTTTGCCTTGGGGATTGAAAAGTTTTTGTGTCCCTTGGACTTTTTTGGGTAACTCCTTATTACGGTTAGAAATTCTAAAACTTATAAAACCCCTTTGTAGACTTAGGGTTTTTTTTACTTCCTCCTTTCTTTCTTCATCTCCCGAGTAAAAAACTGCCTCCGGCCTCCTTTGCTTTCTTCACCCAAAGAAGCAATCTGATCATGTCGGACCAAATCACCAACTGGTCGGTTTCCGACTTGAGTGAGAAGAAGTTAGAGATCCGTGGTTGGGGAACATTCCCCGAGTATTGAAGATGGAGAAATTCCTGTTTTTCTTGTATACATCGAATGCAGATTTAGGCTACCAATTCACTCCTTTCTTCCTAAATTTCTGGAATTTTATGGAGTTGAATTGGTGAATCTTGCTCCCAATGCTATCGCCAATCTTAGCATCTTTATTTACCTCTACGAAGCGTACCTGGGGATCCCAGCAGATCTGGATCTGTTCTGGTACTACTACAGGATGACAAAGTCTGGGAAGACGATTGGGACGCCTGGAGAGTGCACTTTACGCCTCCATGACGGAAAAGCCGATGAGTACATTTTTATGTACTCGAAATCTTCGTGGTCGTCATGGAAGAAGAGCTGGCTCTATATGAAGATCACGAAGAAAGACAGCCTTTATTATTCTGGTAAGAAGACGGTCGAGAATCCGAGATGGCGCTCCACTATAGAAAAAGAGGGAAAGATAAAGAAATGGGCTGAAGCAATCAAGCTTCTTAGCGTCAAGGGTTTAACATCTTGGCACGTAGTAAAGGATTTTTCCACGCGCCGGGTTAGTCCTTTGAAGGCCCGAGCACACAGGATGCTCTGGTACATTGGTCGTGATGATACGACCAAAGATGCCAAAGAGGGTAAGCCATGAATGATTTCGACTAGTTTACCTATCTTAGTTGATTATTTCCATATCCTTAAATCTTTTATTTTACCTTTACAGCTCTATCTTCTGATGAGATTAGAAGCCGGATCAAAATGATCTGCGCCGGAGAGCCTGGCGACAAGGCTAGTATCCCCCCAATCTTAGCGGCTGTTTCCGCTGAAGAGAGGATTGAAAGACTTAAGGTAAGAACATCAACTGCTGTTAGTTGTTGTACATATTATTTCTGATCGGTATACCATAAATCCTTTTTTATGTGTAGTCGGTTGGGTTGAGGATCAATAAGGTCACCGAAAGATGTGAGCCGATTGATGATCCGACCATCCGTTCGACTACACAGGATTTCAACCTTTCAGAGGTAGGAGACCGAACATAAATAATATTTTTAGACAAATGATGTTCATCGCCTAACTATTTTTGATGATGGATTTAGGCGGTTGTCATACCTTCCAACAAGGTCACTAAGGACCCACCAGTGCCCACCGAGGCTACTGTTTTGGAGATCGATGAATCTACATCTTCTGATCCGACGATCAGGGACCTCGACCAAATGGTCACGGATATCGCTTCTGATTTCCGATCAGTGGATGTGCAAGATCTAGTCAACCCTACCGGTTTAGAACCGGTGAAATTGGTTGAGAAGAAGAGGAAGGCGAGCGCAACGAATTTTGCTTCGATGCGTTACAAGGGTAATTTTGGAAAATCGACCAGGTATATATATAAAATGAAGAGGTCATATTCATACATACCTTGGATCTTCCTTACCTTCTCTCCTCTTTTTTTTAGATCTTCTGGTGTTCCAGTCGTGTCCGACCAGAGCACCCCTCAGGAAAAGGTTCCTGAGGAAGAGGTGGTCATGGAGGTTCCTGATCAGGATACTCCTAAAGCTAAAACTGCCGAGGATGAAGTAGTAAAAGAAGCCCCCGAGCAGGTTTCAGCATCTGCTCAGGATCCTCTTGTAATCCTTATTCCTTCTCCGGAGGTAGTCATCTCCAGAGATCCTCAACAGGTTCCACCTCCTTCTGAAAATGCTTCTCAGATTAACAAATTCCCTTTTTCTCCCCGATTTATCGAGGATAAGGAACTTGATGAAGCCTAGGGAAAGATATCGGACCATCAAGCTAAGATTGGTCCAGATATAATCTTTTCCGAATATAATGATATGGCAATTCGGGTAAGTGTTCTATAGGGGTGTAAACGGTCGAATTCGAATCGGATATTAGTCAAACCATATTCGTTTCCATATAACTTTAGTCGGATTCGAATGTTAATCGGATATACACCGAATTCGAATCGGATTTTGGACTCAATTCGATCGAATTCGAATGCCTTTCATGTTTAACAACAAATTGAAAGGCTTTTTATGGAGCATTGCAATTGTATCATGGGAGCTAATAAAACGTATCACTAGATGACTATAACTATTAGAGGTAATGTTTCATGAGAGCAACATTATAGTACCACCACTAATCCAATCGTGTGGTGATTAATTGATGACATAACAAGAGGGCATAATATATGTTAGTTCTGCATGCGACCATCCAGTTCCAAAATAACAACACGCCGCGCACAGCGTCTCCACGAATGCGTCTTTGCGCTATTGGACCACATCGATCGCACCGAGTGGCCCGCGAAGCGGTGCACATCGCTCTCGCTAGCCCACACCCGACCATAAGAGGATCGATCCATGGAGACATGGCACAGCCACACCGGCAATCGACCATTTTGGGAGTACCGGACGAGTGTTATTAAGTCGGAAATCATTCGGATATTCGAATTCGAATTCGAATATGACAGGGTGTGCCACACCGTATTCGAATTCGATTAAGTATTCGGATGCTGAAATTCGTATCAGATAAGGATTTTATCGAATTCAGATGTCGGATATTTCGGATTATCCGAACCAACTTGCACCCCTAGTGTTCTATGACCATCCTTACAACTCTTTCTTTTGAAGTTTCTTTGAAAGCTTATCAAAGAAAGGGATTTTTGTTTTTGTAGCACATGGCCGAGAAATATGCTGTGGTCGGAGGACTAACCCAGCGAATAAGATCTTTGGACCAGAAACACTCCGTTCTGAGAAGTAAGAACATTACTCTTTTAGTTTGACTTCCTAAATTTTATCATCTTGTTTATCTCTTATAACTTAACCTTCTCTTCCTATCATATTTGATAGATTTAGAGAAAAATTAAAGAAGAGACCGCGGCCAAAGAGACCATAATAATAAAACTAAGGGAAGAAAATCAGGGTAAAGACCGGTCAATCGAGCATGCGATGATCAGACAAAAGGAGGTTTTCGACTCTTGTGAGAAGAAAATCAAAGGTAACTGGTCGTAGACTTAACCAGTATTCCATAACTCAATTGTAAAGAGTATATTAATTTCTTTTTATCCACTCGTGCAGAAAAAACCCAAGCACTTGAACGAGCGGAGAAGATCCTCGAGTTTGAGCGTGGCCAAAAGGCAGCCCTTGTATTCGGCCTTGATGAGAAAATATTGGCTCTTAACAAAATGATCTTTGATATGAGATCAGGATCAAGCTTGCCTTCTTTAGGAGATCCAGCGGAAAAGATGAACTATTTTGGTCAACTTCTGGAATATCTCAAAGGCCTGCTCAAAACTATGAGGGAAAACCATACCCAGACAATGAAGGAAGCTATTGTCAATGGAGTTAGTGTTGCTTTAGCAAAACTAAAGGCTTCCGACCCCTCTATTAGTCTTAAAGCTGTGGAAGAGGACTTCGACTGCTCTGAAAGTGAAGCAACAAAACTTCTCGAGGAAGTAAGACTTCTCGGAGAGAAAGTTGCTGAAGAAATAGAAGTCGGATCTCCATCACGTAGCGACTAGTCTGGTGGTTCCAATATGTAAATGGATGTAATATTTAGAATATGTAAAATGAAACTTACCTTTTATCAATGAAGATCCTGCTTTGTCTTATCAATGTTGTTAAATACTCATATATCTCCTAGCCCCCAACTGCTTATATTAGTAGATGAACCTTACTAAAAGAAAGCAGTAGACCAAGAAATTGAGTAATAACAATGACCATGGTAGGACTGCTGATAATGTGTATGACAACGATCCAGTGAATACTAGGAAATCATGTGATTGGAACCAACTGACGATTTCGACTAGTCTAGATCGTGTCCATTATCGAAGTACTATGAAATACCACTTGTAGTCGGAAGATATAACAAAGACCGGATTTGCTGATAAGAAGATATGCATGAAGAATGTATGCAAAAAATGAAATGAATAGATAAGTACCTTTGTTTAGAAAATATTCGGATCTGGTCGTATCGAATCTCAAGAATTGGAAGATTTGTAAAATATCTCACGAAACGTGCTCATGGTCAAATCCGACTGGCAGCGAGGATCGTAGGAAAAAGGACCGTCACTAGGAAGCTCCTTCTAGTGGGCAGGACCACATGCAGAGAGGAGAGACTTCGACTAGGAGGCTTTCCGTGTGCCGACCAGTAGCCAAACTTGAGTAGAACAAAATGTTGAAAAATAATAGCCTTCAAATTCAAGACAGAACGAAAACCAAGTAAATTGTCTGGATTAGTACTCCTTATACTCGTATGTTTCTTTAAGAAAAGAATATTTGGTCGTGCGTGCGCATCATTGAAGCAATGATCACGACTAAAACCAGTGTGGTCGGTGACATTTAAGTCAGCAACCATGAGTAGTTGAGATCCCTTTTAAAAGGAATATCGGAGAGAATGAGTGTCTTCTCCGACCAACCAGCAACAAGAATGGAATATGACCAGATGCAATGAATAATAAGTATAAACAACCATACTTATCGTTTTGAAAAAGGAAATACATCTTTATTAAAAAATGAATGGAAATAAAATTAAACATAGAACTTACGCAATTGATCAATATTCCAAGAGTTAGACAAAACTTGCCCATCTGTCATAGCTAATCGTACCAATTCTGGTCGGGTAACTTCAACCACAGTGTATGGACCTTCCCACTTAGGTGAAAGTTTGTTGCGACCCGCTTGGTTCTGAATTTTTCTAAGAACCAAATCACCTACTACTAGGCTGCGAGGTTGCACCTTACGACTGTGGTACCGACGCATGGCTTGCTGGTAGATTGTTGATCGTAGCAAAGCTTGATTTCGTCGTTCTTCAAGGAAATTGATGTCGTCAAGTCGTCGTTCACATTGATTACTTTCGGAAAAGCAATCAGTTCGAGCAGAACCAATTTTAAGTTCTGGAGGAAGCATGGCTTCAGCTCCGTAAACCATAAAGAATGGTGTTTCACCGATCGCACGACTAGTTGTGGTACGAACGACCCATAATACAGAAGGAAGTTCTTGAACCCAAGCCCCTGACCGTTGAAGTAACTGGTCGAACACTCGTCGTTTGATTCCTTGCATTATGATACCATTGGCTCGCTCAACTGCTCCATTGCTCTGTGGATAAGCAACAGAAGCGAAATGTATCTTGATACCTAGGTCTTGTGAGAATTCGAAAATTCTTTGCTCGAGAATCTGGCACCGTTATCGGTGATTATACGACTGGGTACACCAAACTGTGTAATCACGCTTTTTGTTAGGAACCTCTTGGCGGCTTCAGTTGTAATTTTTACAATAGGCTCGGCTTCGATCCATTTAGTGAACGTGTTAATCATGACGAAAAGGAACTCAAAGCCCCCGGGTGCTCTTGGGAAAGGTCCCAGAATGTCTAGTCCCCAGGTTGCAAAAGGCCAAGAAAGAGGAATTGTTTGCAAAGCTTGAGACGGCTGATGTACTTATCGGCTATGAAACTGACATTGTACGCACTTCGTCATGAGATCTTTTGCATCATGAAGGGCAGTTGGCCAGTAGTATCCTTGCCTGAAGGCTTTACCAACCAAAGTTCTATAGGAATGATGAGCTCCACAGACTCCTCTATGAATTTCGGCTAGCAATTTAATGCCATCCGAGCGAGATATGCATCTCATCAACACTCCATAAGATCCTCGTTTGTACAAGGTATGTTCAATTAGAGTGTATGATTTGGCTTTTCGTGCTATACGATCAGCCTCTACATCATCTTCTGGAATTAGGTCATGCTGAAGATAATTGTAGATCGATGTCATCCAATCTCTACCGTGATCGTGATGGCTCCAACCATCATCGACCTGTGGAGCATCCATGTTTGCAGAATCAAGGTGTGCAACCTCCTTGCGAATATCTATGTCCTCGGAAGGCTCGACTACCGAGGGTGAATCGAGTTTCTCGAGAAAAACTCCAGGCGGGACGGTTGTCCTTGTGGAAGCCATCCGCCAATCAGTCATCGAAAGTTTTCCTTTCTAGGAATGTGTTGGATCCAAAACCAAGAAATGCTTTTCGAGTTTTCGTACTTCCGCCAGATATGATGACATCTTGGTACTAGAGCAGTGATACTCTTTCCCTACTTGATTCGCTACTAGTTGAGAATCGCCTTTCACTAGCAATCTGCGAATCCCGAGCGAACGAGCTGCTCAAAGTCCTGCCAGTAAACATTTGTATTCTGCCGCATTGTTAGTAGCAGGAAAGTTTAACTGAATAGCGTACTTTATTTGTTCGCCAGTAGGGGAATCAAGACGACCCCAGCCCCCGAGCCGTGCAACATCAAGGAACCATCGAAGTACATTGTCCACTCATCGTGGTACTCGTACTCGGGCCCTTGGGTGGGTTCAGGGTTTGTCCATTCGGCAATGAATTCTGCTATTGCTTGGGACTTGATTGCTGTTCGTGGGACAAAATAGAGATCGAACACCCCAAGCTCAACCGCCCATTTTGTTATTCGTCCTGATGACTCCCTGTTTCCTAGGACTTGACGAAGGGGATATCCCGTAGGTACGACCACTTTGTGGGCCTGAAAATAATGCATTAGTTTCCTTGAAGCCATAAGGAGACCATAGAGCAACTTTTGTACCTGCAGATACCTTTCTTTTGGTCAATGCAAGACTTCGCTTACGTAATATATTGGTCGTTGAACATGGTCTCGTTCTACGACCAGTACACCACTAACCGTTTGTGGCGTTGCAGCCACGTAAATTAGCAATGTTTCTCCCAATCTCGGAGAGACTAAGATTGGGGGACTCGTAATGTACCGTTTTAATTCTTCAAAGGCGTTGCCTGCCTCTTTAGTCCATTCAAAACTTCCATATTTTCGGAGAAGCTTAAAGAAAGGTAATCCTTTTTCGCCTAACCGTGCTATGAAACGACTTAGCGCTGCCATACAACCAGTTAGTTTCTGAACTTCCTTCTTTGTGGTCGGATCGTGCATCTGATCGATGGCGGTGATTTTTGTTGGATTTGCTTCGATGCCTCTAGCCGAAACTAGGAACCCGAGAAGCTTTCCCGACGAAACCCCGAACACAAATTTCTCTGGATTCAACTTAAGGTTATGACGTCTTAAGTTATTGAAAGTCTCCTATAGATCTAGAATATGATCGCCGGCGTTGATGCTCTTTACGACCAGATCATCGATGTAGGCTTCAAGATTCCGACCTATCTGTGGGCTAAAGGTCTTTTGCATCAACCTTTGGAATGTTGCACCAGCATTTTTGAGACCAAATGGCATCTTTACATAACAGTAAGTACCATATGGAGTGATGAAGGAAGTTTTCTCTTCATCTTCTTTACTCATATTGATCTGGTGGTACCCTGAGTAAGCATCTAAAAAACTTAACAACCCACACCCGGAAGTAGAGTCTACAAGTTGATCGATGCGAGGAAGGGGAAAGTCATCCTTCGGACAAGCTTTATTAAGATCTGTAAAGTCAATACACATTCGCCATTTCCCATTGGCCTTTCTAACCATTACAGGATTGGCGAGCCACTCTGGGTGGTCGACCTCACGAATGAACCCAACTTTGAGAAGTTTGTCAATCTCTGACTAGATTGCTTCTTTCCGATCAGGTGCGAAACGCCGTAGCTTCTGCTTGACCGATTTTTTGTTAGGGTGTAGAGCTAGCCTATGCTCGATCACCTCACTGGGGATTCCAAGCATATCGGACGCCTGCCAGGCGAATACGTCCTGGTTAGCTCAGAGGAAGGAGACGAGCGACTCTTCCTATTTAAGGTCGAGTCCTGCCCCGACCAGTATCTTGGCACCCTCTGGAGAAGCGCTTCCGTCGAGTTGTACTTCTTTTATCTGGTCGGAAGGTTTCGGTGTCATCTTCGGCCTTGAATGTTTGACCTGCATGTTAACGGTGTTAGTTCCCCTGGTAGGGAGTTCATCGACCAGTTCTAAGCATTTCCGATCGCATGCGTAGGCTATCTTCTGATCGTCTCGGACCGTGATTACACCCTTTGGTCCCGGCATTTTCAAACTCTGATAACCGTAGTGCGTGGCTATCAGGAACTTTACTAAAGCTGGACGACCAAGAATTGCATTGTATGCAGTCTCGAAGTTCACCACATCAAATGAAATTTTTTCTGTCCGGAAGTTGTCGGGCTTTCCGAACGTAACCAGTAGGGACAAGTGCCCTATTGGCTTAGCGGTAGACTCAGGAACTATGCCATGAAAGGCATATTTCCCCAGTTTTACCTTGGATTTTGGAATCTGCATGTCTTCCAAAGCACTTGCAAATAAAATAATTAAAGAACTACCCCCATCTATCAAGACTCGATTAACCTTGCAGTTATTAATAGTAGGCTCAATGACAATTGGAAACCTACCTGGTCAAGTTGAAGGAATGGGGCAGTCTTCTTTGCTGAAGGAGATTATCGTTTCCGACCACCTTGAAGGTTTAACGGCGATCGAAGGTTCGGTAAGGTTGACCTCTCGCTCCATGGCTTTCAGGTGACGTCTGGACTCGTACGAAGAAGATCCACCGAAAATCACATCGATGGTGTGCTGAGGTTCTTGGTACTCCATCTCTTCGTCACCATATTTGTCCTTCTTGGAGCTTGTTTCCCTGAGCTCTTGAATCGACGGGAGTGGTCCTTTACCTGCATAATAATCTTCCAGCTTCTTTTGCCAAGCGCGACAATTGCGCAAGTCGTGGTCTCCGCTTTGGTGAAGAGGACACCATTTTTATTTTTCTTGTAATCATTGGTGGACCCATAGCCTTGCCACCACCAAGTATAATCTTTTTTCCTTTGGTAAATTTTTCAGAACAGCGAACCTCTTTGTCGTTGGCTCTGCCATGCTTCTTTTCTTGAGAGTCTTCTTTTGTTTCTTTTTCGTCCTATCTAAGCCAAAGGTGGGGAATCTTATCTTTTCGATCAAGCGGCCGTTCCACTCGACCGCTTCATCGGCGTAGCGCACTTGTCGACCATGTCGAAGAGCTCGATGGTTGTTCGTGGGGATGTATAGCTAAATCCTCCAGTAAACCTTCGATTTCTCAATCCGCTTTGAAGGCTTGGATAACGAAGATTCCGCAACCTCAGGTATTGAGTTACGAACTTGGCTAAATCTTTTGATGTCTTCAGGAGAGTCTCGTTTGATTTTGCCGTATTATATGGAGATCTTCTTCCTTTCGGCGATCATACGTACCATGAAAATTTGCAATCAAAAGGTCGCAGAGTTGCTCCCAAGTATACGGACCGGCCGGATGGTTAAGCAACCACGATCGGTGATCCTTCTAATACCGTAGGAAGATAGTTTGCTATTACATTTTCATCACCACCAATGACTCGAGAAGCGATGGTATATATCTGGAGAAATTCCAAGGGATTTTGGGTCCCATTGAATTTATCCATATTGGCCGGTCGGAACCTATTTGGCCAACATACGACTGGAGCCTCACGAGAAAGCTCAACGACTGTGATAGTTCCGTGGCGCCTTCTTTGAAAAGGTCTTTGGATTATGTCGGTTGGAGACCGATTTCTAGGACCGGATTGCTGGTGCTCCAATGTCCCGATTCGATCGTGGACGTTACTAGAACGCCTCCGACCACTTGCCTGGTTTAGGTGATGTCGAAGATCACAAGGTCCAAGCGATGGTTCCTCTCGACTAAGTGAAGGTGGGGATTCCTGGAATAGTCTCCTCCCCTCATGACTTGTTGGTCGGAATCGTCGAGGTGGTCGCAGTGTCAACTGATCTTCAACACGACCATGCAGGCCCCTGCTTCGGGAAGAATGCTGCGATGAAGTCATGGTCTGACTTGCGGGTGCCTTTGTTCTCGATATGCTTCTGTGCGCTGCATCGTCTGTTGGATAATCTCTGATACTTGACCTGCGAGTTGGGCAAAACCCGAGTCTGCCGAGCGAGGTTGAAGTATTTAACATATCACGACTCATTTGCGGGTTTTGTATTGTTACCAGAAGGTCTCGAGGATTTCGCGTAAAAGGTGTTTGATGGCTTGAATCCCCCGACCTCCTGGTCGATCTTGCCTGGTCCCTTACATTGGTTGGGGAAGGATCAGGCGCATTAACTGGTGAACGTCCACCGGTTCTGTCACCTCCGGCATTTGGTGCTTGACCGCCTGTACCATCTCCATTATGACGTGGTGGTGAGGCAACGTATGGAGGACCGTACACGGCATTTTGATCCGTATCTCCGATCGCTGACCTCGTGCTTCCAGCAGGGATCCTCCGATGAGCTTCCGTCGTAATCGATGGAGAGCTTTTCAGAGCTTCTGCGAGAAGCTTCCACGACGGAGTGCAGTCGGTGATCAGCACCTCCTGAGGTTTTCGGAAGGGCCTCAGCCTGATTCGACGAATTGCCGATCGAATGCTGAGTTTATCATCCCCACTTGGTTTACGAACAATGGAGGTTTCATTGACACCGTCACCAGGTGTCGGTTGGCTCCTGGAATTGCTAGAAGCCGTCGATGAGTACCTATCAACTATGATCGCATCAAAGGTATATTGAACCTCGGGTTGCGGTGTTGAATTTTTGTCACCTTTTTGCGGTCGAAGGCGACGCTTTTGAGGCTTTAGGGTGTTCCGAACTGGTCGGAAGAATTTCCTCTGAAACCGCCACTGATCGTAGCGGTGTGTCTTCATCCATCCGGTCGACTTCGCTGATTTCTGCCATGGGCGAACCGGCGGAGGAGGATGATGAAGAGATTCTGTTTTCCTCCATGGCGCGCATGCATGCGTCCATATCGAGGTTGGAGTAGTCCGCCAAGTCGAACCAATTTTCTTCATCCCAACTTCCCGCCATAACCGCTTTAGCGATCACACTCGGGGAATGGACAAAGATTTGATGAGCAGAGAAATTCTTCTGAGATTCCACGTCGCGCTCCCCACGGACGGTGCCAGCTGTCGACGATCAAACGTTGATCTTACGAAAATAAAAGGAGAAAATGACGTGGGAAATCTAACGAAATAATGGGACTGCTCTTTATTAATATGAACTGGGTTTTACAAGGTATGCTCTAAGAACACTGCTTGTTCCCTTACAATCTCAGACCTATCACACGAATCTATGGCTTGTGCTTTACTCTGATGGCTCTGTCTCTTTTGTTCCTTCTTCCCCTGATCCGTCCAGGTTCCATCTTTAAATAGCCCTCGAAGAGGCGACAGTTACTTCCGGAGAAGACGTCTGATGCGAAGCGTTGCGTCTGGTCGGAGTGAAGTGACGGTTGATACAGAATCAATCGTTCGGCGGTTGTATGTCTATGAAACATATAACCGCATGGAGGTTGTTCGCTGGTGTGTCTGGATAAGATACGTCGTATGGTATGGAATATACACGTGCTCTATTCATCATACGGTAGAGAATATACCTGGAATATGTTCCAAGTATCAGTCCATACCTTTTACGAGCAGTTCTCCTGGTCGGAAGCTTGGCTTAGGCCTTCGTCCGACCAGGGTACCCATTATGTAACCTCTGAAATCTCTACGATCAGTGAGGTCGTGCACCTCAGGGGTTACGACCACGAAGACGTATGGTCTTTTATATATTAAAAATAATATATAGAGGTTTTAATCCTCGTCACCAACCTTCGCACATCTCTATGAGGAAGATCACTTGGCTGGAAGAAATCCAGGAGTCGTCGCGCTTGGCTACGCTTCGTATCTGCAACATCTACGCACGGGAGCTTCAAGACACCGTCTTCCGTTACCACCCCAGAGCTGCAGCCGTGGACTTGCCAGCACGCTACCCGTCCACAGAAGAAGAGAGCAGCGCTACAGTCGTGCACCTCGCCCAGTTTGCAGCCGCCCAGGAGGAAGCATTGGAGAGGACTATCACAGAGCTGGATAATGTCTATGAGGCTTTGTAGAGAGCTGAAGAGAAGGTCGCCACCCTGCAAGAGATTCTCTACGACCAGGATGACGAAGCAGAGGAAGACTCCGAGGAGGATCCTGAAGAAGATCCAGAAGAAGGTCTAGTTGAGCCAGAAGAAGCCGCAGAGCCAGAGAAGCCAACTGAGCCAGTTGCACTGGGAACGCCTATTCCTGCTGCACTAGTCCCAGGGCATCGGGATCAGTTTGCTAAGATGCTGGCTCACTTCCGAGTCTACAGCCGTCAGGAGCGTCGCCGAGGCTGTGGTGCTTTCTTGAGTAGTTTGTTCTAGGCTTCAGTTTTCAGGCCTAGCCAGTTTCAGTTTAGTAAGTCGTCCTTTAGGCGGTAGTTTTGTGTGCTTAGGTCGTGGTCTCTTTTGTGTGCGAGTATGAGCTGCAAAGGCCCTTAGGCATTTGTTGCAGCCATACTAAGACCCTAATTAATAAAAGTATTTCGTTTGAGTTTATTGAGCTGTGTTTTGTTGGGTTTAACCTACCCCCCTGCTTAGTTCTTAACTCATCTTGTGCTTGCTACCTCATCTAACCCATGGAGCTTCATCAGATGGTTCAAACCCGTCAGACTGTTGTAAGTGGTACCGGTACCCCAACGCCGAGAAGTAATCAGCAAAGCGGACCAAGAGTCTGTTACGCCTGTCGTCAGCCAGGACATTTTGCCAACCAGTGTCCGCAGAAGGGAACAATCACTCCAGTACGCTTCAACCTTGGAGCTACGCCATCCAAGACACCAGCGCCAGGCACCAACCAAGGAGCTTCACAAGTTGCCGGTCGAGCCGGAGGAGCACCGCAGTCGGTGATCAGAGGCCGTGTCAACCACGTCACTCTAGAAGGAGCCCAGAAAGCACCGGACGTCGTACTGGGTAAGTTTCTAGTTAACTCAGTACCTGCATCAGTTTTGTTTGATTCTGGAGCTTCGCATTCGTTTGTTTCTGGGATATTTGCAACCAAGAATAATTTGGAAGTTGTCCATCTTAAGCATACTCTGTTAGTCCAGTCGCCTGGAGTAGAGCTAAACACTAGGGTGGGATGTTTAGGAGCTAAGTTACTCATAGCTGGAGTTAAGTTTCTAGCCAACCTAATTGTTCTAGACACCCAAACCTTAGACGTCATTCTTAGCATGGATTGGTTATCCAAGCACAAAGCTGTGCTAGATTGTGGTCGAAGAGCCGTAACAGTCGAGGATACCAAGGGGAACAAGGTGGAATTTCTAGCCACCTCAGTTCGTGATGGACATCTGTTAGTAAACAGCCTGAAGACCCTTTCCTTAGAAGAAGCACCAGTCGTCAGTGAATATCCAGATGTGTTTCGGAAGAATTACGGGAATGCCACGGACCGTGACATTGAGTTTGTCATCGACCTAGTGCCGGGACAGCACCAATTTCAAAGAGACCTTATCGGATGCCAGCCGATGAATTGGTAGAGATGAAGAAGCAGATAGAAGAACTTCTTGAGAAAGGTTTCGTGAGACCGAGTTCGTCGCCATGGGGAGCACCTGCGTTGTTTGTCAAGAAAAAAGATGGAAGTATGAGAATGTGTATTGATTACCGTTCCCTCAACGAAGTCACCATCAAGAACAAGTACCCACTACCACGGATCGATGATTTGTTTGATCAGATGAAAGGAGCCGGAGTGTTCTCTAAGATCGACCTGCGATCAAGTTACCATCAGCTGAAGATTTGTCCTAAGGATATACCGAAGACCGCTTTCTCAATGCGGTATGGACATTATGAGTTCTTAGTCATGTCTTTTGGTCTGACTAATGCCCCTGCATACTTCATGAACATGATGAATAAAGTATTCATGGAATATTTGGACAAGTTCGTAGTAGTGTTCATTGATGATATTCTGGTGTACTCCAAGTCGGAGGAAGAACACGCCGAACATTTAAGGATAGTCTTGGAAAAACTCAGAGAGCATCGGTTGTATGCCAAGTTCAGCAAGTGTGATTTTTGGAAGAAGGAAGTTGATTTCCTTGGTCATGTGATGACAGCCGAGGGAGTAGCAGTTGACCCCGGTAAAGTTAAAGCAGTATTACATTGGGAGCAGCCCAAGACTGTAACTCAGATTCGCAGTTTCTTGGGAATAGCGGGTTATTATCGCCGTTTCATTGAAGGATTCTCATCGATTGCTAAACCTCTTATGCAATTGTTGAAGAAGGAGAAAAAGTTCACTTGAACTCCAGCCTGTGAAGAAAGTTTTCAAGAGTTGAAGAAGCGCTTGACTTCAGCCCTAGTGCTGATTTTGCCAGATATTCGCAAAGATTTCGATATCTATTGTGACGCTTCGCGTCAAGGACTAGGATGCGTCCTGATGCAAGAAGGAAGAGCTGTTGCTTACGCGTCAAGGCAATTAAGACCTCACGAGGAGAATTACCCTACTCATGATTTGGAATTAGCTACCGTAGTGCATGTTTTAAAGATTTAGCATCATTATCTCATCGGTAATCGCTGTGAAGTCTACACAGATCATAAGAGTCTGAAGTACATCTTCACTCAATCAGATTTGAACATGAGACAGAGAAGATGGTTGGAATTGATCAAGGATTATAATCTTGGAATCCACTACCACCCCGGGAAAGCCAATGTAGTTGCAGATGCCTTGAGTCGTAAGAGTTACTGCAATGCTTTGGAAGTGGAAGAGTTTTATTCAGAACTTCAAGACGAGTTTCAGAAGTTAAGGCTAGAAGTCGTGTGTGGGGACCCCGGTAATTATCTCCATAAGACCGAGATTAGACAAGGTCTTAGGGACATAATCACGGGTCTCCGGTAAATGAATTCCAATTTAACTCTATCCAAGTGAGAGGCTTAGCCGAATACTAGAGCCTCAACGATCATGCGCGCTGCTCCTTTGCGAGCGCTACATGATTGTCGATTCTCTTTCGATTCGAAGCACTACACTTAGTGAGTTAAATGGGAATTCATCCATAACGAGTATGACTTATATTGGCTCCCAAGATCAACGACCAATATACTCATACCCTCATCCAACGTTGATTACATCCATACAACGCATACAACAAGAGATCAAAAGACATACTGCATAGTTGTCACAGCCCCAACTAATTAAATTGGATTAATATGTATTTCACTAACATGCATTATCAAATTCAAAACATTTCCATAATATATTGTACTTGGAAAATCTAATTTGAGGTGAACATACACATCAAAATTCAGATTTCACTTCAAATCAGTAATAAAAAAAATTATGATCATCATCTGAAATCAATTTATTTAAATACTACATTAATTTTTATGAATAAATATAATTTTTCCAAAATTTTTGGAACTAGTTTGAACCTAATTAAAATTCAAACAACATTCATAGACATACAACATGTTTGAATTTAAATGTCACAAATTTTTAACATGAACAGTGGTGTTAATATTTTTTTATGGGAACTATATCTTCCCAGGAACCCCCATGATTTATTTCATGAATTTAGGAATTTTATTTCTAATTTTTAAGCCCTGGTCAAAGTAGGAAGAACAAATTGAAAATCAGTCAAACCCTTAACCCAAACCGACTGGTACTATTCATCAGGCGCGAGTCGGACTCGGCGAGCCGGCTCAGCCCAACCTCCTAAACGCACCATCACATGCAGTCGTCGGATCAAGATTCAACGGTGCAGATCTCGTCATCCTTTTGACCCGTCCGAACTCTCCCTCTAATCCTAGCCGTCCATCCGTGATCCATCGGTCTGCGCTAAGCCACTTAATCCCCGCCCACGCACGCGCCCTGAGTCGCTGTCATCGCGGGCCCACTGTGCATTGTCTTCTCCAGCGGGCGCGCGCGCTGCAGGCACGACTTCACGCGGCCGTACGCGCCGAGCGCTCGCTGGCACCTGCGCCACCGCCCAAATGAGCCTATCCTGGAGCTTCTCCTCTGTACGCCGCACCCGCTCCCTTTGCCCTCTGGCAGTATTACCCTTCCATGCAGCTTTCTCCCTCACTTCTCCTCGGTTGTGAGAGGAGGAAGCCAGTGAGCTCATCTCTAGGTAAGCTTCACATGTTTAGCTTCCTCTTGTCCTTGTTCGGTCTTTGAACCCATTTTGCTCCAACTCGGCCTGTTTTGCCTTGTAGCACTTAAGCCACCATCGTGCCATTCGGAGGCTCAGGCGCACACCGAGGAGCTCACCTTGCCATCCTCGGATCGGGAGGTATATTTCTCTTTTCGCGCGTCATGAGGTGCATTAGGGTACCTTAAGTACTTCCTCAATCAATTTCTTATGCCTTCACGAGGGGCGCCAGATTGTGAAGTTCCCTTTTTTGGTGTCTGCAGTACCTTCTTCTCGATTCTACTGGTAAGCCATTGCCCAATTACTTGCACCCATATGCCCCTCCAAATGTCCTTAAGCTAACCCGAGCCTTCCTTGTGCTCCCCTTGCTTAGAGTCCCTCTTCTGCGTGGAGCCGTGCCGCCGTCATCACATGTGAGGACCCCAATTTATTTGGCTTGTAATGCTTAACCAACCACCTGGTCTTAGCATCACAAATCAAATAAACTGATCCTCGAGATATGTATACTTCCCAGAAAGCAGTATACACACCTCGGTACAAAATTAGACATCAACTCCATTCCAAACATAGAGTCCAAACACTACACTACCAAACGGAAGATAAACAAATAGTAGAGTTATTATGGACAAAGGCCCGGCGGGACAAGGTACACAAATAAACAAGACGGACAATGGAAGCAAAAGTGCCATAAGATGGCTATAAACAAAGCCAATCGTGCCTCCAACCCACAAGGCATCCGACGGACCGCCAAGTCTAGTCGCCCACGAAAGCGGCAACACGACTCACGTAGTGAGGCCCTTGGGGCTCACCTTCTTCCTCTGCAACAAAAACATTAAGCAAAGCACCTGAGTACAAAGATTGTCTTTGTACCCGCAAGACTGACGTGTGAACTAGCAGACCTATTCATAAGCTACATGCAGGCTTATTTGGTGGAGGCCATATGTTTCATTTGCACAAAGCTAGATTTGTTTGCAATAATGTAATACAGTTTAAAGGCAAGTTTGCAATTCATTTTCATGATGCAATAAACTGCGAAATAAAGATAGATACAAGTAACCACCTAGAAGTGACTATCCCAATAGTCACCACAACATAGCACGAATCCCCAGATTCGTACCACCCTGCAAGTTTTAATTTAAATGGTGGTAGACTAACTCTTGAAAAGCTTACCCAAGCGTGTCCATAACCTAGGACGAGGCTATTCGAATAGTTTTAACCCTGCAGGGGTGTACCACTGTACCCACACCTCGGATCGCCTTTAGCGAAACACACTCAGAAGGTATGCAAGCCTGACTAAGTCCTCTGAGACTTTTCCAATATTGTGTATTAACTACGAGCCGCTCGTATGGATAGAAATCCATACGCTTACATGGTAAAGCCGAAAAGACAACTACCCACTCGGGATAAAGCTTTTGGACAACTACCATGCTCCCAACACCATCCCTCCTGCGACCTCCTGCGACCGGAGCCAATACACGCCAAAGTACTAGGTCAAGAGAGGTCCCATACCCTCTAGTGTGGTTAGCACGCAAAAATGCAGATAACAATCCACTCACAAGATGTTCGGTCCTTAATTGACCGGGCACCTTTCGATCACACCCAATAGATCACACCAATCTTACCATTGTGCGCGTCTAAATCATTTTGTTTTCATTTTAGTTTTGCAATTAAACATAGCAGAAATGCTGAAATATAAAGTTATAGTAAATTTTGTGTGATCAAGGTTACTGACTAAAGTCAATAAGCGCCCGATTCTACCGATAGCTAAGCAAGTCTAAGCGATTGACCGGATCTACTAAGTGACAAGAGATCATCCAATGATCTCTAATCACGACAAATAACCTAGGCTCGGTAGTAGAGATCAATATTTTGTCTACAGGATATGCGACTCTGGATTTAACTAATCAATTTAACACAAATTAAGCGATGCATACATACAAATCGAAACAAAATATTAGACTTTAAAATCTTGGAATAAACATGATCAAAGCGCTTGACTTGCTTTGTTGCTCAATTTGTTGCGAGGGTCGTTCTCGGGGTTACCGCAAATATCGAATCTAACGATTGAACAAAACAGCAAATAAGAACGAATAACAAGCAAAACTCAATAATCAAACACAAACACCAATTTATACACAGAGGCTAGACCACCACAAAAGGAAAAACAAAATAACTGCTACAGAGATGTTTCAAATAGACATGCTTTCAAGTGATTGATCTACCCACTCACTTATTTATCAGGTTAACCACAGAATCAATCCTCTTATATGTTTTAAACTTTGGACAGACTTTGATGGTGATTGTGTGCACATCTATTATTTAATCATCAAGTTAACACATCAAAAACAACTAGCTACTCTAAAACAACCATTATTAGTTGAGGTCACAGAACCTACAAGAAGCTAATGAAAACACTAACTAGTCAAGTATCCAACTATGAGATGCTAAACAAAATTCCAATTAGATTTGGGCTTTAATAAAATCCAGCTACTAACACACCTAAGCATCACACCCACAAATTTAAGGTCATCACAATTCAACATGCTACTACTCCAAATCTCACTACACTGATAAATCAACAGCACAGAGACAACAACATGCTCATCTAACTATCCCTTTGGTGAATCATGACAAGAGCCTTGAAGCTTAATGATACTAACCAACTGACTTCATACTAACCATTACTACTAAGGAAAGTCATCAAACACTAACCAGATTTGAATAGTATAAGCATGAAACCAAATTCGGTTTACTGACAACAGAAAAACGACAACAGAGAAGAACAAATACAGAGAACCAGAACTAAAATGCTTTCAAACTTCCAATACCAAATTTTGATCATGCAATGAGAGTGAACTAATGAACAATCATAAGCATGATTAGCAACTAACTATAAAGCTCAAGGGAGGTGGGCCCCACTGTCAGTCACGGGGCAAAACCTAAGAACAGAGGAGCTCGGCGGCGCTGGACCTGGAAGTCGTCGCCGGCGGTGGAGGCGCGGCGAGGTGGGAACCAAGGCCAAAATGGGTCGCCGGAGGACTGCTGAAGCTGTGGGTGGCCTCGAGGCAGCCGGAGATGCACCGTGGTGGCGCGGCACGGAGCTTAGCGGCCGGCGATGGAGGTGACAAGGTGCGGCGCATCGAGAGGAATACGATGAAAACTAGTGCGCGCATGAGAAGCGATGGGTTACCAGAACTCACCGGATGACGCGGAACTCAAGTGGTCTGCGGAGATGGCGGCGGCGAGCTGCGCGCGGCGCAAAGGCGGTCAACGGCGACAGGAGCCTGAGGTGAACGAGAGGACGCGTGAGTGAGCGGAGAAGAAAGGTGGAGTCCAGGTGATGCTCACCGAGCAAGGAATTGAGTTGGAGCTCACCGGAGAAGATGCGGTGGCGGAAGAGGCGGTTTCGGCCGGACTTGGAGAAGAAAACCCACGCGCAGCTCCACAGACGATGAAACTCGAAATTCCTTGAGGGGTTTACCTCCCAGGGATGTGGAACACACCGTGACGCGGCCGGCCGTGCTCGGAGATCACCGGAGCAGCAGGAACGCTCGGAGGCGGCGCAGCGACGCTCTCGGCTCCTGGAGCTCGGTGGTGAAGAAGGGCGATGGAGACGAAAACGAGGTAGGGAAAGCCCTCGGTGGCTTTTGTAGGAGCAGGCGGAGGCAGCGAGGTGAAAGCAGTGGGGCGGTGAAAAGACCGGTGGCGAGGTGGCGGCGTGCATGCGCGGCGGCGGGGCGAGCGCTGTGGCGGCGCGGCGGCTGAGCCGCTCGGCGACGTGGCGAGAAGACTGCAGTGGGACCGCCTGTCGGCGAGTAAAGGTGCGACTCGAGTCGAGCAGTGCGGTGCGACGAGTGGGTTTAACTCGATCACTATTGCATTGGCCGTTGGATGCGAGATGGATGATCGAGATCTCTGTATGCATTCGGACGGTCGATTGCGCACACGAACGTGGACCGCGGCGATCTCCATCGGACGGTGATAGCCATCGGGCCCGCGCGGTGCAGCTAGGCGGTGCGACCGAGTCAAGTGGTGCGGTCGGTTGAGTCGGGCTCGGGTTCGAGCCCGACAAGCGATGATTCTGGTTTTGAGTTTAAAAGTCAGAGAGTTTGGGAATTTTAGAGGTAGTTCGAGCTCCAAAATTTCCGAAATTTTTATGGTAGATACAAGGGACATAGAACAACATTGCATAATTTTCCAGAACTTTTATGCATCGCATTGTTCTCAGAAAATTTACAAGTCTGACCTAGGGTTTGACCAGAAATTCAAACTAGTTTGACTTGGCCATTTGAAATAGCAAATAAAATCTAAAATTGTGAAATAATTCAGGGAGGTAGATAGGATGATCAAGATGATAGGAAAAATAATTTCAGAGGATGATCACAAGTTTGAAAGCTAAGAATTTCTTGACAACAATTTCCATTCACAAGAATTTAATTCTAGAAAATGGAAATTGCTAGGAAAATTTGGAAAACTTCCAAATGATTTTGTGAGACAACAAAAGTTTTATTTCTCCTCAAAATTTTACATTTGAAATACAAACCCTAAGTTAGGGCTGTTACAAATCTCCCCCTTACAGAATCTCGTCAGAGATTCGATCACTGGAGAAGAAGGATGGGTAATCTGCCGAGGCGATCTTCCCGCTCCCAAGTGGCTTCATCCTCGGAGTGGTTCGACCACTGAACTTTAAGGAACTTGATCACACGGTTTCTTGTTCTGCGTTCAGCTTCTTCGAGGATACGAACGGGACGCTCACGATAAGACAGATCTTCCTGCACATCGATATTTTCCAATGGTGTTTCCTCAACCGAACACTGAGGCACTTCTTCAATTGCGACACATGGAAAACATCATGCACCCCTCAAGTGTAGCTGGCAACTCCAACTGGTATGCAACGGCTCCCACTTTCTTGACGACGCGATAAGGCCCGACATATCGAGGAGCCAATTTGCCCTTGACATCAAAACGCCGATGGCCCTTCAAAGGTGAGACTTTGAGATACACAAAGTCATTGGGGTGAAACTCGGCTCGACGGCGGCGACCGCATAGCTCTTACGCTCGGTGAGCTACGCGCAAGTGCTCACGAATCAACTGCACTTGACTTTCCGCCTCATTGATCGAATCCGGGCCAAAGAACTGTCTTTCCCCAGTTTCTGACCAGTTCAACGGTGTTCTGCAGCGCCGTCCATACAAAGCTTCAAATGGTGCCATACCGAGACTAGCACGAAGTCGTTGTTGTAGGAGAATTCGCAGCGGCAAACTCTTCTCGATTCTTCCCATAGGAAAGAACACAGCACGGAGCATATCTTCAAGCACCTGATTGACTCGCTCCGTTTGACCATCGGTCTGAGGATGATAGGCTGAACTGAGAGAAAGACGGGTCCCCATGGCCTCCTGTAAACTGTGCCAAAACCGAGAAGTGAACAGAGAACCACGATCTGACACGATGGTTCGTGGCACGCCGTGCAAGCTCACAATGCGGATATGTAGAGGTCCGATCGATCGACATTGAGAGTGGTACTCACTGGCAGAAAGTGTGCTACCTTAGTCAGCCGATCGATAACCACCCAGATAGCATCCTTTCCCGAAGAAATACGGGGCAAACCGGTAATGAAATCCATACCAACGGAATCCCACTTCCACTCTGGTATAGGCAAGGGTTGGAGGAGACCTGCTGGACGCTGATGCTCGGCCTTCACGCGACAACATACGTCGCATCTGGCAACGAACCCGGCAATCTCGCGCTTCATGCGAGTCCACCAGAACCTCTGTCGCAGATCTTGGTACATCTTGGTAGCCCCGGGGTGAATAGACAAGGGAGAATCATGAGCTTCCTGGAGAATCAAATCCGTAGTGCGGAACCTTTGGAACCACGAGGCGCTGCCCAAACCACACAACACCATGCTCATCTTCTGAGAAACACCTGGCTATCCCATCCTTGATATTCTGCTTGATCTGGTTCACACCGTCATCTGACTGCTGTGCTGCCTTGACTTGATCCACCAAGGTTGGTTGCACAACCAGGGCAGCAAGGGAACCATGCTCAACCAAACCCAAGTTGAGACGATGAAACTCTGCAAGAAGTGCAGGTTGCTGCTCTTGGATCATCAAAGTATTGCAATACACCTTTCGGCTAAGTGCATCAGCAACCACATTGGCCTTGCCAGGATGATACTGAATACCCATGTCATAATCTTTGATCAATTCTAGCCATCTCCTCTGCCTGAGGTTTAGATCTAGCTGAGTGAACAAGTACTTTAAGCTCTTGTGATCAGAATACACCTCACAGTGATTCCGATCGATAATGCCGCCAAATCTTGAGTGCATGAACCACAAAGACAAGCTCTAAATCATGGGTGGGATAGTTGAGCTCATGAGGTCTCAAGCGCCTAGATGCATAGGCAAGCGCCTTGCCTTCTTGCATAAGCACACACGAGTCCTGCTGAGAGGCATCGCGATGAATATCAAAGCCCTTGTGGACATCGGGAAGAGTAAGCTGAGTGAAGTCAATCGCCGTTTGAGCTCCCAAAGCTCTCATCACAAGCGAGGCCCACACAAACTTCTTGTCCTTCTTGAGCAATTCGGTCATTGGCTTTGCGATCTTGGAGAAGTTCTCGATAAAGCGGCGGTAGTAGCCCGCTAAACCAAGAAAACTCGCACATCGGTGGATCGACTTGGGCTGCCCCAAGATAGAACATCAACGACCTTCTTTGGGATCCACGACTATGCCTCGATTGAAAGAACATGGCCCAAGAATGCCACTTCCTTCAACGAACTCACATTCTTTGAACCGCATATAGTGGTGCTCCATAATTTGCCCAAAACAATCTTCAGATGCTCAGCATGCTCGGCTTCAGTCTTGGAATAGATAAGAATATCATCAATAAAGACCACCACAAATTTATCCAAAAACTCCATGAATACTGAATTCATTAAGTTCATGAACAAAGTGGAGCATTTGTTAAACCGAAAGACATGGCGGTGTACTCGCATGCGACCCATAACGAGTAGTGAAAGTCGTTTTGAATATCTTGAGATCTGATCGACTGATGATACCCCATTCTCAAATCAATCTTTGAGAACACACAGGCTCGATCAAGCGATCGAGCGGATCATCGATGCGGGGCAAAGGATATTTGTTCTTCACCGTCACCTCATTGAGAGGGCGGTAATCAACGCACATGCGCAAAGTCTTGTCCTTCTTCTTCACAAAGATCACCGGACAACCCCAAGGAGATGGCGGGACGGATGAAACCCTTCGCTTGGAGCTCGCCAAGCTGCTTCTTCAATTCTTCTAGCTCATTGGGAGGCATCCGATCTGGCGCCTTGAAATCGGGCGATGCAGGGCAGCAACTCGATGACAAACTCGGATCTCGAACGGAGGCATCCGGGTAAATCATCGGAAAAACATCCTCAAAGTCGGATACTATGGGAACATCCACGAATCTGTAAGGTGGCCGCCTCTAATGCACATAGATGTGGCCCTGTAGTTGCGTGAAATCGACTGCCGCTGAAGGGCTAGTGAGATAGACAATCTTCCTGGCACAATCGATTTGCCCCAAGTGTTGGGACAACCAATCCATGCCAAGAATCACATCCAGACTCGCTGAACTGAGCAGAATAAGATTTGCCAAAAATCCCACTCCTTTGACTACGATAGGAACATCCCGACACTGTAAATCAGCTCTCATTTCCGACCCCGGAGAGCGGATGAGCAAAGGAACTCCCAAAGGAACACAGTGAAGACCACTAGCAGCAGCAAATGATCTTGAAATAAAGAATGTGATGCTCCGAATCAAATAATCTGCGGCGGGACGAGAATTAACAAGAAGTGTACCCATCACGACATCTGGCGCCTCCTGAGCCTCCTCAGCTGAAAGGTGGTTGACTCGACCGCTGCTCGCACACAGGTCTTTTGAATAATCTTACGGTGGTGGTGACCACTCCCTGCCCGCGTCCTCCATTAGGACGAGGGCTCTGCAACACTCGAGGGCAAGCGTTGGCGTAGTGGCCCTTGTTGTGGCGTGAAAACAAGTAACCTCGGCGCCGGATTGCGGAGGCCGCTCTGTCTTGGATCGCAGCGCACGTGGCTGAAACACGGCTGCGGTGGGCGAGCTAGTGCGGATGGCCTCGGCTGGTGGAGCAAAAAGCGGGCCTCAGTGCCGCCCACCGAGGACGAGCGAGGCCGGTATGAGTAGGCGATCGCCTCCCATTTGCGCTATGGACTCACCAGCGCCTTTGCCTTGTGCTCGGCAACAATGGCCTTATCAACCAAGGCACGAAAGTCGAGAAGTCTACAATAGATAGCTTGTCTGCGGCTCCTCGGACAAGCCATCCATAAACTTCTCTGCTTAGCCTCATCGAGGCCACCTCACTGGAGCATAACGAGCCGGATGATTGAACTCGTGCAGTACTCGTCACGGACTTGCGCCCTTGCTTGGCGCGAGGAACTCCTTCTTCTTGACTTCATCAGGCCATCGGGATGTGGGCCCGACGAAAAGCGATCGAACTCCTCCCACGCGACCACACACCCGCGGGCCGCATGGCGAGATAGTTCTCCCACCATGAGAGTCTGCGCCCTCAAGCCGGTGGGGCGCGAAGAGTGCCTTATCCTGTGCACGGCATCGAGCTATGTTGAGCTTCGCTCAACCATGCGCAGCCAATCATCCGCATCGAGAGGGTCCTCAGGCGGGCGAAAGTCGGTGGTGCGTGCGGAGGAACTCTGCAAGTCCCCGCGAGTCGGTGGCCACCACCACGGCAGGAGTGGAGGTATTCCTAGCAATAACCTCCAAGATGCGCGTCGGTCCATGCGGTTTCGCTCGATCCGGCGAGCACCTCGACCATGGTCGGAGGAGGAAGCTCCTCATCATGACCAGCTGCTTGGCGCCACGCGCGTTCTCCGGCCATCTGTTTCACTAAGACAAGTTAACAATAGCGGAAAACACGAAGTCGACAACCCACCGCAAATAACTTACTAACAAACACAAAACAAACACAAGACTTTTAAGTTACAAAACCAATTGACAAAAATCAGACACTTAGCAAACTCATACATATCCTACCCTTATGCCCCCACAAATTTTAATTAGACTAATTCTCTATGGTTCTCCCAAAGACCGATTCTACCGGTAGTAACTATCTTTTGAAAGGAAAGAGAGAAACCAAGTTTTAAACTCAAATTAGAGTAAGATGAGAGTAGAAGGCTAAGATAGGTAAGGAGTAAATCTGAGAATCTGCCTAGGTTTTCATGAACCCTTTTTATACTTTGAAATTAAGCTTTTTCAAAATATCCTAAAGACGACTAAGCTTGGGTTGCTACGGTCAGAATGGCTCTGATACCAACTTTGTGAGGACCCCAATTTATTTGGCTTGTAATGCTTAACCAACCACCTGGTCCTAGCATCACAAATCAAATAAACTGATCCTCGAGATATGTATACTTCGTAAAGCAAGTATACACACCTCGGTACAAAATTAGACATCAACTCCATTCCAAACATAGAGTCCAAACACTACACTACCAAACGGAAGATAAACAAATAGTAGAGTTATTACAGACAAAGGCCGACAGGCCAAGGTACACAAATAAACAAGACGGACAGCGGAAGCAAAAGTGCCATAAGATGGCTATAAACAAAGCCAATCAGCGTGCCTCCAACCCACAAGGCATCGTGGGACCGCCAAGTCTAGTCGCCCACGAAGCGGCAACACTGACTCACGAGTGAGGCCCTTGGGGCTCACCTTCTTCCTCTGCAACAAAAACATTAAGCAAAGCACCTGAGTACAAAGATTGTCTTTGTACCCGCAAGACTGACGTGTGAACTAGGAGACCTATTCATAAGCTACATGCAGGCTTATTTGGTGGAGGCCATATGTTTCATTTGCACAAAGCTAGATTTGTTTGCAATAATGTAATACAGTTTAAAGGCAAGTTTGCAATTCATTTTTACTGATGAAATAACTGCGAAATAAAGATAGATACAAGTAACCACCTAGAAGTGACTATCCCAATAGTCACCACAACATAGCACGAATCCCCAGATTCGTACCACCCTGCAAGTTTTAATTTTAAATGGTGGTAGACTAACTCTTGAAAAGCTTACCCAAGCGTGTCCATAACCTAGACGAGGCTATTCGAATAGTTTTAACCTGCAGGGTGTACCACTGCACTCCACACCTCGCATCGCCTTTAGCGAAACACACTACAGAAGGTATGCTAAGCCTGACTAAGTCCTACGAGACTTTTCCAATATTGTGTATTAACTACGAGCCGCTCGTATGGATAGAAATCCATACGCTTACATGGTAAAGCCGAAAAGACAACTACCCACTCAGGATAAAGCTTTTCGGACAACTACCATGCTCCCAACACCATCCCTCCTGCGACCTCCTGCGACCCGGAGCCAATACACGCCAAAGTACTAGGTCAAGAGAGGTCCCATACCCTCTAGTGTGGTTAGCACGCAAAAATGCCTGGATAACAATCCACTCACAAGATGTTCGGTCCTTAATTGACCCGGGCACCTTTCCAGTCACACCCAATAGATCACACCAATCTTACCATTGTGCCCGCGTCTAAATCATTTTTGTTTTCATTTTTAGTTTTGCAATTAAACATAGCAGAAATGCTGAAATATAAAGTTATAGTAAATTTTGTGTGATCAAGGTTACCGACTAAAGTCGATAACTGCCCAGTTCTACCGATAGCTAAGCAAGTCTAAGCAGATTGACCCGGATCTACTAAGTGACAAGAGATCATCCAGCGATCTCTAATCACAGCAAATAACCTAGGCTCAGGTAGTAGAGATCAATATTTTGTCTACAGGATATGCAGCTACGGATTTAACTAATCAATTTAACACAAATTAAGCGATGCATACATACAGTTGAAACAAAATATTAGACTTTAAAATATTGGGATAAACATGATCAAACCGCTTGCACATTCTTTGTTGCTCAATTTGTTGCGGAGGGTCGTTCTCAGGGTTACCGCAAATATCGAATCCTAACGATTGAACAAAACAGTGAATAAGAACGAATAACACCGGCAAAACTCAATAATCAAACACAAACACCAATTTATACACAGAGGCTAGACCACCACAAAAGGAAAAACAAAATAACTGCTACAGAGATGTTTCAAATAGACATGCTTTCAAGTGATTGATCTACCCACTCACTTATTTATCAGGTTAACCACAGAATCAATCCTCTTATATGTTTTAAACTTTGGACAGACTTTGATGGTGATTGTGTGCACATCTATTATTTAATCATCAAGTTAACACATCAAAAACAACTAGCTACTCTAAAACAACCATTATTAGTTGAGGTCACAGAGCCTACAAGAAGCTAATGAAAACACTAACTAGTCAAGTATCCAACTATGAGATGCTAAACAAAATTCCAATTAGATTTGGGCTTTAATAAAATCCAGCTACTAACACACCTAAGCATCACACCCACAAATTTAAGGTCATCACAATTCAACATGCTACTACTCCAAATCTCACTACACTGATAAATCAACAGCACAGAGACAACAACATGCTCATCTAACTATCCCTTTGGTGAATCATGACAACAAGAGCCTTGAAGCTTAATGATACTAACCAACTGACTTCATACTAACCATTACTACTAAGGAAAGTCATCAAACACTAACCAGATTTGAATAGTATAAGCATGAAACCAAATTCGGTTTACCGACAACAAAAACGACAACAGAGAAGAACAAATACAGAGAACCAGAACTAAAATGCTTTCAAACTTCCAATACCAAATTTTGATCATGCAATGAGAGTGAACTAATGAACAATCATAAGCATGATTAGCAACTAACTATAAAGCTCAAGGGAGGTGGGCCCCACTGTCAGTCACGGGGCAAAACCTAAGAACAGAGGAGCTCGGCGGCGCTGGACCTGGAAGTCGTCGCCGGCGGTGGAGGCGCGGCGAGGTGGGAACCAAGGCCAAAATGGGTCGCCGGAGGACTGCTGAAGCTGTGGGTGGCCTCGAGGCAGCCGGAGATGCACCGCGGCGGCGCGGCGCCGGAGCTTGGCGGCCGGCAGTGGAGGTGACAAGGTGCGACTGCATCAGAGAGGAATACGATGAAAACTAGTGCGCGCATGAGCAACAGTGGGTTACCAGGAACTCACCGGGATGACGCGGAACTCAAGTGGCTGCCGGAGATGGCCTGCGGACGAGCTGCGGCGGCGCAAAGGCGATCAAACGGCAGGAGCCTGAGGTGAACGAGAGGACGCGTGAGTGAGCGGAGAAGAAAGGTGGAGTCCAGGTGATGCTCACCGAGCAAGGAATTGAGTTGGAGCTCACCGGAGAAGATGCGGTGGCGGAAGAGGCGGTTTCGGCCGGACTTGGAGAAGAAAACCCACGCGCAGCTCCACAGACGATGAAACTCGAAATTCCTTGAGGGGTTTACCTCCCAGGGATGTGGAACACACCGTGACACGGCCGGCCGTGCTCGGAGATCACCGGAGCAGCAGGAACGCTCGGAGGCGGCGCAGCGACGCTCTCGGCTCCTGGAGCTCGGTGGTGAAGAAGGGCGATGGAGACGAAAACGAGGTAGGGAAAGCCCTCGGTGGCTTTTGTAGGAGCAGGCGGAGGTAGCGAGGTGAAATGGTGGGGCGGTGAAAAGACCGGTGAGGCGAGGTGGCAGCGTGCATGCGCGCGGCCGGGCGAGAGCGCTGATGCGGCGAAGCGGGCGCTGGAGCTCGCTCGCCGACGTGGCGAAGAAGACTGCGGGTGGGACCGCCCGTCGGCGAGTAAAGGTGCGACTCGAGTCGGAGCGAGTGCGGTGCGACGAGTGGGTTTAACTCGATCACTATTGCATTGGCCGTTGGATGCGAGATGGATGATCGAGATCTCTGTATGCATTCGGACGGTCGATTGCGCACACGAGCGTGGACCGCGATCTCCATCGGACGGTGATAGCCATCGGGCCCGCAGCGGTGCAGCTAGGCGGTGCGACCGAGTCAAGTGGTGCAGTCGGATTTGAGTCGGGCTCGGGTTCGAGCCCGACAAACAGTGATTTCTGGTTTTGAGTTTAAAAAGCTGAGAGAGTTTGGGGAATTTTTAGAGGTAGTTCCCGAGCTCCAAAATTTCCGAAATTTTTATGGTACCTACAAGGAACATAGAACAACGTTGCATAAATTTTCCAGAACTTTTTATGCATCGCATTGTTCTACAGAAAATTTAGAAGCTGCTGACCTAGGGTTTGACCAGAAATTCAAACTAGTTTGACTTGGCCATTTGAAATAGCAAATAAAATCTAAAAATTGTGAAATAATTCAGGGAGGTAGATAGGATGATCAAGATGATAGGAAAAATAATTTCAGAGGATGATCACAAGTTTGAAAGCTAAGAATTTGCTGACAACAATTTCCATTCACAAGAATTTAATTCTAGAAAATGGAAATTGCTAGGGAAAATTTGGAATACTTCCAAATGATTTGGTGAGAGAACAAAAGTTTTTATTTCTCGTCAAAATTTTACATTTGAAATACAAACCCTAAGTTATGGCTGTTACATCACACTCCTCGAGTCCAGCCGACCTCCAGCTACTCCAACCTTCCCCGAGCACCCATCTTCGCTCAGGTAACTCCTTCATAGTCCCCAGGACCTATAGCACACACCGGCTTGGACCTTGTAAGGCTCGGTCGTGCGTTTGCATTTTGGCCGAGGTCCTAGCGCCGCCCCTCTCCGGCTAGCCACCGGCACAGTCCCCCTCAGCAACCGCCTACTCCTCCTGGAGGTGCGCAGAACTGTTGTGGTCCCATCCCGGCACTTAGTTCACACCGCCGCGGTGCGCAGCACCGGCGATCCACCGGCGAAGCGCACTGGAGCGGCGCCGTTGTCGGCAACACTGTAGCATATCACTTAAGTTTAAACTGAGGTTTAGCGGTTAAGTGTTGGCGTATTTAGTAGTTACGTTTTTCTTAAGGGCATACGGACTCTGGATAGTTAAATTGCGAAGTTGCGCTTGTAGGAATGGAAAACGTATCCTCAGTTTCGCGTTGATTGATTTTCGTGAAGGTGAGCGATGGTTGACGGGTCAAACCTTGACCTCGTCCCACTCGCCATTCGCTAGAAGTGGCGATGAGGTGAGTAGCAAAAGGGTTAGCTCTTTTAGAGTGCGCACTATGCACTGGACCCACTGGTCAGTGACCATGGCTAGCTGAGCCTCGGTGAGAAAAGCAATAAATGGATTATAAAATCCACAAATCATTTACTTGCATACTGAAAAATGTGTATAACTTCTAAAATGCATAACTAAATCATTTTAACTCCAAATTGGGTGAAACCACTTCGATAATTTTATATTTAATGAACTTTGTATCAAAATTCGGTTTTAACCTTGTCTCTGTAAGAGAGCTTTATTTGGAGATTAATCCATTAAAACCATTAATTGTACAATGGAAAAATGGCTGATAACTTCAAAAATGCATAAGTAATTATTGGAAGCTCCAAAAACAGTGAAACCACTTTTGATAATTTTCATTTTCAGTGAACCTAATTCTAAAAATGGTCTCCATATTACCTCTGTCACAGAAACTATTATTGGGAGGATATAATCTTTAACTCTATTATTGTTACACTATAAAAGGCTGATAACTTTGAAAATACATAACTAAATCATAAAAACTCCAAAAAGGACAAACTCAATTGTTTTTAACTTATATTAATATTGCCTATTTATCTATGTAATCCATGTACTCACCACTGTTCTACAAATTTTGGCCAAATAATTAAATTACATGACTTAAGGTTTAATGAAACCTGAAATTCAAAATAGCATAACTTCCAATTCATAACTCCAAATGGAATAATTCTTTGACCTAAATCCATCTAAAATCACAACCTAACTACTGTAGAAAAATCATGCATTCTTGAGCATTTTGGTTTTTGAGTTGTTTTCTCGGTATTTATTTGATGTTATAATTATATAGATCCGAGCATATTGATATCGACATACGCTACGAGAGTGAGCAGCTACTGTACCAGCAAGGCAAGCATCATTTGAACTTTCTTTTGCATCATATTTGATCCAGTTTTGGTTAAGATAGTGCAATGATAATTGCTTGCATGCTATTTTGATTATGTCGATATTTTTGTGATGTGTAGTTTAGTTATGTCCTATTTCGAGGTTAATCTTGAATTATGCCAACTCCTATATGCTTAAGATAGGATGTGTGAATTATGGGTTATAGAATTGCTTAGCCATGCAAGTCTAGATACGGTAGTTCGATCGTCGGGAATAACTTGCGGTTTTGGGATAAACACAACTCTCATTTTTATGATTTATACTTCAGATCTTGTAGCTGTTTTATGAGTTAAATTTTGTCATTTTAAAATGAGATCTGGTCTGGACAAGTGTTGGTTAGTGATGGTGCTTTGTGCACGAGCATTGGGTAAGTGGAAGGACTTGTCGGACAATTAAGGACCGAACTTTGGGTACTCTTTGTTCAAGCAACACTCGTCTTTGCCACACGCGGTATATGGGTGTCGTATGGTTAAGTAGGGGAGGGTTTTATTGTGTTAAGTCCTTGGTGGTGTAAGGGGCATAGCGGCCGTGAAATCCTATGTTCTTTAGGAGCGATGTAATCCTTTATAGTGTGCAAGGGCGCCAATTCTTTTGTTTTGATTGCATCGGTATTTCCAATATAACTTGTGAGCCCCATAGCAAGTGCTATCGACGCTTGTACTAGGCAAGGAACCATCTCACAAGGGGACTTAGCCCAATGGGATCTTCTTCTTTGAAAATGACCGTATCTTGATTTACAGTGCCAAGATACTATAGGAAGTATGCTATATTCGGAGAGCATCCGGAGGCTTACGGGCTAATCAAGTCGTGTGGGTAAAGTAGTACACCCTGCAGGTATAATCTATTCGAATAGCCGTGTCCACGGTTATGGACGACCGCTGAAATTTGTGGTCGCTTATTGTTAGACTTTTAATTAAAATTGTGGTTGAACTTGGTGTCGTCATGGGCGGGATGTTCATGTGTTTAGTGCATCAAGTGGGCTGCCACTTTGGTCCTTGTATGATTGAATTATTTATTCTGAAATGCTTTACCATATGCTTTACTTCTACTTCAAATCTGATTTTAAAATGGGCACATGAAAAACTAGTATGTGTAGGATGTTAATTGTTGCGTCTCTTCGCAAAACAAAACCAATATGAGCCATCCTTTGAATGACCCTTATGCATAACTATTTTTATTTGTGTAAGACTTGCGAGTACACTTGTACTCACCGGATGTTCTTTGGCCTTTTCGGTGAGGAAGATTATGAGTATGACGATCTCGCTAGTGTTGACTTGGGTGACACTAATGAGTAGTGTGCTATCATTTAACTCCCGATCGGTTGTCGATGGGTGATGGGCATACATCGCTGGTCTTTTGCCTTATCTATTTATTTCCGCTGCTACTTGGTACTTTACTTTGAATTTGGCCGGTCGGCCGTATGTAATAAGCTGTAGACCTTAACTATTATGCAGTATGTCTTTTTAATCTCTTGTTGTATGCGTTGTATGGATGTAATCAACGTTGGATGAGAGTATGAGTATATTGGTCGTTGATCTTGGGAGCCAATATAAGTCATACTCGTTGTTGATGGATCCCCATTTAACTCACTAAGTGTAGTGCTTCGAATCAAAAGAGAATCAACAATCATGTAGCGCTCGCAAAGGAGCAGCGCGTATGATCGTTGAGGCTCTAGGATTCGGCTAAGCCTCTCACTTGGATCGAGTTAAATTGGAATTCATTTACCGGAGACCCGTGATTATGTCCCTAAGACCTTGTCTAATATCGGTCTTATGGAGCTAATTACCGGGGTCCCCACAATAGTAGTCAAAGTCTACAGCTTATTACATACGGCCGACCGGCCAAATTCAAAGTAAAGTATCAAGTAGCAGCGGAAGCAAATAAATAAAGCAAAAGACCAGTAGTGGTATGCCCATCACCCATCGACAACCGATCGGGATTAAATGATAGCACACTACTCGTTAGTGTCACCCAAGTCAACACTAACAAGATCGCCGACTCATAATCTTCCTCACTGAAAAGGCCAAGAACATCCGCCGAGTACAAGTGTACTGCAAGTCTTACACAAATAAAAATAGTTATGCATAAGGGTCATTCAAAGGATGGCTCATATTGGTTTAGTTTTGCGAAAGAGACACAATAATTAACATCCTACACATACTAGTTTTCATGTGCCCATTTTAAAATCAGATTTGAAGTAGAAGTAAAGCATGTAGTAAAGCATTTCAGTAATAAACAATTGAATCATACAAAGACCAAAGTGGCACCCACTTTGATGTACTAAACACATGAACATCCCGTTCATGACGAATACCAAGTTCAACCACCATTTTAATTGAAAGTCTAACAATAGTAACTCCCGAACTCAAGCGGTTGTCCATAACCGTGGGCACGGCTATTCGAATAGATTGATACCCTGCAGGGGTGTACTACTTTACCCACACGACTTGATTAGCCCGTAAGCCTCCAGAGGCCTCTGGAATAGCATACTTCCTATGGAATAGATTGATACAGTCATTTTCAGCAAGAAAGCCCTATTGAGCTAAGTCCCCCTTGTGAGATGGTTCCTTGCCTAGTACAAGCATCTGATAGCACTTGCTAGGGGGCTCACAAGTTATATTGGACATACCGATGCAATCAAAACAAGTAAAATTAGTGCTCCTTGCACACTATAAAGGATTACATCGGCTCTAAGGAACATAGGATTTCACGATCGCTATGCCCTTACACCACCAAGGACTTAACACAATAAAACCCTCCCCCTACTTAACCATACGGCACCCATACACCGCGTGTGGCAGCACGGGTGTACTTGAATCAACGACGTTACCAAAGTTCGGTCCTCAATTGTCCAGACAAGTCCTTCCACTTACCCAATGCTCGTGCACAAAGCACCATCACTAACCAACACTTTTCCAGACCAAAAGCTCATTTGAAAATGACAAAGTTTAACTCATAAAGCAGATACGAAGATCTGAACCAAAGTATATAAGGAAGGTTGTGTGTATCCCATAATTGTCGGGTTAGCCCCGGCAATCAAACTACCGTATCTAGACTTGCATGACTAAGCAACCCATATTCAATAATCATTACATCCTATCTTAAGCATGTAGGTACTGGCATAATTCAAGATTAACCTCAAGCATAGGACATAACTAAACTACACATCACAAGAATATTTACATAATCAAAATAGCATGCAAGCAATTATCATTGCACTAACTTAACCAAAACTGGGATCAAATATGATGCAAAAGAAAGTTCAAATGATGCTTGCCTTGCTGGTACAGTAGCTGCTCACTCTCAGTAGTGTAAGTGTCGATATCAATATGCTCGGGATCTATATAATTATAACATCAAATAAATACCGAGAAAACAACTCAAAAACCAAAATGCTCAAAAATGCATGATTTTTCTGCAGTAGTTTGGTCATGATTTTAGATGGATTTAGGTAAAAGAATTATTCCATTTGAAGTTATGAATTGGAAGTTATGCTATTTTGAATTTCAGGTTTCATTAAACCTTAAGTCATGTAATTTAATTATTTGGCCAAAATTTGTAGAACAATGTGGGTAGAGGATTACATAGGTAAATAGGTAATATTAATACAAGTTCAGAATAGTTGAGTTTGTCCCATTTGGAGTTCTTATGATTTAGTTATTGATTTTCAAATTTATCAGCCTTTTATAGTGTAAAAATAATGGAGTTAAAGATTATATTCTCCCAAAAATAGTTTCTGTGACAGAGGTAATATGAAGACCATTTTTAGAATTAAGTTCACTGAAAATGAAAATTATCAAAAGTGGTCTCACTGTTTTTGGAGTTTCCAATAATTACTTATGCATTTTTGAAGTTATCAGTCTTTTTCCTATTGTAAAAATAATGGTTTTAATGGATTAATCTCCAAATAAAGCTCTCTTCTACAGAGACATGTTTGGAACAAATTTTAAAATAAAGTTTACTAAAAGTGAAAATTTCCAGAAGTGGTTTCATGTGATTTGGAGTTAAAATCAATTAGTTATGTATTTTAGAAGTTATTCATATTTTTTCAGTGTATCAATAATTCATTCTCAGAATTTCTTAAGCGGCTAATACTTTTCTTACCGAGCGCCGCGCTAGCCGCGGTCAATGACTTGCGGGACCCATGAATAGTATATTTTTCAGTTTATCTCAGATTTAATTTGCGTTCTGACCAGTGGGTCCCCTTTATCGACACGTTCAACGAGACTTGGTCCACGGGTGCGCGCGCGCGGTGCGCGGGCTTAAGGCCCAGGCCCATATGTCGATCACTCCACTCCACGGTATAACCCGCGGTTTTACGTGCACGAGACCCACGTGCGCATCGCTTAACTCGTTAAGACATCATTTAATGTTAACCAATCATTAGGTGATTTAATGACCGAATCATGGTCCTAATGACCTTGCTACAGCGTGCCGGACGGACCGACACGCTGCCGCTGGTTTGCCCGGCGGCTTGCCGGCGATTCAAGCCACGGCGGCGCGAACCCAAGGCATAAACAGCTGCACAATAGTATGGCGCTCCTAATGAGAGTGGTCTCGACGGCAGAGCCGGCCTGTACCGGCGGCTAGCCGGAGTTGAGCGGCGACAAGCTTACGGTAAAACCGCAACAAGCAAGGTAAAGCTCCGCAGCAACCAACAAGCGAGTGCCCAGGTCCTAGGGACTATCAGTGAGCTACCTGAGTAAGGAAGGGTGCTCGAGGAAGCTCGAAGCTGCTGGAGCTGCGTCGGCGCCGGAGAAGGAAATGTTGACAATACGGCTTCGCGAGGAGAGGATCCCCTGAGCAAAACCGAGTGAAATGAACGATCAAGATGGCTTACAGAACACCTGAGGAAGCTAAAGAAACAAGGGATTGGACAAAGGTTTACCGAATCCAAGTGGGAGATGAAAAGTTGCTTCACGGCCAAGAATGATGCAAACTTCGATTCAGCAAGGTCCTGTCGTGCATTACCCAATTAAGTTTAGGGGTTTCACTCAGGGATCTAAAACACATAATATGACGCGCTAAGTCGAGGATAATACCTCTCGTAGACGAAGAGGACCAGAAGATGTCCTCGGGTGCACGCTCCGGACGCTACCGAGAGCTCGAAGATGGAACACGAGCTACAAACGACAAGAGAGGCTCGCATTAACCAAAATGGATAGGGCATTGAACAAGAAGGAGGGAGGAACCATGCGGAGGAAGCTTACCCTAGAGACGAGCTCAAGCTGGCTTCCCTCCCCTCTGTCAACCGAGGAGAAGTGAGGAAGAAGGAAGGGCTTCGAGGGAGTATTAAGCTCGGGTGATGACGGGAATGGAGGCGGCGTGAAGTGGGGAACGCTCCGGAGTGGTGGAGAGGGGCGGTGGACTGACGGTGTGCCTCGTGCCGTTACGTACGCGTCGCCGGAGGAACTCGTCGCGTGGCACGGATACTGCGTCGCCAACGGACGGAGGAAGACGAAATCGACCGTGGGTGCGGCATGGGCGACTCAAGGTGAGGGTGCGATCGAGGTTTAAGTGGATCGGCGCAAGCCATTGGATCGCGAATGGGGACGACGGATTGGTGGGGACTTGGACGGTCGGAAGGGTGCGTGATCGGGCGTTGGTTTCGATCGGGTGGCTCGCGTGCGGAGGTGTAGTTAGGTGGTTGGGCCGAGTCGGCTCGCCGAGTCGGACTCGAGCCCAAGGAACAGTAGCCTGGTTCGGTCTGAGTTTGACTGAGAATCTAAAGGTTTTCTCCACTTTGACCAAGGGCTTAAAAATAGAAATAAATTTCCAAAAATCATGAAATAATTTGTGGGGGTTCCTGGGAAGATATAGTCCCCACAAAAATTATGAAACCCCACTGTTCATGTTAAAATTTGTGACATTTAAATTTAAACATGTTGTATGTCTATGAATGTTGCTTGAATTTTAATTAGGTTCAAACTAGTCCCAAAAATTTTGGAAAAATTATATTTATTCATGAGAATTAATGTAGTATTTAAATAAATTGGTTCCAGATGATGATCACAACTTTTTATTACAGATTCGAATTGGAATGTGAAATTTGATGTGTATGTTCACCTCAAATTAGATTTTCCAAGTACAATATATTATGGAAATGTTTTAAAACCAATAATGCATGCTAATGAATTACATATTAATCCATTTTAATTGTTGGGGCTGTGACAAACCTCCCCCCTTACAAAAGATCTCGACCCGAGATCTGGGTGGAGAAGAATTAGAAGGTTTTCATTAGAAGTTATAATTTATGCTGTCTTGATTTCCTTCAAAGATAGTGTTGACATGTTGATATGTTTTACCTTTCCTTTCTTGATACGAAGGCACTTCATGTAGAGAAGAGGTCTGGATATGCCGCTCGCATCCGGTCTTCACGTTCCCAAGTTGCTTCATCTTCCGTGTGGTTGCTCCATTGGACCTTGACGAACTTGATGTCACGATTCCTCGTCTTACGCTCGGTTTCTTAGAGGATACGAATCGGGCTCTCTCGATAAGATAGATCGGGTTGCAAGTCGAGTTTGTCCAACTCAGTTGCTTCCGTTGGGACTCGAAGACATTTCTTGAGTTGGGAGACATGGAAGGCGTTATGCACGCTCGAAAGTGATGGTGGCAACTCCAACGGTATGCCACCGATCCCAACTTAGCTAGAATACGGAAAGGTCCAATATAGCGAGGTGCTAATTTACCTTTGATTTGGAAGCGGCGAACTCCTTTCATAGGAGAGACTTTAAGATATACATAATCGCCCACTTGAAACTCAACTCGCGTCGGCGGCGGTCGGCATATGACTTCCGGCGTGATTGAGCCGCCCTAAGTCGTTCGCGAATGACACGAACTTGTTCTTGACATCTTCCACCAAGGTTGGGCCATAGAATGGCCTCTCCCGACCGAACCAGTTCAAATGTGTTCTACAAGCTCTCCCATACAATGCTTGAATGGTGACATCCGAATCTTTGGATTGGAAGTCTGTTATTGTATGAGAACTTCGGCAAGCGGTAAACATTTTTCCCAACTATCGCTGTAGGATAACACGCAAGCCCGGAGAAGGTCTTCCAAGACTTGATTTACCCTCTCAGTTTGTCCATCCGTTTGCGGGTGATAAGCGGAGCTAAAGGATAGGTTGGTCCCCATTGCTTGATGCAAGCAGTTCCAGAAATGAGAGGTGAATTGGGGACCTCTGTTTGAAACAATCACCTTTGGTACACCACGGAGACAAACAATTCTTGAAATATAAAGTTCTGCTAGTTTGGCCCCGGTGTAAGTGGTCTTGACAGGAATAAAATGGGCAACCTTGGTTAAACGATCCACAATCACCCATATAGAATCAAATCCAATTTTTGTTCTAGGAAGGCCGGTGATGAAATCCATGCCAACTTCTTCCCATTTCCACTGGGGAATGGGCAGGGGATCTAGAGTACCAGCTGGCTTCAAATGCTCAGCCTTAACTCTTTGACATAAATCACACTCGGCCACATACTGTGCAACGTGCTGCTTCATTCCGCTCCACCACAGTTTCTTTTTCAAATCTTGATACATTTTCGTACTCCCGGGGTGGATAGAGAATTTTGATTTATGAGCCTCCTTGAGAATAAATTCTCTCAAGTGGCGATCAGATGGTACCACCATACGGTTTCCAAACCATAGAGTACCCTGTGCATCTTGCTTAAAACATTTAGCCTTGCCTTGTTTCATTAGTTCTAAAATTTGAGCCATACGAATCGGTTTTACTGGCTTCCATAATCTGGTCCTCAAGTGTACAAGTCACACTGAGGGCTGCAAGCGAACCTTCTTCAACTATTTCCAGGTATAGGCCTTGCAATGCAGCACATAAGCCCGTAGAAAAAGGAGTTATCGACAAACAGTTGCAGTGAGATTTTCTGCTCAATGCGTCGGCCACGACATTAGCCTTCCCTGGATGATAATGGAGTCCCATATCATAATCTTTAATCAACTCAAGCCATCTTCTTTGTCTTAAGTTCAGGTCGGCTTGGGTGAAAATATATTTAAGGCTCTTATGGTCGGTGTAGATCTCGCAGCGACACCGATAAGGTAATGTCGCCAAATCTTCAAGGCATGAACTACAGCTGCGAGCTCTAGGTCGTGTGTGGGATAATTGGCCTCATGGGGCCTCAATTGCCTCGATGCGTAGGCCACCACTCGGCCGTCTTGCATAAGCACACAACCGAGCCCATGGCGAGATGCATCACAGTAGATATCAAAGCTCTTGTGAATGTCCGGCAGAACAAGCACGGGAGCTTCCGTCAGGCATCCTTTCAGGGTTTGGAAGCTTTGCTCGCATTCTGCTGTCCACTCAAATTTCTTTTCTTTCTTTAGAAGTTGGGTCATAGGCTTTGCAATTTTTGAGAAATTCTTGATGAACCTACGGTAGTATCCCGCAAGTCCAAGAAAACTACGAATGTCAGTGACGCTCTTGGGTTGCTTCCATTCAAGGAAATCTTGCACCTTACTAGGATCAACAGCGACACCGCCCTTAGATAGGATATGTCCCAAGAAACTAACCTCTCGAAGCCAAAACTCACATTTGCTAAATTTGGCATACAGCTGATGGTGGCAAAGCTTTTCTAACACAAGTCTCAAATGTTGCTCGTGCTCAAGATCAGACTTAGAGTAGATAAGGATATCATCAATGAAAACCACTACAAACTGATCCAAATACTCCATGAATACCGAATTCATGAGGTTCATGAAATAGGTGGGGCATTGGTCAAACCAAAGGACATGACTGTACTCTCGTACAAACCGTAACAGTAGAGAAGGCGGTCTTGAATGTCCTCGGTTCTAACTTTAATCGATGGTAGCCTAACCTCAAGTCAATTTTGGAGAACACCGAGCTCCACTAAGTTGGTCAAATAGGTCATCGATCCATGAGCGGATACTTGTTCTTGATGGTGACCTCATTCAGCGGACGGTAGTCAACACACATCCGTAGACTCTTGTCTTTCTTCTTGACAAAGAGAGCGGGCATCCCCAAGGCGAGGAGCTAGGCCACGATGAAACCCTTGTCTTGCAACTCCTTCAGCTTGTTCTTTCAGTTCGCTAGCTCATTGGGCGGCATCCGACACGACCTTTTGAGATGGGCGCGATGCAGGGGCAAGCTCAATGACAAACTCTACCTCTCGGTCGGGGCATGCAGGAAGTTCCTCGGGAACACATCGGGATACTCATTCACTATTGGTACCTCCTCTAGCTCGAGAGAGGTACTCGCTTTAACGCACATAGGTGAGAACTACCCACTAAAGGTGCAAAGACGACGGGATGCCGTCCTCGCTAGTCACCTGAAATAGACCTGGGCACAATCAATCTTCCCCGATTCTTAGATAACCAATCCATCCCTAAGATAACATCAATGCCCACCGAACTTATCACTATTAAGCTTTTGAAAAGTTAACATTTTGTATTTCAATTTTCGTCCTCGAGACTTGATCGGTGTAGAAAACCGACCACGGGACCGAATACGATAAGGCGGGTGAAGTGTATGTATCTTGAATTGGTTAAGCGCAGCATACTCATTTTTAATAAATGAAAGAGATGCTCCGTAATCAAATAAAACCGATCGCAGACACGAATTAACAAGTAGTGTACCTAGCACAACGTCAGTGCGTCGGTCGCCTCCTCTGGCGAGGCGTGGTTGACGCGACCACGTGCATGCCGGGTGGAGTAGGTGCTGCCCTCGTGGTGGTGGCGGTGGCCTCGCCGAGCCGGTCTTTGGTGGTATTTGGAGCGAGTATGTTCGGGGCATCCTCGCCGCTTGGCGAGGCATCGCGAGCATAGTGGCCCAGCGGCCACAGTGGAAACAAGTAACGCGGGCTTGTATGCCCCTTGATCTGTGGTCTCTCGCCCCACCGTCCGCTGAGCTTCGGTGGAGAAGGTCGTGGAGGTGCCACAAGAGACCTCGATGGTCTTGAAGGCCGCACGAGGTGCCCGAGGTAGTCTGGGCGCGGCACAGGAAAATCGCCACTCGCCGCTGCCGTCTCAGAAGCCCTCCTCCTCTTCCTCGACTCATCCATTGTCATGCTCTCATGCTCCACCACTATCGCCTTGTTGACCGATGCCGAAACTCCACGAAATCATGTGCGGCTAAAACAAGCCGCAACTCCTCGGACGACCATGGAAGAACGATTCGCGACGAGCGTCTGTCGAGGCGTCGTCCGAGCATACCGCCAAGTAGTTGAAATCGTGCGGTACTCGATGATCGTCCTCCGCCCCCGCCTCAAGGCAGGAACCGCCGCTGATAAGCGGCACTCCCTCCAGTATATGGGCCTCTCTAACGCTGTCCTCGAACTCGTCCCAAGTCGGGACGTGGCGGCTGCATGGCGAATAACTATCCCACCAGCGCCGCGCACCCGCCAACCGATAGCGGCAAACAAGACCTCTCTACTCCGTACAACTGCGCAATGTTCTTCTTCTCTATGTTGTGCGGCGGTCTTCGCCTCCATCGGGTCCTTGCCGCTGCAAACGTCGGAGGGTTGGTCGTGAAACTCAGCAAGACCTCCGGCGCTCGGTGCGGGCAGCTCCTCCCGCTTTAACGGAGCCGGAGCGGTGTTACGACGATCGCCTCAAGCATCCGGTCGGTCCATCCGGTTGCGCTCAATCATCATCATAAACTCGACCATGGATGGCGGCGGAGGGAGCACCTCCTCAGCGGTCCGCCCTGCTGGGACGGTGGCTGAGAGGGCTCGCCATGCTCAGACGGCTGCTGGGATGACTGTCCCTGATCGTAGAAATCGCTCAGGGGTGCTAGACGTGGTGCCTAGACGGGAGCTCTGCGCGCAGGCTCCTGATCACATAGTCGGTCCTGTCATCCTGTATTAGACAAGGATGGTTAGTAATCAAGATTAAAAGCCATCACTTGGCCATACATGCACAATCAATATCAAAGAGCATGAAAACTATAACCTCAATTGGAACACCAAACATTAAGCGATATAAAACCAAATCGATATAACTCCGTACATAAGCGCCCGCAGGCTTAAGATTACAACTAAAACAGTAGGGTTTGCAAATAAAACATAACCGTTCGACATCTACTACTCTATTACATAATTCTAAGGATACAAGCTCAAACATAGAGCTCCACGCCTCTGACCTAGATATTATTCCGGTCAAAGTTCAGGAAAGTCATCGAAAGGTGGTATCCGTGGATCCTGTGTCTTCGGGTCTCCGGGTTGGTGAGGCGTAAGGGGGATCCTACGCCGATGATATGGCCTCCTACTTGGGAAGACGATAGTCCGTGGCGCAGAAATGTACGGTGAAACCTCATTAGCGCCATACAAGACATCGGACGAATGAGCCTCATGTCATGCATAAGCCGCAAATGCTCTGGGCTATAATGAGGCGACGCGTCTCCCATAACTCATGCATTATGTAGCGATGCATTTGGTCCATTACGTGAACCAATCTTGCCAATCGCTCGACTTGGGGCCCTCCCAAACTGGATCCTAGCAAACGAGTTCACGTCCCTAGCGCGTGCGCGCATCGGAAAGTGATCATATGGGGGCTGGGCTAACTCTGTCAGGTCGTAGCGAAGACGACTCATGGCCACCAAAGCCACTTCTTGTAACACCTTGGCCTCAGAAGTACCACGCGCCTGGAAGCGGTAAGGTATGCTCCCCGTGACTTGTCTAGCAACGATATCTATCACTGCCATAAATTCCTCCATTCCTGGTCCTCGATCACGGCGGTAGATGGAATAAGTGGGCTGATATGTGAAGTTCGCCCTCCACATCATGTTCCGTAGCAACGCCGGGTATCCATCCACTCCTTCAGCTTGAGTTTCTCGGACAAGATACTGAGGGTTCATCTAAGGGTAAGAAGGCAAGGTAAGTTAGTTTCATAAACCAAAACAGGATAAGGTAAGGAATGATACTAAGATGGATAAGGAATAAAAGACATTCTTAACTTAACTTTTTGAAAATACTTTGATAATTTGCAAAATAATTTGACCAAGGGACTTACTAACTTAATGCCAGTGCTACCTCTAACCTACAGTCAGTATGACTCTGATACCAACGCTGTGGGGACCCTGGTAATTATCTCCATAAGACCGAGATTAGACAAGGTCTTAGGGACATAATCACGGGTCTTCGGTAAATGAATTCCAATTTAACTCTATCCAAGTGAGAGGCTTAGCCGAATACTAGAGCCTCAACGATCATGCGCTTTGCTCCTTTGCGAAGCGCTACATGATTGTCGATTCTCTTCGATTCAAGCACTACACTTAGTGAGTTAAATGGGAATTCATCCATAACGAGTATGACTTATATTGGCTCCCAAGATCAACGACCAATATACTCATACCCTCATCCAACGTTGATTACATCCATACAACGCATACAACAAGAGATCAAAAGACATCTTGCATAGTAGTCAAAGTCTACAACTTATTACATACTACCGACCGCCAAATTCAAAGTAAAGTATCAAGTAGCAATGAAGCAAATAAATAAACCAAAAGACAAGTAGTGGTATGCCCATCACCCATCGGCAACCGACTTGGGGTTAAATGATAGCACACTACTCGTTAGTGTCACCCAAGTCAACACTAACAAGATCGTCAGACTCGTAATCTTCCTCACCTGAAAAGGCCAAACAAACATCCGGTGAGTACAAGTGTACTGCAAGTCTTACACAAATAAAAATAGTTATGCATAAGGGTCATTCAAAGGATGGCTCATATTGGTTTAGTTTTGCGAAAGAGACACAACAATTAACATCCTACACATACTAGTTTTCATGTGCCCATTTTAAAATCAGATTTGAAGTAGAAGTAAAGCATGTAGTAAAGCATTTCAGTAATAAACAATTGAATCATACAAAGACCAAAGTGGCAGCCCACTTTGATGTACTAAACACATGAACATCCCGTTCATGACGAATACCAAGTTCAACCACAATTTTAATTGAAAGTCTAACAATAGTAACTCCCGAACTCAAGCGGTTGTCCATAACCGTGGACACGGCTATTCGAATAGATTGATACCCTGCAGAGGTGTACTACTTTACCCACATGACTTGATTAGCCCGTAAGCCTCAAGAGGCCTCTGGAATAGCATACTTCCTATGGTATGCCTACGGTAAATCAAGATCTGATCATTTTCAAGAAGAAAGCCCTATTGAGCTAAGTCCCCCTTGTGAGATGGTTCCTTGCCTAGTACAAGCATCTGATAGCACTTGCTAGGGGGCTCACAAGTTATATTGGACATACCGATGCAATCAAAACAAGTAAAATTGGTGCTCCCTTGCACACTATAAAGGATTACATCGGCTCCTAAGGAACATAGGATTTCACGGTCGCTATGCCCCTTACACCACCAAGGACTTAACACAATAAAACCCTCCCCCTACTTAACCATACGGCACCCATACACCGCGTGTGGCAGCACGGGTGTACTTGAATCAACGACGTTACCAAAGTTCGGTCCTCAATTGTCCAGACAAGTCCTTCCACTTACCCAATGCTCGTGCACAAAGCACCATCACTAACCAACACTTTTCCAGACCAAAAGCTCATTTGAAAATGACAAAGTTTAACTCATAAAGCGAATCTGAAGATCTGAACCAAAGTATATAAGGAAGGTTGTGTGTATCCCATAATTGTCGGGTTAGCCCCGGCAATCAAACTACCGTATCTAGACTTGCATGACTAAGCAACCCATATTCAATAATCATTACATCCTATCTTAAGCATGTAGGTACTGGCATAATTCAAGATTAACCTCAAGCATAGGACATAACTAAACTACACATCATAAGAATATTTATATAATCAAAATAGCATGCAAGCAATTATCATTGCACTAACTTAACCAAAACTGGGATCAAATATGATGCAAAAGAAAGTTCAAATGATGCTTGCCTTGCTGGTACAGTAGCTGCTCACTCTCAGTAGTGTAAGTGTCGATATCAATATGCTCGGGATCTATATAATTATAACATCAAATAAATACCGAGAAAACAACTCAAAAATCAAAATACTCAAAAATGCATGATTTTTCTGCAGTAGTTAGGTCATGATTTTAGATGGATTTAGGTAAAAGAATTATTCCATTTGAAGTTATGAATTGGAAGTTATGCTATTTTGAATTTCAGGTTTCATTAAACCTTAAGTCATGTAATTTAATTATTTGGCCAAAATTTGTAGAACAATGTGGGGTAGAGGATTACATAGGTAAATAGGTAATATTAATACAAGTTCAGAATAGTTGAGTTTGTCCCATTTGGAGTTCTTATGATTTAGTTATTGATTTTCAAAGTTATCAGCCTTTTATAGTGTAAAAATAATGGAGTTAAAGATTATATTCTCCCAAAAATAGTTTCTGTGATAGAAGTAATATGGAGACCATTTTTAGAATTAAGTTCACTAAAAATGAAAATTATCAAAAGTGGTCTCACTGTTTTTGGAGTTTCCAATAATTACTTATGCATTTTTGAAGTTATCAGTCTTTTTCCTATTGTAAAAATAATGGTTTTAATGGATTAATCTCCAAATAAAGCTCTCTGCTACAGAGACATGTTTGGAACAAATTTTAATATAATTTTTACTAAAAGTGAAAATTTCCAGAAGTGGTTTCATGTGATTTGGAGTTAAAATCAATTAGTTATGTATTTTAGAAGTTATTCATATTTTTCAGTGTATCAATAATTCATTCTCAGAATTTCTTAAGTGGCTAATACTTTTCTTACCGAGCGCCGCGCTAGCCGCGTTCAATGACTTGCGGGACCCGTGAATAGTATATTTTTCAGTTTATCTCAGATTTAATTTGCGTTCTGACCAGTGGGTCCCACTGTCAGCGACACGGTTCAACGGACTTGGTCCACGGGTGCACGCGCACTGTAACATCCCAATTTTGGGCTTGTATTTCAAATGTAAGAAAATGTGTAGAAATTAAAACTTTTTCTTACATCATGTATTTCCTTTGTGTGCTTGGCAATTCTTGTACAAGAATTATGGAAATACAAAGTCACAAGTCTGTTTATTCAAATATTGATCCTTCAAAAACATTCTTATTCCATCTTGTGTTAATCTCCTGGAAATAATTTTCCTAAATTCCTGGGTTGCTGTGTAACCCCTCTGAAAAATTTCACAATTTTTAGAAATTGTTTGAATGAGATTGGAGGCGAGTCAACTAAATTTAAAATCTGGTCAATCTGTGAACCAGCACCTTGTTAAATATTTGGAGGAATATCCACAGCACCAAAACCTCTGAAAATTTTATGCAAGGTCAATCCTTTAGCTGGTAAACTCCTGTAAAAATTTCAGAATTTTTGAAGTTGTTTTGCTAGCTCAAACATTTCCCTAAAGTTCAGCTCAATCAAAAACTCTAAAATCCAAACTCTGGTTCGAGCCAGACTTGGGTTCGAGTCCGACTCGGGCTCGGGCCACTCGACTCGACTCAGCCAACTAACCGCACCCGAGCCACTTTTAAAAACACGTGATTAATCTCAACCGTTGGTTATCGATCGTGCGATCCTCGTTCGCATGAACGTTCGGACCCTCCAATCCCAATCGTCGCTCTGAGCTGTTGGATTGAAATCCAACGCTCATGAGCTCCTCTAGTTGTTTTGAAACTCTGAAGACGTGGGGCGATCTCGACCGCCCAAATGAATCTTAAGCGGCGCGATCGCCTGTTCTTCTTCTTCCTCCTCTCTGTCTTCTTCCTCGCGCGCGACGCAGCCATCAGGCGGTATGGCGCTGTCACATCCGCGCCCTCGCGTTTTGTCGATCGCGATGAGCGGCGTGGCGGTGCTTTCGACTCAAAGCCGTGTCTCGCGCTGTTCCCGCCATCCCTAGCCCTGCCTCGGTCCTGAGTCGCCATAGCTCATCCCGGCCCCCCTTCCCTTGTGCCGTTGCTCACTGACCCCTTAATGCCCTGAGGACCACCTTTGGACCTCTTCCCCTCTCAAACACCTCCAGCTCATTTGTGTTGTGGTTGAGTCCAACCACAGCGAGCACTCCTCTCCGCAATTGATGCCTTGAGAGCTCCTTCGGTGTTTGGGTGCTCCAGTGGTTCTAATCCGAATATTTTCTTATTCCTTGGAGCCCTCGTGCCTCCGATCGATTCCCCTAACTTGATTTTGGTTTCCCTTCACAGGAACTCCTTAAATTTCAAGTTGGGATCTTGGCGGCAAAAAGAGGATTTCATCGTCTCCAACTCCGGTGAGCATCTCCATCCAAATCCCTTGGTCCTGACCCACCTCTGGACCATCGCGACCCTATCTTCATCATTCTTTTTATCTCTGGCAGCTCCAAGCACCTTGTCGGTATCGTCTTCTCCGCCTCCGACAAACTGCTCCGCCGATAGCTCTTCTCCGACCTCTTCTGACCTCCTCGGTGTCCTGCTGAGTTCTCTTTGTTCCTTTAGTGCTTAAGGATTCGCTAGGTTAGCTCGGGGTGGAGCTTTTTGCTGTTTTCGGATTTTGCCGAAAACCACCCTCCGCTCCTCTCTGGCTCGCCGGCGTTCTAAGCCAGCTCCGCCGTTGAGAATGGTACCCTTAGGTTCGCATTAGTATTGTGCACGTTTTGGTTTATTTGGCTTGCGCCGCCGTTGTTTAGATCGCCGGCGACGAGCCGGAAACCTTGACGTCAGGTTCTGTACCCTTGTCGCGAAATCGACAAGTCCTCAGACCTCCTCGGGTTGATCCTAGCCGTTCAAAACCATCCTAGGATTAGATTTGAGCCGTAAGTTATTTTCCGAAAGGCTTAGTCCTAGGACCTCCCTCTCGTGTAATCGTAGCCGTTAAAGATCACCCCAAGCTTAGATCTGTGCCGTAGAGCGTTTTCTGTGAAAACTCTAAGTCTTAGGACCTCCTAGGTTAATCTCGCGATTGAAGACCTCCTCAGTTAGCTCTTGGTCGCCGATCCTTTTCATTAAAATCTTGCGCTTGGACCTCCCCTAGGTTGATCCTAACCGTCTAGGACCACCCGGTTAAATCCTAGCCGCTAGGACCACCCCGCGCAAAGGACCTCCTCAGGCCATTTTGCCAAAACCACCCTCGAACCTCCACCGAGGTCCTCTTTGCAAAAGACCTCCTTGGTCATTTTGTAAAGACCACCCTCGAGGTCCTCTTTGTAAAAGCCACCCCGGCCTTTTACAAAGGAAACCCTTCGAGACCTCTTAGGCTCAATCTCGCCGTGCTCACGACCTCCCGGTTTAGATGTGAGCGTTAGATCTCATTTGTAAAATCCTTAGCACTCGGACCTCCCTCCGCCTCGATCCGGACCGTTCGGGACCTCCTAGGTCTAATCAGAGCCGCCCGGATCTCCTCCGATTAAAACCCTATCGCTTAGGACCTCCCGAGAAGATCTTGGCCATCCAAGACTTCCTCGTGTCAATCCCGGCCGATCAAGACCTCCCTGCGGAGATCTTGACCGTCTAGGACCTCCTCCTTTAGATCCGTAGCGTTAGGACCTCCTCCTCAGTGCGAGCAGTTAGATTTAGATCTAACTGGCTGAACCACCTTCCTCAATTTAAAGCCTTAGGACCTCCCCTAGTGCTCGGGACCGCGGATCTCGATCGGCGGCCACGACCTCTGATAGGCGCTAGGACCTCCATTGCGTGCGCTGTGCATGCACTGGTCGTGGCCGTTGGATCTAATCACAACGGTCCAGACCTCCCCAGTGCGGGAGGAGGTCTTGTGTGCGCTGTGCTTCGAAGCTCGTAAGCCATCAGATCTTGATCTAACGGCCCACGACCTCTCCTTTTCATTTAGTTCGTTTGGACCTCCCGAGAGCTCAAATGTTCTACGTCTTTTTATGTTTCAAAGTTCAAAAGTGCTTAACTTTGTCATTTTAACTCCTTTTGAATGATTCGATTCTTGTATCTTTGTTATAGTATGAACTTTAATCTGAGAATGAAATTAGGCCTGTCATATAACGTAAAATGATTTAACTACATGATCTTGTTTAGTGAAAAATGATGTCTAGAAATTCATGGAAAATTTGTAAAATGTATAACTTATTCTCTGTAATTCCAAACTGAGCAAACTCAACTTGGTAAAATGGGTGCATAGACATGCTTTAATATGAACTAGGCTTTGTCCTTATTTATGTTCCTGAGAAATGATATATGCTAGTTTTAAAACTTAGAAAAATCATAACTACTTCATTATAACTCCAAATTGTGCAAACTCAGTTTTGCTGTTGTTAGGATAACCATATCTACCTACCATAAAAATTTCAAGTTCCAGATCATTCTAGAAATTTTCACCATGAACAGTAACCCTAATTAATTTAATTAGGATTTTTCAGGTTTTGGCCATAACTTTTTCATGCTAAGTCCAAATAAAGTGATTCTTGTTTCTAAAATTGTCTAAAATCAACCTCTAGCTGCTGTAGAAATTTCATTAGATTTGGATGTTCTTTGCTGTTGAGTTTCTTTTGGTGTTCTTCGTTCTTATTGGTTTTATCGCCTTTTCGCGTTAGGTTCCGAAGAAAACTTTGAACCTGAGCACTCCCCTCTGTAGCAAGAACAAATCCAGCAAGGCAAGCAGTTTGATCATGTTAATCCCAGTATTTTAAGTATTTATGTTGATTAAAACTTCTATGTATGCATTGCTACTTTGTGTTAAACTATTGTCGTTAGTTGGCCTAGTAGATGCATTTCCTTAGCAAATGATTATCCTCTACTACCATAAGCCTAGGCATTGCTGTGACTTAGAGTTCGTGGATGAGCTCTTATCACTTAGTAGTTGCGAATCAATTGCTTAGCCATGCTTAGCTTCGGTAGAAATGGGCGGTTATCGACTTGTCGATAACCTTGATCACTTAAAACTTATTATGATTATGATTTCCACCTTGTGCCATGTCTATTTATGAAAACTAAAAGCTGAAAATAAAATGATTTAGACTTGGGCACAATGGTATGTTGGTGTGCTTACAGGTGTGACTGGAATGGTGCAGAGTCAACAAGGACCGAACATCTTGTTACACTAAACCAAGCATTTGTGCGTGCTAACCACACTAGAGGGTATGAGACCTCTCTTGACTTAGTACTTTGGCGTGTATTGGCTTGGTCGCAGGAGTCGCGGGAGGGATGGAGGTGGGAGCATTGTAGTGTCCGGAAGGCTTCTCCACGATGGCTGGTTGTCTTTCGACTTGCAATGTAAGCGTATGGGTTTCTATCCATACGAGCGGCTCGTGGTCGATGCACAATATTGGAAAGCGTCTCGTAGGACTTAGCCTTGCGGCATACCTTGGAGTGTGCTTTGTGGCTTAAAGGCGATGCAAGTGTGGGTACATTGGTACACCTGCGGGTTAAAACTATTCGAATAGCCTCGTCTAGGTTATGGACACGCTTGGCAAGGTCTTTCAAGAGTTAGACTACAACCTTTTAATTAAAACTTGATGGGTGGTACGAATCGGGGATTCGTGCTATGTTGTGGTGGCTATTGGGATAGTCACTCCCAGGTGGTTACTTGTATGTATCTTTAATACGCTTTTTTGTTGACAACAAAATAGATTTGCAAACTTGCTTTCAAATGTATTACATTATTGCAAATAAAGTTGGCTTTGTGCAAAATGAGACATACAACCTCCACCTAAATAAGCTTGCATGTAGTTTATGAATAGGTGCTGCTATTCCACACGTCGATCTTGCGAGTACCTTTGTGTACTCGGTTATCTTGCATAAATGTATTTGTTGCAGAGGAGAAGGTGAGCTTGAGGGCCTCACTTTTGTGAGTGTTTGTGGTAGTCTTCGTGGCGTCTAGCTTGGCGGCCCGGTCGGTTGCCTTGTGGGTGTATAGCTAACCGGTCGACTTTTGTTCTAGCCATCTTATGGCACCTTTTGCTTCCGCTGTTATTCTTGTATATTGTTCTATTTGGCCGGTCGGCTCTTTTGTAATAACTTTACTTTATGTATGTCGTTGTTGAACTTAGTGATGTATGTTGTATGGAAATGATGTGTAATTTTGTGATGATGTGCATATGCTGCAATTCTGGGAAGCATATGTCCATCGAGGCTTAGAATGTTTAATTAGTAACGCTAGAACCATTTGGATGTTAAGTGTTACTAGTTAAACATTCAGGGTCCTCACACGCACGGTGCACGGGGCTTAAGGCCTAGGCCCATATGTCAATCACTCCACTCCACGGTATAACCCCGCAGTTTTCTGTGCACGAGACCCACGTGTAGCGACTGTTTAACTCGTTAAGACATCATTTAATGTTAACCAATCATTAGGTGATTTAATGACCGAATCATGGTCCTAATGACCTTGCTACGACGTCTCGGACGGACCGACACTGCGCCATTGGTTTGCCGGCGGCTTGCCGCGATTCAAGCCACGGTGGCGCGAACCCAAGGCATAAGCAATGCACAATAGTATGGCGCTCCTAATGAGAGTGGTCTCGGCGGCGGGCCGCCTGCACCGCGCTAGCGGAGTTGGCGGCGACAAGCTTACGGCAAAACCGCAACAAGCAAGGTAAAGCTCGCGACAACCAACAAGCGAGTGCCCGTGTCCTAGGGACTATCGGTGAGCTACGAGTAAGGAAGGGTGCTTGAGGAAGCTCGAAGCTGCTGGAGCTGCGTCGGCACGGAGAAGGAAATGTTGACAATACGGCCGTGAGGAGAGGATCCCCGAGCAAAACCGAGTGAAATGAGCGATCAAGATGGCTTCTGAACACCGAGGAAGCTAAAGAAACAAGGGATTGGACAAAGGTTTACCGAATCCAAGTGGGAGATGAAAAGTTGCTTCACGGCCAAGAATGATGCAAACTTCGATTCAGCAAGGTCCTGCCGTGCATTACCCAATTAAGTTTAGGGGTTTCACTCAGGGATCTAAAACACATAATATGACACGCTAAGTCGAGGATAATACCTCTCGTAGATGAAGAGGACCAGAAGATGTCCTCGGGTGCACGCTCCGGACGCTACCGAGAGCTCGAAGATGGAACACGAGCTACAAACGACAAGAGAGGCTCGCATTAACCAAAATGGATAGGGGGCATTGAACAAGAAGGAGGGAGGAACCATGCGGAGGAAGCTTACCCTAGAGACGAGCTCAAGCTGGCTTCCCTCCCCTCTGTCAACCGAGGAGAAGTGAGGGAGAAGGAAGGGCTTCGAGGGAGTATTAAGCTCGGGTGATGACGGGAATGGAGGCGGCGTGAAGTGGGGAACGCTCCGGAGTGGTAGAGAGGGGCGGTGGACTGACGGCGTGCCTGGTGCCGTTCTGTGCACGTCGGAGGAACTCGTCCGCGTGGCACGGGATGCCTGCGTCGCCAACGGACGGAGGAAGACGAAACTGACTGGTGGGTCCGGCATGGCAGCGACTCAAGGTGAGGGCACGATCGAGGTTTAAGTGGATCAGCGCAAGCCGTTGGATCGCGAATGGACGGACGGGATTGGTGGGGACTTCGGACAGGTCGGAAGGGTGCGTGATCGGGCCGTTGGTTTCGATCGGGTGGCTCGCGTGCGGAGGTGTAGTTAGGTGGTTGGGCGAGTCGGCTCACGAGTCGGACTCGAGCCCAAGGCGAAAGAGTCTGGTTGATCGAGTTTGACTGAGAATCTAAAGGTTTTCTCCACTTTGACCAAGGGCTTAAAAATAGAAATAAATTTCCAAAAATCATGAAATAATTTGTGGGGGTTCCTGGGAAGATATAGTCCCCACAAAAATTATGAAACCCCACTGTTCATATTAAAATTTGTGACATTTAAATTTAAACATGTTGTATGTCTATGAATGTTGTTTGAATTTTAATTAGGTTCAAACTAGTCCCAAAAATTTTGGAAAATTTATATTTATTCATGAGAATTAATGTAGTATTTAAATAAATTGGTTCCAGATGATGATCACAACTTTTTATTACAGATTCGAATTGGAATGTGAAATTTGATGTGTATGTTCACCTCAAATTAGATTTTCCAAGTACAATATATTATGGAAATGTTTTAAAACCAATAATGCATGCTAATGAATTAAATATTAATCCATTTTAATTGTTGGGGCTGTGACATCGTGTCCGAGGGATTTGTAGCCAATTTGGAGGTACAGTCTACCCTGGAGAAGCAGATCCGTGAAGCGCAACCAAAAGATCCCGTGTTGTCAAACATCAAGCTTAAAATGGCAGAAGGGAAATTCAAATATTTTACGAGGGATAATCAAGACATACTCTGGATTAATGGTCGTATCTGTGTGTCAGATATCGATGGTCTAAGACAGTTAATCCTAAAGGAAGCCCATGACTCAAAGTATTCGATTCACCCTGGAAGTACTAAGATGTATCAGGATGTTAAGACTAAATTTTGGTGGCCAAATTTGAAGCGAGAAGTCGCAGAATTCATGGCCTTGTGCGACGTCTGTCAGAAAGTAAAGGCAGAACACCAAAGACCAGCAGGTTTGTTGCAACCGCTGAAGATTCCAGAGTGTAAGTGGGAGGAAATCGGAATGGATTTCATTACCGGTTTACCCAAGACCCAATCGGGTTACGATTCGATCTGGGTAATAGTCGATAGTTTGACCAAGGTCGCCCATTTCCTGCTAGTCAAAACCATGTACTCAGGAGATCGCCTTGCGGAGTTGTACATGGCCAGAATTGTCAGTTTGCACGGTGTGCCCAAGAAGATAGTGTTAGATAGAGGATCTCAATTCACCTCTCGCTTTTGGCAAAGTTTGCACGAAGCATTGGGTACCCATCTAAATTTCAGTACCGCGTATCATCCACAGACAGATGGACAAACGGAAAGAGTTAATCAGATATTGGAGGATATGCTGAGAGCTTGTGCTCTAGCTAATGCTGCCCGTTGGGATAAAAGTTTACCGTATGCAGAATTCTCATACAACAACAGTTATCAAGCTAGTCTGCAGATGTCACCATTTGAAGCTTTGTATGGTCGTGCCTACAGAACCCTGTTGAATTGGTCAGAAACAGCTGAACGTTTGGTTTTTGGTCCAGACATCATCCAAGAAGCAGAAGAGCAAGTGGCCATGATATGAGAAAGATTGAAGATAGCTCAGTCCAGGCAGAAGAGCTATGCTGATAATCGTCGTCATGATCTCAGTTTTGAACTCGAGGATTTTGTCTATCTTCGAGTGACTCCGCTCAGAGGTGTCAAAAGGTTCCATGCCAAGGGGAAGCTTGCCCCGAGGTATGTTGGTCCATTCAAGATTTTGGAACGCCATGGAGAAGTTGCTTATCAGTTGGAGCTACCGCAGTCATTAGCAGGAATGCATGATGTCTTTCATGTCTCGCAGTTGAAGAAGTGCCTTCGTGTGCCAAAAGAGCAAGCCCCGTTGGAATCAATTGACTTGAAGGAGGATCTCACCAACAAGGAGCAGCCAGTCAAGATTTTGGATGTCGCAGAGCGCCACACCAGAAGCAAGACTGTTCGTTTTTGCAAGGTTCAGTGGAGCAAACACTCAGAAGGAGAAACAACGTGGGAACGTGAAGAAGAGCTGAAAGCCGACTTTCCTAGCCTTTTCTCTAGCTAGCCTGAATCTCGGGGTCGGGATTCCTTTAAGGGGGGGTTTGTAACATCCCAATTTTTTGAGTTTAAAAATCTTTTTAATAGTTAGTAGGGAAAAAGTCACCATTTGGTTTTATTCGAATTTAATTCAAAAGCTTAATATTGGACTTTACAATAAAAAATATTTAATGTGAATAATCCCAACATGAACCATAGCCAAAACTATTTTATTTGGGTTCTATGTGCTCAGATATATTTTCTAGATTTTTCTAGAATTTTTCTGGGTTCATTTGCTATTTTCTACTGCTTATTTGAATTTCTGGTATTTTATAAAATAGAAAATCTATTTAAAATCTCAGAAAACCCTTCGGGCCGAATTCCCTAAACCCGGCCCATTCCCTCTGCCGCCGCCCAACCCCTGTGACCATTTCACCGTCACAAGACGCTGCCGCTCCGATCGACATGTGGACCCCACCGTCGGCCTCTCGCCTCTTCTCTTTTTCCTTCCAACGCCCGCTCACCTCCACCGTTCGATCAGGATGAATGGTCGGCGCGCGTGATGTAACCGGAGGTTCCGATCGCCCTTTGATTGTGGGCCGTTGGATCGTGGACGAACGGTCAGATCCTTTGAGTCTGTTTCCCGGTACCGCGCCGTTTGCGACGCGCGCGCGCGTCAGAGCCTAGCCAGCGGCGTGTGGGTCCCACCTTGCCACATCATCGTCGTCTTCGACGCGGACTCCACCTTCCCTCCGAATCTTCCGCCGCCGCGCCGTGTTCGTCGCGGATACACCTCCCGGGGCTATTTAAGGCCCCGAGAACCCTCGTGCCCTGCACCCCGAGACGCGCCGCCTTCGCAACCCTAGCCGCTGCCCTCGATTCGTCGCCTGGAGCCCTAGCCGCCGTCGTCGTCTTCATCTCCGACCAAAGGACCCCATCGCCACTGCCGCTGTTCCAGCTGCCCTCGTCGCTGTTGGAGGTCATCTTTGGGATCACCGCATCGCCTACATCTTGGAACCGCCTTCATCTTCGCCGAAGGACCTCTCCAACGCCGTCGCCGTCGAGCCTGTGAGCCCTCCGCCGCCTAAACCTCGCCGCCTGTCGCCACAGTCGCCCTCATGCACCAGTGAGCCCCTTGTCGTGATCGTCGTCGCACCCTCTTCACGTTGGTACCACCCACCGCCGACGAGAAGCCGTCGTTCGCCGGAACCCTGGGTTCCCGAGCCACCGCCTTGTTGTCAGTCTACGCGTCGGCACCACCTCGGCGCCAAAGCCACGACCATTGCCGATGTGCGCATGCGTGGCGCCGTGTCGGCGAACGCGTGCGCGCGCATGGCACCGAATCCACGGACCCAGTCCGAGGCTCGGTAGACCTGGTCTACCGTGAGCCATCTCACTGACATGTGGGTCCCACATGTCAGTGTTTTCTTTTATTTATCTCTTTTCCGAAATCCTGAGGGCTGACGTCAGCATTGCGCGACAATCCGATTTTTCTATTAAGAAATAACTCGGAAATTCCAGAAAATCCAATTTAGGGTTTCTTTAGATTTCCAATCTTCCAAAGCCCATAACTTTTGTATCCGAACACCGATTGAGCCCATTCAAATTCCTAAATTTATCTAAATTTGAGATCTATTTATCTGAGATTTTTATTTAATTTTTGGAGTTTGTTTTTCCTCTGTTATTTATTTGTTTTGTTTATTTGTCTCGTTTGCGAGTAGACGTCGATTCGTTGGGAAATTTTGGAGAAGAAGGAGCACCCCAAGAGCAAGACCAGTACATAGACCTTTTCCATGGCAAGTCATACCTTTGATCATCTTGAACCCAGTTTTCAAATTACTTTGCTTCAAAGTATTGCATTCTATTTTAATTATGTATTTAAATACTTTTGGGCATAGTTATCATCCAAATTGTTATCATCACCTTGACTTTGTAAGCCATGATTCCTTGTTACCCTAGATTGGTTATTAGTTGGTAATATTGTAGCACCAACGTGGGTTGGTTAGATGGGAGTACAATTGCTTAGCCATGCTACGAGTCTCACATTTCATGTAGGCTGCAAATATTAAATTTGACTAAGTGACTATAGAACTTTGTGTAAAACTGTGTGCTATGTGTTATTACTTTGTGATAGCATGTGTTGCACTAAAACCAACTGGGTGGGAAAGGATTTCGACTGAGGCAAGTGGTGGATACTTTGTGATATGGTGGACTTTGTGAACGGGCTTGATAATCTTTGTGACTTAGTTAGAAAATAGAAGTCTTGCCTTAGTCAATTAAGGACTTAACTTTATGCGCCATTGAACTGAGCATTACTGTACGACCACATGCCTGATGGGACGGGCCTAACATAGTAAGTTATGGATTCTCGGCATTGATGTTCAGGTGGATAGGTTAGGCTTTGTGACAGGGTGGAGGTGTTACTACTTGGTAGTTGCATCGCGGGACGATTCGTCGCATCCCTGTCCAGCGTCGCATCCCTGTCCAGCGGTGTGTGTTAGACTAGTATTCTACGTGAGCTGGTCTAGCGGGAAAGCACATCGGGAATGTCAATGTTTGAGATGAAGTTTCCGAACTGTTTTGTTATGATTAGTGCTTGCTACACTAATTGTATCTTGTGGGTAAAGTGTACAACCTCTGCAGAGTGTTACAATCAATCTATTCGAATAGCCGCGTCTGCGGTCATGGACATGCTCGGGGATTTCACACGAGGGGTAGTTTTCATAAAATGTTTGGGATGGGAGCTATATGATCTAAGTCATGTGGCTATGTGAAATAATTTGTTAGCTTGTGTCTTTGTGAAAATAACTGTTAAATTAATATTGTCTATTTGTTTGAACTGCATTTCAATCTATTATTTGTATTAAATTCCAAATGCTGCCTTTATGCAAAAGAACCACATAAGCCTTTTCTTTTGGAATAAGCCTGGATCTATAAATTACATTCTGTGGTATGATTTGCGAGTACGGTTGTGTACTCACGCTTGTTGTAAAACTTGCGCCCAAACCTACAGAAGAGGAGGAGTCTATGCCTGCCTTCGAGGAGGAGTTCGCCGAAGGTTGCTGATCGTTAAGGTCTGGATCGATCGGTTGCTGTGGTGAATTGATGGGATCTACGCTGAAGTTATTTCTGCTCCGCTGCTGTTTTATTCTCTATTAGCCCTGCGTGGCTTAATAAGTGTAAACTCGACCATAAGCTCAAAACCCTTATTTATTATTCAAACTAATCGTTTACTTTATTTATCGTTTGTGTGGATTGATATTCACCTGTGTTGACACTGTGTGCACTAGCGTGATCCTGGACTAGTGCATTATACACAGAGGGTTCCAGAATCGTAATTTTGGGTCCCGACACCTGACCACGAAGGTCGATTCCTGCATACACCGAAAGAGCACGCAAGAACAAGATAAAGCAGAGTCTGAAATTGCAAATAGGAATTGAAATATTTGAATTGTGTTGGGATTCTGAATAAGGATCTTAATTGGGTGGTCTAGTTGACACACGCAAAAGATACAAGTTGCAACGAAGGCAAACTAAACATAAATAAAATCCAAGTAAAACTAAAGGAGTGCGGCCTCCTTATATAGGGAAGGGGGAGCCGCACATATCCAAGAGCTAAGGGGGTGGTACTATTTATGGGTACTGTTCATGTGAACAGTACGATCATGACTAGTGCGGCCCAAGAGGGGTGGCCAAGGAGGTTGCCGGTCCAAATAGGTTACAAGGCCTAATTGTTAGTCACAGAAAAAAGACACAAACATACGTTTGTTCTCATGTTCCCTATCATCAAGCATTCTCAATTTCTCCTCAATCTGACGTTCAACCTTACAAGCAAGCATAAACAAATGAGGGAGGGAATTATATTCTTTGTGAATAAGAATATCCTGAATTTCTTGATTAAGCCCACTTAAGAATCTATTCCCTGTAGCTTCAGCATGTTCCTCTAAGCCACAATGCAACAAACGAGTTTTCAATTCAGAATAGTATTCCCTTACAGTTCTACTACGTTGTTTTAAACGTTGTAATCTAGCTAACAAATAATCAACATGATATTTAGAAACAAATTCATCTCTCAAAAGTTTCTTTAATGCATGCCAAGTTTAAGGCACTCTTCCATGTCTACGTAAATGCTTCCACCAAAGTATTGCATCTTCAACAAAAACACTAGTGGCAGCTTTAATCTTTTGCCTATCAGACAAATCATAATATTCAAATTCTTTGTCTAAAGCTATCTCCCAGTCAATATAGGCATCAGGATCAAATTTACCAGCAAAAGAAGGCACAATGAGTTTAGTTTTACCAAACGTACTATCACAATCATGTACCTCCTGTGGTGGATAATCGTGTCTCAAGCGTGCATCTTCCTTGTGGACTTTCTTGCGTTCCCGTTCAATGGCTCGAAGAAGACGTGGATCTATCTTGTAATCATCCCGTGAACCTGCCATAGTTAGTAGAAAATAAAGGAACAAATCGCAGTGTATATGTCCCTATGAACTACTAGGTTCTGGAGTTTTCAACAGTCGCTCACACTCAAGCTTTTACCAAGTTCTTACAAGCTCTTACCAATGTAGCAAGGAAGTGGTACAACCGGTGGCTGGTTCATGATACTCTCACCTGTGAATAGTCCAACGATTGCGAGGAACGACGCCTGCTGAGTTAGTAGGAAGTGGAGCTTGGAAGGCTTCAATATGGTAGCAAGGATTAGCAACAATCAAATTAGTGATTCTAGTTGAAAAATTATTCAAAGTACTAGCCAATGTTGCTGATCCTAGCCTAATCAAAGCAAGCTAATCAAAGCCCGATGCAGAGAAGTGTATGTATGCACACGCAACGATCAATATGGCTTGATTTAAGCAAAGGAGAACCTCGCAACAAGTGCTAGGAGAGACGCTAGCCAACTACTCAAACTTCTGTAAGGGGCACAAGATTGTTCGCACGATGTAGATCACAAAAGACAGCAATATCGGTGCAATGCAAACAGCCCTCTGGATTGAGCAGAAACAATAGCTAGTCTCAAATGATGAAAAAACAAAATTTTGTATGGATTATATATGCTTGTTTGAAAGGTTTCGACGAGATATACAACTTTGCAGTTGAGGCGAACTCCAAATTCCGAAAAAAATATCGAAAGAAACGACAAAAACTGAAACTGAAAACTTGCGACGCGAATTCAAGGCCAAAGATGGCCAATTTTGGGGCACCTGGGTGGCGACAAGTGGCTTAGGTGGAAAAGGCGTGCCTCATCATTAGCTTCGAAACGAGTACAATAACGTCAAAAACGGACACCATATGCAAAAGTTATGCCCATTTTACTGAAGGTGTCTCGGATATGGAATTCTACTCGCACTCGAACCGTCTCGGGTTTAAATTTGAAACTGCTATATCTTTCAAACCAGTGGGCCAAACTTGCCGAAATTTTTTTGTGGAAGCTTTTGGTTATATGTAGAAGGTCTCCACCAATTTTCATGCACTTTTCTTTTCTCTTTTCTTTTTCTTTTTTTATCTACCGCGGTTTTTGTTCTATGCGGCTGCCTCTTTCTCCTTCTAATATTTGGTCGGCCCTAAGGTTTACCGTAAGTCGCAAATAACATAAATTCTCCCAAAAGATCACAGCAACCCTCTTTTTTCACATGAACAACAGTATGGATTTTCTATTTTTTGTGCGTATTAGAGGAGTTCTAACCCACAAATTTTGTGTTTTAGATGCAAAAACTAATAACCCTAAAAGAACGATCAAGCAACGCGAAGCAAAACACAAGAAGCAATCTAGACAACAACCAACTAGACAATAACTAGAACTAAAGATCAACAACTAGACACGACGATACAACCAATGATTCAACAAGCAAAATACCGAAAAGAAAAATTGCAAAGCCTCAAAGGGCTCAGTATGGATGATAGATGCAATATTTTTTTGGGCAATTTTCTGGACTCTAGGTATGAAAAACGAAACTACTACTAGAAAACTGAAAACTCTCACTGATCAACTGTAGCTCTGATACCACTTGATGAACCCGAAGGTCCGATTGTTTTGGCCCGATCTTTCGATGAGACGGTAGTTTCGGTAGTAGTCGCTCAACTCTCACGATCCTGGCTACGAACACGCAAGGCTCGAAACCACGCAATCGCTGAACTGCTCGACAAGTCGTTATCAACCATGCACGAATACCCGGATGACCTGACCACGAAGGTCGATTCCTGCATACACCGAAGGAGCACACAAGAACAAGATAAAGCAATCTGAAATTACAAATAGGAATTGAAATATTTGAATTGAGTTGGGATTCTGAATAAGGATCTTAATTGGGTGGTCTAGTTGACACACGTAAAAGATACAAGTTACAACGAAGGCAAACTAAATATAAACAAAATCCAAGCAAAACTAGAGGAGTGCGGCCTCCTTATATAGGGGAGGGGGAACCGCACATCTCCAAGAGCTAAGGGGGTGGTACTATTCATGGGTATTGTTCACATGAATACTACGGTCGTGACTAGTGCGGCCCAAGGGGGTGGCTGTCGGGACCCAGAATTATGATTCTGGACCCTCTGTTTATAATGCACTAGTCCAGGATCACGCTAGTGCACAAAGTGTCAACATAGGCAAATATCGATCCACACAAGCAATTAATAGAGTAAACGATTAGTTTGAATAACAAATAAGGGTTTTGACCTTATGGTCGAGTTTACAACTTCATGAGCCACGTAGGGCTAACAGAGAATAAAAGTAGCAGAACAGAAATAACACCAACGGAAATCCCATCAATCACCACAGGCAACCAACTAGGATCCAAACCTTAACGATCAGCACCTTAAACGAACTCCTCCACTTCTGTAGGTTTGGGCGGAAGTTTTACAACAAGCATGAGTACACAACCGTACTCGCAAGTCATACCACAGAATGCAATTTATAAATACAGGCTTATTCCAAGGAAAATGGCTTCTGTGGTTCTTTTGCAGAAATACAATAATAGATTGAAATGAAATTCAAAACAAATAGACGATAATAATTTAACAGTTATTTCACAAAGACACAAACCTAATCAGATTAATTCACATAGCCATATGACTTAGATCACACAGCTCCCATTCCAAAAGTTTTATGAAAACTATCCCTCGTGTGAAATCCCTGAGCATTGTCCATGACCGTGGACGCAGCTATTCGAATAGATTGATTTTACACTCTGCAGAGTTTGCACACTTTACCCACACGATACAACTAGTGTTGCAAGCACTAATCGTAACAAAACAGTTCCGAAACTTCGTCTCAAACATTGACATTCCCAGTGTGCTTTACCGCCAGACCAACCCACACAGAAATCTAGTCCGACACACACCGCTGGACCTGAAGACGGCGAACCGCTCATAAATGTGTACTACGTAGTAATCCACACCTCCATCCTATCACGAAGCCTAACCTATCAACCTGAACATCAATGTCGAGACTCCATAACCTACTAAGTTAGGCCCGTCCCATCAGGCATGTGGTCGTACAGTCAAGCTCAGTTCAATGGCGCATAAAGTTAAGTCCTTAATTGACCAAGACAAGACTTCCATTTTCTAACTATGCCACACAGATTAACTTTCCCATTCACACAGTCCACCAAATCACTTAGTATCCACCACTTGCCTCAGTCTAAATCTTTTACCACCCAGTTGGTTTTAGTGCAACACATGCTATCACAAAGTAATAACACATAGCACACAGTTTTACACAAAGTTCCATAGTCACTTAGTCAAATTTAATATTTGCAACTCAAATGATATGTGTGACTCGTAGCATGGCTAAGCAATACTACTCGTATCTAACCAACCCACGTTGGTGCTATAATAATACCAACTAATAATAAACCAAGCAAGGGTGACAAAGATTATGACATACAAAGAACAAAGTGGGTATAACGGATTGGAATAAAAGCTACAACCAAAAGCATTTAAATACATACTTAAAGTAAATGCAATAATTTGAAACAAAGTACTTTTTTCGAAAATTGGGATTCAAAATGATCAAGGTATAACTTGCCTTGGAAAAGGTCTAGGTATTGATCTTGGTCTTGGTGCAGTCCTTCTTCCTCGAAGTTCCCCGAAGTATCGATGTCTACTTGCAAATGACACAAATAACAAAACAAATAAATAACAGAGGCAAGAAAAACTCCATAAAATTAAATAAAAATCTTAGATAAATATATCTTGAATTTAGATGAATTTAGGAATTTGAATGGGCTCAATCGGAGTTCGGATGCAAAAGATATGAGCTTTAGAAGTTTGAATCTAAAAGAAAACCCTAAAAACTGAATATTGGATTATTCCGAATTATTTTCCAAAGGAAAAATCGGATTACTGCGCAACGATGACGTCCGCAAGGAATCTCTGGGAATTTAAAAGAAATAAAAGAAATTTCGACATGTGGGACCCACATGTCAGAGGTACGACTCACGGTGGACTAAGCCCACCGAGCCTTGGGATCTGGTCGCGGTGGACCGTGGCACGCGGGCACATACATGTCTGTTGACACGGCGCCACGCAGGATGACACGCGTGAACGAGGATGAGGTGGCGGCCGACACGGCGATGCCACGTGAGATCGACAGCGGCGGCGCTCGAGAACCAACGACAACGGCGAACGGCGGCTCACCGGCGAGAGTGGATAGTACCAACATGTAGAGGGGACTAATGCGAACCTATTGGTGTGCTCACCAGCGCGAGAAGACGACGGTGGTGGCCAGCGGCGAGGTTGAAGCGGCGGAGAGCTTCGGGTTTTATCGGACGGGAGCTCCGGTGGCGCTCTAGCGACGCGGGTGGGTGCGTGAGGAAGCTCTGGTGACGACGAACCCGGCGGTGCACTCCACGACGACGCGACGATGACGACGGCGGTGTAAAACAAAGAAAACAACCGATGACGAGAAACCCTAAAAACTAAATTGCGGTGGCGTTGAAGCTCGAGAGGAGGGGAGAGTTGGGGATTGGGGTTGCGGAGGATGATGCGGTGCCGAGGGTGCCTTTTGTAGGCCCCGGGCGTGCACGAGGTGGTGGGAAATATCGTGGGGTCATGGCGGCGGCGGCGGTTGCGGGGTCGTGGCGCACCGGACGTAGAGAAGAGGGGAAAGGAGGTGGGGTCAAGGCGGAGGCGGGCGTGGAGATCGTGCGCACGCACGCGAGATTCTAGGGGATAAGTGAGGCGCATTTGAAATTCAAAAATGCGGCGAACTCGGGCGTCTCGTCGGAGAAGAAAGCGGGCAGGGACGACGACCCTGACAAGGCGGGCCCACCTGGTCAAGAGCGAAGGCGAGGACGCGCCCGCGGGTGATCGGACCACATTTGATCTGACCGTCCATCTTTGACGGGACAATCTAAACCGATGGTGATGTTCGGACCTCGAATGATCCAACCACATCTGACCATTCAAAACGAATCCAACGTCTGAGGCGAAACACGCGCGTGCGAAGAGAGAGGAAAGAGAGGCGGCGGTGGGGACTCGCACGAGGAGGCGCGTGTGGGACTAGGCTGAGGCGAACGGGCGGAAATGGGCGCATGGCGAGCCTCACGCTGAGGAAAGAAGGCTGGTAGGAGATTCGAAGCTAAATCCGAGATTTTAAATACATTTTCTAATTTAGAAAATAGCAGAAATTCAAATAAACAAAAGAAAATAGCAAATGAACTCAGAAAAATTCTAGAAAAATCTAGAAAATATATCTGAGCACATAGAATCCAAATAAAATAGTTTTTGACAATTGTTCATGTTGGATTTAATCATATTAAATGTTTTTGATACTAAAGTCCATGTTTAAGCTTTTGAATTAATTTCAAATAAAATCCAAATGGTGAATTTTCTTCCTACCAACTATTCAAAGGATTTTTAAAGCTCAGAAAGTTGGGATGTTACAAACCTCCCACTTAAAGAAATCTCGACCCGAGATTCAGGCTAGCTGGACAAAAGGCTAGGGAACTCGGCTTTCAGCTCCTCTTCATGCTCCCACGTTGCTTCTCCTTCTGAGTGGTTGCTCCACTGAACCTTGCAAAAACGGACAGTCTTGCTTCTGGTGCGGCGCTCTGTGACATCCAAAATCTTGACTGGATGTTCTTTGTAAGTGAGATATTCTTTCAGCTCAATTGATTCCAACGGGGCTTGCTCTTCTGGCACACGAAGACACTTCTTCAACTGTGAGACATGAAAGACATCATGCACTCCTGCTAGCGACTGCGGTAACTCCAATTGGTAAGCAACTTCTCCACTGCGATCTAGAATCTTGAACGGACCAACATACCTAGGGGCAAGCTTCCCTTTGGCATAAAACCTTTTGACATCTCTGAGTGGAGTAACTCGAAGATAAAAAAAATCTTCCGGCTCGAAGCTGAGGTCACGACGACGATTATCAGCATAGCTCTTCTGCCCTGACTGAGCTATCTTTAATCTTTCTCTGATCATGGCAACTTGCTCTTTTGCTTCCTGAATAATATCTGGCCCGAATACCAAACGCTCAGCTGTTTTCAACCAATTCAAAGGGGTTCTGCAGGCACGACCATACAAAGCTTCAAATGGTGACATTTGCAGACTGGCTTGATAACTGTTGTTGTACGAAAATTCTGCATACGGCAAACTTTAATCCCATTTGGTGGCATTAGCTAGAGCACAAGCTCTCAACATGTCCTCCAATATCTGATTAACTCTTTCAGTCTGTCCATCCATCTAGGGATGATAATCAGTAGTAAAATTCAAATGGGTACCCCAAAGCTTCGTGCAGACTTTGCCAAAAATGAGAGGTGAACTGTCGTCCTTGATCTGACACTATCTTCTTGGGCACACCATGCAAACTGATAATTCTGGCCATGTACAACTCTGCAAGGCGGTCTCCAGAGTATGTGGTTTTGACAGGCAGAAAATGGGCAACTTTCGTCAAACGATCAATTTTTACCCAAATTGAATCATAACCCGATTGAGTCCTGGGTAAACCAGTAATGAAATCCATTCCGATCTCTTCCCACTTCCATTCTGGAATCTTCAGGGGTTGCAACAAACCTACTAGTCTCTGATGTTCTGCCTTTACCTTCTGACATACGTCGCACAAGGCAACAAACTCTGCGACTTCTCGCTTCAAATTTGGTCACCAAAACTTATTCTTAACATCCTGGTACATCTTGGTACTTCCAGGGTGAATCGAATACTTTGAGTCATGAGCTTCCTTTAGGATTAGCTGCCTCAAACCATCAACATCTGGTACGCAGATACGGCCATTTATCCCAAGTACATCCTGCTCGTTCTGGGTGAAATCTTTAAATTTCCCTTCTGCCATTTTGAGCTTGATGTCTGACAGTACGTGATCGTTTCGTTGAGCTTCACGAATATGCTTCTTTAGGGTAGACTGTACTTCCAAACTGGCCACAAATCCTTTAGATACAACTTCTAGATTTAGCTTCTGAAATTCTTCATGATGTTTCAGGCAACTTTCCTTTACTTCCAAAGCATTACAGTAGCTCTTACGGCTCAAATCATCTGCAACTACATTGGCTTTTCCGGGATGGTAGTGGATTCCAAGATTATAATCCTTAATCAATTCTAACGATCTTCTCTGTCTCATGTTCAAATCTGACTGATTGAAGATATATTTCAGGCTCTTATGATCTGTGTATACTTCACAGTGGTTACCAATGAGGTAATGACGCCAAATTTTAAAGCATGCACTACGGCAGCTAATTCTAGATCATGGGTAGGGTAATTCTCTTCATCAGGTCTCAATTGTCTTGACGCATAAACAACAGCTCTTCCTTCTTGCATCAGGACACACCCTAAACCTTGACGCGAAGCATCACAATAGATATCAAAATCTTTTCGAATGTTTGGCAAAATCAACACTGGGGCTGAAGTCAAACGCTTCTTCAACTCTTGAAAACATTCTTCACAGGCTGGGGTCCAAGTGAACTTTTTCTCCTTCTTCAACAATTGGTAAGAGACTTAGCAATCGATGAGAATCCTTCAATGAAACGACAATAATCTCTCACCATTCCCAAGAAACTGCGAATCTGAGTTACAGTCTTGGGATGCTCCCAATGTAACACTGCCTTAACTTTACCGGGGTCGACTGCTACTCCCTCGGCTGTCATCACATGACCAAGAAAATCAACTTCCTTCTTCCAAAAATCACACTTACTGAACTTAGCATACAACTGATGCTCTCTGAGTTTCTCCAATAATATCATCAAATGTTTGGCATGTTCTTCCTCTGACTTGGAATAAACCAAAATATCATCAATGAACACAACTACAAACTTATCCAAATATTCCATGAAAACTTTATTTATCGTGTTCATGAAGTATGCGGGGGCATTAGTCAGACCAAAGGACATGACTAAGAAATCATAATGTCCATACCGCGTTGAGAAAGTGGTCTTCGGTATATCCTTAGGACAATTCTTCAACTGATGGTAACCCGATCGCAGGTCGATCTTTGAGAACACTCTGACTCCTTTCATCTAATCAAACAAATCATCAATCAGGGGCAGTGGATACTGGTTCTTGATGGTGACTTCATTAAGAGAACGATAGTCAATGCACATTCTCATGCTTCCATCTTTCTTCTTGACAAACAACACTGGCGCTCCCCATGGCGACGAACTAGGTCTCACATAATCTTTCTCCAGAAGTTCTTTTATCTTCTTCTTCATCTCTACTAATCCATCAACTGGCATCCGATAAGGTCTCTTTGAGATTGGTGCTGTCCCTGGCACTAGATCGATGACAAACTCGATGTTACGATCCGGTGGCATTCCTAGTAATTCTTCTGGAAACACATCTGGATATTCACTGACGATTGGTACATCTTCTAAAGAAAGGGTCTTCAGGTTGTTGACTAATGGATGTCCATCACGTACTAAGGTGGCCAGAAACTCTACCTTGTTTCCCTTGGTGTCCTCAACTGTTACGGCTCTTCGGCCACAATCTAGCACGGCTTTGTGCTTGGATAACCAATCCATGCCAAAAATGACATCTAGGGTTTGGGTGTCTAGAACAATTAGATTGGCAAGAAACTCAACTCCAGCTATGAGTAACTTAGCTCCCAAACATCCCACTTTAGAGATTAGCTCTACTCCAGGTGACTAGACTAACAGAGTATGCTTAAGATGCATAACTACCAATTTATTCTTGATTGAAAAAACTCCAGAAACAAACGAATGCGAAGCTCCAGAATCAAACAAAACTAATGCAGGTACTAAATTAACCATAAACTTACCCAGTACGATGTTTGGTGCTTACTGGGCTCCTTCTAGAGTGACGTGGTTGACACGGCCTCTGACCACAGACTGCGGTGCTCCTCCGGCTTGACCGGCGACTTGTGAAGTCCCTTGGTTGATGTCTGGCGCTGGCATCTTGGATGGCGTAGCTCCCAGATTGAAGCGTACTGGAGTGATTGTTCCCTTTTGCGAACACTGGTTGGCGAAGTGGCCTGGCTGATGGCAAGAATAGCAGACTCTTGGTCCACTCTGCTAATTGCTTCCCGGGTTGGGGTTGGCAGGTGCAGGGTTGCGGAAGTTACGGCGGCTAAGCGGGTCTTGAAGTTGGTGCAGTGCATGAATGAATCTGCGGTGAAACCGGTGAAGCGGGCGGAACTATCCTTGTCCTTTGTTGTGACTAATGGCTTCCTTGCTGGGCCATCCGGCGCTTGCGGCTGTCCTCTAGTTCTTTGCGCTTGTCTTCGAGAACAAAAGCTTTGTTGACTAGTTCTTGAAAATCAGGGAAAGTATGGGCGATCAGACTAACTTGCAGTCCAGTATTCAGCCCCTTCAGGAAGCGACTCTGACGGGCCTTATCTGTGGCGACATCTTCTGCAGCATAGCGAGCAAGCTGAGAAACTTGTTAAGATAGTCGGACACTGACATAGCTCCTTGCTTGAGAGCGCGGAGCTCATCCTTCTTCAGGTCAATTATCCCTTCCGGCACATGGTACTGACGAAATGCTGCAGAAAACTCCACCCAGGTGATATTCTGTGGTGTCTCGTGAGCGGCACATAAGTTCTCCCACCATTCAGCAGCGATGCCTTCCATCTGGTGAGTAGCATACAGAACCTTCTCATGATCACTTCATTGAGTGATCAGTAACTTCCTTTCAATGACACGCAACTAGTCATCCGCCTCTACTGGTGAGACATGTCTAGAGAATGTTAGTGGACGAGTCCTCATAAACTCTGCAAGTTTGGATGGCCCCTGGTGACCATGAGCAGCTGGGGCTCCATGTTGGTGATTGTTGTTGGCGTTGTTGTTCTGATTGTTCATGGCTTGCATCTGATTCATCATGGTATAATTAGTTGAGTTTGTGCTACCATGAAAGCTCTGAAATTCTAAAGGTCAATCGGGGGTGCTTGTGGTGGAACTGCTCCTACGGCTGGTTGTTCATTGACTTACTGGAGTACCGGAACCACTTGCGGCAGTCTCGCGAGTCTGAACCATCTGATGGAACTCCATGGGTTAGATAAGGTAGAAAGCACAAGATGAGTTGAGAACTAGGCAGGGGTAAGTTAAACCCAACAAACACAGCTCAAGAAACTCAAATAAAATAACTTTATTATTTAAGGACTTAGCATGGCTGCAACAAATGCGTAAGGGCTTTTGCAGCTCATACTTGCACACAAGAAAAACAACGACCTAAGCACACAACTACCGCCTAAAGGGCGACTTACTAAACTAAAACTAGCTAAGCCTAAAAGACTGAAACTAAGACAAACTACTCAAGAAAGCCTCCACAGCGACGACGACGCTCATGCTGCTTGGAGACACGAAACTACTGGCCTCCTCATAAGCGATCTGGTGAACCGGGTCAGTGCAGCAGAGCGAGCACTTACGGCGCAACCGACACAACTAGCTCCTCAGCTTCTGGCAGCTCTTCTGGATCTTCCTCTGGATCTTCTTTGGGGTCTTCTTCTTCTCCATCTACCTCATGGTTGTGTTGGCCGTAGAGGGCTTCTTCCAGCACGGCGATCCTTTCTTCCGCTGTTTGCATGGCCTCGTAAGCGCACTTCAGATCGGTGGCCATTAGCTCTAGTGACTCCTCCTGAGTGGCGGTGAACTGAGCAAGGTGCACAACTGTAGCATCACCTTCTCCAACTGTGGACGGGTAGCGAGCTGAGAAGTCTGGGGCTGTAGCACGAGGGTGGTAGCGGAAGACAATATCTTGAAGCTCTGACGCGTAGATGTGGTAGATCCGAAGCATTGCGAGGCGCGATGACTCCTGGATTCCCTCAAGCTAAGTGGTCCTCTAGACGGAGATGTTCAAAGGTTGACTCGCCCCGTCGTCCTTCCTGGCGTAGATCGTCAGACGATAGATCACTTCGCGATCCCGACCATTCACGATCCAACTGGTACCATGGTACAACGGACGGTCGAATCCTCCCAGTACTAGCAGTAGCTTCCAAAGCTCAGCTGCAAGTCCTCCATGGTGGTCACCAAAGCTCTGCAGAAGCGGCATCTACCAAGACAGACGGGAGGGGTAAGAACAACTTAAAACAGCGAGGAGAGGAAAAAAATTCCAGTGATAGATGAGTCAAGAAAGATATGAGAGGAGTTTAGCAATTAATTAATCTTGCAAGTTAATTTTTGCTTTAGAAAATAATTTGGACTCTCTAAAGACGGCCGATCTAACTAAGGTCAAGACCTACAGTCAGTATGGCTATGATACCACATCTGTTGGGACTCATAATTACGATTTTGGACCCTATGTGTATAATGCACTAGTCTAGGATCACGCTAGTGCACACAGTGTCAACATAGGTAAATATCGATCCACACAAGCGATTAATAGCGTAAACGATTAGTTTAAATAACAAATAAGGGTTTTGACCTTATGGTCGAGTTTACAACTTCATGAGCCACGTAGGGCTAACAGAGAATAAAAGCAGCGTAACAGAAAAACTCCAATGAAAATCCCATCAATCACCATAGACAACCAACTGGGATCCAGACCTTAACGATCAGCACTTTCAACGAACTCCTCCTCGAAGGCAAGCGAAGACTCCTCCACTTCTGTAGGTTTGGGCGCAAGTTTTACAACAAGCGTGAGTACACAACTGTACTCGCAAGTCATACCACAGAATGCAATTTATAAATGCAGGCTTATTCCAAGGAAAATGGCTTCTGTGGTTCTTTTGTAGAAATGCAATATTTACAATTTAATACAATAATAGATTGAAATGTAATTCAAAACAAATAGACGATAATAATTTAACAGTTATTTCACAAAGACACAAAGCTAATCAGATTAATTCACATAGCCATATGACTTAGATCACACAACTTCCATTCCAAAAGTTTTATGAAAACTACCCCTCGTGTGAAATCCCCGAGCACTGTCCATAACCGCGGACGTTGCTATTCGAATAGATTGATTTTACACTCTGCAGAGTTTGTACACTTTACCCACATGATACAACTAGTGTTGCAAGCACTAATCGTAACAAAACAGTTCAGAAACTTCGTCTCAAACATTGACATTCTGTAACACCCTGGCTATCTAGAAGTCAAAATGTTACCTAAAGAATCTAACATACAACCATAATCATGAGAATTGAAGCAATAATCCAGGTTATAACGAAAGGAAGGAGGACCGCTCAAAAAACATAATAGCACAAACGTAATCTGAACCTATGCAAGTCAAGTACCACGGCGAAAAATAAACATCCAGAACCAAACAGGAGACATCATCCACATGTCACCTCATTTATTACAGTTTATCTCTAAACAAATGAAGGAATTCAACCAAGTTCTATTATTGAAACTGGAATATGGTGTTGTGTGTTTAGTGCATGTCTACTCCCTCCCGAAAGAGTCATCATCAATGGCCACCTAAAACAAAACAACAAAACAAGAGTGAGTCCGGGACTTAGCAAGTACAACGAATACAAGAACATACATCACGAAGAAACATGACACTATAGAAATATCTGAAAGGAAGAACTGTAATGCATAGATGCCATGAACTGGTTGGACTGCACTCGTGCTTATACCGGTATAGGTAGTGACACACCCGTCGGTGTTCATTTAAGCCGGTATTTATCGAAATACGGGGATCCAAAGTACCGTATGGAGAACGTTTCATACGGGTGTCCAAAACTGCCAACATTGGAATAGTGGGACTTCACTTGCCCATACTGGAATTGATGGGACTTTAGACTCCACTCCCGTGGAGCTCCACTCCCGTGGACGGAAAATGAACATGGATGCATGAATAAGTTTATGAATAATGGCTAATATCATCTTCACACATATGAAAGAGCATACACAAAGAACATAATCATCGAAACCTCTTGACTACTATAACCTCCACACCCGTGGACATTCCACTCTCGTGGACGGAATATGAACATTGAAGCTTCTCACACATCAACAAAACACAATACTAATCAACGAGCATTCAGTGTTTACAAATCGCACAAAAGTCATTGTACTTGCCTTTAGCGTTGCGATGCGTTGGGAGGCAACAAAGAAGTCGCTAACCTTGGCGCCTCACCCCCCTTGCAGCAACCAGGAAGTAGGCGGAAGAACCTTGGAGAAGATGATCTCCCTCCTCCTTCCCTCCTTTGGCCGAAGCAAACTGCTGTCCTCCTCGAATCCTCACGAAAACCGGCAGCGGGGAAGGTCCGAAGGCAAGATGGGGAGGCACCACAGCAGGGAGCAGCCACCAGGGAGGGAGGGGCGGCTCCAAGGTGGCAGGGACGTGAGGGGGGAAGAGGGGAAGGGAGGGGCGGCGACCAAAAGAGAGGAGGGGAGGGGGTTCGGCCAAAAGGGGGGAAGGGGGAGGCCGGCTAGGGTTAGGGGGAAAAAGGGGGCGCATGGGCCTAGGCCCAAGGTGAAAAATCTGGCCGGCCACAAGGCCTGAACAGCCTGGCTGGAGGCCCAACCCACTAAACTACTCCCAAAACCGGAAAATAAACTAGCAGCCTTTTCCCGATTTAATTCTCCTCTAAACGAAACTTGGAGTATTACATTCTACCCCCCTTAACAGAATTCGACCCCGAATTCTAACCATCGAGATGAACACAAGGATAGATTACTACGAAATTGGAAACAACGGATAACACGTACCGGAAGTAAATAGGTCTGGATACTGCTCGCGCATGCGAGACTCTAGCTCCCAAGTGGCCTCTCTCTCAACTGATGAGACCAAAGAACCTTGACATACCTCAAAGTCTTGTTCCTCAGAACCCGCTCTGACTCTTCTAGAATTTTCACCGGTCGGGACTCAAAAGTGAGGTTCTGCTCAATGCTCAAAGGCTCCAGCGGAATGGCATGCTCCGGGTCTCTCAAGAACTTCCTCAACATTGATACGTGGAACACATTATGAACTCCTTACATGGATTCTGGAAGATCCAAGCGGTAAGCCAACTTCCCAACTCGTGCCAAGATTGGAAAAGGTCCAATATACCGCGGGCTAAGCTTCCCTTTGGTACCAAAACGCACCACACCTTTGGTAGGCGATACCCTCAAAGAACTCGGTCCCCACCTCGAACTCCAAGTCTCATTGTCTCACTTGGCGTAGCTCTTACATCATTGTGAGCGCTAACGAGTTTTTCCTTATCTCGCTACTACAGCCACGGTTTGCTGAACCCAATCGGGACCCAAAAATGCCCGCTCCCCAACTGCATCCCAACACAATGGAGATCTGCACTTCCTCCCATAAAGAACCTCAAACAGAGCGGCTCGAACGCTAGCGTGATAACTGTTGTTATAGGAAAACTCTGCCAAAGCTAGGTGGTCTTCCCAACCTCCCTTCCAGGACAAAATACAACATCTAAGCATGTCCTCTAGGGTCTGAATTGTGCGCTTAGACTGACCATCTGTTTGGGGATGAAATGCGATGCTAAGACAAAGCTGTGTGCCCAAAGCACTCTGCAAGCTCTCCCGAAACTTGGAGGCAAACTTAGCATCTCGATCTGAAACAATAGTCTTCGGCACCCCGTGCAACCGCACTATCTCTCGCACATAGAGAGGAGCCAAATCACTAGCTGAGTAAGTTGTACGAATAGGGATGAAATGTGCCGACTTGCTAAACCGGTCCACTATGACCCAGATAGCGTCCTTCCCTCGCCGCGTGCGGGGTAAACCAACTACAAAATCCATAGAGACATCATCCCATGGCCAAACTGGAACCTCCAATGGTTGCAACAATCCTGCTAGTCGCTTATGTTCAGCATTGACTTTCTGGCATATTCCGCAAGAAGCCACATACTGGGCGATATCGACCTTCATCCTTTTCCACTAGAAACTCTTCTTCAAGTCCTTATACATCTTAGTCTCACCAGGATGTACGGTATACGGAGTACGGTGAGCTCCCCTTAGGATATCTTCTTTAACTTGTGCTGTTTGTGGTACACAGAGGCGGCCTTTAAATCGCAATGCACCCGAATCATCTACACTGAAATGGCCTTGCTTGCCCTCATCAATTCGCTTCTTCACTCGCTGGAGCATTTGATCATGCTGTTGTGCTTCTCGCACTCGTTCTGGGATGGCTGACTCAAGAATCAACCGAGTCTCAATCTGGGCGGTACCCGCGTAGCAGAAGGAGATATCCATTCGTTCAAAATCAGCAATAAGACAACTGAGAGTAGGAGGTGTCGCCTTGCGACTCAGAGCATCAGTTACAACATTTGCCTTGCCGGGGTGATACTGGATGGTAAGGTCATAGTCCTTGATCAATTCTAACCACCTCCTCTGTCTCAAGTTCAGAACCTTCTGGGTAAAGATGTATTTCAGGCTCTTATGGTTAATGAATATATCGCAGGTCTCGCCGTACAAATAATGGCACAGATCTTCAATGCAAGAACCACTGCTGCAAGCTCTAAATCATGGGTAGGGTAATTCTGCTCATGTTTTCTCAACTGTCTCGATGCATAGGCAATCACCTTGCTATCCTGCATGAGTACACACCCAAGTCCAACTTTCGATGCATCAGAGTAAATCGTGAAATGTTTCCCCGGCTCGGGGAGGGCAAGAACTGGAGCGGTCACCAACTTCTCCTTCAGGGTTCAAAAACTGCGCTCACACGCCTCAGACCACTGAAATTTGATACCTTTCTGTGTCAACTGGGACAATGGTCTAGCAATGGTTGAGAATCCCTCCACAAAACGCCGATAATAGCCAGCTAAGCCTAGAAAACTCCTCACTTCTTTGACATTGGTTGGCCGTTTCCACTCTACCACTGTTAAAATTTTTCTAGGATTAACCGAAATACCTTCTTGATTGATTACATGGCCCAAAAATCCAACCTCAGAAATCCAGAATTCACACTTCTTCAGCTTGGCATAAAATCTGTTCTTCCTCAGCGTCTCAAGGACCAACCTCAGATGCTGGACATGATCTTCTTTCATCTTTGAATAAATCAGAATATCATCGATGAATACTACAACGAAATTATCAAGGTACTGGTGTAGCATACTATTCATGGCTTCCATGAAAACTGCAGGAGCGTTTGTTAGTCCAAAAGACATAACTTTATACTCAAAGTGGCCATACCACGTAGAGAAAGCCGTCTTCTCAATATCTTGCTCCCGAACTCGAATTTGGTTATAACCTGACTGAAGATCGATCTTGGAGAATATCTTAGATCCCTTTAGTTGATCAAAGAGATCCTCTATGCTGGGCAAAGGGTATTTATTTTTCACGGTAGCCTGGTTGAGAGCCCAGTAATCCACCCACATACGCCAACTGCCATCTTTCTTTTTGGTGAATAAAACAGGTGCGCCCCACGGCGAAACACTTCGCCGGATCAAACCCTTGGACAATAGATCGTCCAATTGCTTCTTCAACTCCTCCTGAAAAGGACGTGCCAAACGGTACGGAGACATCGAGATAGGTCGAGTCCCTGGAATAAGATCAATCCGGAATTCCACTTTTCGCTCCGGTGGCATCCCAGGAAGCTCCGCAGGAAAGACATCGGGAAACTCATTCACCACAGGAATCTTCTCAACACATAGTGAGGAATCAGTCTTCTCACTGAGAGACCAAAACAACCCAATGGTTGAGGGCCGACAACTAGGGAACAAGCTAGCCAGCACGAACGAGGAGTCGGACGGTGCACTACCCTGAAACAACAGTTCTCCATCGGACGGAGTTTGCAAAGTCTTCCAAAAACAACAAATCCCGGTACGGTAACTGAATAACCAATCCATGCCCAAAATAACATCAAAAGGTGACATCTGAATTACCATGAGGTTAGCAGTGAAGTTTTCATCATCAATAGTGATAGAACATCCAGGACACGCTGTAGAGCTAGATATGAGACCCCTCGGAGAGCTGACTACCACAGACTCAGAAATACGCTGCAAACTCAAACCCGCCCTTCTAGCAAACTCTAGGGACACAAAAGAATAAGTGGCCCCTGAATAAAAAAGAGCAAAGGACTCAACTGAATCAACTAGCAGAGTACCTGTCACCACATCAGGACGGCCTGCAGTCTCCGGAGTAGGCATGGCGTAGACTCCTGCTGGTACCGGTGCGGAGGATGCACCGATGCTGGGTGCAGGAAGAACAGGGGCAGCTGCAGGTGAAACGAACGAGGGTGGTGCAGATGGTACTGGACTCCAGTAGAAACCCTGAGGAGGCGTAGGTGAAGGTGCCGCAAGAGGAACCCAACCGAAGGGTGGCTGGGATGCAGGAACAGCTGCTAGAGTCTGAACTGAACCCCGTGGAGTGCTCGAGGAAGGAACCGTTGGGACTGGCTCCCACTTGATGATGTTCGCTGGGTTCTGCTTGCACACTGACTGCTTGTGACCATCCTGACCACACTGACGGCAAGTCCCATTAAAGGAACACTCTGAAGCCCGGTGTGCCTCGCCGCACTTGAAGCATTTCATTCCTTAGCCTGGAACAGGACGCATCTGCTGTGCGGATGACGAAGAACGTGGCGTCGGCGAAGAAGACTACCACTGCTGAGCAGGACAAGAGGGCTGACTCCCCTGAAGCCTCTTGGAAGCAAGTTGCTGAGATGACCCGCTCCCACCACCGAAACTCCATTTCTGGCCAAAGCCAGAACCACCGGCAGAGACAGAACCACCAGCAGCCTACCTATGAGAAGAAAGACCCCTCTCCAACTCCATTCCCCTGGCCTGATCAACCACAGAGCTGAAGTCACGCAAGCCAGTCGCACCCAGAACATGGCGGTACTCCTGGTTGAGGCCTCTGCGGAACCTCTTAACCTTCTCTCGATCATCATTAGCCACTACTGGTACAAAACGCACCAGATTGTTGAACTTAGTTTCATACTCCGGCACTAACTTCTTCCCTTGAACCAAAGTCAGCAGTGACTGCTCCATCCTCTCAAGGAAGGAGTCTGGACAGAACTACACCCTAAACTGTTCCACAAATTCTTCCCAAGTGACAGGTTCCTGCAATAGGGTCCTAGCAGACAGAACCCCTTCCAACCAAATATCAGCTTGGCCCTTCAGTTGAAAGGCCACAATCCGCGCCTTCTGCGTCGAGGTCATCTCTAAAGCTCCAAATTGCCTCTCCATGTAACGTAACCAGTCTGCAGCCTGAACCGGAGTACCCACTCCGTCGAAAGTGTCCAAACGGAGTGACATCCACTCACGGAGGCTCATTCTGGCCTCGGGTGGAGCTGCTGCAACGACCGACTCTGCCACAGGTGCAGGTGCCGTGGGAGGGGCGGCCTGCAATTGCCGACGAAATTGCTGAACCTCCCTCTGAAGATTTTGAATGATCACGGCTGGCGTGGCCTGAGCTTCTGCGACCGGTTGAGCAGCTGAGGGGACCTCCTCAGCGGCAGTACCAACAGCTTCCTCAGTCGGAGGTGAAGAGACAGCCAGACCTTGTCCACAACCGCGGCCACGGCTCGGTGGACGGCCACGGCCACGACCCGCTCCTCTCACCATCTAAGAGCACCACAACAAATAAACTAATCATTTAGCTCAACAGTCCAATGAAAACACAGAAACAATATCATAACTGCTCATGAAATGAAACATAACAGCGGAAACTTGTAAAAACAAAGATTGACCCAATCCCACCTACTGTGCATACTGTGTCAATTTAATGTATAACTATCATCCACGGATCTAAAGCCCGCTCTAATACCAACTGTAACACCCTGGCTATCCAGAAGCCAAAATGTTACCTAAAGAATCTAACATACAACCATAATCATGAGAATTGAAGCAATAATCCAAGTTATAACGAAAGGAAGGAGGACCGCTCAAAAAACATAATAGCACAAACGTAATCTGAACCTATGCAAGTTAAGTACCACGGCGGAAAATAAACATCCATAACCAAACGGGAGACATCATCCACATGTCACCTCAATTATTACAGTTTATCTCTAAACAAATGAAGGAATTCAACCAAGTTCTATTATTGAAACTGAAATATGGTGTTGTGTGTTTAGTGCATGTCTACTCCCTCCCGAAAGAGTCATCATCAACGGCCACCTAAAACAAAACAACAAAACAAGAGTGAGTCCGGGACTCAGCAAGTACAACGAATAGAAGAACATACATCACGAAGAAACATGACACTATAGAAATATCTGAAAGGAAGAACTGTAATGCATGGATGCCATGAACTGGTTGGACTGCACTCGTGCTTATACCGGTATAGCTAGTGACACACCCGTCGGTGTTCACTTAAGCCTGTATTTAGCGAAATACGGGGATCCAAAGTACCGTATGAAGAACGTTTCATACGAATGTCCAAAACTGCCCACATTGGAATGGTGGGACTTCACTTGCCCATACTGGAATTGATGGGACTTTAGACTCCACTCACGTGGACGGAAAATGAACATGGATGCATGAATAAGTTTATGAATAATGGCTAATATCATCTTCACACATATGAAAGAGCATACACAAAGAACATAATCATCGAAACCTCTTGACTACTATAACCTCCACACCCGTGGACATTCCACTCCCGTGGACGGAACATGAACATTGAAGCTTCTCACACATCAACAAAACACAATACTAATCAACGAGCATTCAGTATTTACAAATCGCACAAAAGTCATTGTACTTGCCTTTAGCGTTGCAATGCGTTGGGAGGCAATGAAGAAGTCGCTAACCTTGGCGCCTCACCCCCCTTGCAGCAACTAGGAAGTAGGCGGAAGAACCTTGGAGAAGATGATCTCCCTCCTCCTTCCCTCCCTTGGCCGAAGCAAACTGCTGTCCTCCTCGAATCCTCGCGAAAACCGGCAACGGGGAAGGTCCGAAGGAAAGATGGGGAGGCACCACAGCAGGGAGCAGCCACTAGGGAGGGGGCGGCTCCAAGGGGGCAGGGACGTGACGGGGAAGAGGGGAAGGGAGGGGCGGCGGCCAAAAGGGGGGAGGGGGAGGCCGACTAGGGTTAGGGGGGAAAGGGGGCGAATGGGCCTAGGCCCAAGGTGAAAAATCTGGCCGGCCACAAGGCCTGGACAGCCTGGCCGGAGGCCCAACCCACTAAACTGCTCCCAAAACCGAAAAATAAACTAGCAGCCTTTTCCCGATTTAATTCTTCTCTAAACGAAACTCGGAGTATTACACATTCCTAGTGTGCTTTACCGCCAGACCAACCCACACAGAAAGCTAGTCCGACACACACCGCTGGACCTGAAGACGGCGAACCGCTCATAAATGTGTACTACGTAGTAGTCCACACCTCCATCCTATCACGAAGCCTAACCTATCAACCTGAACATCAATGTCGAGACTCCATAACCTACTAAGTTAGGCACATCCCATCAGGCATGTGGTGCACGAGGATAAGGTGGCGGCCGACATGGCAATGCCACGTGAGATCGACAGTGGCGGCGCTCGGGAACCAACGACAACGGCGGCTCGCCGACGAGAGTGGATGGTACCAACATGTAGAGGGGACTAATGCGAACCTATTGGTGTGCTCACCAGCGCGAGAAGACGAGCGTGAGAAGACGATGGTGGTGGCCGGCGGCGAGGTCCAAGCGGCGGAGAGCTTCGGGTTTTGTAGGACGGAAGTTCCGGTGGCTCTCCAGCGATGCGGGTGGGTGTGTGAGGAAGCTCTGGTGACGGCGAACCCGGTGGTGCACTCCACGACGACGCGGCAGCGACGACGGCGGCGTAAAACAAAGAAAAAAACCGACGGCGAGAAACCCTAAAAACTAAATTGCGGCGGCGTTGAAGCTCGAGAGGAGGGGAGAGTTGGAGATTGGGGTTGCGGAGGATGATGCGGTGCCGAGGGTGCCTTTTGTAGGCCCCGGGCGTGCACGAGGTGGCGGGAGAGATCGTGTGAGGACCCCAGTTTATTTGGCTTGTAATGCTTAACCACCCACCTGGTCCTAGCATCACAAATCAAACCAACCAAGCCTCGAGATATGTATACTTTCCAGAACTGCAGTATACACACCTCTTCACAAAATCATGCATCAACTCCATTCTAGACATAGCATCCAAACATTAAGATATTAAACAGTAGACAACAAAGTAGAGTTATTACAACAGAGGGCCGACCGGCCAAATGACAAACAGATAGCAAAGTAAACAGCGGAAGCAAAGTGTCATAAGATGGCTATAAACAAAAGCCAATCAGTGTGCCTTAGCCCACAAGGCAACCAACTGGACCGCCAAGCTAGTCGTCCCAAAACCCGCACATCTCACAGAAGTAAGGCCCTTGGGGCTCACCTTCTTCCTCTGCAACAAAAACATTAAGCAAAGCAAAATGAGTACAAAAATGTACTCGCAAGACTGACGTGTGGACTAGCAGACCTATGCATAACTACAAGCAGGCTTATTTAAGTGGAGGTTGTATGGCTCGTTTTAGCACAAAGCAATCTTTATTTGCAATAATGTAATACATTCAAAAGCAAGTTGGCAATTCATTTTTATTGTTGAAATAACAGCAACAGAAATAACAGTAAGTAGATGACAACATCCTGGAAGTGACTAACCCATTAGTCACCACGACCATAGCATGAATTACCCATTCACGCCACCCATGTCAAGTTTTAATAAAAAAAGGTTGTAGTCTAACTCTTGAAAAGCTTACCCAAGCGTGTCCATAACCTAGGACGAGGCTATTCGAATAGTTTTAACCCTGCAGGGGTGTACCAATGTACCCACACTTCAGACCGCCTTTTTTCCACAAAAGCACACTTCAGAAGGTATGCCGGCACAGCTAAGTCCTATGAGACATTTCCAATATTGTGTATTAACTACGAGCCGCTCGTATGAATAAATCCATACGCTTACATGGTAAAACCGAAAAGACAACTACGCACTCAGGGTAAAGCTTTTCGGACAACTACCATGCTCCCATCACCATCCCTCCTACGACCCCCTGCGACTCGGAGTCAACACACGTGTAACATCCCAAATTCTGTACTTGTGTTTCAAGTGTAAGAAAATGAGTAGAATTTAAAACTTTTTCTTACATCATGTATTTCCTGTGTGTACTAAAAAATTATTGTACAAGAGTATGGGAATACAAAGTCACAAGTCTTTTGATCCAAATCTTGATCCTTCAAAAACAATCTTGTCGAATGTTTTGATCATCTCCTGGAAATATTTTTCCTAAGTTATTGGGATGGTTTGTGGCCCCTCTGAAACATTTTACAATTTTTGGAAATTGTTTGAATAGTTTTAAGGGCCAGTCAAACTTGTTTGACTTGTAGTCAAACCCTAGCCTAGCACACTGTATGATTTTTGGAGAAAAATGCTCAGCATAAAAACCTCTGGACACTATACACAAGTTCCATCTCTAGGTTAGCAAGCTACTGTCAAAATTTCGTAAAACTTGGAGCTAGGTTGCTATCTCTAGAAGTCCCTTCAAGATCTCAGTTCAAATTAAACCTTAAGCCCTGGTCCGAGTCAGACTTAGACTCGGACTTCCAGGTCTCGGTCGCACCGAGCCGCTTAGCCGTGTCGGGCTCGGGCAATTGGCCACGTGTGGTCTGGACCGTTGGATTTCAATCCGACGATCAAAGACCTCTCACCCGCACGACCTCCTCAGGTTCTATTTGCAAAGACGACCCTCGAGGACCTCCCCTAGGACCTCCTTTGCACCTTTTGCAAAGACCACCCTGGGGCGACCTCCTCAACCCTCCACGACCACCCCTAGCACTCGGTTGATCGTGGGCCGTCCATCTTGAGATCTGTGGCTCGGACCTCCCCTTAGTGTTAGGACCTCTAACACATAGTTCTAAATCTGAGCCCTTAGATTTCAATCCAACGACTCACGACCTCCTAGTTGGAGCTCAGGCCGATTTTAGCCATTGAGCTCTTTGACCGGTCCTCCCTGGTTCTCTCACTGACTGGGGGGCCTGGTCATTGTCAATTTTTGTGCATGGCAGTAGAGAGCAGTGCCTTGTCAACTCTAGGGCTGACAAACGGCTATGTGCTGCCAACATTAAATGTTTGGCAGCCCCTTTTTGCTCAAAAGTCTCTCTGACAACCTACTCCCATCATTTCGAGGGTGCCTAGATCGGTGCACATGGTGGCAGGGTTCCTTTTGCAAATGGCTATAAGAGGAACCCTAGCTTCTCCCAAAAGCTTCTTTTGAATCTCTCTTGCACTTCTAGTTCTTCCCCTCCTCTTGTGCTCAAAACACCCGAAAGCTCTTTGCCTCCATTGCTGAACTTTGGAGCTCTCTGGTGACCTCCGAGCTCCAGTGGTTGAATATTGCAGTTGTTGGCTGTCATTTGTTCTCTTGGTCACCTCCAAATCTCCCTAATTTGCTTTGTTTAAACCTTCACAGAGGTTGACGAAGTGGGAGCCTGTTGTTCGTGGCCGGGAGCTTCGTCTTCTTCACCTCCGGCGACCTCCACCGTCACCGGAGCTCTTGCGACCACTCCCAGTTCTCCTTCAATCCCTGGTGAGTACTTCAGTTCCAAAAACCCGATCCTCTTAGACCTCTTCGGTTTTCGTTTTCGGCCGCATTTGGTCTCCGGCGGTTATCTCCGGCTAGCCGCCGGTAGGGTGCGCTCTAGCCCTAGCTGTTGGCACCTTTAGGTTCTTCTCACTATTTGGAACCCAGCCGAGCCTTTGGTTCTCGCCGGCGAGGTCCCCATCGCCGGCGGTGAGCTAAAAACCAAGTTCATGTTTTTGTCGTGCCTTACTCGGACAAGTGTTGTAGCCCAACGATTAGCATTTAAGTTTTCCGAGAGCCTAATCATTAGGGTTAAATGTTGTTCTTGTCGGCAAGCTGTGGGTGTAGTTAATGTCCCCGACCTCTTAGTTTCAATCGTGGCCGTTTAGGACCACCCTGACCCAGATCTCAGCCGTTAGATCTCCTTGTATAAGTCTCTAGCTGCCAGGACCTCCCCGCTGAAATCCTGGCCGTTAAAGACCTCCGTAGGTTAAATCCCGCCGCATTGGAGTCCTCTTTGCAAAAGACCTCTTTGAGGTCCTCTGTGCGAAAAGACCTCCCTTAGTCGTTTTATAAAAACCACCCCTGAGCCACCGCACCGAGGTCCTCTTTGCAAAAGACCACCCCTGGTCTTTTGTAAAGAGAACCTTCAAAACTACCTTTGGGGTCCTCTTTACAAAAAGACCACCTCTGGTCCTTTGTGAAGAAGGCCGCAAGACCTCCCTCCGCTCAGATCTGGACCGTTCAGGACCTCGCGGAGATCTGAACCGTCCAGACCTCCCACTATTAAACACCTGTCTCATAGGACCTCCCCGCGAAGATCATGGCCATCCATGACCTCCTCGGTGAGATCCTAGCCGTCGCGACCTCCCTCGTTTTCATCTTAGCCGTTCACGACTTCCCCCTGGATATCGTGACCGTCTAGGACCTCCTCCATTAGATCCGTAGCTTTAGGACCTCCCCGTCAGCTCTAGACCGTTAGATTTAGATCTAACGGGCTAGACCTCCTCAGTCTATTTACAACTCTGTCGCTTAGTTTCTCTCTTTGACGTTCATCTTTAGATCGACGGGCTAGAGCGCACCCTACCGGCGGCTAGCCGGAGATAACCGCCGGAGACCAAATGCGGCCGAAAACGAAAACCGAAGAGGTCTAAGAGGATCGGGTTTTGAATCAAGTACTCACCGAGGATTGAAGGAGGCGGGAGTGGTCGCAAGAGCTCCGGTGACGGTGGAGGTCGCCGGAGGTGAAGAAGACGAAGCTCCCGGCCACTAAAAGCAGGCTCCCACTTCGTCAACCTCTGTGAAGGTTTAAACAAAGCAAATTAGGGAGATTTGGAGGTGACAAAGAGAACAAATGACAGCCAACAACTGCAATATTGAACCACTAGAGCTCGGAGGTCGCCGGAGAGCTCCAAAGTTCAGCAATGGAGGCAAAGAGCTTTCGGGTGTTTTGAGCACAAGAGGGGAAGAACTAGAAGTGCAAGAGAGATTCAAAAGAAGCTTTTGGGAGAAGCTAGGGTTCCTCTTATAGCCATTTGCAAAAAGGAACCCGTGCCAGCTCATGTGCACTAATCTAGGGCACCCTCGAAATGATGGGAGTAGGTTGTCAGAGAGACTTTTAAGCAAAAAGGGGCTGCCAAACATTTAATGTTGGCAGCACATAGCCGTTTGTCAGCCCTAGAGTTGACAAGGCACTGCTGAGCCGTGCGATCTTTGATCAACGGCCCACGACCTCCCCAGTTTTCGTTGGCTTTTCATATTTAGTTTCCGAGAGCTTTTATTTGCAATTATTAATTGTTTGAAACTTCAAAAATGCATATCCTTTTCTCTGTAGTTCCAAATTTAACAAACTAAAGTTCTATAATTGCATCTGTTAAAGTACTTTAGCATAGTATAGGTTTCTGAGAGTCTTTAATCCCGAAATTAAACATGCCTTAGATTTATAACTTAGAAAAATCATAACTAAATCATTTTAACTCCAATTAAGATGAAACCACTTGTGTTAGCCTTAAGATGTCAGTAGCTACCTACCATAAAAATTTCAGCTACACCACCTTTCTAGAAATTTTCACCAAACAATTTAATTATGTGAACAGTAACAGATTGCATTTTTTTTCAGTCGAACCACTTTGTTTTGAGCATAACTTTTGCATTAAGAGTCCAAATCAGTTGGTTCTTGTTTTTAAATTCATTTTAAATCTTGCTCTTGCTGCTGTAAAATTTTCAGAGCATTTGGAGCAATTTGGTTTTAGAGTCTTTTTCGTTTTCTTTGTTCTTATCGGTTCTTTTTCGCTCTTTCGGTAGGTTTCGACGATTGTGCCGTCCTTGAGAGTGATCCTCTGCAGCATAGTGAGCAACAGCAGCCAGGCAAGCAGTTTGATCATTTCCCATTTGATCCCATTACTTTTAAAGGCTAATATTTTGTTTAACTTCTATGTATGCATTGCTATTTTGTTGTTAAATTGATTAGTTAATCCTCTAGTTGCATAATCTGTAGGTAAATAATTATCCTTTACTACCTGAGCCTAGGTTATTTGTTGTGATTAGAGTTCGTTGGATGAGCTCTTGTCACTTAGTAGATTTCGAATAAATATTGCTTAGCCATGCCTAGTTATCGGTAGTATTGGGCGATCATCGACTTAGTCGATGATCTTGATCACACAAATACTTATATTATTCCATTATGTTCAATCCTTGTGTTTTATTGATTTACAAATCAAAAACTGAAAACAAAAACTATATCTTGACTTGGGCACAATGGTATGTTGGTGTGATCTGTTGGGTGCGAATGGAATGGTGCCTAAGTCCCTAAGAACCGAGTTACTTGTGCCATTGATCCAAGCAATTGTTGCGTGCTAACCACACGAGGGGGATATGGAACCTCTCTTGACTAAGTACTTTGGGAGGTGTTAATTATGAGCTGGTTGGTGGGTGTTTTGTGTGTGGTGTTTGGAGGGGAGCATTAGCAGACTGGTTAGGCTGTCTAATGTGTCCTTCTCCCGTGGGTTGCGGCTCTTAATTAGCATCGTCCATTGGAAAGTGTCTTGTTAGACTTAGCCGTGCCTGCATACCAAAGGAAGTATGCTAACCGTGGCTGGTGGAAAGGCGGTCTATCGTGTGGATACATTGGTACACCTGCGCAGGTTAAAACTATTCGAATAGCCTCGTCCTAGGTTATGGACACACTTGGTTATTTCCCACAAGAACTAGACTACAACCTTTTAAGAAAACTTAAACTTGACATGGGTGGTATGAAGGGTACTTCATGCTATTGTTGTGGTGGCTATTGGGTTAGTCACTTCGGGATGTTGTCATCTACCTATTGTTATAGTTGTTTCTCTTTTATTTGAACAATAAGAATTAATTGCAAACTTGCTTTTAAATGTACTACATTATTGCAAATAAAACTTGCTTTATCTTTGAAAATAAGTCGAGCCTCATCCACTTAAATAAAGCTTGCATGTAGCTAATTATAGTTACGTTATCTCACACGTCGGTCTTGCAGTACAAAAACAATTTTTGTACTCGGATGCTATCTTAATTGTTTTGTTGCAGAGGAAGAAGGTGAGCCCCAAGGGCCTTACTTTTGCGAGATGTGCGGGTTCGGGACGACTAGCTTGGCGGTCCGGTTGGTTGCCTTGTGGGTAAAGGCACACTGATTGGCTTTTGTTTATCGCCATCTTATGGTACTTTTGCTTCCGCTGTGTACTTATCTAGCTGTATGTCTTTTGGCTGGTCGGCCTCTCTTTTGTAATAACTCTTTATATTAAGTATGTCTTTCATTTCGTTGCTTGTTCGGTTCTATGTGAATGAATGGAATTGATGCGAGGATTTTGTAGCAGGGTGTGTATCTGCAGTGCAGGAAGTATACATATCTCGAGGCTTGGTTTATCTGAATTGTGATGCTAGGACCAATGGATGGTTAAGCATTACAAGCCCAATAAACCGGGGTCCTCTCAACACGCCAAGGTACTAAGTCAAGAGAGGTCCTATACCCTCTAGTGTGGTTAGCACGCAAAATTGCCTGGGTAACAGATACTCACAAGATGTTCGGTCCTTAATTGACCTGGGCACCATTCCAGTCACACCCAAAAGATCACACCAACTTACCATTGTGCCCAAGTCCAAATCGTTTTTGTTTTCATTTTTAGTTTTGCAATTTAAACATAGTACAAAGCCAAAACATAATGATCATAATAATTTTAGGTGATCAAGATCATCGACTAAGTCAATGATCGCCTAGTACTACCGATAGCTAAGCATGGCTAAGCAATGTTGTTTCGCGAATCTACTAAGTGACAAGAGTTCATCCAACGGACTCTAATCATAGCAAATAACCTAGGTTCAGGTAGTAGAGGATACTCATTTATCTACAGATCATGCATCTAAAGGATTAACTAATCGATTTAACAGCAAATTAGCAATGCATACATACAGTTGAAAACAAAATATTAGACTTCAAACATAATAGGATTAACATGATCAAACTACTTGCCTGGTTGCTGCTGCTCAATATGTTGCTGAGGCTCACTCTCGATAATACCAGAATCGTCGCAATCTATCGATCGAGCAGAACGAGCAAATAAGAATAAATAACACCGACAAAACCAAAATTCAAATTAAACTAATGAGCACAAATTTCACACAGCAGCTAGAGCATGATTTTACAAAATTTTTGAAACAGAGAACATTTTATTTGGAGCTAAAGAGAATTTTCTAGGAATTTTCTAAGCTAGAAATGCATAAAAACATCATTTAATTAATTAACAAAAATTTAAAAACAGAGATATATTTAAAATCTATTCTGGTAAATAGGACAATAAAAATGAAAATTTACAAAATTGGATTCATTCGATTTGGAGCAAAAATGAAATAGATATGAATTTTCTAAGTTAAATGATTTATCAGTCCAACAGAAATTCAATTCGGAATTTACTAAAAGCATTAACTCCTTTTTCTCACCGCTCGGCAATGAGCCATCACATCGACCGGTGGGACCGAGCACGTCACCGGACGTGTCGACCCGACCCACCACAAGGTGACGTCGACAACGTATTCTACGAATACGCCTTGAGTTTATTCCAAGCGTATTCTAAAAACGCGCCAGCTCGTCCGACAACGGAGGAGCTCCGACCGTGACTTCGTCGGGCGCCTCGCCGGCGAAGGAGAGCTCGTCGGTGCCAGACAAGGACAAAAATGGAACCTAGACGATATCGCGCACCCGCAGGCACCGGTGGTCAGGTCGGACGTGACCCGACGCGACGGCTCGACGGCGAGGGGCGGAGTACAGGCTACGGTGAAAACGGCAATTCCAAACCAGCAACACTAATCACGAACTAGCGCGCGCTAAAGCTACTCTGAGGTCCTACGAACTTACTGGGATGATGCGGTGAGGATGGTTCGGCCGGAGATGAGCTGGCGGCGATGGACCGCGGCGGCGCCAAGGGTGCCACCGAGGAGGGAGCAATCTGAGCAAAAACAGGAGAAATGGGAGCTGGGAATAGCTCGGGTGAGTGCACCAGATGGCGCTAGCGTGGGCAAAAGCTCTAGGAATCAACTCACCGACGATGAGGACGAAGATCCGAACTTTCGGCCGAGGAAGAGGGAAGTTGAAATTCGACGGCTCCTGTGAATAAAACTCCAAATTAGTTGAGGGGAAACAAAAATGATGAGCTGGAACACAAGATGACGCGCAAGGAAGAGAACGAGCTTCACTGGTTGCGGTAATGACACGGCGGCGGCGGCACGGCCATGCACCAGAGCTCACGCACTCGCTTGGTTTGAGCTCAGAGGAAACAGAGGGAGGTAGGGGATAGCTTTATGGCGTCCAAAGGAGGAAGAGGAACCCTCGGGTGTCCTTAAATAGGGGAAAGGCGGAGAAACGCGAGAGGCGGAGCTCTCGGCATTGATGCGCTCAGGAGCGGTGACGGCGAGCTGGTGAGGGAAATGATGGGCGATAAATGCCGCACAGGACATGGGCTCGCAGCGGCAGATGCGGCCGAGGTGAGGCGCGCGAGAAAACCGGGAACGGTGGATGGATAGCACGGTGAGGTGGCGCTCATGCACGTCGCCGACGGCACTCGACTCTCAGTCGCGAGGTAGGTGACGGCCTGACGAGTGGGGCCCGGCCGTCAGCAACAGCAACGAAGCAGCGTGAGCCGGAACCAAGTGTGGCGCGATCAGTTGGTCTGACTCGATCAAGACGACGCCGACCGCTAGATCTAAAATGGACGGTTGAGATTCAGCGGTGCAAATGGACGGTCCGAATAGATCAGGCGCACGTGGCCCGTGCGATCTGCATCGGACGGTCGCGAGCCATCGGGCTCGGGCGGTGCAGCTAGTTGGTGCGGTCGAGCCGAGCGGCACGGTCGGACTCGAGTCCAAGCCCGATGAACAGTGATTCCATATTTTGATTTTTAAAAGGCTGAGAATATTGAGGATTTTTTAGAGGTAGCTACAAAGCTCCAAAAATTCCGAAATTTTTATGGTAACACCTTTCGACGGAGAAAAACCTTGAATAATTTTTCCAGAAATTTTTTTGCACTGCATTGTTCCCGAGAAAAATCACAAGCTTCTGCCCTAATGATTTGACCAGAATTCAAACTAGTTTGATTTGCTCTTTTGAAATAGCAAACAAAATCTAAAAATTGTGAGATTTTGCAGAGAGGTTACTAGGATGGTCAAGAAGATAGGAAAAATACTTCCAGAGGATGATCACAACAATTAGAGTTGAAAATTTTATAGACAACAACTTCCATCACAACAGACATGGTTCTTAGAATATAGAAATTGCTAGGGGAAAATTTCCAAATGATTTCATGAGGTAACAACAGTTTTAATTTATCCTCATAATATTACATTTGAAACATAAACCATTCTTTGGGATGTTACAGATCGTGGGGTCGTGGCGGCGGCAGTTGCGGGGTCGTGGTGCACCGGACGCGAAGAAGAGGGGAAAGGAGGTGGGGTCAAGGCGAGGCTGGCGTGGAGATCGTGCGCACGCACGCGAGATTCTAGGGGATAAGAGCGGCGCATTTGAGATTCAAAAATGCGACGAACTCGGGCGTCTCGTCGGAGAAGAAAGCTGGCGGGGACAACGACCCTGACAAGGCGGGCCCACCTGGCAGAGAGCGAAGGCGAGGACGCGCACGCGGGTGATTAGACCACATTTGATCTGACCGTCCATCTTTGATCGGACGATCTAAACCGATGGTGACGTTCGGACCTCCGAATGATCCAACCACATCTGACCGTTCAAAACAAATCCAACGGCTGAGGCGAAACACGCGCGTGCGAAGAGAGAGGAAAAGAGAGACTGACAGGTGGGGACCACCTGATGCGGAGACGGGCGCGCGCACGGGACTAGGCTGAGGCGAACACGCGAAAATGGGCCGCGAAGCGGGCCTCACGCGCGGGAAAGAAGCTGGGCCGAGGAGATTCGACCCGAAGCTAAATCCGAGATTTTAAATACATTTTGTAATTTAGAAAATAGTAGAAATTCAAATAAGCAAAAGAAAATAGCAAATGAACTCAGAAAAATTCTAGAAAAATCTAGAAAATATATCTGAGCACATAGAATCCAAATAAAATAGTTTTGACAATTGTTCACGTTGGTTTTAATCATATTGAATGTTTTTGATACTAAAGTCCATGTTTAAGGTTTTGAATTAATTTCAAATAAAATCCAAATGGTGAATTTTCTTTCTACCAACTATTCAAAGGATTTTTAAAGCTCAGAAAGTTGGGATGTTACAGTGGCCAAGGAGGTGGCCGGTCCAAATAGGTTACAAGGCCCAATTTGGCCCAAATAGGTGACGTAGCACCTTTTTTCGATGATTGCGGCGCGCACAGAAGGAATTTGGAGGTGAGGCTAGATCCATTTGAAAGAGGACGAGATAAGCTTACAATCAAGTACTCGTGGACCTCAAATGGAGTTCGTATACGAAAGTTATGCCTGTTTGAAGTCAGGGTTGTCTCCGGAGGCCAAACTAGATTCCAAAACGTGTCCAATTTGAACTCTTGCTTGGTTTGGACACAAAGTGATGTGGTGCTGCACAAATATACATTTTCATCATTAGGTAGCATCATATAGTTCATATAATATAAAGACACTCCTAAAAACAAGCTCACCTGATAATTCAAGTGAAGTGTACGAGCTCTTGTATTTGGAACAACAAGCATGGCAAATTTGATTGTATCTATAGGGGTCATGTCGTCATCACTTGCTACACTATGTCCAAGGCCGAGAGAAATGAACTGTGCCAGAGCTTGCATGGTGTGAAAGTTCCGTCTGGTTACTCCGCCAGCATTAAGAAGCTTGTTTCTATGAAAGATTTGAAATTAATTGGTATGAAGTCTCATGATTGTCATGTGCTGATGACACAAATGCTTCCTGTTGCAATTAAGAATATCTTGCCGAAAAAGGTCTGAGTGGCAATCTTGAGGCTGTGTTATTTCTTTAACTCAATTGCTCAGAAGGTCATCGATCCAGAAGGACTAGATGCTTTGCAAGCCGAGGTGGTGGCGACTCTATGTCATCTTGAGATGTATTTCCCTCCGTCATTTTTCGATATCATGGTCCATCTCATTGTTCACCTTGTGAAAGAGATAAAGATATACGGCCATATGTTCCTATGTCAAATGTACCCGTTCGAGAGGTATATGGGAATTCTCAAGTCCTACGTATGGAATCGATCTCGATCGGAGGGCAGCATCATCGAAGGTTATGCAACCGAAGAGGTCATTCAGTTCTGCGTCGACTACATGGCTCAGGTGGAACCGATAGGTGTGCCTCTATCTCGTCATGAGGGGATACTGAAGGGTATCGGGACCATCGAAAAGAAATCAATCACTCCCGATCTGGATACGTACGCTCAAACCCATTTCACGGTGTTGCAACACATGACCCAAGTGTCCCGTACATCGACGAGCACAAAGACATGGTACGCCAACAGAATCCAGACCGGTCGGAGGTTTGGATCACGAGAGAGCACAACCGTCGGTTCAACGAATGGTTAAAGGTGCAATACACTAGGATGTCATCAAGTGATGACACGCTGCTATGGTTGGCAAAAGAGTCAAAATTTACAATCATGACATGGCAACGATACGACATAAATGGTTACACATTTTATACGACAGCTCAGGATAGGAAGAGCATAGTTCAAAACAGCGGTGTCCGGATAGATGGGTTTGACGAGCAGTTCAATACCGTCGGGCCACATGGGTTGAACTCCTACTATGGGTTCATAGAGGAGATTTGGGAGCTCGACTACGTACTCTTCAAGACCCCCCTATTTCGATGCCATTGGGTTAAACTTCCGCAGGGTGTGAAGGTCGACAAGTACGGCGTCACTACTGTGGACCACAAACGTGTCGGATACAAGGACAAACCATTCGTACTCGCTAAGCAAGTTGTTCAAATTTTTTATGTAACGGACCCGACAAATAAGAACCGCCACGTAGTTCTTCATGGAAAAGGAAGGATTGTCGGAGTTGAGAATGTCATGAATGAGGAAGAGTACAATTAATTCGACGAGTTGCCTCCTTTCGGAGACGGCATCAGGCTCGAGGAAGAACCCAGTGAGGAAGCTAGCTATATGCGCGTCGATCATCATGAAGGCCTATATTTTAAATAATAATTTATTCCATTATAATTTATTCTATAACATGAGACATGTCAATGTGGAATTGCCATGTGTTAATGTGTTATATATGCACTTGTCATCTCTGATTTTGCTGTCAATGTGGACTTCATTGCAATGTGGAATGGTAATATTATGCACATGTACAACCTATTTGTCTCATGTCCTAATATGCCAAATTATGGATTTGTCATCTCTGATTTTGCTGTCAATGTGGACTTTATTGTAATGTGGAATAATAATATTATGCACATGGACTTGTCAACCTAATATGCCAAATTATGGATTTCTCTGAATGTGCTCTTGTATGACCATATCACAGATGGTTCCATTATAGAACCGCCTATGATATGTGCATACCACAGACGGATCCATTATAGAACCGTCTGTGATATGCCTTTATTAGGCGGGAACCGCTAGGTTTTACGCCCTTACTCGTCACTCTCACTTACTCTCGCCTGTTCACCTCGCCACCCGAGCGCCCCCGCCCTCGACGTCGCCGACTCCAGCGCATCCTCCGGTCCTCGCCTCGCGCCGCCGACTCCAGTGACTCCTCTGGTCCTCCCTCGCACCGTCGACTCCAGCGCCTCCTCCGGTCCTCCGTTGCGCCGCCGACTCCAGTGCCTCCTCCGGTCCTCCCTCGCGCTGCTGACTCCAGCGCCTCCTCTGGTCCTCGTGCTGCTGGCTCCAACTCCTCCTTCGGTCCTCCCTCGTGACGCCGACAACTCGGCCTCCTCCACATCGGAGCCACGCCGCTAGGCCTCCTCCTCCACGCCAGAGCCACTCCGCTAGGTTTTTGGTTTGGAGTACCATCGTCTCGTGAGTATATCTGTATTCATTTATTGTGTATCACTTTGAGTATATATATATACTGTAATAGTTCAATTCTAAAATTGATTTGTTAGTATTGGGAGATATATTGCAAAGTAACTTTTGAGGGATCTGTTCAAACTGCTCTGTGATAATCATTGTCATAAACTGAAATTGGTGTAATAGCATATTCAGATTTCAGCTCTATATGTGCTGCTTAACACTATCTTTTATTTCTATTTGATTCAGCTATACCATAATCAGGAGATTTGATTGCTTTGCATCTTCAGGAGATTTGATTGGTTGAGCTATTATTTCTTTGACGTTCTGTAAGTTGATAAACTTAGAAGTTTCAGTTTGAGAGCTTGGAGGATTTACATTTACTTATGTTCATTTGGTCATTTAAATGCTGGTGGATTAATGATTTAATGTCTTATGATTATACTGGAATTAATTTTGATTATTTGCTAAAACCGCATTTCTTACAACAGTTCGATTGATTATGATTTGGTCATTTAGGCTGAAATCTTTAATTTACATGTGGTATATGCTCAGCATTTTATTTATCTTAAATGACTTAGTGAAACTTCATATGTATAGGTAGCAAGTAAGTGAGATGGCGTCTCCACCGTCTTCGCCGCCGTCATCGATGTTGCCGAATGCATCTAGATCTCCAAAGAAAGGGGTACATACGCGAGATGGCAGAGGAAAATCAAAAATTCCTGTGGGCCGAATGACCATCACAGAGGTCAATGACATTAGGATCCTTGTGAGTCCCTCGAAAGCAGTGGCGAGATTCCGGACACATGGAAGGGAACGGGTCCTTATCACCACACTAAGTGGGGACACTCTGTCTAAAGATCGGAGAGGCGAGCTGTGGACAGAAATTTCAGAATCGTTCACTTTCCCTGAAGCAGACCAGGCACGCGTGCAACAGCAGGCGTTGCTCGCGATGGGAAAGGCGTGGAGGACCTTCAAGAGTACGCTTGTCATGAAGTACGTGAACACGGGTCGGACACCATTCGCGGGATGTATGGGATGCCTTTGTGCAAATGAAGACGACGGCCGAATTTTAGGAGCAAGTGCGGCGCACAAGGCTCTCTAGACAAGAAACACTTACCCCCACAAACTCGGCACCGCTGGGTACGCGGGTAAAACCGCACAATGGGCGGCAGAGGATGAGAACGAAACAGGGCAATTTGCTGAGATCACAGACGAGCGCGCTCGACCCTGGTTAAGAGCGAGGGCATCAGCCACGTCTTCGGGTGGATTCTCTTTCACAAACCAGGCAGATCAGGATGTGGCCCAACGTGTGGTAAATATATCGAACTACCTAGTTGTTAATAAGTCCATAACTTCATAGTGTCTATAATAACATGATAACCTCTTGCAACATGAATTGACTTCCGCATGTTCCGAAGGCTCCTTCCAAGCAAACAGGGAGAAGGATATACTATATACGTCCCTGGGAAACAAGGAGCACCCGGGTCACACGCGAAGCCAAGGGGTTTACGTAACTTGGAGGGATGGATTCGCAAGTGACTACTGCACGTATAGGAGTAGGAAGAGATCCAAGGTCGAGTACGACATAGTGTTGGAACAGGTGCTTACTGCAAAATGTCAAGAAAAGATAGTAAGATTGGAGGACCAAGTGAATCAACTCCTACTCCTCAACCAGTTGCAAGTCGCCCCCGTTATTTTGGGAGCCAGTCCTCCTCAACATAAGAGTAGCGTCGTGTCCACGCAAAATTTTGAACATGACGTCCAATTACCTATCGACGACATCAAGGTAATGTACATCTCTGGAATGCTCCAAAGATAGACCTATAGGACGCCTTAGCTAATTGCGTATCGTTTTGTAGGAGCCGACGCCCTGCACGCTCCAAGTGAGGATGGTTGGGCCCATGTCTATTAAGGCTGGGTGGGGGTGGCGTATCTATGCCAGGAAGGGACAGTGCAGCACGGTGCCCATGTGGCGCAGGGTTACGCCAGGGTCCAGGTGGACATGGTACATGCTAATTTTAGGACCGTCTCGCTGGAGATTTGCCCGAATGAAGACATCGGAACACTAGAGGATGTCGAGCCCAGCTTTATCCAGTAGCCCAAGAAGGACATTGCCCTGGACCCTGCAGTGCCGCCTAACCTTCGATTCAGAAGGCCTCTCCAATAGGACCCTCGATGACTCCGCCTCAACCATCTCGACATGACCATGCCTCTCCAACAAGACCCTCAATGACTCCACCTCAACCTTCGCTTCAGAAGCCCACCTCATCGGTTCCCGTGGAGAAGACACCGAAGGAACAAGAAAAGCGTGTCGTCGTATCGGTTCCCGAGTCGTCTCACAGGAAGACGCGTAGCGGCCAAGTCGTTCAGGACAAATCAAAATCGAAGAATATTAAGGTGCCTCCGCCTCCCAACCTTAAGAAATACTCCTTCGGAAGTTCGTTGGTGACCACCACAGTATTAGCCTACGCTAGATTAAGTTGTCAGGGTTTGCATGCCTGGTACATGCAGAAGACCAAAGAGAAAGGGTGCACTGGTGGAATCACCGTCAGATACACGAAGGAGCATTTCCTCCACGAGCCGGCCCCCTTCGTCGTGGGCTTCAACGACTTATTCGACCTATTCAACGTCAAAGCCCTCGATGCCTCACTTCTATGATGTTGGACACTATAAGTGTGTACAATCTAGTTCTACATTCACATAATACCAATTAATATAATGACTCATTGTTTATGTATAGATACATGATGAAAAATGCCCGGCAAGTGAAAGAACCAGTGGGTTTCCTCGACCCACATGTGGTCTTTGAGCAAACCATCTTGGCAGACACATCCTACGTCGTGAAATACATAACGACAGCATTGCTTGCTCAGGACGACAAAGACTACATAATGGTGCCCTACAACCAGAAGTAAGTGTTCACTACTTGCTATACAAATTTTATTTATACTTTATACGCAGCACGAACATAGGTTTAATGACTATAGCGACATACATGAGTAGGAACCACTGGATCCTTTTAGTCGTTATACTAAGGAGGAGCAAGGTAATATACCTTGATTCCCTACTCAAGGTAACCCACGACTTCACCCTTGTGCAAGAAATACTCGACAAGTATGCTCTTTTCATCCATACATAACTCTATTGTAGTCTTCCTTCGTTTGAAATGGCCGAGGTTAACTTTTTGGAAACATGTAGGTCGTTCATCACCTATGTTGCTGAGGGAGGGGCATACAGGGGATCGAGCACCACACTACAACACAGGACGCGATTTTCGGTACGCGCTACAACAAAATAATCCTATATCATACTTCGTAATAATGCATCTCGAACTGACTATACCTATATTTGTAATTCTATTTTTGCAATGCCGCTAGCAAAAATAAGTAGGTTGTGCATTCTACGTTTGCCATCATATGTAGCAACTCATGAGTTCTAAGTTGAAGGATCTCGAGGTTGGTCAATCTCGTAATAATTATTTCCTAATTATAAATTTAAATATAGATGCTTACTACTTTACTCTTGCTAGCGAAAGGGTTTGAACATACATTTAGATGCACTCGTTATGAGAGAGATCTCGAAGGTTCGAGGGAAGCTCTACGGCTTCATCAAGACGGGGATCATGAACGCCAACGGAGAGTTTCACTACTCCGTCGACACCTGAACGACCTTCACTTTGAGCAGTTGTAATTCAATTGTAACTCTAGCAACAATACTTGATACATATTGTAAATGATCACTTTGATTCATATGTGATGTATAATTTGTAAGTTGTCAACGATTGATTCATCTGCCTGCTTGTTTTCAGAGGGCATGGCTAGCAATTCCTGAGGTTAGCCGAAAAGCAAAAAAATTTAGTTAGGTATACATAACTATCACAGCGGTTCTTTTTGCTAACCGTTTGTGATATGACGTATATCACAGACGGTTCCATTAACTAATCGTCTGGGATATTACGCATATCACAGACGGTTTTGTTTACCAACCGTCTGGGATATTACGTATGTCACAGACGGTTCTATATACCAACCGTCTGGGATATGCCTGATATCACAGACGGTTAGTAAATAGAACCGTCTGTGATATTAGGAATATCCCAGACGGTTGGTAAATAGAACCGTCTGTGATATGTCGGCTATCCCAGGTTCAAAATTACTATTATTCATAGTTTGATTATCCTCTGTTCGAGAAGTACTGCCTGCAGTTCTCATAGGATAAATATCCTCAAAAAATGAAGCATCTCTAGACTCCATTATTGTGTTAACAGTAATCTCAGGAGCTTCTGATTTTACTACTAAAAATCTATAGGCCGTGCTGTTATGAGCATAACCCAGTAAGACCCAATCGACTGTTTTAGGTCCAAGTTTTCTCTTTTTGTGCAATGGTATATTGGCTTTTGCCCACACCCCCAAGTTCACAAAAAATTAACATTAGGTTTTCTCCCATTCCATCCCTCATACGGAGTAATCTCACACTTTTTAGTGATTACACTATTTAGAACAAAAGTTGCTATCAAAATTGCTTCCCCCCATCATATCTTAGGCATTCACCAAGTCTGTTAGTGTCCGATTTTTCCTTTCAGCCACCCCGTTTGATTGGGTGAGTACGGTAGTGTAACTTCATGAACTATTCTATGTTCAAAACAAAATTGGGAGAATTCATGAGAGATATACTCTTCTCCACGATCAAACCTTAGTCTTTTAATTTTCTTTTCTAGTTGGTTCTCAATCTCGGCCTTATAGATTTTAAAGTAATTTAAAGTTTCATCTTTTGTTTTCAATAGATACACATAACAATATCGAGATGTATCGTCAATAAGAGTTAGAAAATATCTTTTGCCTTCTTTAGTCAACAATTCATTCATCTCGCACAAGTCAGAATAGATAAGATCTAAAGGTGCCAAGTTCTTTTCCTCCTATAACCCCTTAAGGGTTTTCGATGTTGTTTTGCTTGCACATGAGTTTGACACTTTGATCCTTTGACAATTTCACATTTTGGAATTAAATCTAATTTGTACATTTGAGCAATACTATCAAAACAAATATGACAGAAATGAGAATGCCATATATTGGCCTCATATTTATTCAAACTAGTTGTAACATTCAGATTATGACAATACTCTAAAGTACTTATGCGGAACAAGCCTCCACTCTCATAGCCTTTACCAATAAAGTTACCAAACTTAGACAATACAACTTTGTTTAACTCAAATACTAGCTTATAACCACAATACAACTTTATTTAACTCAAATACTGGCTTATAACCATCCTTGCACAGGAGAGAATCACTAACACGGTTCTTGTTTATTGTTGGCGCATGCTGCACGTTCTTTAAGTGCACAATCTTCCCTGAAGTAAGCCTTAGATCCACCGTGCCAACACCAAGAATAGAAGCATGCGACCCGTTCTCTATTAGGACAGAGGAAGCCCCGTCTGCCTGATAAGAAGAAAATAAGAAAATATCAAAACATATGTAAACATTAGCTCCAGTATCAATCCACCAATTAGTGGATTGACATGCTAAAAAAAACATGTGAATTACCATACCCTCCTATTGAGGCCTCGCCTATGATCACGTTGACAACCTTTTTCTTTGGCTATTCAGCATCCTTGCTCTTGCGAAAACGACAGTCTTTCGTAACATGACCGTTTTTCCCACACACAAAGCAGGTGATGTTCATCGTATCCTTCTTCTCAATTTTTTTCTTAAAACTAGTTATCTTGTCTGGTTTAAGGCATTTGTTTATCTTGTCATATCTTTTCTCTATGATATTTGCATTGATCTGATTATTCTGATTGGAAGTGCTTGGTGCATCTTTTGCTCTTGCCTTTTCTTCCACATCAAGGGCAGTAATAAGATCCTCAATAGATATATCATCACTCTTGTGCTTTAAGCTAGAGGCGAAATCTTGCCAAGAAGCGGGAAATTTGGCAACAATGCCCCGGCCACAAACTTAGGAGGCAAAATGCAACCCAAATGTGCAATCTTTCCGACCAACAGCTGAAGCTCATGAGCCTGTACAACTATCGACGTAGCATCATCCATGCTGTAGTCGAAGAATTGCTCGCACATATAGAGCCAGCGACCAGCCTCAGCTTCTGTATATTTGTGCTCTAATGCATCCCACAACTCTGTGGCGGACTTGAAGTCCATATACACATCATAGAGCTGGTCGGCCAATATGGTAAGTATGCATTCAAGGGCCGTGTTATTATCTGTATCAAACTGTGTGGTCGGTTCAATCGTAAATGGATATTGTGGATGGATTACCTACCACAACCCCAAATACATGAGCCAAAACTTGACCCTTGTCTGCCATCTATGAAAGTTCTGACCAAAAAACCTCTCAGGTTTCAAGCATCAGAAGCACCAGTCATTGTTCAATCACCAAAATGTCCACAACAAGGTTTCTGGATTGTTGGAAATTTGGACAATAATTTAATTCCAGATTTTATTATGAGACAAAGATCACAAATAACTAGAGATGCATAAAGCGATACCAACAGCAGTCAACTCATGTCACTTCTAAACATACTCAATAATATGATTATAATAGAATATTTTGGTCGTACGACCAACTTACAGTAGGGTTCGATGAAGAACAGGAAGCAACACAGACTTGAAGTAGTGCAGAACGAAGATGATGCAGCACAGCGAGCGGTCGCACAGATGCACTGCCTAGAAACCTTATTACCGTCCCATGCAGGTGAAATCTACGATAATGGTTCGGAGATACCCGCTTACCCTCCTTCCCGGTGCACGTCGAGGAGAAGGGACAGCTTGGTTCGACATTCAACACAGAAGAACAGAGAGGAAGAAGATGGGAAAATGGAAGTGTTTTTCAAAATCGTCTTTGGTCTAGAGTCTCTAGATCTTTTTGAGGTCGAGTCAATTGCTCTCTAGTAATGTTCTAATGAAGCTCATATTAAACCACTAATAACTGCTAATTCAAAACTAATTAATGGTAATTAAGCAGTATTTGTCAGATCATGATTACACACTGGTCTACAGGTTCGACCACTGGTCTACAGTATCGACCAGTGTATTTCGATCACACTAGTCTATGGATCTGACCACATTATTTCAACCACTGTATTACAACCACACCGGTATGACTTTGACCACATTGTTTCGACCACAATGGTCTATGGCTTCGATCACATTGTTTCGACCACTGTATTACGACCACACTGATCTATGGTTTTGACCATTGTATCTCGACCACAATGGTCTAAGGTTTTGATCATTGTGTCTCGACCATACTAGTCTAAGGTTTCAACCACTTTAAAAGGAGCAAAAGAAAGGTGAACTCAGATCACGATACGTTCACAGGAATGCGTCACAAGCCACAAGTCACGCGATTGCCACGTGAATATACACGCGCGCGTGCTTACGTGCGTGTGATTTTAGCTATAGTCCCCATGTCACCCTATGCCATGTGTCACATGTATCAAGGGGTGACAAGGACTTCATCTTATAAATTGCACTCCTATCACTTGGCTAGGCAATATGGAACTAAACCACGTATACTTTGAAATTTCATGAATGAATAGACCTTTACACATATAGGCCCAATTCTAACAGTTTTTCCTGAAAGTGTTTTCCTCGTTAAATTCATGTAAATCCGTGTCTCCCGTTCTTTTATTCGGGTTATTTTGCCGTGAGTTTTATAAAATACTGCTTAACATGCTACGGTTCAATTAGGTCACGCCACATGGTAGGATCTAGTTGTAAGTAGGTGTACCACAAAAATAATTATAGGTGTGAAAATCGGAAGCACTTTTAAGTGGGGTTTTACAAGCTTGCCGTAGAACAACGGATGCCCCCAGCCCAAAATCGCAAGGCCGTACGTCCGCTTGGCGCGCTTGTGCCGCTCGCCTTTGCCCGAGGTGAGGAAGTTAATTAAGGGCTGTTGAATAGTTTGTCTTTTAAATTCTTTCTAACATCCTTTGTATTATCTTGAGATAATTTAATAGACAACTTCTAATACACTGTCTGTTGAGCTCTCTCTTTAAAACCTCAAAAGCATTTAAACTCTACATAAATCAAGTGTTTTGTTTCGCGTGAATAAACGACGATTACGTTCCAACAATAAAAAACTTCGTTACTAGTGTTTTGCTTTGCGTGATATGTCCGTTGCTTTGTGAGAGAACAACTTTATTCTCTTTTCTCTTTCACTCTCCTTCAGATTACTAGAAAACCTATATGACAACTTTAGAGATACCTAAAATGACATTGTTGAAGATACCCTGAGGCGCAGGAACTTTTAAGCGCACGTTTAATAAAGGGAGAACCTTTGAGTCTGCGAGATTTTGTTGTTTTTTGACAGCTGTTTCTGGGCAGCTCGTGCAATGCAATCTGGCCTGCACGCACTTCAACGACACGACCCCTCGTGCGTCGCGGACTGGGTTACGTGGTCGCATCTCAGATGGGCTGAGCCAGGCACGGGACGGACCGGCGCTTAATTCTCATTTATAATGGGCCTCACTCCTCTGTTGCTGATTGGACGGCCGCTTGTTGTAGGGCCACCTTCCATTCACGGGAAAATTGTTGGTGCTGCTATCAGCTCGCGAGCTTGTTGCAGCGTTTCTAAAAAAACAGAAAAGAAAAGCTAGTTGCAATTTTTTTTCGAGTAAGAAGACCCACATGCATACATACCACCATCACCCATACGTCTACATAAGTGTGTCCTCTTAGCATACGGCAAAGACACCTTAGACCATCGCTAATATTGTATTTTAACCGATTCAAAAGAGGAGAGAGAACATATTGAATTGATTCAATACATCAGAGGGGTCGATTTCAACAAAAAAAAAAAGGATTGAACCAGACTCTACTTAGGAGTTGATTCAAAACATTAAACAACTTATATGAGCGTTAAATAACTACATAGGAGAGAGTGCGGTTGAGAGAGAATATTATTATTTTGTAGTTTTTTTAATGTAACATGGGTCCTAATTATTAGTAGAAATCGGTTTAATACATTAGAGAAAAACAAGCTTAGTTTCTAGAATACTTATGTGGTATGACTTTGAATCCACGTTAAAGATACTTAAAGCGCGAGTTGCTAGCATCGCATCGCATCGCATGAATGGATTATTCAGCTACACTGTTACTTCCTCGAAAAAACCTGTACTGTTCAAGTGAGTACGTACACCGTACTGAGAAGCATGCAGTATATCAGATACAGTATCTATCTTAACTTTACGTAATCACTGGTAATCGAGCTGTGCAAATGCACGTCTTCGCTAATCTAAATTGAATGAAACATATTTGCAAGGACAAGAATGAATTTTCTTTTAGAACAGTATTTATCTTAGTATAACATCATCTCAATTTAACAACGCCTTCATTGGAACTTCCTGTCAATTTCATAATAAACAATCATTAATCTACACAATTTGAAATCTCACGTGTTTCAAGGAACAAATAACTTCAATACCCAACAGCATGACACGTGTGGGGTTAGAGTATCATTCATGGTTCACACCGATTGCTGCCATATTGAATACAACTCTAAACATTAGACTCAAGACACAATATATGCAACGTTTTTTTTTTGGCACGGGATACATGTTCTGAATAAGAAGCACTTCAGCTACCTATGCTCTGGAACTCAATATAGTGGGAGGAGGGGAACTCAATATAGTGGGAGGAGGGGTCCTTTTTTCTTGTAAAAGAAGTAAGGACTAAGTAACACTAGCATTCTGAGTTTAGGTAAGTGTCTACGTATCATAATATTACAATAGTACCCAAATAATTATTATCAAATTTTTAAATTTGAGTGGCCATCTTAAAAATTCAAGATTTTCGAACAATCATATCCCAACTCTCAAAATTCAAACAATGATGCCTCCCTAATCATTGGAATGTTCCTCAATTATTCCCCATTCATGATATTGGAGATGTATTTGTCTACATCAAATACAATAATTCCTTTTAAGGAAAAACTGACGAATTGTCATTTAATTCCCTTGAATTTCTGGATTTGCTACCCCATTGTCTCGCTGGCATGTAGGTATAGAACATACGTGTTACTGAGACATCAAAAGGACAATCTTGAAGCACCAATGAACACTTTGATGGCTATGAGCCTATGATTGTGGAGCACCCACCCATATGATGAGCACAAAATTCATTATGTAAATTTCACAACTAGGTGACATGTTTTCTCATAGTTATGGGTTCATCCAAAATTTTAGTTTGCTAAACAGTTTGTGGCCCATAGGGGGAACGAACGAGAACATCTAGCCCAATGTACTAATGCGCCAGTCTAATGTGAGAGCCAAATCCAAAAGTATGCTCTGAGTGATAAAAGAGTATATCAAACTTGTTTAGTATACGTAGACCAGAGGTGGTAGTAGCTACTATACACGTAAAATACATAATTGATTTTTACTATATGGATTTAAGTGCCAATATCCATATGCTTGATTTTTCTACATGATTTGCACAAACCATAGTTCATCACATAATCTACATTACCCAAATGTGAAGATAAATATGACTACGAAAAACAAGGGCAAAAAGGACGATAGAACGAAAATATAGCAAAACAGGTTAATTTGTTTGATCAAACAAAGAACATTAATTCATATGATGATGATGATATAGTGTTGATACCATTTATTATAACAAAGTAGGTCTGATACCGGACACTTTTTATGACAAAGTACGACGGAGGCACACAAATTTACTTGTGGAATGCAAAGGTTTATAAGGAAAACTTTTCCTTCTAACATGAGATCTTCTAATCCTAACATAACCCCAGGATAGAGCTCAACAACTGAAGTAAATTATACTAGAACTCCATTGATTGAGATTAGGCCAGTCTCAATGGAGGTTTCATGGGGGTGTCATGCACATTTATTAGGGTGTCACATCAGCAAAAAGAGAATCTTTGCATGAAACTAGGAGGAGAGAGAAGGAGAAAGTTTCATGGGGATGAAACTTATCAGCGTTGTTTCCAAAACGTTGGTAATCGTGTGAAACTCCCATTGAGGACTCAATTCGTTTCATCACAGCACCATACTAAAATGTGATTGGGGCAGATGGGACCCACGAATACTAAAATAAGCTATGAAACCGTGCAATGAAACTTACATTGAGAGAGAGCCCTGTTTCATATCAAAGTTTCACGTGTTGGAAATTGGGAGATAAAACTTGGCATTGAGACTGGCCTTAGATGATCCTTAATTAACACTAATAATTTCACAAATCTTACAATAATTAATCAGAACAAGAAAACACCATCCACATCACCCAGGATGTCCTCATCATCAAGCGAACTCTCTTCCTTCTCTCCAGTATCCCCAGCGCTAGCATTCAAATCCAAGTCATAACGATGCGACATCCCAACTTCCTCCTTAATGCCATCTTCCTCATTGTTGCCAGTGTTACTTACAGTTTTCTTCACCCATGGACAGCAAGCCCCAGGCTTCGAATCAAAGGCTTCACAACTCAACACTATGATGGCGTCCTCCAAACTGACCTCATCACCATTGCATCCCCTCATTCTTCCGTTTTCAATAGCGTTCTTGAGATTGAATTCAGAGTCATAATCCAACTGGTCAATTCCATCGATCATTATAAGACGATGAGGATTTTCGCTGACCACTTCGTATAACCTCTCTACAACGCGAAGCTCGTTGTCAAGTGATTTTTGTCTCTTGAGGATGAGCTCAACATCGAAGTTGGAATAGGAATTAGCCTGGGTGAATGACTCAAAGACGAGCTTTCCGAGCTCCTGAGCCATTGCTTTCTTTCCGCCACTGTCTCTTCCGTGGAAAAGCAACCAAGTTGCCGAGCCCGACCTCTCTGATCGCCTCCTCGTCATCTTCATTGTGCCAGACCGGCACTGGAGCACGGTGATGGCAATGTCTGCAATGATGTCCTTGTGCCACGGGATGCGCATCTCAAGTGCATTGCATAGAATCTTGAGGTTCTCCGCAGTGAGCTCGGTGAACTTTGGCCGGCGGCAAGAAGCTCCCCTCGTGCCGTGGCCATTGAATTCTGGATTAGGGTTTGCATGCGATCCATGATCATGTGACTTGGCCATTGGATCATCATGTCTGTGGTTCGGCCATGGTTGCCTCGGCTCAAGTTGCCATGGCTTGGAAATCAGGGTGGTGTAGCCATGGGTAAAGCCAGATGCGCTGCACGAGGAGTTGCACTTGTTGCGCAGATCTTGCAGCTGCACAGAAAGAGAGTGAACATCCGCTTTAATTAAACAAAATAAATTTGTTGACGCAACAAAACAAGTTTGCTTATTTATTATGCAACGACATGTATGTGCCTGCAGAGTGGCGCCGCTGCTTGCTGATCTGTTGAGGACTCGATCCTCCATGCCCAAGCACGTGAGCTCACTGTCACCTGCTGCTGCGCCGACGAAGGCTGGCCACCCTGTTCTGCGTCTTTCTTGGCTAGCCTGGCCCTTGCTGCAACAACAAAGAAACATAAATACATAGGAGGAACTGCACGCGTATGTTTCCTTATAAGAAGCATAAATACTACATAGGAGGAACTGATGATGCATTCCACACACTGCAACAGCTAGTACGTACCTGTCGCCGCCGATGCCCGGCACGACGATGGGGTGGATCTCCCAGACGGCCTCAAGGGAAGGCTGCCTAGCCCTGGAGTTGGTATAAGACGAATAGGACCCGAACCCTAGCAGCCAGAACCAAACGTGGCCTCTGCTGCCGCGCACCAAGCTGGTCACTTCCGAGACCACATGATCGACGGGGCAGTAGTGGCCATGCACACGGCCTCCTCTTCTCTTCTCCGAAGCGCGCGGGGCAGCCCAGGCGTCGACCGCGTAGCTGAAGTCCTCCAGGACGAGCACCACGCCATTCCCGGAGGCGCAGCCGTCGCGCACGAGCTCACGCAGGTCGCTGGCCTTCGCGTCCACCTCCTCCCTCGACATGCGCTGCAAGGATGCGATGGACAGAGGTACAAACTGGAGTTTCTTGAGGCACTCGTGGTGGTGCTGCAGGTCCCCTTTGCTCACCTTGACCATCACCGCCTTCACGACGGCCCTCGCGGCGGCCGTGCTCTCGCCGACGACCACCATGCACCGCTTCCTCCCGCTTGCCATGCAGTCCAGCACGCATACGGCGTCGTCGGCCTTGGCTTTGGAGTCTTGGAGGTTTGTACGACAAGAGTTTAGATAAGTTTTACTGCCAGCTGTGTTCTGCTGATCCAGTAAGACGGCCATCTCAACGTCGGCCTTGACCTGGGAGCTCGAGAAGCCCGCCTCGCGCATGACGCGGCTGACGTTCGGATCGTCGAGGATGGAGACGATAAGCTTCTCGAGCGTGACCTTGACGTCCATGGTGCTGCGGCGCTGGTGCGCCTTCGCACGCTTGATCGCGGCGACGAGCGCGTTCGACATTTCCGGTGCCTGGCTGCGTTGCTGGAGCATGACAGAGGCCAGGCCGGTCGTCGGAAGGCGGTCGAGCGCGACGTTGAAGCAGAGCTCGAGCGCCTTCCACTGGAGCGGGTGGGAGTGGGACTGGAGGCAGGCGGCACGGAGGAGGCCGGCCACCGAGAGCATTGCGCTGGCGACGTGGAGCGGGGTCACCCGGGCGTGCCCCTGCCGCCGCGCCAAGCTCACTGCCTGCCTCACCACGCCTGCCGCCTCTTCCGCCCGCACCTGCTGCACCGCGTAGCCGCCGGTTCCTATCATGACTGACACACTATTCTTTGAAAGGAAAAGTGCGGACAGTCACTTCTAGCTAGCTCTTGAGTGCGTAGCTATCCTTAATTGTGTGTATCTCGACGTCATCTTATTCTTGACGTTTCATGGCTGGATGGAAGTGACGCACTGATCGATGAGCTATTATTGCCGGAGATATCTTGTAATAATTGTCGGTACGTATGGTCTGTTTGCAAGACCTCTATGAGACAACAATACAGCCTAAAGCGAATATATATCCATTTGTAGCTTTTATCTCATTAGTATCAAAGATCTAATTGGAATCACTATATTCCTTAAGTACATCAGGATACCAATATAGTGAATTATGTAACCCATTGTACCTTTCAAATAGCGCATAGGTCGCTCAAGTGCATGTCAATGATCATCTCCCGGATTAGCGGTAAACTAGCTCAATTTGCTTACAGCAAAAGAGATATCAAGACGAGTAGCACTAGCGAAGTACATGAGTGAACAAATAATCGAGAGTACCTTAATTGATCGTTTCCTAGTCTTCGATTCTTTCAAAGTATTAAACTAGGATCATATGGGGTTGGAGGGGGCTTGCTTTCCAAATAACCAAAATGGCCCAAGACCTTGTCCACATAATAGGATTGCAACAGAGTAATCTCATTCTCATCCTTGATCAACTTGATGTTTAAAATAACATCAGTCTATCCCAGATCTTTCATGTCAAAACTTTAGGATAAAAATGACTTAACCTCATTAATCACATCGATGTTTGTCCCAAAGATATGTATGTCATCAACATACAAACATAGTATTACTCATTTACCCCCACCATAGCGGTAGTATACACATTTATCGTCTTCATTTACCGCAAATCCCGTAGATGTCAAAGTTCTATCGAACTTCTTAGAACATTTTTAAATAATCAATTTTTTATTCAGAATTACAGAAATAATACCACTTTTTTTTTACAGAAATAAACCCTATAGCTCCACGGTTTGGTGACTTTGGCTAGTCGCCCAATGGGTGCGCGACAAGTGTCCAAGTCGCCCAACCGTTGGGTGACTAGGGGCGCTTATATGGCGCGCACACTCGGCCGCATGTAGTACTGCACCATTCTTTTTCCAGAGAACGCGTGAGGAGAAGAGAGGAAGAGAAAGGAGAAGAGAGGGAGAGGGGGGAAAGAAAGTGTCTTCGCATCGACGACGACAATGGTTAGTCTCTACCATTATTTAGTATGTGTGTACTTTCAAAACCATGGTAGGTTAGTAAGCAATATCATGTGTAGTGACATATTGTTAGCAAATAAAATAATAGTAGGTTAGCTTCAAAAATCTTGATATGCGTAATGTGTAGTGTCATATTCTCAGTGGCGAGCTAGAAAATTTGTGTGTGGGGGTGTAGCAGTGATGGTAAAGATTAGGCTATTAAGCAATTATCGGCTAAACGAATGTTAGTGTTAGGTAAACCAGGCATTGTAAATATTGTATTAAGATGATACTTAATGTTTATATATAATTAGTTGTGCTTTTTCCCACATTTAGTTGCGAAAACAACTTAATTTTGATGATAACAATTGCTAACATCGGTAAATAAGTTTTAAATATGTATAAACATATTATTAAAAACCTTGTAGTCAATACATAATATTTTGTTAGAAAGCATACTCGTAGGTTTGCATATAAATTCATGGTAGGTTACTTTAGAAACCATGGTAGGTTATGATCAAAAAATCACTAGACTTATGCAAGAATGCAACTTAATTTTTAGAATTTCCAGAGCTACGCTATAAGTAATTGAACCCACTAATTGTGTCGTAATTGCTAACTGGAAATTGATTTGCAGGTATGGCTCATGACCCTGGTGGTTTGGACTTGCATTTCGTCCGGTTGAACCGGCTGGTCGACGCGCGGCACCGCGCGAGCTGTCATGTCCCGTATCTGGTTCGCGGGGACGACGCGAATGACTTGGGGGTGGTTCATACGCGGACACCCCAGGTTTGTCCGCAAGCTGTGCCACTTCTTTTTGTCATATGTCCGCTATGTAGTTACTTCTTCTTGCTTTGTAGGCTGAGCCATACCGATCTTCTACCTCTCGCGCGGATGGTGGAGGCCACCGAAGAGGATGGCACTCCGGTCGAGGACGACGGGGAGGTTTAGGCTGGTTCAAAGCGGTCACGACAGTTCTCGTTCAGCCAATCACTCCTGACAGCCCAGGTGGACCGATGGCGGCCCGAGACACACATGTTCCACCTCCCATTCGGGGAGATGGCCCCCACTCTACAGGATGTCGTGCTGCTGCTCGGCCTGCCTATCGCGGAAGCCCCTGCCTCCCTGTCGAACGTGCCTGCCGCCTAGCGCGACGACCTGCTGGGCAGGTTTCAGGGGGTTCTTCCGGCGGAGGCCGCTCCACCGTACTACAACTTCCAGCAGCGACAGTGGCATGGCCCGCCCCTTCATTTGAAGTGTCAATTTCTCTTTGTAATTGTAAAGCACGACGTGACCTCACTCGGCAGCGCATGATGTGACCACTCTCTGTAAAGCAGGACATGACCACTCTCTGCAAAGTAAGACATGACCACTCACAGCAAAGCAGGACATGACCCGACGAGTCAGCTTTACGCAGTGACGTGACCCGACAAGTCAGCTTTGTATAGCGACGTGACCCAATGAGTCTCCTCAGGGCTGCTGCCTCGCAGATGCGAATTTCCTTCAACCGAATTACAATTCAACCGCGTACGCGGCGTCGACTCGGCATATAAGTACTACCACTACCACGCTGGGTTCTCTTGCATCCAAACTTTAACACAATCTCGCTTAGATGGACAAGCACTGGGAGGAGATCCACGAAATACAAAGGGAGTATGCGGCCTAGGAGGAACAAATGGAGCGTGCTAGGAGGCCACCTCCCCGCAATGACGGTGCCCCCCACAGCAACAACCCCTACCACAACATCCCAACCGAGCATTCACCGCAAGACCTGCCCGAGGGGGAGACACCGCCTCTCTGTTGGTGCAGGGACAGATGCAAGTTCTTCAAGTCCAAGCATCAGCTATGCCTGGGCATGCGTTACTGGGGTTGCACGAACTACTCCTGCGACTATCCCGACTGCCGTTGGGAAACGACCCGCTATCGGCAGTCAGTAAGTACAGGTAGCAGTTTGTTCCGGTACCATTGCTCTTTCAATGTCTGCACTAACAACCTCTCCCGTGTACCCGTAGTCCCCAGATCCGCTATGTGGCTACTGCAAGTGGGATGCCAACAGGGACCACGAGAGGAGGGAGGAGGAGCGCCACACCGAAGAGCACAACTAGCGTATCCGGTGGAAGACGCAGGACCATCTCGAGGTATGCAGGTGCAAGGAGTGCGAGGCTCGCGAGAGGGAGCGCGAGAAGAAGAGGGAAATGGCGGTCGAGGCCAAGGCGGACGTCGAGGAGTACAACGTCGAGCTCGCAAGGAAGGAAAAATGGCCTCGGTCCACGCAGTAGTCCGACCCTCTTCGTCTATATGTCCCATGTATTTCTAATTCCCTAAAGGTGTGCGTGTACCGTCCTTGGTTCGTTAGCCTGCTTGCTGCCATGTAACCCCTTGTTGGATCAATTGTCATGTTGTTATCACTACGCCATTTGTCCAAAGTTCTCCACCATATATGAATTTCCTAGCGCATCATAATATCACTTACCTTCGTACTTGTGAATCATTGCTACCTCTGTCGTCCTCATAAAATTATTTAGAAATTTAGCACACTACAACAACATACAATGATCACAAAATGTTAGTGTGAGTCTGACAAATTTCGTACCCTTAAGATTCTACAAAAATCACAAACAGACCAACCAACCTTGTCACCACCCTTTTATGTAAAAAAAACAACCTACAAACAGGATTTGCAAAACAAATAACCTACAAAATTTGACATTTATTCCCACACAATTATTTCAATCGAATTAATACAATATTTTAAATCGGCCACTGGTTGGGTGACTTAGGCATAGTTGCTCAACCATTGGAAGACCGACCAAAGTCGCTCAACCACCGGGTGACTACAACACGTGTAGGTCTGCCGTTGAGCGACTTTGGCCAGTCGTCCAATGGTTGGGCAAGTAAGCCTAAGTCGCCCAATGGTACGGCGACACATGATAATTTATGTAAAAAAAAGTGGTATTATTTCTGTAATTCTAAATAAAAAATTAATTATTAAAAAATCGAACTTCTCACACCGTTGTTTAGGTGTCTGTTTGAGGCCGTACAAAGATTTCAATAACTTACAGATTTTGCCCCCTTGTCCAGGTACTACAAATCCATCAAGTTGATCTATGTAAATTTTTTCATCCAACTCTCCGTTGAGGAAAGTTGTCTTTACATCTATTTAATGGACATAAGACCATATGAGGCAACCAAAGATAATAGTACTTGAATAGTGATTAATTTGGCATCAGGTGAGTATGTTTCAAAGAAATCATCACCTTCTTTTTGAGTATAACCTTTAGCCACAAGCTGAGCCTTGTAATTTTTTATTGTACCATTAGGCCTAAGCTTCTTCTTAAACATCCACTTGAATCCAACTGGCTTACAACCAAATGGACGATCGATGACTTCCCAAGTTCCGTTAGCGATAATGGAATCAATTTTACTACGAACCGCATCCTTCTAGTACTCCACATCAGGAGATGCATATGCCTCAGAAATAGATTTCGAAACACCATCCACAAGGTACACAATGAAGTCATCATCAAAATATTTTGCAATCCTTTGTCTCTTACTCCTTCGAGAAGCTACAACACTGTCATCCTCCTCATGAACGTGTTCCTGTGTGTGTTCAATATACTCAATTGGAGCGGTGGGTTCAGGAGTTAAATCATTTGCTTGACTAGAAGAGCTATGTGAATTCTTCATAGAAAATATATTTTCAAAGAAACATGCATCTCGGAATTCTATTATCATATTGATTGGCATGTCAGATATCCTGGATTGAGATACTAGAAACATATAGCCTGTACTATAATGAGTATATCCTAAACAGACACAATACACTATTTTAGATCCAAGTTTACGCTTTTTAGTTATTGAAACATTGACTTTGCCAAGCACCCCCAAGTGCGCAAATACGAAAGTGATGGTTTTCTCCCTTCCCACCTTTGTACGAAGTTACCTCACTATTTTTAGTGGAGACTCTATTTAGGACATGACACGCAGTCAACACAGCCTATCCCCACCATGCCTTAGACATACCCGCAATATCTTACATGGCATTCACCAAGTCAGTCAAGGTGTAGTTCTTTCTTTCGATAACCCTATTGGATTGGGGTGAATAGGGAGGTGTCCTTTCATGGATAATACCATGTTCCGCACAAAACTAATCGAACTCATTAGAAAAATACTTTCCACCACGATCAGACCAAATTATTTTAATCTTTTTGTCTAATTGATTCTCAACCTCAGCTTTAGAAGTTTTAAAGTAGTCTAATGCATCATCCTTTGTTTTCAACAAATACACATAGTAGTATCTAGTGGCATCATCAATTAAAGTCATAAAGTATCTTTTCCCTCCTTTTATCAATATACCATTCATCTCACACAAGTCTGAATGTATGAGTTCTAATTTTGCCGAATTTCTTTCCTTCATAGCCTTGTGAGGCTTTCAAGGTTGCTTCGCTTGCATACAAATTTGGCATTTGGAACATTTGACTATGGAAAACTTTGGAATTAAATTTCAACTGGAAAGCCGAGATATACAACCAAAATTTATATGACATAAACGTGAGTATCACACATTGGCCTCACCAGCATTTGTAGAGTCATAAATATGATTCACAACTTTATTACAAAAATCTGAAAGGGAAAAATGGAACAAGCCTCCGCATTCATAGCCTTTTCTATTAAAGAATCTAAATTTTAACACGACTACTTTATTTGACTCAAAGACCAACTTGAACCCATCTAGACATAGAAGGGAACTGCTGACAAGATTCTTATTTATTGTAGAAGCATGCTGCACATTCTTCAAGCGTACGATCTTTCCCAAAGTGAACTTCAGATCTACCGTGCCAACACCAAGAATAGAAACATGTGACCCATTCCCCATTAGGACGGAAGAACCCATGCGACCTGGTAAGAAGAAAACATAGATACATAAGCGCATACATGAATATTAGCCCCGGTGTCAATCTACCAATCAGTAGATTTACATGCCGAAAAGACACTAGGTAAATTACCATACCCAGATGCTTCAGCATCGCCAATAATCACATTAGCAAATTTCTTCTGCACTGGATGATTTTTCTTGTCCATTTGTTTGCAGCATTTCTTGGCCCAATGACCAGTCTCGCCACAAACAAAGCAAGTAATATCCTTCGTGTTAAATTTCTTCTTACTATTGTTGGTCCTTTTGAAGTTGGTGGTCGAAACAACATTGTCTTTCCCTTTGTTAATATGTTGCATGATGTTCGCTCTAGACTGTCCCTTTTGCATATACACATCACAAAGCTGGTCAAACAACAAGCTTAGAATGCACCCGATAAATATTGTCGTAGTCGTGTCGTACACTGTTTGTTGTGCAGCAATATGAGGTCCTGTAGGACCTGGTATCACTGTAACACCCCAGCAAGACATGAGTCTGGAATGCTACTAAACTAACCTTAGACAAACCTAACCAAGGTAATTTTAGTCAATTTCGACAGAACCTCCCTTGTAGAGTTAACTACATGGAGGTTCCAACACCTGAATAAGTATTAATTAACTACACCACCATCCTGAGACATCAATAAGTATTCATAGCATATTAAGTAACTGGCAAAACCAAGGAGGTATGAAGTACCACTACTCATCATTATTACACTTAACATGTCGCAAGATATAACATAACAAAACCTTTAAGTGACTTGCTCAATTATTAAATTACGATCGAAGTTCATTCAACTTTATTTGATTCGGGGTGAGTGTGTGTGAATATCAATCTACTCCCTCCCATGCATGATGTTCTGGATCGGTACCTAAAACAACAATAAAACAAGAGTGAGCCCACAGACTCAGCAGTACAAAACAACGATTATAGCATCGGTATCCAAAGCAAGAAACGCATCAATAAGACATCTCACATGCAAATGCAATGCTCAAGGATCCTTTCTCTTTCTCTTTCTTTGTGCATTACACGGTAATGCAAAGTATGCAACCGTCGCCGCATACCCATGCTCGTGCGCGCACGCACGAGGACCAATTGCCCATTACTCCGCAAGTAATGGGGACCTCATGCCCACACTCCACGAGTGTGGGGATCTCGAGCCCGTCACATTCATGACGGGATCTCAAGGAAAACATACTTGGTCACCACGTGACCAAGCCTCAATATGATCTCAATATGCACATGCTCATCATTTAATCATCATCAAATTACCACAAGACAATAACATCATATGACAATAGAGCATGGACATAATTGAAACATCCACCAATCTTAACCAACATCATGCTAACAATCTCACTATGCCACCACATATCGAAAAAGCACACAAACATAACCAATCAATCACAACCACGAATCAAACAATGCACTTGCCTTAACGCGAGAGAACGTGGGGCGTGAAGACGGTGATGCCCCAGTACCACTCTCCCACCTAAATCAATTAGGAACATAAACTAAGACCATAGTAATGAACCACAAGAATTATACAAGTAATCACATTAGCCATAACTTGCAACGCCATCTCGACTCCCAATTTCTAATTACTGATCTGTATCCTCTGTGAACAGTCATGATGTAAAATTCATATCTTTCCGTACAGTAGTCCAAATTAGGTGTTCTAGGACTTCATTGAAAGGTAATTAAATTATCTAAATAAACTTAGTTGGGGAGCCGTTTTGATTCTACCATCTACTGCCCCTAGCAAACCAATCTATCAGACATCAGAATTCACGTCGGGTTCTCTGGACAGTACACTAAAACCTCCATAACTTTTGCTACGAGAATCCAAATCTTGTGTTCTTTATCTCTATGAAAAGGTACAGAAATTACCCACATTTTTCGTTATATTGAGGTCCCCTGATTTTCCTTTTAATTAGCAGTTCTAACCAGTTTTCTACAGACTGTCAAGAATCTGACAGAACAACAGGACAGCAATACTAGAAAATTCATAACTCCCAGACCGTTAATCGGATTTGGGTGATCTTGGCGGCCAACGAAAGCTAAGAACATAACCTACAATTCTCTAGGAGACCAAAACCTATGATTCGGTCTCTAACCACATGAAATTAACCCCGCAAGCTTCTGGATGAATCTGCACGAACAGCAGGCAGATTGCAACCTAGCCAAAAACTACCCAATTACTCTTCTATGACTAATTACCCAACAACAACAACGCATTACCCTTGATGCCGCTGAAGGTCGCGAACCACGGATGGCGATCCCTCTTCCTTCTCTTCTCCCTTCTCTTCTTCTTCCTTTCTTATTCTTCCTTTCTTTCCTTCTTTTCTCCTCTTTGCATAGAAGGGGAGGACATCAATGGAGCGCAAGGGGAGGAGGTGTTGGACCAAGACGTCAATGGAGAGGAGAGTGGCGGCTCTAGGGGAAGGAGGGGCAAGGGAGGGCTCTAGGGTTTCAGCCGTCCTCCCCTCTATCCCACTTGGCCGGCCTCCACATGGGCCTCTGGGCTAAAGGCCGAGGCCCGAGTTCTCCTACTTTATTTCTGTGCAGCGAACACTTCGGAGGTCGTAACTTTCTCTCCGAACTCGGAATGGAGTGATTTTTGTCTTCAAATTTAGATAACTCATAGCACTTAAACTTTATATTTGTGGAGTTTTTCTTAAAATGCCGTCTTCATTACGAAATTTTCCTTGGACGTTGACTCGATTGCGGACCTTGATTCTCTACGACCTGCCTTGCGGGCCCCATATCTCAAACCTTAGAACTCCAAATTAGGTAAATGAGGACTCTAAATTGTACTATAGAAAATGATCTACAACTTTGTAGTTATGAGGTTTTCCATTCGAAGTCGTTCGATCGCGAAAATTACGTTGCAAGATGATTACAGATTCTGTCATGTTTCGTGCGAGGCAAATAAGGATATCTCAATCTCCTTATATTCTCTGTACCTAAGCGGGATATTACATTCTACCCCCTTAAACAGAATTCGACCCGAATTCTACTTGAAAGATCACCGATGAACTTAATAATCATTAACACGTCTTGGCGTTAACAAGTGCAGTTAAAGCTCGCGCATGCGAGTTTCCAAGTCCCAAGTCTCATCACACTCAGACCATAATGTATACCAACGTCTTACACCTCAATACTCGTCTCGTCCTTTACAGGTTCTCTCGACACACAAGACACAAAGGTAAGGTCTTACTCGTTGTGCTTGGCTGTATCAAAAACTCAAGCTTTGGATCTCTCAGGTACTCCTCAAAGACTTGAACTTACAAGACGTTGAGTACTCTGCACATGGGCTCGAGATAGTCCTGACGATATGCCAACCTTTAAAATTAAATCAATATACCTTGGGCCAACCTTCCCTTCGGTACTAAACCAGACATCCTACATACATCATACGGGACTCTTGTTCCAACTCTCAATCGAACTCCTCACCGAAACAAGGATCACCTCTTTTAACGACGGACACACGACAGAACTCGCTTTGAACAAATTCTACTATAAGCAGAGTCAACTTAAAGGAAAGGATTATCATCGTAACCACGCAAAACCAACTCCCCGCCAAAAGGGTCAAATCCGAAATCGAAGATTTATCACGAAAACATTTCCACTTTCCATGTGGCAATTTGCGAATGAACGTCACTAAAGCCAAAGGGGAAAACACTTGAATGCCCAAATCGAAATTTTTATTTATTCCATCTGAACTGGAAAGAATCATACATGCCAACATAAATGCCGAGCTCAACTCGCGAAAGACATCCGTCAAAAAAACATAGCTCAAACAAGAATCAAGAAAACGTGTCTCTACTTGAGGAAGCATCAATTTCTCAGTTTCTCTTTTAGAAATAAAAATTTTCTCTCAACCTTTGGAATTCCAATTCATCGCATAACACACTAACTCATCTCTCTTAACTTGGCATTCTAAACGATATGCTCAAGTTGAAATACATCATCCACACCTCTGTATAGAGGCTCTATCGACTCCACGAAACTTTCTCTCAACAACTCCTCTACCGACATAATTAATTTGTGGATGACTTCCAATGCATCCCAAAATAGATCTCACATACAAACACATCACCTCAATCTTTTAAGAATAAACAACTCAAAATTCTCAGACACACATTCATATACTTCATCAAAGGGTTCTATCAATGATCATCCCATTGTTGGAATCCACTCTTATTCTACTTCCTCTACACATAATCATTGGGCGACTCAAGGTCCTAGCAAAAGAATCTGAAGCCCAAAACTATACTCCAAGAGTCCTACCATGAACTTCTCATATAGAAAATAGGGGAAACCTCAAATTAAATCCCTAAAATTCTCACAATCCAAACATACTCGCGCATTGACATCAACACGAAAACATTTCTTCGATCCAATTATCTTTATCAAGATTCTAACTCTTAGAGAGTTACTTACTAAGTCCAAGTCTTTCCTGGCAATAATCCAATGATCCCGACTATCTCATTAATCTCTTTAACGATCAGATTACTTTGCTAATACTACTCTCATTACAACACCATCATAATTCATCTGCACAACCGTGCAAGGTACCTAATCGTGACACTCTAATAAATCGAGTTAGATTCCCCATCCTTTCGAAAATTCTAATGTTCCACCCGAATTGAACAATGGATCTTGGATCACAAATCTTCATAGGTTCTAATGGTTGCAACAATGCAATCAGTTTGGCCTCCAAAGCAAACATTCTGTATCAATAAAATTCTCTCCAAGAATTACACACGAAATTAGTTCATCCTTCAACGCTCCTCGATTAACTTACAATCCAAGGTCTCACAAGCACATTGAAAAAACACTTCGAAAACCAATGTGAAATGAATCGGTGGATCCTTCCTCAAAAGAAAAAGCAAATGAAGACATTTATTGCTTGAAGTAAACACGGACCAAGGAAATAGTCACTTAGGCAAAGAAGCGGAAAAACATAAGAGAAAGTCAACAATCGAGGGCTCAAGCCCTCTCAAAGCGAATACCACACCACAAAAGAGGAAAACGTAATGCCCTTTGAAAATTGATAAGCGCTTATGGAACAATTGCATAAGGTTCAAGCACACTCAAACAAAGCGCAAAATGCGAAACGATTTAAATCTCAAGCACTTATACTTCACTCCTTCCTTTAACAAGGAAAGTTATTCTCTGTGATTACTACATCACTTTGCTAGCTTAACACATGATAGGCTCTTAAAACCCAAATCACAGGAACCACTTAAGAACCAATAAAATTCTTTCGACATGTCACTTGCTCGAATCAAACTCAATCACCACAACACTCAAGAGGTCCAAATAATCACAACCGCAAAATTCGAAACACTTTTACTAAATCCAATTTACGAAAGACGATCAAATTACTTTATTTCTAAAAGAATCATCTCCACACACACAAGTCACAATCTCTTGCAGATAATCTTACTAACATCAAGAATAATATACTCTGAATACGAATATTTATCATCAACTATCCCATTAGAAAGCCCCTAAAGTTTCACCAAATTGTTTCATACTACCTTTTCATCCTATCTTCAAAACGAGTGTATACCAAAACCATACTACCCTACTACAATTGTTTAAGGGGGTAGAATGTCATAACATATCATAGCATAGGCAAGAAAGATAGCACATAGGCAATTCAACAATTGCTCAACAAATAAAACATAACAACAGATAATGCGAAAGTAATGTAATTCCCAACCCCACCTCACGTACACAGTGTGTCAATTTAATATTTTCTATTAACCACGGACCTAAAGCCCGCTCGATACCAAGCTGTAACTTTTGACCGGACATGAGTGCGGAATGCTACTAAACTAACCTTAGACAAACCTAACCAAGGTAATTTTAGTCAATTTAATGAGAACCTCCCTTGTAGAGTTAACTACATGGAGGTTCCAACACCTGAATAAGTATTAATTAACTACACCACCATCCTGAGACATCAATAAGTATTCATAGCATATTAAGTAACTGGCAAAACCAAGGAGGTATGAAGTACCACTACTCATCATTATTACACTTAACATGTCGCAAGATATAACATAACAAAACCTTTAAGTGACTTGCTCAATTATTAAATTACGGTCTGAAGTTCATTCAACTTTATTTGATTCAGGGTGAGGTGTGTGTGAATATCAATCTACTCCCTCCCATGCATGATGTTCCTGGATCGGGTACCTAAAACAACAATAAAACAAGAGTGAGCCCACAGACTCAGCAGGTACAAAACAACAGTTATAGCATCAGTATCCAAAGCAAGAAACGCATCAATAAGACATCTCACATGCAAATGCAATGCTCAAGGATCCTTTCTCTTTATCTTTCTTTGTGCATTACACCGGTAATGCAAAGTATGCAACCGTCGCCGCATACCCATGCCTGTGCGCGCGCACGCACAGGGACCAATTGCCCATTACTCCGCAAGTAATGGGGACCTCATGCCCACACTCCACGAGTGTGGGGATCTCGGCCCGTCACATTCATGGCGGGGATCTCAAGAAAACATACTTGGTCACCACGTGACCAAGTCTCAATATGATCTCAATATGCACATGCTCATCATTTAATCATCATCAAATTACCACAAGACAATAACATCATATGACAATAGAGCATGGACATAATTGAAACATCCACCAATCTTAACCAACATCATGCTAACAATCTCACTATGCCACCACATATCGAAAAAGCACACAAACATAACCAATCAATCACAACCACGAATCAAACAATGCACTTGCCTTAACCGCGAGAGAACGTAGGACGTGAAGACGGTGATGCCCCCGGTACCACTCTCCCACCTAAATCAATTAGGAACATAAACTAAGACCATAGTAATGAACCACAAGAATTATACAAGTGATCACATTAGCCATAACTTGCAACGCCATCTCGACTCCCAATTTCTAATTACTGATCTGTATCCTCTGTGAACAGTCATGATGTAAAATTCATATCTTTCCGTACAGTAGTCCAAATTAGGTGTTCTAGGACTTCATTGAAAGGTAATTAAATTATCTAAATAAACTTAGTTGGGGAGCCGTTTTGATTCTACCATCTACTGCCCCTAGCAAACCAATCTATCAGATATCAGAATTCACGTCGGGTTCTCTGGACAGTACACTAAAACCTCCATAACTTTTGCTACGAGAATCCAAATCTTGTGTTCTTTATCTCTATGAAAAGGTACAGAAATTACCCACATTTTTCGTTATATTGAGGTCCCCTGATTCTCCATTTAATTAGCAGTTCTAACCAGTTTTCTACAGACTGTCCAGAATCTGACAGAACAACAGGACAGCAATACTAGAAAATTCATAACTCCCAGACCGTTAATCGGATTTGGGTGATCTTGGCGGCCAACGAAAGCTAAGAACATAACCTACAATTCTCTAGGAGACCAAAACCTATGATTCGGTCTCTAACCACATGAAATTAACCCCGCAAGCTTCTGGACGAATCTGCACGAACTGCAGGCAGATTGCAACCTAGCCAAAAACTACCCAATTACTCTTCTATGACTAATTACCCAACAACAACAACGCATTACCCTTGATGCCGCTGAAGGTCGCGAACCACGGATGGCGATCCCTCTTCCTTCTCTTCTCCCTTCTCTTCTTCTTCCTTTCTTATTCTTCCTTTCTTTCCTTCTTTTCTCCTCTTTGCATAGAAGGGGAGGACATCAATGGAGCGCAAGGGGAGGAGGTGTTGGACCAAGACGTCAATGGAGAGGGAGAGTGGCGGCTCTAGGGGGGAAGGAGGGGCAAGGGGAGGGGCTCTAGGGTTTCAGCCGTCCTCCCCTCTATCCCACTTGGCCGGCCTCCACATGGGCCTCCTGGGCTAAAGGCCCGAGGCCCAGGTTCTCCCTACTTTATTTCTGTGCAGCGAACACTTCGGAGGTCGTAACTTTCTCTCCCGAACTCGGAATGGAGTGATTTTTGTCTTCAAATTTAGATAACTCATAGCACTTAAACTTTCTATTTGTGGAGTTTTTCTTAAAATGCCGTCTTCATTACGAAATTTGCCTTGGACGTTGACTCAGTTGCGGACCTTGATTCTCTGTACGACCTGCCTTGCGGGCCCCATATCTCAAACCTTAGAACTCCAAATTAGGTAAATGAGGACTCTAAATTGTACTATAGAAAATGATCTACAACTGTGTAGTTATGAGGTTTTCCATTCGAAGTCGTTCCAGTCGCGAAAATTACGTTGCAAGATGATTACAGATTCTGTCATGTTTCTGTGCGAGGCAAATAAGGGATATCTCAATCTCCTTATATTCTCTGTACCTAAACGGGATATTACAATCACGACCCAAAATATATTCATAGCTGAGAGCCACAATTGGACCCTTGTCTGCCATCTCTTGAAATTCACACCAATGAATTTCTCCAGTTTCATTTCCTCAGCAAAACCAGCCATCATAATTAAGTGTCTATCAGGTTTTTGGATTGATAGGTATATGCGCACTTTTGTGATTATTATAATTCCTAAAACAATAATCGATGCAACAACAACATATATACTAGGTATATTTGGCACTATAAAGAGTAGCATGATCATCAACTCAAATATTTCTATCTCATATATATATATATATATATATATATATATATATATATATATATATATATATATATATATATATATATGCTTAACATAGCAAAGCCTAGAACAAGACCGTTACTAACAGAAGTAGGCATCAACATCATCACATGAAAAATATCTTAGAAGCAAGGCCTAGCCAGATCAAATAATATCACCGCGACTTACAGAGAATGGCTCTGATGAAGGTCACAGTAGAGGCTGGTGCGAAGAAGACGACGCGCAAAGGATGATGGAGAAGGAAGAAGCCGTGAGCACTCGCGCGAAACACTTCCGAAAAACCTGATTCGCCTCAACCCATGCAGGATCACGAGGGACGCCAGCTTCGGAGACACTGTATTAAACGCAGTTAAAGCGTGCCATAAAAGCCCTATTGAAACAGTGTATTCAGTTTCTAATTTGTATGCATGATTTTGGGGTGAAAAAAGAAGCTGCAACTCTATAGCCAACCGGACACGAAATCATCGGACCATTCACATCGCATGATGACGTGGCATAGCGAGCAAGCGAGCGCGTGTGTGTTCTTATATTGCTTGCTTCAACTAGATAAGACCAACTCACCTTATATATTGGTTTCCTCCCATCTAGATTAGCAATATGCATAGTACTAAACTTTCTACGTTCCACCACGTACGGGTGGGTCTTTGGAATTTTTCTAGAATTTAATTAGAATATTGGATAGACAAGCCCAAAACTCCAACAACAAACTGTTCTTTGTAAGGAAACGTGCGGACAGTCACTGCAATAATCTATCTGGCTCTTTAGTGCGCAGCTATCCTTAATTGTGTGTGTATATATATATATATATATACCTCGACGTCATCTCATTCTCGACGATTCATGGCTGGATGGGAAGTGACGTACTGTTCGATGAGATATTATTGCCTGAGATATCTTGTAATAGTTGCAGCAGCATGGACGCAGCTGGGAGCATGATAGATTGATTTTGATTGCGTCATGAGGAAACATGTAAGGATTTTCCCAGTGAGTAGTAGCTTTATCTTTTTTTTTTCTTTGTATTTTTCAATATCCTTTTCAGCAGGATTTTTTTTGTTTCTCCGTCTATAGATCGAATTTTGATTTGCATTTTTGTGGTATGATAGATTGATTTTGATTTAATAGTGTAATTTTTTTTTCAGAATTTTTCTTGATCAATTGGGTCATGTTTCTAAGAGGATGCACTGGATATGCCCGATATTAACTCCTACCGAGGTGCTCTGGATGCTAACCATGCCATTATTAACATAACGACAGATAAAAATTGAAGCTATGGTTTCCCTCCCTTGCTTGGATAAAAAAAGAACATAAACAAAACTAATTCTTGCATCTCGCTCTACCTTCTAGTTATTCGTTTTCCAAATTTAATCAGCACGCGAGCGATCTACTGATTTCCCCCGTATTAGCTTCTCTTTGATAGCTTACATGTTTGCTTGTTTTTTATCTTGGTATCGAACCAAACCAATAATCTCTACAACTTCAAGTGCCTCTGTTCCAATGTTTAATCTTTCCTTGTGTGCGCATAGGAATATTGTGCTAGCTTCAGACCTCGGACACATTTGGAACATATATAGGAAATAAATCGTTCTCTGAAAATTCCCAAGTTCCACACATGCCCTTAGACATAGCTTGAAATCACTTCGGATATGCATGGCACGTGGAAGTTCGAAAATCTCTTCGTACACCAACTTAAGTTGAACATGAATGCTATCTTTGATTGAATTATTCTTTTCTCCCGTCTGTTATTGAATCCAGCATGATGCAATGTTCCAAAACCCCCAAAATATTGTGGATGTAGTACACATAAAGTTAAGTAAACCTGAAAATTTTCAATTTCAAATTAATCCATGGTATCAAAAACCAAAACGGACACACAACGCTTATAGTGCATATGAGTGTAGGAAAAACAAATCTCTTTCAACACTGTCTCACGGTAGGATCGATCCTGGCCGCGCTACACATGAAGCTAGCCACCGCAAATCACCTTTTGCATATTCTTCTTGCTAGCTTCGGCAATTGCACGGTTAGCACTAATAATTTCTTGCTATAATTTGTTAAATGGATCCTTAAAAGTAATATGGTAAATATACATGAATTGTCGGACCCTAGCTTTGAATACCCGAAATCCTCATATGAGTATCGTACTAGTCTCATGATCAGTGGCTAGTACACATATCCACAACATTGGCATACACATACATACATACATACATATAATATGAAACAAATATGGTACATAACTTAAGCGATTACAAAGTTTACATCACAAGGGCCGACCGACCAAATAAAAGCTCAAGTATCAGAAGTAGCAGCATAAATATAATAACTTAGATGCAAAAATCCAGCAGCATGTCCATCCAAACTCTTAGGCAACCGACAAGGAATAAGACCTAGAAAGACCTGTCACCGAACCCTCCGGTACCGGGTGCAAAGAACACGTCGTCCGGTATAGGCTCATCCTCTAACTCTGAACAACAATTTAAGCAAGATTGAGTACACATTACGTACTTAGCAAGACTTGTAGTGTATCGCAAACTTTATATATATATATATATATATATATATATATATATATATATATATGCATGGCTATCAAGGGATAAGACTCTATGCTACAAGTTATTTTCAGTATTAAACAAGTTTTATTTGCCATATCAATACATAGTAATTTGCAACGGAATTTAAAGAGCCATTAAGTAATTAAAGAATCAACAAATAAGTACTTGATAAATAATAAATCGCAACCCTAATCGGCTACGGTTAACATCTTACTTTCAGCTATAGACATAACACTCAACTCAAATATCAACAACAAAACCCTTCCCTTGTTTTCCAACAAGAACTATTTTTTGCAAAAACCAAGACTATACCCGATGTGACTGCACACCAAGTACGCTCAAGACTGCGAGCATGGCTATTTAAATAGATTTACAATCTGCAGAGGTGTACAACTTTACCCACAACATACAAATTCTCTAATTTGTTTAGCATCCGTCGATACTGACGAGGATTAAAACCTCTATATATTATTTTTAATATATAAAAGACCATACGTCTTCGTGGTCGAAACCCCTGAGGTGCACGACCTCACTGGTCGTAGAGATTCCAGAGATTACATAATGGGTACCCTGGTCGGAAGAAGGCCTAAGCCAAGCTCGGACCAGAGAAGCGCTCGTAAAGGTATGAGCGATACTTGGAACAGATTCCAGGTATATTCTCTATCGTATGATGAATGGAGCACGTGTATATTCCATGCCATACGACGTATCTTATCTAGACACACCAGCAAACAACCTCCATGCGGTCATATGTCTCATAGACATACAACCGCCGAACGGTTGATTCCGTATCAACCGTCACTTGACTACGACCAGACGCAACGCTTCGCATCAGACGTCTTCTCCGGAAGTAACTACCGCCTCTTCGAGGGCTATTTAAAGATGGAACTTGGACGGATCAAGGGAGAGGAAGAAAAAAGACAGAGCCATCAGACTAAAGCACAAGCCATAGATTCGTGTGATAGATCTGAGATTGTAAGGGAACAAGCAGTGTTCTTAGAGCATACCCTGTAAAACCCAGTTCATATTAATAAAGAGCAGTCTCATTATTTCCTTAGATTTACCATGTCACTTTCTCCTTTTCTTTTCATAAGATCGACGTCTTGATCGTCGATAGCTGGCGCCGTCCGTGGGGATCGCGACGTGGAATCTCAGAAGATTTTTCTGCTCATCAAATCTTTGTCCATTCCCTGTTTGTGATCGCTGATGCGGTTATGGCGGGAAGTTGGGATGAAGAAAACTGGTTCGACCTGGCGGACTACGCCGACCTCGACATGGATGCATGCATGCGCGCTATGGAGGAAAACGGAATCTCTTCATCATCCTCCTCCGCCGGTTCGCCCATGGATGAAATCGGCGAAGTCGACCGGATGGATGAAGACACACCGCTACAATCAGTGGTGGTTTCAGAGGAAGTGCTTCCGACCAGTTTAGAACACCCTAAAGCCTCAGCAAGCCCGGGCCTTTCGACCGGCAAAAAAGGTGACAAAAATTCAACACCGCAACTCGAGGTTCAATACACCTTTGATGCGATCATGATTGATAGGTACTCACCGACGGTTTCTAGCAATTCCAAGAGCCAGCCGACACCTGGGGACGGTGTCGATGAAACCTCCATTGGTCATAAACCAAGTGGGGATGATAAACCTCAGCATTCGATCGGCGACTTGCCGGATCAGGTTGAGACCCTTCCGAAAACCTCAGGAAGTGCTGATCACCGACTGCTCTCCGTCGTGGAAACTTCTCGTAGAAGCTCTGAAAGGCTCTCCATTGATTACGACGGAAGCTCATCGTAGGATCGCTGCTGGAAGCACAAGGTCAATGCGATCGGAGATACAGATCAAAATGTCGTGTACGGTCCTCCATACATTGCCTCGCCACCACGTAATAATGGAGATGGTACGGGCGGTCAAGCACCAAATGCGAGTACTGGCGGTGGGCGTCCATCGATTAATTTGCGATCCTCCCAACCAATGTAAGGGACCAGGCAAGATCGACCAGGAGATCGGGGGATTCAAGCCATCAGACACCTTCTTCTGGCAGAAATCCCTCAAGACCTTCGGTAACAATACAAAACCTACAGCGAGTCAGGGATATGTTAAATACTTCTGACCCTACCCTGGCAGAAACTCCAGGTTTTGCCCAACTCACAGGTCAAGTATCAGAGATTATCCAACAGACGATGCAGTGCACAGAAGCATATCAGGAACGAAGGCACCCGCAAAGTCAGACCATGACTTCATCACAGCATTCTTCCCGAAGCAGGGGCCTGCATGGTCGTATTGAGGATCAGTTGACACTGCGACCACCTCGACGATTCCGACCAACAAGTCATGAGGGGAGGAGACTATTCCAGGAATCCTCACCCTCACTTCGTCGAGAGGAGCAATCGCTTGGACCAGGTGATCTCCGACATCACCTGAACCAGGCAAGCGGTCGGAGGCGTTCTACTAACGTCCACGACCGAATCGGGATATTGGAGCACCGACAATCCGTTCCTAGAAATCGGTCTCCAACCGATTACAATCCGACACCTTTTCAAAGAAGGCGCCACGAAACTATCACAGGTTGTCGAGCCTTCTCAGCAGGGCTCCAGGCTGTACGTTGGCTAAATAGGTTCCGACCGGTCAATATGGATAAATTCAATGGAACCAAAAATCCTTTGGAATTTCTCCAGATATATACCACCGCTATTAGAGCTGCTGGTGGTGATGAAAATGTAATGGCCAACTATCTTCCTACGGTATTAGAAGGATCAGCCCGATCATGGTTGCTTAACCTACCGGTCAGGTCCGTGTATACTTGGGAGCAACTCTGCGACCTTCTAATTGCAAATTTCCAGGGTACATACGATCGGCCTAGAAAAGAAGACGGTCTCCATAGAATACGGCAAAAATCTAACGAGACTCTCCGGCAGTACATCAAAAGATTTAGCGAAGTTCGTAACTCAATATCGGAGGTTGCAGAATCTTCCGTTATCCAAGCCTTCAAAGCGGGATTAAGAAATTGAAGGTTTACGGAGGATTTAGCTATACATCCCCCACGAACAACCCTCGAGCTCTTCGACATGGCTGACAAGTACGCTACGGCCAGTGAAGTGGTCGAGTGGAACGAAGCCGTTGATCGAAAGGATAAAATTCCCCAACCTGGCTTAGATAGAACGGAAAAGAAGCAAAAGAAGACTCCCAAGAAAAAGAAGCATGGCAGAACCAACGACAAAGAGGTTCTTACTGTTCCTGAAAAAATTACCAAAGGAAGAAATGATTATTCTGGTCGTGGCAAGGCTAAGGCTCCGACCAATGATTACAAGAAAAATAAAAAATGGTGTCCTCTCCACCAGTAAGCAGGACACGACTTGCGCAATTGTCGTGCTTGGCAAAAGAAACTAGAAGATTATTATGCAGGTAAAGGTCCACTCCCGTCGATACAAGAACTCGGGGAAACAAGCTCCAAGAAAGACAAAGATGGTGACGAAGAAATGGAGTACTAAGAACCTCCGCACACTTTCAATGTGATCTTCGGTGGATCCTCTTCGTACGAATCCAAACGTCACCTGAAAGCCATGGAGCGAGAAGTCAACCTTACCGAACCTTCGATCGCCGTTAAACCTTCAAGGTGGTCGGAGACAATAATCTCCTTCAGCAAAGAAGACTGCCCCATTCCTTCGACTCGACCAGGTAGGTTTCTAATTGTCGTTGAGCCTACTATTAATAACTGCAAGGTTAATTGGGTCTTGATAGATAGGGGTAGTTCTTTAAATATTTTATTTGCATGTGCTTTGGAAGACATGCAGATTCCCAAATCCAAGGTAAAACCTGTGAAATATGTTTTTCATGGCATAGTTCCTGGGTCTACTGCTAAGCCAATAGGGCACTTGTCCCTACTGGTTACGTTCGGAAAGCCCGACAACTTCCAGATAGAAAAAATTTCATTTGATGTGGTAAACTTCGAGACTGCATACAATGCAATTCTTGGTCATCCAGCTTTAGCAAAGTTCCTTATAGCCACGCACTACGGTTATCAGAGTTTGAAAATATCGGGACCAAAGGGTGTAATCACAGTCTGAGGCGATCAGAAGATAGCCTACGCATGCGATCGGAAATGCTTAGAACTGGTCGACGAACTTCCGACCAGGGGAACTAACACCGTTAACATGCAGGTCAAACATTCAAGGCCGAAGATGACACCGAAACCTTTCGACCAGATAAAAGATGTACATCTCGACGGGAGTGCTTCTCCAGAGGCTGCCAAGATACTGGTCAGAGCAGGACTCGACCTTAAATAGGAAGAGTCGCTCGTCTCCTTCCTCCGAGCTAACTAGGACGTATTCGCCTAGCAGGCGTCTGATATGCCTGGAGTCCCCAGGGAGGTGATCGAGCATAGGCTAGCTCTACAGCCTAACAAAAAATCGGTCAAGTAGAAGCTACGGCGTTTCGCACCTGACCGGAAAGAAGCAATCCAGTCAGAGATTGAAAAACTTCTCAAAGCTGGGTTCATTCGTGAGGTCAACCACCCAAAGTGGCTCGCCAATCCTGTAATGGTTAGAAAGGCCAATGGAAAATGGCGAATGTGTATTGACTTTACAGATCTTAATAAAGCTTGTCCGAAGGATGACTTTCCCCTTCCTCGCATCGATCAACTTGTAGACTCTACTTAGGGTGTGGGTTGTTAAGTTTTTAGATGCTTACTCGTGGTACCACCAGATCAATATGAGTAAAGAAGATGAAGAGAAAACTTCCTTCATCACTCCATATGGTACTTACTGTTATGTAAAGATACCATTTGGTCTCAAAAATGCTGGTGCAACATTCTAGAAGTTGATGCAAAAGACCTTTAGCCCACAGATAGGTCAGAATCTTGAAGCCTACGTCGATGATCTGGTCGTAAAGAGCATCAACGCCGGTGATCATATTCTAGATCTACAGGAGACTTTCAATAACTTAAGACGTCATAACCTTAAGTTGAATCCAGAGAAATGTGTGTTCGGGGTTTCGTCGGGAAAGCTTCTCGGGTTCCTAGTTTCGGCTAGAGGCATCGAAGCAAATCCAACGAAAATCACCGCCATCGATCAGATGCGCGATCCGACCACAAAGAAGGAAGTTCAGAAACTAACTGGTTGTATGACAGCTTTAAGTCGTTTCATAGCACGGTTAGGCGAAAAAGGATTACCTTTCTTTAAGCTTCTCCGGAAACATGGAAGTTTTGAATGGACTAAAGAGGCAGGCAGTGCCTTCGAAGAATTAAAATGGTACCTTACGAGTCCCCCAATCTTAGTCTCTCCGAGATTGGGAGAAACATTGCTAATTTATGTGGCTGCAACGCCACAAACGGTCAGTGGTGTACTGGTCGTAGAACGAGATCATGTTCAACGACCAATATATTACGTAAGCGAAGTCTTGCATAGACCAAAAGAAAGGTATCCGCAGGTACAAAATTTGCTCTATGGTCTCCTTATGGCTTCAAGGAAACTAAGGCATTATTTTCAGACCCACAAAGTGGTCGTACCTACGAGATATCCTCTTGGTCAAGTCCTAGGAAACAGGGAGTCATCAGGACGAATAGCAAAATGGGCGGTTGAGCTTAGGGCGTTCGATCTCCATTTTGTCCCACGAACAGCAATCAAGTCCCAGGCAATAGCAGAATTCATTGCCGAATGGATAAACCCTGAACCCACCCAAGGGTCCGAGTACGAGCACCACGATGAGTGGACAATGTACTTCGATGGTTCCTTGATGTTGCACAGCTTGGGGGCTGGGGTCGTCTTGATTTTCCCTACTGGCGAACAAATAAAGTACGCTATTCAGTTAAACTTTCCTGCTACTAACAATGCGGCAGAATACGAAGGTTTACTGGCAGGACTTCGAGCAGCTCGTTCGCTCGGGATTCGTAGATTGCTAGTGAAAGGCGATTCTCAACTAGTAGCGAATTAAGTAGGGAAAGAGTATCAATGCTCTAGTACCAAGATGTCATCATATCTGGCGGAAGTACGGAAACTCGAAAAGCATTTCTTCCGTTTTCAGATCCAACACATTCCTAGAAAGAAAAACTTTCTAGCAGACCAGTTGGCCCGGATGGCTTCCACAAGGACATCCGTCCCGCCCGGAGTTTTTCTCGAGAAACTCGATTCACCCTCGGTAGTCGAGCCTTCCGAGGACATAGATGTTCGCAAGGAGGTTGCACACCTCGATTCTGCAAACATGGATGCTCCACAGGTCGATGATGGTTGGCGCCATCACGATCACGGTAGAGATTGGATGACATCGATCTACAATTATCTTCAGCATGACCTAATTCCAGAAGATGATGTAGAGGCTGATCGTATAGCACGAAAAGCCAAATCATACACTCAAATTGAATGTACCTTGTGCAAACGAGGATCTCACGGAGTGTTGATGAGATGCATATCTCAGTCGGATGGCATTAAATTGCTAGCCGAAATTCATAGAGGAGTCTGTGGAGCTCATCATTCCTACAAAACTTTGGTTGGTAAAGCCTTTAGGCAATGATACTACTGGCCAACTGCCCTTCATGATGCAAAAGAGCTCGTGACGAAGTGCGTACAATGTTAGTTTCATAACCAACAAGTTCATCAGTCGTCTCAAGCTTTGCAAATAATTCATCTTTCTTGGCCTTTTGCAACCTGGGGACTAGACATTCTGGGACCTTTCCCAAGAGCACCCGGGGCTTTGAGTTCCTTTTCGTCATGATTGACACGTTCACTAAATGGATCGGCGAGCGGTTGTAAAATTACAACTGAAGCCGCCAAGAGGTTTCTAACAAAAAGCGTGATTACACGGTTTGGTGTACCCAGTCGTATAATCACCGATAACGGTGCCCAGTTCTCGAGCAGCAATTTTCAGGAATTCTGTGAAGACCTAGGTATCAAGATACATTTTGCTTCTGTTGCTCATCCATAGAGCAATGGAGCAGTTGAGTGAGCCAATGGTATCATAATGCAAGGAATCAAACGATGAGTGGTTGACCAGTTACTTCAACGGTCAGGGGCTTGGGTTCAAGAACTTCCTTCTGTATTATGGGCCGTTCGTACCACAACTAGTCGTGCGACCGGTGAAACACCATTCTTTATGGTTTACAGAGCTGAAGCCATGCTTCCTCTAGAACTTAAAATTGGTTATGCTTGAACTGATTGCTTTTCCGAAAGTAATCAATGTGAATGACGACTTGACGACATAAATTTCATTGAAGAACGACGAAATCAAGCTTTGCTACGATCAGCAATCTACCCGACCAAGCCATGCGTCGGTACCACGATCGTAAGGTGCAACCTCGCAGACCTAGCGATGAGGTGATTTGGTTCTTAGAAAATTCGAGAACCATGCGGTCGCAACAAACTTTCACCTAAGTGGGAAGGTCCATACACTGTGGTCAAAGTTACCCGACCAGGATCGGTACGATTAGCTATGACAGATGGGCAAGTTTTGTCTAACTCTTGGAATATTGATCTATTGCGTAAGTTCTATGTTTAATTTCATTTCCATTCATATTTCAATAAAGATGCATTTCCTTTTAAAAAAACGATAAGTATGGTTGTTTATACTTATTATTCGTCGCATCTGGTCATATGCCTTTTTTGTTGCTGGTTGGTCGGAGAAGACACTCATTCTCTCCGTTATTCCTTTCAAAGGGATCTCAACTACTCATGGTTGCTGACTTAAATGTCACCGACCACACCGGTTTTAGTCGTGATCATTGCTTCAATGATACACACGCACGACCAAATATTTTTTTCTTAAAGAAACATACGAGTATAAGGAGTACCAACTCAGACAATTTACTTGGTTTTCGATTCTTTATTGAATTTGAAGACTGTTATTTTATTTCAACATTCTGTTCTACTCAAGTTTGGCTACTGGTCGGGACACGGAAAGCCTCCTGGTCGAAGTCTCTCCTCTCTGCATGTGGTCTTGCCCACTGGAAGGAGCTTCCTAGCGACGGTTCTTTTCCTATGATATTCGCTGCCAGTCAGATTTGAGCATGAGTACGTTTCGCGAGATATTTTACAAATCTTCAATTCTTGAGATTCGATACGACCAGATTCGGATATTTTATAAACAAAGGTACTTATCTATTCATTTGATTTTTTGCATACCTTCTTAATGCATATCTTCTTATCAACAAATCCAATCTTTGTTATATCTTCCGACTACAAGTGGTATTCGATAATGGACAAGATCTAGACTAGTCGAAATCATCAGCTAGTTCTGACCACATGATTTCCTAGTATTCACTGGATCCCTGTCATACACATTATCAGCACTCTTACCATGGTCATTGTTGTTGCTCAATTTCTTGGTCTACTACTTTCTTTTAGTAAGGTTCATCTACTAATATAAGCAGTCAGGGGCTAGGAGATATATGAGTATTTAACAACATTGATAAGGCAAAGCAGGATTTTCATTGATAAAAGGTAAGTTTCATTTTACATAATCTAATATTACATTCATTTACTTGTTGGGACCACCAGACTGGTCGCTGCGTGATGGAGACCCGACTTCCATTTCTTCAGCAATTTTCTCTCCGAGAGGTCTTACTTCCTCGAGAAGCTTTGTTGCTTCACTTTTAGAGCAGTCGAAGTCTTCTTCCACAGCTTTAAGATTAACAGATGGGGTCGGAAGCCTTCAGTTTAGCTAAGGCGACACTAACTCCATTCACGATAGCTTCCTTCATTGTCTTGACATGGTTATCTCGAAAGAGTGTTATTACCTCCTTGAGATCTTCAAGTTGATGGCCGAGAAAATTGATTCTCTCTGAAGGATCTCTTAGAATGGGCAGTTGCGTTCCCGACCCCAGGTCAAAGAGCATCTTTTTTAGAGCCTTGACTTTGTCTTCAAGACTCCGATCGAGTTTAGCCCCTTGGTCACGCTCAAACTTGAGGGTTTTCTACGCTCGTTTAAGCGCTTCAGTTTTTTTTGCACGAATGGATAAAAAGAAATTAATATACTCTTTACAATTGGAGTTATGGAATACTGGTTAAGTCTACGACCAATTACCCTTGATTTTCTTCTCACAAGAGTCGAAAACCTCCTTTTGTCTGGTCATCGCATGCTCGGTCGACCGGTCTTTACCCTGATTTTCTTCCCTCAGTTTTATTATTATGGCTTCTTTGGCTGTGATCTCTTCTTTAATTTTCTCTAAATCTATCAAATATGATAGGAAGAGAAGATCAAGTTATAAGAGATAAACAAGATGATAAAATTTAGGAAGTCAAATTAAAAGAGAAATGTTCTTACTTCTCATATCGGAGTGTTTCTGCTCCAAAGATCTTATTCGCTGGGTTAGTCCTCCGACCACAGCATATTTCTCGACCATGTGCTACAAAAACAAAAATCCCTTTCTTTAATAAGCTTTCAAAGAAACTTCAAAAGAAAGAGTTGTAAGATGGTCGTAGAACACTTACCCGAATTGCCATATCATTATATTCGGAAAAGATTGTATCTGGACCAATCTCAGCTTGATGGTCCGATATCTTTCCTGAGCTTCATCAAGTTCCTTATCCTCGATAAATCGGGAGAAAAAGGGAATTTGTTAACTGAGAAGCATTTCCGGAGGAGGTAGAACTGTTGAGGATCTCGGAGATGACTACCTCGGAGAAGGAGTAAGGATTACTAGAGGATCTGAGCGAGATCTTGAAACACCGCTCGGGGCTTCTTTACTACTTCATCCTCGGCAGTTTTAGCTTTAGGAGTATCCTGATCAGGAACCTCCACGACCACCTCTTCCTTCGGAACCTTTTCCTGAGGGGTTCTCTGTTCGGACACGACTGGAACACCAGAAGATCTAAAAAAAAAAGAGAGAAGGTAAGGAAGATCTAAGGTATGTATATATACGACTTCTTCATTTTTATATATATACCTGGTCAATTTTCTAAATTTACCCTTGTAACGCATCGAAGCAAAGTTCGTTGCGCTGGCCTTCCTTTTCTTCTCAACCAATTTCATCGGTTCTAAACCGGTAGGGTTGACTAGATCTTGCACATCCACTGATTGGAAATCAGAAGCGATATCCGCGACCATTTGGTCGAGGTCCCTGATCGCCGAATCAGTAGATGTAGATTCGTCGATTTCCAAAACAGTAGCCTCAGTAGGTACTGGTGGGTCCTAAGATACCTTGCTGGAAGGTATAACAACCGCCTAGATTCATCATCAAAGATAGTTAGGCGATGAACATAATTTGTCCAAAATATTATTTATGTTCGGTCACCTACCTCTGGAAGGCTGACATCCTGTGTGGTCGAAGGGGAGATCAGATCATCAATTGGCTCACATCTTTCAGTGGCCTCGTTGATTCTCAACCCGACCGACTACACATCAAAGAGGATTTATGGTATACCGATCAGAAATAATATATACGACAATAAGCAGCGGTTGATATTTTTACCTTAAGTCTTTCAATTCTCTCTTCAGCGGAAACAACCGCTAAGATTCGGGGGAAACTAGCTTTGTCGCCAGGCTCTCCGGCGCAGATCATTTTGATCCGGCTTCTAACCTTATCAGAAGATAGAGCTGTAAAGGTAAAATGAAAGATTTAAGAATACGGAAATAATCAACTAAGATAGGTAAACTGGTCGGAATCATTAATTGCTTACCATCTTTGGAATCTCTGGTCGTATCATCACGACCAATGTACGAGAGCATCTTGTGTGCTCGGGCCTTCAAAGGACTAGCCCGGCGTATTGAAAAATCCTTTACTACATGCCAAGATGTTAAACCCTTGACGCTAAGAAGCTTGATTGCTTCAGCCCATTTTTTTATCTTTCCCTCTTTTTCTATAGAGGGGCGCCATCTCGGATTCTCGACCGCCTTCTTACCAGAATAATAAAGGTTGTCTTTCTTCGTGATCTTCATATAGAACCAGCTCTTCTTCCACGACGACCATGAAGATTTTGAGTACATAAATATGTACTCATCGACTTTTCCGTCATGGAGGCGCAAGGTGCACTCTCTAGGCGTCCCAATCGTCTTCCCAGACTTTGTCATCCTGTAGTAGTACCTGAACAGATCCAGATCTGCTGGGATCCCCAGGTACGCTTCGCAGAGGTAAATAAAAATGCTAAGATTGGCGATAGCATTGGGAGCAAGATTCACCAATTCAACTCCATAAAATTCCAAAACTTTGGGAAGAAAGGAGTGAATTGGTAGCCTAAATCCGCATTCAATATATGCAAGAAAAACAGGAATTTCTCCATCTTCACTACTCGGGGAATGTTCCCCAACTACAGATCTCCAAGAAATCAGATCCTTGTTGGGAAGCATCCCGATCTTCTCTAGGTTATCTAACTTCTTCTCACTCAAGTCGGAAACCGACCAGTTGGTGATTTGGTCCGACATGATCAGATTGCTTTTTTGGGTGAAGAAAGCAAAGGAGGTTAGAGGCAGTTTTTACTCGGGAGATGAAGAAGGAAAAGAGGAAGTGAAAAAACCCTAAGTCTACAATGGGGTTTTATAAGCTTCAGAATTTCTAACCGTAATAAGGAGTTACCCAAAAAAAAAAGAGTCCAACGAACACAAAAACTCTTCAATTCCCAAGGCAAAGCTCTCAACTTTAAAGTGAATACAAACCGCTTCAAATGCCCTTGCATTTAAATGAGCGTCAGCCCGATACGACTTCATCGGAAGAAAAGTGTTCGGGGGCTAGCTGACGAGGATTAAAACCTCTATATATTATTTTTAATATATAAAAGACCATACGTCTTCGTGGTCGAAACCCTTGAGGTGCACGACCTCACTGGTCGTAGAGATTCCAGAGATTACATAATGGGTACCCTGGTCGGAAGAAGGCCTAAGCCAAGCTCCCGACCAGGAGAACTGCTCGTAAAAGGTATGAACTGATACTTGGAACAGATTCCAGGTATATTCTCTACCGTATGATGAATGGAGCACGTGTATATTCCATGCCATACGACGTATCTTATCTAGACACACCAGCAAACAATCTCCATGTGGTTATATGTCTCATAGACATACAACCGCCGAACGGTTGATTCCGTATCAACCGTCACTTGACTCCGACTAGACGCAATGCTTCGCATGAGACGTCTTCTCCGGAAGCAACTGCCGCCTCTTCGAGGGCTATTTAAAGATGGAACCTGGACGGATCAAGGGAGAGGAAGAAAAAAGACAGAGCCATCAGACTAAAGCACAAGCCGTAGATTCGTGTGATAGGTCTGAGATTGTAAAGGAACAAGCGGTGTTCTTAGAGCATACCTGTAAAACCCAGTTCATATTAATAAAGAGCAGTCCCATTATTTCCTTAGATTTCCCACGTCACTTTCTCCTTTTCTTTTCGTAAGATCGACGTCTTGATCGTCGACAGATACCACCACTCACTATCCTTTGGTAAGCAGTCTAGAGCATGTATCGAAGCCTTTACATCACCTAGTCCTAACCTAACCGTGCTATAGTCCGATGAATGAACACCCTCACATCACCTGGTCACACCCCCATCTCAGTGGGGCATTTACCGTTATGTCAGAAGGCTTTGTTCCCAACACCTCGGTGAAAGGAGCCCCTTTGAACATACCTACACCGGTCATGCTCGCACTACCACGGCCTACTAATGTGCCAGGCTAGTTTTCGATGACTTAATTAGCTAAGTCCGTCTCATACCGGCACATGTGGTTGTACGCTTAGACTTAGATCGGTGGCACTGGCGTTCGGTCCTTAATTGACCCGGGCGAGGATCTCCCCCTATCTACTTGTGAGATACTTCTCTCACACTTCTCAGGATATAATATAACTCATCTGTGTCCCAAAAAAAGTTTTTAATTTTTATTTTTTTTGTACAAAATAACATAGGTAAATCCCTCTGAACCATCATTTCAAAATCTCTCAAATTCATATCCAACATTTCATCTATTTTCCAAATTTAGTAAATCTAGAGCCCGGTTAAGCATTTATGCAATATTCGCACTCGAGATACCCAAATTGACAACATCTATTTCCTAAACCATAACATATTGGCTACAACAGTAGGGATACAAATTGTTCAAGGAGGATCGTGCATTGAATAGGAATATAATTACCGTTATCTCTAAATATAGCAATTTTAAACCAACATACACGCATGCATAATAGATTTTGCAAAAAGAAGTACAATGATTGAAATAGTAGGATCAAATGGTTAAAGGAGGTGCTTCCCTTGCTCTGGTTGCTCTAAAAAAGAGGATGAAGGATCATCATAAATTTCGTTCGAGGTATCAACGTCTATTCAAAAAGAGCCAATAGCAAATTAAATATAGAAAATTAATTTCAAGAGCAATAATAGTCCAATATTTTTGCATATTCAGACAGAGCATGATTTTAGATGAATTTGGAAAAAAAATATTCATTTGATTTGGAGTTCATATGTGCCACATCCCCATTTTTATTAAATGGAATTATCATGCATCTCATGGGCATCCATATCATTTTTAAGGCATTTGCATAAAATATTGCATTTGAAAATTTGAATCAAAAGTAAAACATACAACTCAAATTGAAGCTCCAAATGAAAACAGAAATAAATACATATCAAGTTATCTGGGAACTAATTTATTTAACTCTTATAATATTTATTATGAATAAATATAATTTTTCTAGAATTTTTAGGACTTAATTCAACCTTTTGAAAATTCACACTAAGTTCCAAAAGCCCCGCGGTTAATGAATTAAAAATAAGAAAATAAAGTATGAATAGTGATTTTAGAAAATTTATATGTGTACTAGATCATCCCAGTAACCCCTCTGAAAAGTTTCAGATTTTTAGGAATTTAGTTGCTATTTTTACTTAACCGATCAACCCCAAGTCCAAAATCCATTCAGTGCCCAGCCCATCGTGGGGCAGCCTCACTCATGCATAGCACCCCACCTACACTTTTGGACTTCCTCGTGTAAAAGGATTACCCAGAGGTGCTATGTTTAGGCCCAGCAAACATTATATATTACTACAACTCACTTTAGATAAACAATGTGCGAGTAATCCCACCATCACAACTTTATTTGGGCCACATGGACCACCACACTAATAAGTCGGGGTATTGCACCGGGAGAGAGCTGGAACACTAGGGCCAACATGAGGGAGGCAGCACCGAGCACAGCAGCCAGGAACCACACACATGATAGCAACCGGATCTATTTAGGGCGATTATATCCTGTCCGATCTGGACCTCTCTGGATGACGATGAGAGAGAGAGGGGGAGGGGGAGAGAGGAATGAACTGTGGCAGATAGGTAGGGTAGAGTTGGTTGTGTAAAATTTTTAACAAAAAATATTAAATTAGAATAATATACGCTTAGGGAGATATCAAGTGCAATCACCCTTTAGGGCAACAGTGCCATCACTTTAGGTTTGTGCATCAAACTAACATGAAAAAATTCTTTCAAAAAATAGATATACTTATTAATTTATTATAACAGTATGAGATTTCAAGTTCAAATTCATCTCTGTTAAGAGTAACAAAAATGCAAAAATTCTGGCAAATGATAAATCAAAAAGAAAAGGAAAAAATACAAATACAAATGTTACTATTCACAACAAAAACATATCTCTATTCTGCGCGTGGACCGCAGCTTTGGCCGCATTGCGTGCGGCTTGGCAGCCCATGCTTCCCCCGCACTACCCATGGTTAGCCAATGCCCTGCCTCCCGCTCGCGTCCAAATTGACAGTAAAACCTCACACGCACGTCAAAACGGTAGTAAAACCTCACGCGCGCAAGCGCCCCGCCTCCCGCTTGAGATCAGCAGTAAAAGTCGCGCGCACGGGCGAGGATCGGAGGTAAATGTCTCAGTGTCGCCCAATATGACAGTAAAACCCAATATCAAAGCGAATATCGGTAAAATCGATAGTAAAATGAAGATCGCATGTGACCTAAATTGGCAGTAAAAGGACTATTACTACCAGAATCGATGGTAAAACCAAAGAATCACAGGTACGCCATGGGTCGGACTATAGTTGATAGTAAAGCTACTCCCGGGGGGCACTAGAATGGTTGTAACAAAACTATCATAGACTCACATGTATCCAGCTAATTTTACTGCTGACTCACTTATTGGTTATTGTCCTCTCGCCCGTTTACTGTGTTCAATGAGGTTTACTGTTTTTTTCTTGCTTAATACTGTAAGTACGTGAATTTTTACTATCTTGGATGTGTATATAATTACTGAACCTATTGGCTAGTTTTACTTCACACCAAAATTAGTTTTACTATAAGACAAACTTATCGATATGACCACTCGATCCCCCATTCTTTCGAACAAAAAAAATGCTCCCGCATGTCCTCCTATGGCGCGAAGCCATAAAAAAAAGGCAGGCGGTCCCATGCATCCCCACTAAACGCGCTCTCTACGTAACCGATCATAAGATCTGCCCCCACCACCCCCTCCCCACGTTTTCCCGATTATTATTGCTTCTCCCCACCCCGCCAACCCCCCAGCGATCCCTTCTGACGACTCCCTTCCGATGACAATGACTATTGGACGTCCACCCCGTGGGCGTAGAGGAACCCAGCTTCGCGGTGCTTATTTTTCGTCGCCAATGTCGGTCAGATATTCCTCCAACACATGCAGTTCCCCCTGACATTTACTGCCATGCCCGGTGGAACGGTGGACAACCTAGGTTTCTCTACGCAGATGGCTACACATTGGTAAACACTGTATTGCTGGTTGTAAGCCCGCTCAACAACCAGGATCATCTCCTCCACGCCTCGATCCTCACGCCACTCCTTGCTGTTTCTCCGAGTGAGATGAGGACACCCAACGCCGATCGAACGTACACACACGTATGTGTGTTTTACTGGTCTTTGCCCGCCATTTTTCTACCAGTATGTCGTCCATTTACTATTTTTGCACTCTTTAATGTTTTCTATTGTATATTACTGTGTTTACTATGTTTTGCTGATGTCAGGACCAAGACGTCCCCGACCATATGGTGCCCTAGGTCTGCATGAAGTTTGATAATGAGGGTGATGCTTACCAGTTCTACTATAGGTATGCGTGACATGCTGGTTTTGGCATCAAAAAGAGTAGGAGTAGGATTGGGTTCAGGGCGTTTGTGAAGTTGCATAATAGCCCAAAAGATGGCTCCGTATGCATCAAACGGGTTGTGTTGGAGCACAACAATCCACTAGCTAGGACGTCGTCCTTAGTCGCGTTCATGTAGTCACAGAAGAACTTTGATCCCTTGTTGATGGAGCTCGTCGACACCATGTAGGACAATAGGGTCCCTCACAACGCTATGATGAATGTTTTGTCGAAGATGCACGAGGGGTAGCATAACATACCACTTACCACACGTGACCTAGAAAACATGTTTTTACTGTGTCCCATCATTGTCATTGCTTGTGTAATCGTGATGAATTATCGTCCTTTTCTTATTCGTGTTATTACTGCTACGACCGTTTTGACTTACTATTTTTCTCATATTCTTATTTTTTTACTATCGTGTTGCGTGTGTTTAGTGTTAGTTACCATCCATTATACTGACTAAAACCAGGAAAGCTGCGAATACACGCGCTGATCATGCTGATGATGTGAACAAGCTGATGGCTTACTTCAAGGAGTGTACTTCTATCATAAACCATCCGCTTACTCCTAGAGAGCGTTCGAGAATGCATGGGAGAATCTAGTGAGAGAGTACCTCCTCGAGCAGAGCCAGGCCATTGCTAGCCTCTATGACCTTCGCGAAAGATGGATTTTTGTGTACTTCAAGGACGTGTACTGCGGTAGGATGATATCCACCCAAAGAAGCGAGAGTATGTACAAGATGGTAAAGCGAGACTTCGTGGATAACATGACTTCACTCCACCAATTCACATCGAAAATGCACCGTGTGGTGCAGAAGAGGAAGCACTCTGAGGCTCAAGAAAAGAATTGTTCCACGGTACGTGGATAAAAAAGGTTTACTATACATACTCATTTACTTTAATTTGTTCCATGATTTACTGTTATCTATCTTATTTTACTGTGTCTCTCACCCCTCTTTCTTTTTACTGCAATCCATGTATGTCATTACTTCTTATCCTTTATGTACTTCCTTCATGACATATACCGTCTTGCGAGCTATCAGAGCCAACCGGTGACAGCCACTTTGTTCCTGTTCGAGGAGCAGCTGGGCAAGGTGTACACTCTTGTGGTGTTCAAAGAGTACAAGGAGTCCTACTTCTCCAGTACAGCCTTCCACATAGGGCGAACACACCCCGAGATGGCCTATTCCTCGTGTATCACGGGAAACAGTCTACGACGTTCGCGTGGTCACAACACGATTTCAAGGTGGTGGCCAAAGAGGAAACGGGTACATACAGTTGTAAATGCAAACCTGGGAGCACACGAGTACTTTAACTATCTCTCAGCTAGTAGATAGTGTTCAATTTATTATACTTTTATTGTCCAGTGCATATAGTTAGTTTACTGTTTTCGATGCGTATTTACTGTTAATCCATCTTCGGCTACGTTTACCCACTTGCAGGTCGAGAGTATCCCCAGCTGCTACGTGCTCTGTAGGTACACTAGGAATGCTAGGGTGGATGTGCCATATGATAGACACAACCTCATGTAGGTTGGACCCAATAGAACGACTGAGATGTATCGACACACCACCTTACTGATGAAAGCTATGGGCATGGTAAGGTCAGGGTGCAGATCGAGTCTTACGTACAATAGAGCCATGGAGGTGCTCAAGGCGCTTCGCATGCAGCTTGATACCGTACCCAAAACGTTGGGCCGATGGCTAATAAGACCACTGAGCCCGATGAAGTGGACGACGATACGATCAACTCATCAACACCTCCTCTGTCACATACCAAAGGTCGTAAACGAGCCGATGACAAACCAGAGAAAAGTTCTGCACCGGTGGGGAAGAAGATGACAAGGGCGTGCAGCATATGCAGCCTGAAAGCTGATCACAACAGTGCTACCCTGCCTAACCCTACCCCCAAAATAAAGGGCGAGGGGGCAGGAGTGGCGGTGGCAGTGGTATGGGGAGGGGGAGAGGGAGCAGGGGGCGAGGAAGTGGAAGGTCCGGTACACGCCGCCAACTGAATCATGGGAATGAAACAGAAGATGATGACGTTGATGACTGCCTTCCCGCAGGGTTGAATGACAGCGATACGTGCTGAATAGACGTGTTCTTTACTTATATTTTAGTAAACCGTTTACTGCATTGTCGTATGTGTGTTACTGTTGTGCGCCTGCTAACTAGAAAACAGAACTCGCTATTCGGCTTGCCTTGCATGTTTTACTGTATATTTGAACTCTCTTATTGTAAATATCACGTGGTATTACTACTTATTTTTTACTGTGTTGACCATAATCTATTACTGTCTTCTGTATATTGGTTATGTACGGAATAGCCATGTTTTTTTCTTCCATATGGTAACACATTTATTGTCTTGTCTTATTTTTGATACTGTGTTGCATCTGCCAAACTGGAAATAAAACGTGCTATTCGGCTCATGTTTCATGTTTTTATTGTTTTATACGAAGTCTCTACTGTAATATCACGTGGTATTACTGCTTCTTTTTACTGTGTTCATAGTAGTCTAGTACTATCTTTCGCGTAGCAGTTACATTTGTTTATTTGGTCAGAGAAAGAATGCAATGATCGGTGGCGTTGTCTTCATGCACTGCTATGTTGCATATGTTTTACTGTATAATGGCAAATAACAATACTGACATTTGTTTTTGTTTGGAATTACTGTATGTGAAAATAATTTACTTTTAAAACGTAACACTGCCGCTCTGTCTCCCAATGCGTCTCTTCGTCTCCCCCAAACGACTTATAAATATGTACATCAGTTTGCAAAGGTTTAATTTCACACAAACCCACACCTTCCCTCCACTAAAAAAACTCCAAAACACACACTCAAACTCAAAAACACAACACAAAAAAGGAAAAAAATGCCTTTAAACTCTTCTTCTGCTCCCTTGCAAACGATGGTTCTATCCTACCTATCACTCCTAGCTATACAAACAGCTATCTGGGTGGAACCTGATCGTGGCTGCGGACCATAATTATTTCTGTGACCCCCTTCGTGCTCCGTCCTCGTGTCTATCAGAGAGGGTAGCTGCCATCATCCGTACGCTGTGTCTCCTACTCAGTTGGACCAATATCCTTGTGTCCGACGTCCAGCGAACCAACCTCATCCTAGAGATCGTGCTATCGAGCTACGTGGATCATGGCAAAGCGTCAATCCAGAGGCTCGATGACTACATTGATAGGCAAAATGCAAAAATCAATTAACCTTGCCGAGACCATGGAAAGAGGAGCCACCTCATTTGGACTATCGTCAACAGGCTTCCTTCACACAATCGGTGCGAAGCTTGACTCGCCGCCGTGAAGGAGCAGGTGGAGACGTTCCTCCATATGTTCCCTGATCCAGCCCCCACCGGAGTCCACTAGTGGGCTTACGAACACCTAAGATCTGGGATAGAGTCCTACCTTGGCCACTTGGGCCCCTTTCTATTTCCCCCTTTTTTCCCCTTCTTTTCTTATTATCATGCAATGTAAAAAAATACAACCGACCATGCTATTTGGCCGAACACCTCAAAATATATTTCAAAAGTTTCATCTTCACTTGTTGATATGTATATATACAATTATTGTAATGTTTGCTTCGTTAAACTATCCAAAATATAAAGGGATAAAGAAAAAACACATTTACTACTTTGTGCATCTATTTTACTGTTTCATGTATGCACTTTTACTGTTAAACTAACATCGTTGAACAGATATGTACAGCCCCAACCAGATAGTATGTGAGAGCTCTTTTACTGCAAGATGCGCATGAAAATACTGACCTAGCTCCATTTTGTTTGGAATTATTGTCTTACCCGTTATGTTTACTGTGCGTGAAGAAACTCGCTAAGCATTAATTTAATTAATCGCATGTGGAGTATTTTATTAATATCAGACATGATGTCTAACGTCTCCGGCGCGGGGGGAGGTGGGGATCGAGGGTCCTTCCACTAACTACACACGAATTCCATTGTGACATGATGATGATGCTTGGAAACAAGTTCGGCGGGATTACTGTGGTATGCTCTGCAAGTTACTACCGGATGGGACATCGTGCCTCGGAGCGGAGATAGTGAGAGCATGACCCGATAAAAAAAATAAACGTATGTAATTCAACAGTAAAACACAATACCACTTTACTGTCTTACACGTTATGTTTTACTATCAAACATACGAGCTCAAAAAAAGTCGTATGCCGCAAAATTGGTAGTAAAAATGATTCAAGAATTATTGTCACATCTCATATTAATTAACGTAAAAAACGATTCCCACGTCAGTGCGGACGTTTCTGGCCCGCCATATGGGAACTGCGCGTGCACGTCACACCTGGCCTGGTTCGTGTGCGGTGAGCTGGCTGGGAGTAGAATAACTATTCTACACTCGGCTACAGAATAGTGTGTGTGTATATATATACCATTTTCATATATATATATATATATATATATATATATATATATATATAATAATATATATATAGAATAACTATTCTATAGTGTGTGTGTATATATATACCATTTTCATATATATATATATATATATATATATATATATATATATATATATATATATATATATATATATATATATATATATATGAAAATGGTATATATACACACTAAATTATCATTGTTTCGGGTTTTTTTTTTGGTGCTGATTAGGGGACTAAACTGAAGTTGACCGCATTGAATATGCTGTTTCATACTTCCCTCCTGTAGACCACTGGATTCGAATTAATACAGTAAGTGCTATGCACTTTCTGATATATACATAGTATCGATCTTAACTTCATGTCGTCACGACTCGTGACAAAAAGGACTCGTGGTAGATTTAAGCTTGTACACTTGTATGCTAGCTATAACGTGTCTTCACGATTCATGCATTAATAGGTTGAACACAGATGGACATTTGGACACAGCTCGATCCCATATTCCCATTGGTGGCCGTACCTCGCCCACGCCCGCGCGCAGTCGTGTAATGCATTGAAGATAGCCCTCCACCGCGTCCGCTAGTAATTAATCCTTGTATCACGCACTCACAGTCACACCGTATCTCCTTGTAACATCCTCAGATTAATTAATGGGATTTAGTATGTATATTATCAGCATGCATGATATTTTAGAAACAATTGTATATATTTTTGCACTTAGAAATTTATCAAACCAATTAAACATACACTTCAAATCTAAAACTCCAAATAAAAACAGGAACAAAAACCTTTGATCATCATCTGGAAACAATTTATTCAAATACTAGAATAATTATCATGAATAAATATAATTTTTTCCAAAATTGTTGGAACTAGATTCAACCCCCTAAAAATTCAAACACAAATCAATGACCTACCCTAAGTTGGAATTTATATATTACAAAATATATTATGAACAGTAGGGTTCAATAATTTTTATGGACACTAGACTATCCCAGGAACCTCTATAAAAATTTTCATAATTTTTGAAATTTTATTTCTATATTTAAAGCCTTGGTCAAAGCTGCTGCTAGTTGGTCAAACTGAAATTAAACCTTAGGCTTAGCACTGTTGAACCGACCGCACGGATCCAAGCCCACGCGGTCGAACCTAACCGTCTAAATGCACTGCGCCGAACCCAACTTAGATTGACCGTCCGATTGGGATTCAACGGTCCAGATCTTGACGTCTTTTGACCAGTCCGAATACCTCTTAGATCAGCGCTGCCCGTTCATGATCGTGCGGTCCAGACCAAAACCCAACCCGACCGAGCCGGACGCGCCACTTGGTCCAGCCACACCGTCTCGCCCGCGCCTCTCGTTTTCCGCCGCTGACCTACGGGCCCGCGCGGTTAGTCCGGTCGTCTTCCTCGGGCAGGCGCGAGCAGAGCTCGTGCGCCACGCGCCCGAGCGCCTCTGAGCGCCTCCGTTAACAGCGTTGCTCCACCGCCATTCTTGACCAGTCCTGAAGCACCACCATCTCATGCCGCCTCCGTATCTGTCTTGCCCCGAGCTTATTACCCCCTCCATGCCTCTCAATTCGCCACTTCTCCTCTCGGCCGTTGAGGAGAGGGACGCTTGTGTGAGCTCTTCTCTAGGGTAAGCTTGAAGATTTTGTGTGCCTCGTCCTCCTCTTGTCTTGCCGTATCCATTTTGGCTAAATCCAATCTCTGCTTTGCCTTGTAGTTCCCGAACCTCAACCGTGCTCTCGGCGGTCTCAAAAGCGCGCCCTCGACGGCTCCACCGTGCCGCCCGTATCTCCGGTGAGTTTACAACTTGAGTTTGCACGTCATTTCATGTCTTGGAGCATGAGCATGATTTTCCCTCAATCAATTTTCTCATCCACTCTTAGGAACACTCGGATTTGGAACTTCCTCTCTTTCGGCCAGCAACACTCATTTTCGCCCTATTACCGGCCTGGTGAGTTGTTCTTCGATCCCTTTTGGCAATAGCATCTCCTAGGTCTACTTAAGTGATCCCGATCGTTCTTTTGCTCCCCCTTTTCTCAGGTTGTCGTGCCCTCGTGTAGACCTACTGCCACCGCCGCCATTACCGGCGACCGCCTCTCTCCCAGTTTCCCCGGCCTCTCCATCCTTCTGGTAAGGCTCACTGGACCTCTAAGGTACTCAAGCATGTGTTATTTCGTTCTTTGCGTCGCCGAATATCTTTGGCCTCTTGTGCCCGTAGCTTCCCGCCGCCTCTCACCGTCGCGCCGCCGCCACGGTCCATCCCCGGCCATGCTCCAACTACCAAAAGTTGCGTAGGGTTATTAGGATTCCAGTTGTGGTCTTGGTTCTCGCGGCCGTAGGCCACCGCGCCGGCGAGCCGCCGGCGAAGCTCACGGGAGTGTGCGGTTCTGTTGTCGTAATTTCCGTCCGAAAACAGTAGCTGGCTTAATTAACAAAATCCTGGTTAATTGGACTAATGGTTAAATTAGAAAGCTTATATCTCTATGGCTTGTGGGCCCGTATAATCGGTTAAGTGGATTTGTATTTTCAGTAGGGCGTGTTCCCTTAAGGTAAAACGTATTATTAGAACAACTAAAACAATGTACGTCTCTTGGTTTAGAAGACGTATTCCTCGAAATACGCCTTCAGTTAGGTGTCGGCCGAGACCAGTCCACGTTGACTGGGTCAAACCCTTGACCCCGACCCCACCTGTCTTGGGCTATGGCTAGGTTCCTGTCGGTAAGAAAAGTAAAAGTATTCATTGCCTTAGAAATTCCAGAAACCATTTATTTGTACACTTTAAATTGCAATTTAACTTTGAAAATCCATATCTAATTCAAATCAACTCCAAAATTATTGAAACCAGTTTTGATATTTTTCATATTAAGTGAATTTTATTTTAAAATTCGTTTCAAACTTGTCTCTGTAACAGAGAGCATTATTTTGGAAAATGAGTTATAAACACTTTTATTTTTACAAAAGAAAAATACTGATAACTTTAAAAATTCATAAGTAATTCTTGGAAACTCCAAAAACAGTGAAAGATGTTGGTATCCATCTAGGTGGTGTGATCCCATATGTCCAAGAGGGAAGTGACTTGGGAATTAGAGTCTTGCTTGCGCGAGCAATATTCGGAATTGTTCACAGCAGGTGTGTGGTTTTGTTCGTAAATCCTAGCTGTGATTATTCTTCGGGTAGAACAATGGAAAGAATTCGGGGACGAATTCATTTTAAGGGGGGTAGAGTGTAATAACCCATAATAGGATTCGGGAGAAAACCTAAAGATTTAAAGGATACGAGTAGCTGAAAATCGAATCGGAGAAGGACCTAATAGAAAATAACCAATTAAACAAATAGAGAAGGGGTTAGCGGTGAATTCACGGCAACTGGGCTCAGGCTGCGGCCCATAAGGCAGGTGGTGGCCGGCCAAGGGGGGGAAAGGCACCCTTTGCCCCCAAACCCTAGCCACCGATACTCCTCCTCTCCCTTGCGCCCCTCCTCTCCCTAGGCAGTGCCACTCTCCTCCTCCCCTTGTGCGCATCCTAGGCCACCCTCCTGGTCCTTGCACCCTCCCACCACGTCTCCATTGCTGCCGGCGAAGAATGTCCGTTCTCCACGCCTACCGACTAGGAGGAAGAAGGAGATCGCTGGTGGTGGTCGGCTGTTGGAGGAGGAAGAAGAGGAAGGGATTGGGACCATCTTTGGGGGGAGAGTTCGCTGGAGGTTGCTCGTCGTGCCCGGCAATCGGTTCTTCAAGGGTAACCTCATTTTCCCCTCGTTTAGATGCTTTAGCGCTTAATTGTTCTATGTCGGTAAATCTGTCGCCTAAGGGCAGACCGTGTTAGAGGGACGTTTTTATATAGTTAAGTGCGGATTTAGTCTTGGACGTCTCCTAGGAAGTTGTAGAGGACGTCCATAGCTTTCAATTAAGTGCTAGAACGTAATTTTTGGACCTCTGTAGCAAAAGATATGATTTTATTGGTGCGGCTGTTCTGCAACTCTGTCAGTTTCTGGACAGGTTTTAGTGAGCTGACCTTTGCGATCAGTTAAAGAGATAATTAGAGGATCTCAGTATAACTAAAGTTGTAGATAATTGTCGTAGCTTTCAGGGAAGCACAAGAACGCAAAATTTGGGTAAACGAGCTGAACGTTATGTTAGTTTTAGTGCTCTATCCAGAAAGGGTGACGTGAAATCGATGTTTTGTTAATCAGCTTAAAAGTGATTTTAGATGGCAGAATCAGGGAGGCTCACCAACTAGGTTTAGTTGGGAAATTTGATTACCTTTCAATGAAGTCTAAGAACACCTAATTTGGACCACTGTACGGAAAGATATGAATTTTAGAACTTGACTGTTCACAGAGGGCATTTCAGTACTTAAGAAAGCGGAGTCGGGATCGCGTTGCAATTTGCTACTTGATGAGTTTGCTTATTTAATTCATGTTTTTCGTTACTATGGTATTAGTTTATATTCATAATGTATTAGGTGGGGGATTGGTACCGGAGGCAGCACCGTCTTCACGTTCTCCATTCGCACGCGGTTAAGGCAAGTGCATTGTTTGATTCGTGGTTGCGATTGATTGGTGTTTGTGTGCTTTTTCAATATGTGATAGTATAGTGAGATTGGTGGCATGATGTTGGTTTAAGATTGGTGGATGCTCCAAATATGTTTATGCTCTGTTGTGGTATGATGTTATCGTTTTGTGGTAAATTGATGATGATTAAATGATGAGCATGTGCATATTGAGATCATGTTGAGGCTTGGTCACGTGGTGACCAAGTATGTTTCCTTGAGATCCCGTCATGAATGTGACGGGCCCGAGATCCCCACACTCATGGAGTGTGGGCATGAGGTCCCCAATACTTGCGGAGTATTGGGCAATTGGTCCCTGTGCGTGCGCGCACAGGCATGGGTATGCGGCGACGGTTGCATACTTTGCATTACCGGTGTAATGCACAAAGAAAGATAAAGAGAAAGGTCCCTTGAGCATTGCATTTGCATATGAGATGTTCTATTGTTGATCTCCTTTACATGGATGTTGATGTTATAGTTTCTTTATGTACTTGCTGAGTCTGTGGACTCACCCTTGCTTTTATTGTTGTTTTAGGTACCCGAGCCAAGAATGACATGCATGGGGGGAAGTAGTCTGCTAGTCACACACTTGCCACATGAACTAAATAAAGATGAATGATCTTCAGAACGTAATTGTTTTAGTAATTGGGCGAAATGCCCAAAGATTTATTATGTTTCGTCTCATGCAATGGATTAAATGTAATAATGCTGAGTAGTAGAAATTCATATCTCTCTAGTTATGTTAGATACTTAGCATGTCTTTGATTATCTTTTAATGACTTTGGAAGAAGGTTTTAGTTAATATTTGAATTGTCTGTGTGTTGGAACCTTCGTGTAATTAACTTTACAAGGGAGGTTCTGCCGAAATTTATTAAGATTGTCTAGTTTGGAATTATTAGAGTTTGTTTAGTAGCATTCCAGGCTCATGTCGGGCTGGGGTGTTACATAGAACCGTCTGTGATAGCCAACATATCACAGACGGCTCTATTTACCAACCGTCTAGGATAGCCTACTAAATAGGTCATACTAGGCGCCTCATCACAGACGGTTCTTTTGGAATCGTCTGTGTTGTACCTATCACAGACGGTTCCAAAAGGAACCGTCAGTGATACGAGTTATCACAGACTGTTCGTATCAAGAACCGTCTGTGAAGTATCATAGACGATTTTCAACAAACAACCGTCTGTGATAGATCTTAGATGGTAATTAATACGAACCGTCTGTGATAATTGCACTTCACAGACGGGTTTTATATGAATTGTCTGTGATGTTTCGGCTCCCGCGCCATGCGTCTCTTCATCTCCTGCACCGACGGGCAATCAATGGGTCGTTTCTTCATTTTGCACGTCGATGTTACGTATGATGCGTCTCTTCGAAGTTTTATAATAATGATATCATCGCGCGCCATGGTGAGCACGCACATATCGTATTGATCTACGTAAAATACACATATGGTGAGCACGCGGAGCATGACGGCGAGGGCCAAGCTGGCGAGGAGGTCGACGATCGCCCCTCTTCCTAACGATGTCGTCGTCCACATCGTCAGCCTCGTGGCCGCGAGCTCTTCTCAGCCCATGGCTGACCTCTCCAGCCTACGAGCCATGTATGATCGATGATTTTTACAATTGATATTTTCTCTTATGGAATTAATTCTTGTATTAAGATTATATCATCTTGAATTTTAGTTGTAAGGCCATGTACAAGGCATGTAAACAGCGCGCCGTGGGGAAGAGTGTGGCGCTGGAGCAGGAGAGGCGATGAAGTGGCAGGACAACGAGCGCTACCTCACCGTCGTCCACCACCTAACCGGCGCCGGCAACCCGAAGGCCTGCTTCATCGTCGGCCTTGCGCTTGCCTTTGCGCCCCAAGACATGCAGCGTGGCATCATGTTCCTGGAATGGGCGGCTGTCGCCGGCCACAAGGCCGCGGCCTACGTGCTCGACCTCCTCCTCTACACGGTAGGCGAGATGCGCGACATTGCGAAGCACTACATCAGGGAGTTCCGATTGAAAAAGGGAGTTCCAAACGGTCCAAACGTTCCCGGGTATTGTTAATCATCCGATTTATTTTTAACGGTCTTATTGGAATGAAGGTTCAGATGGTCCGAACGTTCACACCATTCCAAACCATATGATCTAAATTGAATGGCTTCCCTTTGCAACGCTTTTCCTTGTCTTTACGACCTACTGTTTTTGCAAAGACCACATTTTGGCTATTTTGTAAAGATCACCTTTTTGAGCCAATACCTCCTATTTTGTAAAGACTACCCTCTAGGACCTCCTAGGAGGTCTTTGTGGAGGTTCCTGTAGAGGTGGTCATTTTGCAAAGACCACCTTCCAGGACCTCTCAGGAGGTCTTTGTAGAGGTGGTCATTTTGCAAAGACCACCTTCCAAGACCTCTCAGGAGGTCTTTGTAGAGGTCGTCCAAGAAACTCATGGAAGCTTTGAGGAGGTCCTCCAGGACCTCTCGGGAGGGCTTTGAGGAGGACATCCAGGACCTCCCAGGAGGTCTTTGAGGAGACCTTCCAGGACCTCTCAGGGGGCTTTGCGGAGGTCCTCCAGGACTTCTCGGGAAGGCTTTGAGGAGGTCGTCCAGGACCTCCCAGGAGGTCTTTGAGGAGACCTTCCAGGACCTCTTAGGGGGATTTAAGGAGGTCCTCCAGGACCTCTCAAGAGCACACTGCCTTCCGATTCAAAACTGAATAGTAGCTGAATCAGCAGCAGCTTTAAGTTCTTTATTGTTAAACCAATCAGCACTGCAATGACCATTATAAATGTCAAATCTTTCTATCAATACATGCCCCCTGTTTTTTGGTAAACAGACATGTTTGCCATAAAATAATAATATCTTCAATTGCTTTTCAGGGCGATGATTAAACATCGGCCATATGTATGCTTTTCAAGACGATGACAAACAACTCATTGGCTATGTGTGTTTCTTAAGCATCTTGCCAGACACTCAGATAGTATTTTTTCAAATATTTGCCATTAAAAGCTTTAGGCAACCTATCTCCCTGTAAACATTGTGCTATATAAGAATTTCAAGGAACAATCTCGACAACTTTATATGGACCTTCCCAATTCGGAGACCACTTTCCAAACTTATTATCTTTAGACCCAATAGGTAAAATCGTCTTCCAAACTAAGTCTCCTATTTGAAACGATTTTTCCTTCACTTTCTTATTATAGGCCTTGGCTACCGTCACTTCATCTTTTTCAATCTCTCTCAAAGCTTTTAATCTCTCGTCTGCAACTTCATCTAACCTATTCATCATCAAGTTATGGTAATCTACAGCCAACAAATCATTTTGTCTGGCCAATCTAAGGGCACTCAGATTTACCTCAACAGGTAAAACGACCTCTTGCCTATACACTAACTCGAACGGTGTTACCTTTGTAGCACTATGTTTAGATATACGATGAGACCATAATGCCTCATATAACACTTTATGCCACCCCTTAGGGTTCTCCTCTATCTTTTTCTTAATGAACTTAACCAAAGTCTTATTACTTGACTCGGCCTGACCGTTGGCCTGAGCATAATAATGTGAAGAATTAAGGAGCTTGATCTAAGTGATTCGGTGAATTCACGTACTTGATGGGACATAAAAGATGACCCTTGATCAGTAGTTAAAGTCTATGGTATGCCGAATCTATGAACAATATGCTCCAAAATAAAACTAGTCACCTCTTTATGTGTCATATTTTTAAGAGGAACAGCTTCTGTCCAGTTTCTAAAATAATCAGTGGCTACTAAAACAAAACGATGACCTTTAGAAGATGTGGGATGTATTTGGCCGATGAAATCTAAACCCCAACCACGGAACGACCATGGCTTAACAATAGGATGCAACATAGCAGCCGGTGCCAATTGCACATCACCAAACTTTTGACATGACTCACACCCTTTATAATATCTAAAACAATCCTCCAACATAATCGGCCAATAGAAACCAGCTCTTCTTAATAACCACTTCATCTTATGAGCCGACTGGTGTGTAGCACATATACCTTCATGCACCTCACCCATAGCAACTTTAGATTGATCCGAACCCAAACATTTTAAAAGTAACCCATCTATAGTTCGGCGATACAACTCTCCATCAAGCAATGTATACTTTAATGCTTATCGCTGAAGCTTTCTATCAATAGATTGACTAGGGTCTTCCAAATAACTAATTAGAGGCTTTCTCTAATCATTAGACTCGGCAAAATTTGATGTCTTCAAAGCATCCGAACTGCAATCATGCTGTTCGGCTACACATATTATAGCACCTCCTAGCATCAGTTTTTCTATCATGAACAATTTACCTCTTTTAACTTGATAACCAGATGCTTGTTGTGCTAAATCATTTGCTCTAATATTCTTTTCTCTAGAAATATGGCCAATAGTAAAATCATCCAAAATTGCTATTATTTCTAAGCACTTTTCCAAATAAATATTCAATGATCCATCAAAACACTGATAATTCTTAGAAACTTGTTGCACAACTAATAATGAATCACCAAATGCTTCTATATTCTTTACACCCATGGACTCTAAAATTTGTAATCCTAACAAAAGAGCTTCATACTCGGCCTGATTGTTGGTACAAAAATACTCTAAACAAACCGCTGTTTCAAAAACAACATCTATAGGCGAAACTAAAACAATACCAACACCTTGTCCTTCTCTACAAGCCGAGCCATCAAAATAAAATTTCCATGGACGTACAAATAAATAATCAACCAACTCTATATCATCATCAATCCTATGATCAACAATGAAATTAGCTACAATCTGGCCTTTCATAGATTTCAAAGATTCATAAGCCAAATCATACTCTATTAATGCATAATCCCACTTTCTGATTCTACCACTCAAAATCGGCTGTTGCAACATATATTTAATAACATCGGTTTGACATGCAATAACACAAGTACTAGATAGCAAATAATGTCTCAACTTGGTACAAGCATAATACATGGATAAACATAATTTTTCAATAAATGCATACTTTGTCTCAGCTCCCAGGAGATGCTGACTCAAGTAAGTAATCACATATTCCTTGACATTTATTACTTGTGTTAAAACAGCGCCAATGACACTTTCTTCTGCAGCGATATATAGCCGAAACGGCATCCCGGCTTTAGGCGCCCTCAACACAGAAGGTGTAGACAAATACCTTTTAATCTCTTCAAATGCCTGTTGCTGCTCTGCCCCCCCCCAAGTAAATTCGGTCTCTTTCTTTAACCGAAGTATAGGGGTGAAGGCACTACCTTTACCAGACAAATTAGATATAAACATCCTCAAATAATTCAACTTTCCTAGGAACTTTTGTATATCCCTTTTACACTGTAGCGCCTTTATTTTCTTAATAATCTCTGTTTTGCTAGGATCTACTTCTATGCCTCTCTCATGTATTATAAATCCTAAGAATTTACCAGCCGACTCACCAAAAGCACACTTGAGTGGGTTCATTTTCAAACCGTACCGACGCATTCGTTCAAAGGCTATACATAAATTGGCTAAGTGATGATCTATACCATCTGATTTAACAACTATATCATCAATGTATATCTCTAGGATAACACCAAGTAGATTATGAAAAATTAAATTCATAGCCCTTTGATAAGTAGCACCGGCATTCTTTAAACCAAAAGTCATAACAACCCACTCAAACAAACCAACAAAACTAGGACATCAAAAGGCCAATTTAGACATATCCTCTTTGGCCATGAAAATTTGATTATAACCAGCATTACCATCTAAGAAACTAATTATCCTACGTCCCGAAGCATCGTTAATTAACATATCGGCTATAGGCATAGGATATTCATCTTTAGGGGTAGCTTTATTTAAATCTCTAAAATCAATGCATACTCTCAACTTACCAGTATTCTTCTTCTCAACCGGGACAATGTTAGAAATCCATTCAGCATTCCCACATGGCCTAATAAAACCAGCCTTCAATAATCGGTCTATTTCTTCTTCGATCTGATCATACATATTTGGATTAAATCTTCTAGATGACTGTTTATAAGGCCTAAAACCAGATTTAATAGGCAACCGATGCTCAACTAATTCTCGGCTGAGTCCCGGCATCTCATGATACTCCTAAGCAAAGCAATCAACATACTCTCTAAGCAATTTTATCACTTTGCTCTTATATTCAGCGGACATATTTTTGTTTACAAATGTCGCCCTAAGAATAGTCCCATCACCTATATCAACCTCCTCTAATGGGTCAGCCAACGAGAAACCTTGTCCTAACTTTTCTACTTCATCAAAATCATCAATAGCTTCACAAATATCGTTCTTGTTTGACCGATATTGCTCTGTACGCTGTTGCAACCATTCTAAACTATTTTTTATTCATTTATAACTTCATATTACTAAGCCGAGATGCAGAGGCTGGCTGTACAGACACGGGTACAAAACCATCATTGGTAACACTAAGATAATCATAACTAGAAAGATCTAGACCTCTCAAACATTGAACATCGCCATGCTGCCAATCAGCTGAAGCATCGGCCAAAGCAACATAAGCCGATGTGTCCGCTCGAACCACTTCTACGTCATCATCAATCCATTGTACTAAAGTTTGATGCAGGGTAGAAGGAACACAACGATTTGCATGTATCCAATCATGACCCAATAAAACACTATAATTACCTTGCACGTCGACGACGAAGAAGGCTGTAGGTAGAGTCTTGCTCCCAACAGTGAGTTCCATGGAGATGACACCCTTGGCCTTTGTGATCTCACCCGTGAAACCGTTAAGCATCAAATTAGTCTTCGTAAGCTCATTGTCCTCTCGCCCCAATTTCTTGAAAACTAAATACGGCATCAAGTTCACGGTAGCCCCACCATCAACCAACATCCTAGAAATCAGCCTACCATTGATATGTCCCTTAACATATAGTGGTTTCAAATGTCGAATCGATTCCTCGAGCTTCTCAAAAATGGCTTCTTTAGGACCAAGACATAAATAGGCGGCCTCCTTGCTAACAGCCCGAAACTCCAAAGGCAATGTAAACACCATATTAATATCCATACCATCACGAGGCAGAGTATCACTTTTAATCACTGGAGACCCCACATAATCCCGTGAATCATCTCATCATCACTAGGTACCTGAACTGGTGTTTCAACTGACTTTACCCTCCACTCTCTTCGGATAGGCACCATAAGCTTTACTTCGTTAAATACTTTGTCTCTCAGCTTCTCCGCTCTAGCTTCTCTAAGTTCTTGCGTGTGCAGCCGTTTTAACCTTCTCTTTTGGGAGTAAGAAAGACCGAGAGGACACCAACGGGGTTGTGGTTTTGTCCTGGGCAACAAAGATATTTTTTCCTTAACATTCTCCACTATTTTTGGTGCTTCAAAATCAGCATACGATGTGGTTTGCGCGGTTGTTACTATAGCTGCTACTGTAGGCGAACTGATGTCCATGGTACTGTAGCTAAGGTACTATTCTTGGCTACTGTAGATGTGCTACTTCTTGTATCCGAACCATGTACTGCTGCTGCTGCTGTGTACTTCCCATTGCTAATACTTGAAACAAAGATAGCCGATCGTTTTTATTTCTCTTCGTTTTCGATACTCGGCCCTTCTACCTTTGAATTCAAATCTGGCCTTTCACCCAAATTACCATTACTATTGACACGATACACCTTTTTCACCATTTTATTATTTTTCCCATCGTAAGACTGATTTCTTTGATCAAAACGGCCATTATTAGGATGTGATAACCTATCAAACACTGGCCTTCTTGGTGCTTCCACCCCGGGTAGAATAATCCAAAAGGCATTGGAGGTGGCGTCCATGGACCACACCAGCCCCACGGTGGACAATGAGGAAAACCAACAGGAGGAAGACCCCATGGGATGGACATTGGCGGCCCAAAAGGAGGATATGACGCTACTGTACGGAGGTCCTCTTGATGCTGATCCCGACCACCAAACTCTTGCTTTGTAAGTGATCTCAGTCGCTTGAAATTACTTGGCCGACTAGTAGTCTTGTGGCCAGCCTTACCACCTTCATATTTAGCCAGAAGCTAGGCAAACGTGGGCTTCAGCTTTTCAAACTTTTTGCTGGTTTTGCCCCTACCTTTATTAACCTTCCAAAGCTCAACTTCCGGGCCTTTCAGTTTGATCATCTTTGGCTTAACACCTTGCTTAGCCCCAGAATTCGATGTTCCTATGCCCCTCTCGTCTATCACCATGTTCTTGCCTTTTGTAGATTCGGCCTGGGATGACCGAACAAGTACTTTTTTGTTGTCAAAATCAATCACATTGACAGGAAAGGGGCTATGGTCTAGCTGCATTTTTGGACCTTCAGCAAATTTCAACCGTCCTTCATTAATGGCCGATTGAACCTGTTGACGAAAAACATTGGAATCATTAGTGGCATGAGAATAAGAATTATGCCACTTACAATATGCACACCTTTTAATTCTTCAGGTGTTGGTATAACATGATTGTCATGCAATCTAATTTGTTTCTCTTGTAGTAAATAATCAAAGATTCTATTGCATTTAGCAATATCAAAAGTGTACTTAATTTCCTCTTGCCGATTCTTTTGCGGAACTGGCTTTAAAGCTGAACAAACAAATGGTTTAGATTTTGAAGACCAAGCCCATTCGGCCACACATACATCAACATCATCGTCGTCCGAATTTTCAGATTCATACTCAAGCATGTAAACATTAGGACGATCGACTTTTACTTTATCACTTGACCTCTGAAAATTTCTAGGCTCTTTATCCCGCCTCTCTTGTGCTAGTGCTTTTTGTAACACTTGGCTAACATCCAGGAAATCATGACTTCCTAGATTTTCTTTCAAGTGAGAAAGTAAACCAGAATAGGCTAGATCAGCAAGGTCTTTATCAGAAATTATTAGCTTAAAACATCGGTTTCTTGTTTCTCTAAACCTTCTGATGTAATCAGCAACTGGTTCATTGTATTTTTGTTTAATCGATGTTAAATGCGACAACCTTAACTCAGTATCACCAGTATAAAAATACTCATGTAATTTTTTCTCTAACTGGGACCATGTATAAACAGAGTTAGGCACAAGTGAAGTAAACCAATTGAATGCAGTGCCCAATAAAGATAAAGGAAATAATCTTAACTTTAAAGCATCGCTAGCACTAGCTTCACCACATTGCACAATAAATTGATCTATGTGTTCTAATGTGGATTTATTATTATCCCCAGTTAACTTAGCAAATTCACGCACTCTAAATCCTCTAGGATATTGCAAAATATCATAAATATCGGTGTATCGTTTTTGATATGTACGTGATCTTCCTTTAGGCTCTACCCTGAATGTCTCTCTAAACATGCTAGCTACTTGTTCTCCAATATTTTCAGGCCCATCATATGTTTCGGCCGTAGGCCGATTAGGTGCCGCATTGACTGGTTGTTGTGGCCTAAAAGCATTAGGTTGTGATGTCTCATAAGCATATTGTGGAGCTTGGTTCGGTTGTGTATGTGATATATGTTGTAAAGAACTGTTAAAATGACTAGCTGGCAACGGACCATATGCAACGCTTGAACCTTGAGGAGGTATGGGAGGTGTACTATATGCTACTATGCGATATGGGGACACAGATAAGTTTGCTGGATTTTCATCTACTCGGCCATGATAATCAGTTATATGCGGAGCCGAGCCGACTAAACTAGGTGAGCTATTTGGTAATGCAAAAGTAGATGGTGCCCCAATATTAGCTGAACCTCCAACAACAGTTCGGCTATAGATATGTTGCATTGGTGTGTCCTGTTGTGTAGTTATATGCAGCATAGAGGTAACTGATGCATCAAAAGGTATATGCTCATGATGAATTTTACTAGCATTATTAAATGTTGCAGCATTAACATCGCTAGCTAGGGGTTGTTTCTTATTTTTCTCATCTTGCAATTCAAGGACCATAGCCCTAAGATGACTAGATAGCATCCTATCCAAGGCATTAGATACGGAAGCACCTACTTGCTAATCAATCATCAAACCAACTTGTTCTTCAGTAAGAGATGCGTTACCCACAGTGGGAATTACCTCAGGCTTGGTGTAAATAGATGGCAGCTCACCCTTTTTCTTGATAACACCTTGCCTTGTCTTCTAGAAGCACGATAACATCAGCTTGTCGAATTCCAATTTGTGTTTCTCGTACTCCTAGCGGTACTCCTTGGGTAGATCCTCAAGCATAGGAGTACTGATGTTCTTATAATCAACAGTAGAACCATCTTTCGCCATGGCCAGAGAATAGATCGATTCCCCAGTGGAGTCGCCAAAATGTGTTGGTGTGAAAATATGACACGAAGAAGCACCAACACACAACTTGCGGCAAAATTGAACCCAAGCGACGTTAGGATTCAACTTGGCCGAAATCCACAGCGCACAACACCTAGGCAGAGCTAGTCGTGGTGTTTGAGCGGCGGTGGTGCCCTAGCTAGGTTTTGGAACCTGGCCAGGAAAGTAGAAAGAGATCGAAGAAAGAACAGGGTTACAAGGAAACTACGGTAGAAAAAAGTAGATGCAAATTGTATTGATCGATTGGTGATGATTACAATTGATCATGACCCTCTTCTATTTAAAGGGCGGCAGGTCTTAGCCGTAAGAGATCAGGACTCCTAAACCGAACAAGATTTACAGATATGATTCGGTTACGATCTCCAAACCTTCTATAACTGATAAATCTTTCCTATTCAATCACGTAAGTTCCCTGGAGTAGTTTTGAGGAGCTCCTGGAGGGAGGTCCTGGATGCTCTAGTGGGAAGTCCTCATAAGAGGTCCCTGAGAAAATCTTCATGGAAGGTCCTGAGGAGGTCTCGTGGGAGGTCTTGAGCAGACTTGATGAATCCACATGAGTACTCCTGAGGAGATCTTGAACGATCCTGATGAAGCCGCGTGAGTACTCTAGAGGAGGTCCTGGGCGGTCCTGATGAAGCCACGCGAATGCTCTTGAGGAGGTCTTGGCCACGCCTTTTCTTCTTTCTTGCAGACCGTTCGATTAAAACTGAATGATCCAATTGAAAATGGGAGTTCCAAATGGTCCGAACGTTCCCGGGTGTTGTTAATTGTCCGATTTATTTTTAACGGTCTGATTGGAATGAAGGTTCAGATGGTCCGAACGTTCACACCATTCTGAACCATCTAATCTAAATCGAATGGCTTCCCTTTGCAGCACTTTTCCTTGTCTTTATGACCTGCTACTTTTACAAAGACCACCTTTTGGCTGTTTTGTAAAGATCATATTTTTTAGCCAAGACCTCCTATTTTGCAAAGACCACCCTCTAGGACCTCCCAGGGGGTCTTTGTGGAGGTCACTCAGGACCACCTAGGAGGTCCTCCAGGACCTCTGAAGAGGTTCCTGTAGAGGTGGTCATTTTGTAAAGACCACCCTCTAGGACCTCTCAGGAGGTCTTTGTAGAGGTGGTCATTTTGCAAAGACCACCTTCTAGGACCTCTCAGGAGGTCTTTGTGGAGGTCGTCTAGGACCTCTCATGGAAGCTTTGAGGAGGTCCTTTAGGACCTCTCGGGAGGGCTTTGAGGAGGACATCCAGGACCTCCCAGGAGGTCTTTGAGGAGACCTTCTAGGACCACTCAGGGGACTTCTCGGGAAGGCTTTGAGGAGGTCGTCCAGGACCTCCTATGAGGTCTTTGAGGAGACCTACCAGGACCTCTTAGGGGGCTTTAAGGAGGTCCTCCAGGACCTCTCAAGAGCACTCTGTCTTCCGATTCAAAACTGAATAGTAGCTAAATCAGCAGCAGCTTTAAGTTCTTTATTGTTAAACCAATCAACATTGCAATGACCATTATAGATGTAAAATCTTGCCATCAACACCGTCATATCAAATATAAATCATTTTAGCCTTCTCAACTCTTTTAAATATAATTCATTCTAAAGCTTCGAGGTACATTTAACTCGTTTCCTCCTATTATTCCCTTGTTGAATAAATGCACATATCCTCATAAAAAAAATGAGTCTATCCCCCAATTGTTGTAGGAAAATTCCTTTTGTGTGAACATTTACCTAAACAGGGACTGCATTGTCATATTCCTCTTAGGCAAAATAGGCTACGAGACACTGAACTTTTGTGGCATTGTTGTAGGACACTGGGTTTTTTGTGCATTTGCCCAAAGACACTAAACTCTTTGTGGTTCTTTGTTGGTGGAAACTAAAGTCATTAAAATATAATATCTGACTGAGAGATAAAAGAGAAGGTGGGTGAAAAGTCTATTTTGCCACTATCAGTTAGTGGGGCGGCTCGAGCCCACCAATCAACATGTTGACTCCTTCCTTTCTTTTTCATCTTCTACTTCTTCTCTCTCTTGTGCATAGCGACTGCCGCCACTTCATCTTCTCCTGACACCACTGCTACAATGGCTTGCGGGCGAGCTCCTCTACCAGCACTGCCTGTCCTCCTCTCTCTCCTACTGTCTGCCTCTCTGTGCCACTTTTCCGTGACCACACGGTAAACTTCTAAAATTCCTCCAATCCATCATATCCCTCCCCAAATTGATCCTTCCATCTCCTTCGCTATCTTCTTACGACCATAATCTTACCTCTATTCCTTAGTTTTGTTGTCGGGGAGCGTTGAGATCGAATTGCGCTGTCATCCTTGTCACAGCCCCAACAATTAAAATGGATTAATATGTATTTCATTAGCATGCATTATTAAATTAAAATCATTTAATAATTTATTGCACTTGGAAAATCTGTTAAAAACATGAACCTACCCTTCAAATTTGAATTTCAATTCGAATCAGTGATAAAAAGTTGTGATCATCATCTGGAACCAATTTATTCAAATACTAAATTAATTATCATGAATTAATATAATTTTTCCAAAATTTTTGGGACTAGTTTGAACCTCATTAAAATTCAAACAACATTCATAGACATACAACATAATTGAAGTTAAATATCACAAACTATATATTGAACAGTAGGGTTTTATAATTTTTGTGGGAACTATATATTCCCAGGAATACCCACAAATTATTTCATAATTTTTAGAAATTTATTTCTATTTATAAAGCCTCAATCAAACTAGAATCAAATAAATTAGAATCAGTCAAACTGGTACTGTTCCTATGGCTCAGACCAGAGTCAGACTTGGGTCCGACCCTGGCGGCTTGACTCGACCGCGTCACTTAACTGCACCGGCACATGCAGCCCTTGGATCTGAGATCGACGGTCCAGATTCCGCCACGGTTAGACAGTTCAAAACAACACGTGAAATCTCACCCTTCCAATCCTGATCTAACGGTCCTCATTCGGCCACGTAGCGCTGGCTTACCCCCGCACCTTAAGTCGCTGCCATCACGGGCCCGCTTGTCAGCTTCGCCTTCAACCTCCCGCTGACGCCCTCGCAGACACTCCTCGCCACGCGGTCGTCTCGCCCTGATCCCTGTCACTTCACCGCGCCGTGGCCTGTCCCGCGTTTCTTCTCGCACACCGCACTCCACCCCAACGTCCCTCGGCTTTATCACCCCGAAGCCCTCCTTTTCCCCTCACTTCTCCTCGGTTGACAGAGGAGGGGGAGGCTTTCTCTCGGTTTCTACTTGGGTAAGCTCCCACCGGGTGGTGCTCCTCCGTTCCATGTTCATTGGCATTTCCATTTTTGCTCAAGCGAACTCTTATTTTTTGCTTGTAGCCTCTGCCCCATCGTCATGCTCTAGCTCGGTACCAGAGCACGCTCCGAAGGACACCCTCGTGTCTTCTTCGTCTCCGGGAGGTATGACCCACATTCCATCGCGTCACTTTGTATGCCTTAGTTTGCTGATCAGAACCCCTCACTTGTTTTCGGCAATGCACGGCAGGATTCAGTTAATTTGAAGGTGTTCCTCTTTTCAGCCACGGACAATCTTTTCGTCTCCCACTTAGGTCCGGTAAGCTATTGTCAAATTCCTCGCTTCTATAGCTTCCTCCGATGATCTTTAAGTCATCTTGATCATCCTCTCTTGGTTGTTTTGCTCAGAACCTCCTGTCCCCGTGAAGCCGAGTTGGCGTCTTTGTCTTCTCGGCTCGGCACAACTCCAGTCAACCTCCGACTTCCCCAAGCTTCCCACAGCTCCAGGTGACCTCCCTGAACCTTTTGGTAGCATAAGCAATCGCCAGGCTGTACTGAGGAGCTCGATTTAGCTGCATGCATTTTTGCCGTATAACTCGCCGCCGCTCAACTCCGGCTAGCCGCCGGTACAGGCCAGCTCAGCCGTCTAGACCACTTCCATTAGGAGCGCAGCACTATTGTGCACCTAAGCATACTCTTGGTTCACGCCGCCGTGGCCGGAATCGCCGGCAAGCCGTCGGTGAAACGCGCGGGGACGAAATCCCGTTGTCGTACGCCGACCGTTACTGTAGCAAATGATTACGAGTTAATGGCAATCATTAGTAATTAAACGTTGTCTTAAACCTTCTTACTCAGTCGCTTACTTGCGGGCCCCCACCCACAGAAAACAACACGTTTAGTTAAATGTTGGAGCCACTGACGTGTGGACCCAAGTCTTTAAACACGTGCTCAGGAGCTAATTGCACTCGAGTTAATCTGGACCGTCAGATGCGAAAGGAACGGCCTGGATTTGTGAGACATTCGGACCGTCCTATTGCATCTCGAAAATGGACCGTTGGATCTTGATCCAACGGCTTGCAACCATCGCCCTAGCACGCACACGTGCGCGCGCCTCGCAGTGGGCCGCGAACGAGCGGGCCCGCTGGTCAGTGACCGCGGCTAGCGTTGCACTCGGTGAGAAAAGTAGCTAATGTTTGTAAAATCGGAAAAAACCTTTTCTTACACACTGGAAAATATGTATAACTTTGAAAATACATAACTATTTCATATTAACTCCAAATCACATGAAACCACTTCTGGAAATTTATATTCTTAATGGAATTTATATTAAAGTTAGCTTCAAACTTGTCTCTGTAGCAGAGAGTATTAATTGGAGATTAATCCATTACAACCATTATTTGTACAATAGAAAAATGACTGATAACTTCAAAAATGCATAAGTAATTCTTGGAACCTCCAAAAATAGTGAGGCCACTTTTGATAATTTTCATTTTTAGTGAACTTAATTCTAAAAATGGTCTACATGTTACCTCTATCATAGAAACTATTTTGGGAGAATATACTCCTTAACTCCATTATTCTTATACTATAAAAGGTTGATAACTTTGAAAATCAATAACTAAATCATAAAAACTCCAAAAAGGACAAACTCAACTGTTTTTAACTTATAATAATATTGCCTAATTATCTATGTGATCCATGTACTCGCCACTGTTCTACAAAATTTCACTTCATAATTAAATTACATAATGACGGCTTATTGAAATATGAAATTCAAACCATTGTAACTTTCACATGCTAAATCAAAATGAAATAATTCTTTCACCAAAGATCCTTTAAAATCATGACCTAACTACTGTAGAAAAATCATGCATTTTTTTAGCATTTTGGTTTTGAGTTGTTTTCTCGGTATTAATTTGATGTTATAATTATATAGATCCCGAGCATATTGACATTGACACTTACGCTACTGAGAGCGAGCAGCTACTATACCAGCAAGGCAAGCATCATTTGAACTTTCTTTTGCATCATATTTGATCCCAGTTTTGGTTAAGTTAGTGCAATGATAATTGCTTGCATGCTATTTTGATTATGTCAATATTTTTGTGATGTGTAGTTTAGATATGTCCTATGCTTGAGGTTAATCTTGAATTATGCCAACTCCTATATGCTTAAGATAGGATGTGTGAAATATGGGTTATAGAATTGCTTAGCCATGCAAGTCTAGATACGGTAGTTCGATCGTCGGGAATAACTCGGCGGTTTTGGGATACACACAACTCTTACTTTATGTTTTTACTTCAGATCTTTGTAGCTGTTTTATGAGTAAAATTTTGTCATTTTTAAATGAGATTTGGTCTGGACAAGTGTTGGTTAGTGATGGTGCTTTGTGCACGAGCATTGGGTAAGTGGAAGGACTTGTCGGACAATTGAGGACCGAACTTTGGGTACCTCTCGTTCAAGCAACACTCGTCTTTGCCACACGCGGGTTGGGAGTCGTATGGTTAAGTAGGGGGAGGGTTTTATTGTGTTAAGTCCTTGGTGGTGTAAGGGGCATAGCGACCGTGAAATCCTATGTTCTTTGAGGAGCCGATGTAATCCTTTATAGTGTGCAAGTGAGCACCAATTCTTTTGTTTTGATTGCATCGGTATTTCCAATATAACTTGTGAGCCCCCTAGCAAGTGCTATCGACGCTTGTACTAGGCAAGGAACCATCTCACAAGGGGACTTAGCTCAATAGGGCTTTCTTCTTTGAAAATGATCGTATCTTGATTTACCCTACGACATACCATAGGAAGTGTGCTATTTTAGAGGCCTCTGGAGGCTTACGGGCTAATCAAGTCGTGTGGGTAAAGTAGTACACCCCTGCAGGGTATTAATCTATTCGAATAGCCGTGTCCACGGTTATGGACGACCGCTTGAAATTTGTGGCTGCTTATTGTTAGACTTTTAATTAAAATTGTGGTTAAACTTGGGATTCGTCATGAACGGGCTGTTCATGTGTTTAGTATATCAAAGTGGGCTGCCACTTTGGTCTTTGTATGATTCAATTTGTTTATTACTGAAATGCTTTACTACATGTTTTACTTCTACTTCAAATCTGATTTTTAAATGGGCACATGAAAAACTAGTATGTGTAGGATGTTAATTGTTGCGTCTCTTTCGCAAAACTAAACCAATATGAGCCATCCTTTGAATGACCCTTATGCATAACTATTTTTATTTGTGTAAGACTTGCGAGTACACTTGTACTCAGCCAGATGCTTGCTGGCCTTTTCAGGTGAGGAAGGTTATGATTATGACGATCTCGCTAGTGTTGACTTGGGTGACACTAATGAGTAGTGTGCTGCCATTTAACCCCCAGTCGGTTGCCGATGGGTGATGGGCATACCATCGCTGGTCTTTGCTTTATCTATTTAATTCCGCTGCTACTTGATACTCTACTTTAAATTTGGCCGGTCGGCCGTTTGTAATAAGCTGTAGACCTTAACTATTATGCAGTATGTCTTTTATCTCTTGTTGTATGCGTTGTATGGATGTAATCAACGTTGGATGAGAGTATGAGTATATTGGTCGTTGATCTTGGGAGCCAATATACGTCATACTTGTTGTTGATGAATTCCCATTTAACTCACCAAGGGTAGTGCTTCGAATCGATGGAGAATCGACAATCATGTAGCGCTCGCAAGGGAGCAGCGTGCATGATCGTTGAGGCTCCAGTATTCGGCTAAGTCTCCCACTTGGATAGAGTTAAATTGGAATTCATTTACCGGAAACCCGTAATTATGTCCCTAAGACCTTGTCTAATCTCGGTCTTATGGAGATAATTACCCGGGTCCCCACAATCCTGTTCTTTGCTCTGTCACTGTCGTAACATCCCCACCGACCCAGAGCTCTTCCCGCTGCGCCAACCAAGTCACGAGGTGCACCTTGCAACACTGAATTCAACCCAAACACCATCTTTCACTCCCTCCGCCAAGAGACTGCCACCGCTGAGCTTTCACCGCCTTGTCATGGTCGTCGCCAGCGTCATCTTGGCATATGCCACCATGGACCAAACCGCCATTGTGAGAGGGATTCCCAAGCCAACAATGTGCCTATGCGCTAGATAACCGTGCCGAAAAGCTACTGGAGTTCGCCGCCATTGAGTTCTTCTTCCTCACGACCGCCACTCTTTCCCTACCCATTTTGGCTGCCGTTGTCCACCCCGTCACCTCACGCCACCGTTCCTCCAATGGAGCACCGTCGTCGTTGCGTCCTAGCTCTGCTACCCTGCTGCATCGCAAGGAAGAAAACTAGCACTGTGTAGAAGGCACGACACTATGCGCTCGTGGTCGAACCTAACCAACGGTGGGATCTGGTTGGTGGTGGAGGGGAGGTCATGGCGGCATCCAGCAGTAGCGGGGTAGCATGGCTATGAGATTAGAAGGAAGAAGAAGAGAAGGGGCAATGTGGTCATATTTTGGATGTTCTCTCTCCATCTCTTAGGAACATGATATTTTAATGGCTCTAGTGTCTACTAGCAAATAGCTACAAAATTTAGTGTTTTTGGGTGAAGACACAAAAACCGGTGTTCTGTAGTAAATGCTAGAGAAGTTCAGTGTCTTGTAGCCAATTTTACATTTTATGTAGCCGAGAGTCTTACGGCATGTATAATGGTACAGACAACTGCTATCTATAGCAACTCTCCATATCACCTGTAAATAACAGTAAAGTCAACTCATACAATGGGTTGTCCTTTTTACTTGTCTTTATAGATTATATAATCTTCTAATGCTTTCATAGACCTAAGAAATATGGTTGGATAGTCTCCTTAGTTCTTATGATATAGTTGGCTACAGGATTGTAAACAACATATTTCTCGCTCTTTATTTTCTTTCATCCATATCAGCTTAAATCCTACGTAATAGGGACTATATACAGCTGATGTAAGCCCATTGTAAATGACCTTAGTATATTACTTCTTCGTGTCTTTGGCTCGAACCCATGGTCAATCCTACTTTCGATAGGATCGGTTGACAATTGAATCCAATATTTCTCATTACTAAACTGTCCATAATAATACGGTAAAAAAAATCCCGAGGGAGAAGAGTGGTCTTGAGTTTCTTGTCCCCTTGCTTTGGATTCATTAATTCTCTTTCTCAGTTAGACAGGTCGGTGGAATGCATCCAACATGATTGGTACAGCATTTATTGGATTCCTGTGTGCACTTGTTAATGAAGCTCTGTGCAAGATACGAATCCCTAGCTCGTACATACCAAGATCAGAAATGTACGGCATTCATATTTAGCTGTCTGCCCTTGTGATACGAATCCCTAACCTGCACATACAAAAACAGAAATGTACGGTATTCATATTTAATTGCGTACGACCCTACGTCCATGGTAGCCTAGGTCGGTCTGCCAACTATATTGCTCGGTGCTGTGGCTGATGCTGTAACTACGGGGCTCAATAAATTTCACCTCAGGAGATTCAGTTCGGTACTGACCGAGCTCCTACATGCATTCGAGAAAAATTACAATCATGCTAAACAGGCTCTTACACTATCCAATTTATGTCCCAATGGTCCCAAATTGACCCTAATGGTGAATGTTCTTCACCACTTTTTGAGGATCCGTTCCCCGGTTACACTTTTACTCCTCATCCGTTCTCAATTTAAATAGATGGTGTACTTTTAGATGTCTCGTAATTAAACTTTGATCACTAATATACAAAAAAAATATCTAAATTTGGCGGATGGAAATGATCTTAGTAACTTTGATCACTGATACACATACCATCATATTTTTAATAAAAGTTTATTAACATATAATTTAAAAATACAAAGAAGTGCATTGAACGATTTCAATGTCTAAACGATAAGGGAGAACCGGAACATCCATGATTAGAACAAATTAAAGTAAAAAAAAAGAAGACTATACAAAATGCTACTAACGAAGAGATTTATGTTTCCTTAATTTGGAGGGAGAGAAAGGGCACGCGTCCTTTCCCTTTTCTGGCAAAATAGCCAAGTGACCCAAGTTTATGGTTCCAGTAAGAATATGCTCTTATGCCAACAATCAAAAGGCTCCGTCTAAAAAAACAATATAAATCAAAAGGCTAATCGCGACAAGGGGGATTAGATGGGGAGTTCGTTACTTTACAATTGCTCAATTGTAGCAATGCTGAAGCGCATTGCCGTAGATTTGGTAACGAGGAAGCTGGGGTGGATGGGGATGGTGGTTTTTTATGTGGTCGAGGCAAAATTGGTGAATTTTGCTAGCTTTGGTGGGTCGGTGCAATTCCACAAAGTTTTGATATTTTTGTGCATTCTGCTATCTTGGGAAGAGTGACTCATTTAGAAGTAACGATTCGTTTTAGTTTTTCTTTAATCTTTTAGCTTGGTCCCAATGCCAGTGACTCAGGCATTAACTAACTCATCATTTACGCGTTGATTTGTCTTAACGATAGGGATTATGTGCGATAATGGTGTTGCTATAGTACATGTCTATTTCGGACAGCACAAAGCAACACCCGTGTGCTCGCGGCCGCGCTCGTCGCCGGCGCGGTGGCGCACGGCGGTGCCGGGGAAAGCCCAAAATAGGTTCCCTGTGCCCTTGCGCACCTGCTAGTACTAACGACGAGGGCTGGGGTGGCCTGACGCGATGGCGCACCAGAGATGAGCGGCGGCTATGCTACGGCTACAAGCCAACGGCTAAACCGTCGACACTCCCAACTAACAAACGTGTGCATGAGTTACTACATCTCTCTAGGATCTCACCAGAAGCGAAAGGGGGCTTCGGGGAAGCTCAGAGAAGTCTGGTGACATGAACCGAGGTGGCGGCAGTAGAGCTTCACGTGGAGGAGATGTTCGGGCGAGGAAGAGCTTCGTCCGAAGGTCGGGGAAGGATGAGGGAGGTGCAAGAGTGCTCTGGCCACGAGGAATCGATGCGAGGTTCACCGAGGATGAAATGACGGTGTAGGCGTGTTGTCGGCCAGAGACGAAGAAGAAATAGCAATTCAGCGTCTCCCGTGGACCAAAAATAGAATTGAGAGAGGGGAAAAGTTTCTAGCGCTCTGGAACACGATATGACGTGAGTAGAGCAAAGAGAAACCCTTCGGGCAGTGAAAATGGCGGTGGAGGTGTGGCGACCGAAGTAGAGCTCAAGCTCTCTCGTGTGTTTGAGCTTAACCGAGGAGAGGAGAAGGTGGGAGATGAGGGAAATGGTGAGGAAAGGAGGAAAGGAAGCTCGGGGTGGTTTTTTATTGGCTGAGGGGCGGAGAAGCACACGAAGGAGTGAGCGTGCCTGTGGGCAAGGGCGGCGGAGTTCTCGGGTGAACGGGTAGGAGTGGGCGAGGAGAGGGCAGGCATGGGCACGGAGGAGACTAGGGAGGTGATGGGGGGTGGTTGGCGATGGAAAATAGAGGACGGTGTGGAGAAACCGCGAGCACGCGGTGGAGAGCTCCCGAGCGTGCGCTGGCACTCGGTGAACCGAGGAGGACGAAGGTCCCTGTTGGCGGGGCTCACTGTCAGCGAGAGATGAGTGTAACACCCTAGCCCAACATAGAGCCTAGGATGCTACTAAACAACCTTATAGAACCACTTTACTTAAACCTACTAACACATTCTCAGAAAAACAAACAACAACAATTGATTTAGTTCTAATCAACAAGATCTAGCACAAGTTACAAAAGCAAGTTAAAGATTACCACCAATCAATTAATAATAACCAAGGCATGGATCTTACTCTTTCTCAACCAATAACTGAACCAAAAGATTAATGGTACACAATGAGAGTAGTTCTTTAGCAAATAAATCTAAATCATCAAGATCCATCAGAATTACGAGGGTGCAAGACTAATCAAGTCATTCAATTTATTCTATCATATAGTAGTAAATAAATCAATATCTGAGATTTAAAAGCATAAATTGAAACATCCATGATAAAACTTGGCTACCATAATTACAAGTAAAACATTCACCACGAAGGATGGATACAATCTGAAAATAAAGGTAATAGCAGGAATATGTGGTTTTAGGTAAACAAGCTAATTTATTTGCCATGGGTGGTCATGTGTGATGTGTATCAAAACTACCACTTCCCATGCACGTCGCTGTCTCGAGAAGTACCTAAAATGAACATAAACAACAAGCGTGAGTCTACGACTTAGCAAAGTACAACAGTGATAATAGACAAAACATCACGATCAGCAGAAGTAGATATCAAATTCTCATATGAACATCAGCAAGGGGCCATAACTAAAGCTCTTATACTTGCATGCAATGCATATGTCAAGAATGCTCTTTCTTCCTTCTTTGCAATTATCGGCAAAATAATAAAACAAAATGAAATCATTCGCTCCTATTCACAACCCGAAACTTTACTAATACATTCCAAAAACCCAATCTGTCCAGAACTGACAGCAACCAAAGGAAAAAACCATAACTTTTGACTCAAAGCTCCAAAAATTATGAACTCAAGTTCTCTGGAACCTACACATGCATACCTACAACTTCTCAGCTGATCAGATGTTCAAATTATTTCATCTAAGCCTTTGTTTTTATCTCCGAAGATAGTTCTCTCACCTTCGGTACTATCAACTTAGGAATTTCGTATCTCTCAATTGGTACAACCAAACCCACTGATCTAAGTCGTTCTAGAAACTACAGAGAACCAGCTTCCTCAATAAATTTATTATAATTTTCTAATTGTAAAAAAAAGGTTGCAAATAGAGCAATCTTTCCCTTATGTCCTCTACCGCAGGATAGAACTACAATAACAACTTCAAAATTTCATAACTTTCGTTCTACATGTCCAACAAACATGAACTTGGACTCCCTGGAATCATCAGGAAGTCATCTACATAACTCATGAAGATCAATCGACCAAATTTGTCCATCTCTAGACTCTAAATCACAGAACTAAGCTCGCTGTCCGAAACCAGAGGCTGAACGGGCACTCAGACTTGCAAAAAATCATAACTAAATCATTATCCAACCAAAAATTACGAATTAATACTTTCCCGAAAGCCATCGCAATTACCCACATAACTCTAGGAGACCCCAAACACTGAATTCGCTTGGAACCAAGTCAATCTTATGAATTAACAGAACTACATAAACACCGATCTGCAACAACATAGTACTAATCTGACTATAGGTGACAAATCACATATGAAAGATTTACAAAATCTAATGGGGAACATGGATTTACCACAAATTCTTCGTTGGACCTCGCTGAAGCCCTTGTGGAGATTTCTTTTCTTCTACCTCTTCCTCTCTTCCTTCTTCTTACCAATGGCCGGCCATAACAGCAGGAAGGTGGCGACTCTAGGGGATAGCAATGGGGGAGATGAGGCAGTAGGGAAGGGGCTGCTATAGTACCCGCATGCTACAGTACGGTGCGGTACTGTAGCAGGGTGCTAGGGTTTTGGGGAAGGGGCACCCCCCCCCTCTTGACTCCACTAAATGGCCGCCCCACTTGGCTAGGACTCCTTGGGCCGAAAGCCCAAGGTCGAATCCTCCCATAAATCCTGAATTTTCTTTTAATTTCCCTCTCTAAATAATATTGTACTCACTAATGAATGATCAAAATATTACATTCTACCCCCCTTAACGGAATTCGACCCCGAATTCTAAAAGTTGTATTAAATAAAAGAACACTGCCGTCGAAATGAAACAACCTATAACATGCACCAGTTGTGAACAAATTTGGTTATTGCTCGCTCATGCGAGACTCCAACTCTCAAGTTTTCTCTCTCGGACTAATGCGACCACAATACCTTTGACATAAACCGACGTCTGCCTCAACACTCGTCCCAACATTTCCAGGTACACTCATCGGACGAGACTCTCGAAGGTAAAATCCTACTCGATGGTCAACGATATTAACGAAAACTCAAACTCCGGATCCCCCAGGTATTCACTCGGCACCAGAACATACCAAATGTTGTATACACCGCATATGGACCCGAGACGGTCCTAGCGATACGCCAACTTTCGAATCCCCGTAACTATTGAAATCAACCCAATGTACCTTGGGGTAACTTCTCCTTTTGTACCAAACCACACGACCTGCACATGACACACAGGACACTTTTTCCATCTCTCAATCAATCTCCTCACTTAAACAAGGAGCACCTTCTTTAACTAGGGACACACACAGAACTCGCTTTAAACAATCCCTTTTATAAACAGAACCCAAATTGAAAATAATGGATTCTCGTCGCAACCACGCAATTGCAACTTCACACCAAAAAGGGTCAAATTCAAGAGAAAAGATTCATCATGAAATCCCTTCCGCTTTTCAAGTAGGCAATTTACAAATAAACACCACATAAGTCAAAAGAAAAAAACACTCAAATACCCAAATCAAATACTTCCTTTATTCTTTCTGAATTGATAAGGACCACACATGCCATCATAAAGTCAAGCTCAATTTGCGAAAGACTTCCGTCAAAAACATATAGCTCAAACGAGAATCAAGAAAACGTTTCACTACTCGAAGAAACATCATTTTCTCAGTTTCTCTTTTAGGAATAAAATTTCTCTCAAACTTTGGAATTCCAATTCATCGCATACCACACTAGCTCATATCTCTTAAATTGGCATCCTCAAAGCTATGCTCAAACCGAAATGCATCATCCACACCTTTGTAGAGATGCTCTATTGACCCCACCGAAACACTCTAGACAACTCCTTCTACCGACAAACTTAATTTGGCAGATGACACCCAACGCATCTCAAAATAGATTTAACGCAATCACATCACCTCAAACTTTTAAGAATAAACAACTCAAAATTCTCAGCACACACACTCTTGTACTACCTCAAAAGGGTTCTATCAATGATCATCCCACTATTCGGAATCCGCCCTTATTCTATTTGCTCTACACAATCGTTGGGCGACCAAAGATCTAGCATAAAAAAAATACAAAGCCCAAATTTAACCTCCAAGACCCCTACAACAAACTTCTCATATAACAGATAGGGAAATCCTCTGATTAAATCTCTAAAATTCCCACAATTCCAACATACTCACTCATTAACATCATCATGAAAATATTTTCTTGACCAAATTAACTTTACAAAGATTATAACTCTTAGAGGGTTACTCAATAAGGCCAAGTCATTCTTGACATTAACTCAACATTTCTCACTATCCCATTAATTGCCATAACGATTAGATTACTTTGTAATCCTACTCTCATTAAACCACATCATCATGAATCACCTACACAAACCTCGTAATACTACCCAATTACGATACTCTAAAAAATTGATCAAGATTTCCATACTTTCGATAACCCCAACATTTCAACATGAACTAAGGTTCTGGGATTACAATTTACTATAGGTTCTACTAGTCGTAACACTAATCAGTTTTACTTCAACGATAATCATTCCATTTAAATCAAATTTTCTCCAAGAGTTATATGTCAAAACCAATTCACCTTCTACTGCTCTTCAAAGAGCTTGGTACCCAAAATCTCACCAGTACACTTACTTGACCACCACCAAATAGATGCCGGTTTACGGTTTATAATACTTTGCAACACAAATCTGTTGATCCTTTCTTAAAAGGAAGAGGCGAATAAGGACAAGTTTCAGCACATTGGAAAACGGTACTCCTCACAGTGAGCATAGGACTAAAAGAAATAATCCAATAGGGATGATCTTATAAAACAAAAGATGAGATCACAGTTGATGGCACATGCCCCTCAAAAAGAGAATATCAAATCTCAACCAATAAGAATAAGGCACTGCTATTGAAATTCAAGAACTCTTGTGCGAAAAAAGCAGAGAGTTTCGGCACGCTTGAATTAAAACGTAAGTTACAAAACTTGTCTCCAATCCTCAAATCACTACTACAAAAAGCTAATACTGGACGCCTTATCACAGACGTTTGACCAAAATCGTCTGTATTACAAGCTATCACAGACGGTTTTGGTTTAGAAACCGTCTGTGTTACAAGCTACGCTAAAAAACGTCTGTGATGAGCTAATATCACATACGGTTCTTAATACGAACCGTTTGTGATAAGTATCTCATCACAGACGGTTTGTATTAAAAATCTTCTGTGATAAGTATATCCCGATTTTACCTGACTTTGTGACTTGAAATGCCTAATTCTCTGATTTTACCATGGCTTGAAATCACTAACTCTCGGATTTTACCATGGAACTCTCTAATTTTACAATGACTTGAAATCACTAACACTCTAATTTTACTATGGCTTGAAATCACTAACACTCTGATTTTGAACGCGTGCACGGGAGGTAAAATGTTTTGGTGCTATCCTTATATATTATAGCTACTCCAGCTTTGTCTTCCATCAGTCTCTCCCTCTCCCCTCCCCACGCCTAGCTCCGACGGCCACCCTCAATTCCCCGTCGTGGTTCGGTGAGGAGACACAGCCAACGATGAGGAGGAGGAGGGATGCTGTGAGGCCCCTTTTCCCCCTTCCCGGGTCAACCCCCCCCCCTCGCCGGACCCCCACCCTCTCTCCCCCCGTCGCCCCTTGCCCGGACCCCTCCCGACTTGTCGCCTCCGTGGCAGAGAGCGCGTAGCCGCCATCATCACGCCGCCTCGCACGCACGCCGCCGAGCCGCCATGATGCCCTCCGTGCGCGCGCGCCGCGCGCGCGCGCGCGCCGCCGGACCCCCTTTCCTTGCGTCGCTTTAAAGCCCGCCCGGCGCCTTCTTTCCCCCCGTTCCTCCCCGTTTCTCCCTTTCCTCCCCAAGCAAGAACCCGAGAGCAAGAAGAGTAGAAAGGAGAGGAAGAAGAAGGGCAAGCCTACCTCTCTCGCTGCTGCCGTCGCCGCCGCCGTTGCGTGCCTCGGGACCCCCTCGTCCCCGTCGCGCCACCGCCGCGAGCCCTGGTCTCTCTTCACCTCCGTCATCATCGCCTCCCCGTGCGCCGCCGCTTCCCCCGCTGCCGCCGCCGCCGCCGTGAGCCCTCCCTCGCGCGCGCGCGCCTCGCCTAGCCCCTCGCTGAGTGAGCGCGGGCCAAGACCCTCGCCCCTCCGCTTGAGGCCGCGGCACCCACGGGCGCGTGCGCGCTGGGCGTTTGTGCCGGGCCGAGCGCCGTGGTGGGCAGCGCGCGCGCTCCGCCCGAGTCGCGCGGGCCATTTGTTGGCCGTGGGCCTTTTCCGTTTTCTTTTTTGTGGTTTTCTTTTCTTTTCTTTTTCAATTTAAAAGTCGACTTTAAATTTTATTATCTCCTCATTTCAACTCCAAAATTGTGAAATAAATTTCTAAAAATTTCTAAAATCAAGATCTTGCTAATGGCATAGGTCTTGTTCAATTTGGAGTTCATTTGAGTATTCTTGTGTATTTATTAGTCCTTTTGCTGTTGTGTCTTTTTCCTGCACTGCTTGCGTAGATTTGGAGAGCAGGAGACCTCCACGTCGATCAAGGACAAGACTACTCGGACTCTCTCCCCTACAACCAAAGCGAGTCAATACTTTGATCATATTGAGCCTACATTTTATGCAAATTATATTCTTTTAAAATAGCAAATTGCATGCTTTAATTCTTTAATCAAATGTATGTTAAAGCTTAAGGTAGTTAATTACCCATTTGTTGAATAATTAATTATTATGCCATCCTTGACAACTTGAATCCCTTAATTCCATTGTCACCCTAGTCATTATATGGTAATACTAGCTATAGGTTGTACTTAAGCGACATGCTAGCCTTGTTAAATACGGGACATTAAAATGTCCTAATCATCATCTTTTCAATCATAAATGATTTGGGCGGTCATTGAGGGTAAATGATCGAGATGGTTGAATTTCTTTGTATTTTACATCTCAAAACCCTAAGCGCTAATACCCGCCTAGGCGGATGGTAAGATGGTGGAGTGCGGATGTAGCACGAGAATGGTGGGAATGTGGTTGAGCCGTCCGCACAACCCTAAGGACTTAATCTTGTCACGACCTCACTGTATAACAAGTACAACCACAAGTCCGCAACAAAGCTGCGACTTGGCTTAGTACATTTATCAAATCTCAAAATCATCTCTTTGGAGGGTTAAAGGAGGCACAAGCTCGGGTATGTCGGGCTTGGATGGGACACCGAGTCAAGGGTGAAGTTCGCGATCGCCGAGGTGTAGCCACGCCACGCCGATCGCCGAGGTGGACATCCGCGCAACGTATGGGCATAACCCCATATGGGTGAGACGAGGAAGGCGAGATATTTAGAAAAGTTTTGTGACAACCTCTCGACTACACGACTACGGAATCGTAGGCAACGAGTTAATTGTCTCTTGTGGGTAAAGTGTACAATCTCTGCAGAGTTATAAACTGTTTAAACAGCCGTGCCTACGGTCAAAGGCGGACATGGGAACTTAACTTGAGTTAGTTCTATTTCAAAAATATTGTGGGTGGTATGAAAATTGTGGCGGGCTCACCTAGCCCGGAGATTGGTTATTCCTGGGTCTTTGTACCCAGTGTCGTTTAGTGGTGGATATAACCACAATCAAAATAAGCATGAAGGTGGAGGTAACCTCACGATACAAATATTGCACAATTTCTCTCTTTAACTAAAATGAAATTCGTCAAAAATGCTAAGTACTAGGAATTTGTACTTATGATATTTAAAAGTATTGCTTTCGCAAATAAAAGAACCGAGCCATCCTTGTAAGCCTTGCATGTATATCATTGCATTGTGTATTGGCTCGCGAGCACGTAGTTGTGCTCATCCTCGCTCTCCCAAACCCTTGGATGACGCCGATGGAGGAGACTATGCTTACTACGAGGAACCGTGGTTGATGGACAAGGAAACGATAAAGAGTAGTCTAGGATCGTAGTCTAGGCCTCGACGCACCTAAGTTGACTCGTTGGTACTTGCGTACAACCGATATTACCCGGTCCTTGGATAATATCGATCATACGAGGGTGCCCCCGATCGCTTACTGTGAAGAGATGAGCTCTACCTTTTTCTTCCGCTATCGCATTCGATGTCTCGTATTGTAATCAATTTGGCCGACGCCCTCGTTGTAAAACTCGACCGACGTGGTCTATGTCACTCTGTTGTTTGTAATAATGATACTTTAGTTCACGCCATGTATGAATGATTCAGCAATGCCTGTGAGTGCTATCTATTGATCCAGGGAATAGCACATTGTTTTCACAGAGGATTCGGATTAGAAAATCCGGGTCCGACAGAGCTGGTATCAGAGCATACGACTGTAGAGTCTTAGTTAGATTGGTCGTTGCCTTAAGGACTTGGATCTTATTTCCAAAAACTAAGAAAAAGCTTTGCTAAAAATATAGAGTATTTATTGCTTCTACTCTTCACTCCTAGTCCTGTACTTATCTTTATTTCACTTGAGTTTTACCCTGTGCTGACCTTTTCCTGTTTTCAAAATTTGTAGATGGCTACCCCGTCGTCGGATGGCCCGTGGGACCTCCTCGCTCACGGAGAGAACGAGGAGGCTTCAGCGGACATACTTCGCCACCGATGTCTTTGTACCTTGGTTTTCCCGTCGACCACGTTCCGTGGTAGGATGACGAGGATCGAGACCCGTGAGTCCTGGACGATGGAGGTGTATCTCTCCGCCAGGGTTGGCGAGTTCACTTCCTTCCTCTTCGGGCGAGGCACCCGGCGTAGCCGCCATGACGCCATTCAGACGCCGCGCGCGCCGCTTCCACCCGCTTGTGTTGGAAGTACGAGGATCTCTTCGAGGTCACCCTTACGCTTCTACCCGCACCTCCCGGATGAGAGCGTGTCCCGGCAATTTTCGACACGAGCGGCGACCCTCGCTGACGCGGCGAGTCCGGCTTACGCGATCGATGATAGCCACCATCACCGCCGCCATGGATGAGATCAGCAGCTTCGACACTCCTCACCGGCGGCTATGCCCACTCCGACACCCTTCGAGCAACATGGTCGAGTGATGAAGCTCACCCATCGCGATGCGTGAGAGAGGATGCTGCGACAGAGAGAGGACGCCGCTCTTGCGAGTTGGCGCGCTCGAGCCGCCGCCACGGTCCCTCGCCCGGCCCGGTTGCACCTATCGTCGCCCCGTCCTCCGGTGCCGAGCCGACGTTCCCGTCCAGCGGACCCGTCTCGACTCACGACGCAAGAAGGTGCGCCGCCGCCGTCCGGCCGCCGCCTAGAGAGTCCGGCCGTGGACGCAGCCCGCCCACCGCTGGGTTTGACGAGTCGGCCGTGGCCGCCACTCGGCCGTTCACGCTCTCGCTCCCGTTCGCGAGCTTCGCCGAGCCGCTCGCTTCGCCCCGCAATCAGCATCGCTTTGTGGTCGATCCGGTAGAGCATTGCCGATTAGTTTAGGTTAGCTAGCGATTGCTTGCCGAGCGATCTTTTGGGTTGCAAGCACTTTTGTTTCTTTTGTAGACGATGTGTTTGTATTCTGTGTCATGACTTAGCTTAGTGTATAAGCTTTGTTCGAGAGTCATGTAACACTTAACCCCCTTAATATAGTGTAGCCGCTCTAGGCTTTGTATTGTACTTGCTTGCTTCTTTTTGTTGGCTTTGTTCTTGTGCTGTGTGTGCCTTAGAGGGCTAGTGAACCTCATATACTCCTCTAGTTCTAAGCTTGAGTTTCTTCAGATGCCGCCAAGAAGAGCCGCGCCTGATCCGTGGAGCCTTCGCGCAGCCGAGGAAGAGGCCGTGGCCGTGGTCGTGGCCAAGGCCGAGGACAGAACCGCCTCCACCACCAAAGAAACCCGACAATGACCCAAGTCATGTTTCAGCAGACTCAGATTCTCCAGCGTTACTAAACAATCGCAGACGACCGATCGCAACTCCAAGTCGGGCGATTTTCTCAGACCGACCTCTCACCTTTGCGGCCAATGAACCGCTAGAAGTCAAGATCGCTCGGGGACACCGAGAAGAAACTCCGCCTTGCCCATTGCTCAAATGAAGACAAGGTGGATTTCGCCACCCATCACCGAAAAGCGCGCCTGCTGCTCAGTGGGAGAATTACCTCGCCGCCCGAGGTGATGAGAATCTAGAGGAAGAAGAAGCAGGAATAGCTAAGTCGTAGCATCTACGATTGGAGCCCCACAAGATCAGCGCCTCCGCCGCAATAGAAGAAGTTGCGGAAATACAACAAGTGAAGTTGAACCCGCATGGCACCGATTCTGCGAGGAATTCAAGGCGCTTTGGGGCCAACCGTCAGTGGAACAATGAGATTGAAGAAGAACGAATTGAGCTCTCAAGCGGTCGATGTCGATAAATGAGTATCTAACCAAGTTTAACTGACTTGCTCGCTACGCCCCCAATGATGTAGCTGATGAAGAAGAGAAAATCGACCGCTTTGTTGAAGGAATGCGGGAAGACATGAGAGGACAGCTTATCCTCCATGATTACTCTAGCTTCCAGCAGTTAGTTAATAAAGCCCTCATTTGTGAAAATGAGAAGAAGACTGCGGAGATTAGCCGCAAAAGGAAGATGTCATTTCAGAGGCCACAAGGTAGCTTTCCCCAGAAGCCTACATTCCAAGGCAGCTCATCTTTCAGATCGTCTGCAGCCTCCTCTCAGAAAACTCAAGTTTCCACCCCGCGTCCCCAAGGAAGTGGATTCGGTGCTCTCCGCCCGCCGGGCAACCAAGCAGCAGATCAACCAAAGAAGAAACCTCCTTTGCCGCTGTGGAGAAAAAGGACACTTCGCCAATCGTTGTCCTACCCGTCAGAATGCTCCAGCAAGACTCAACACAGGAGTAACGCCAGTTCAAGGCAGGACCCCAGCCCCAAGCAAGAGTCACCAGACTTCACAGGCATCAAGGTCTACACCAACACAAAGCCATGGCCGTGTGAACCACGTCACAGCCGAGGAAGCTCAAGGTGCCTCAGGAGTACTAATGGGTACGTTCCCTGTTAATTCAGTACCCGCACAAGTTTTGTTTGATTCTGGAGCTTCGCACTCTTTTATTTCAAGAAAGTTTGTTGAAAGGCTTAAGTTGCCAACCTATAAGTTGAAGAAACCCGTGGTACTTAGCTCACCCGGGGGATCCCTTTATGCTACCTCAGTCAGTCCCAGGGTAGAAATTGCTATGGAACATTCCGGATTCCTAGCAAACCTTCTGGTGCTAGAATCTCAAACGCTGGATATCATCCTAGGGATGGATTGGTTGGCCAAATATCAAGGATTGATAGATTGCGCCAACAGGAAAGTGGTGCTCACCAAGAACCCAGAGACCACAATAAGAGTTAGTGTGGATCGTTCCTCTCCTTTGAAAAGAACAATCCACCACCTTGGAGAGTTGTCCCTAGAGACAACGCCTGTAGTTCAAGCTTACCCGATGTCTTCCCGGAAGAATTACTGGGCATGCCACTGCATGAGATGTTGAGTTTGTCATCAACTTGAAGCCGAGGACAGCCCCAATTGCTAAGAGACCATACAGAATGGCACTGACGAACTTGAAGAACTTAAGACACAAATTGAAGACTTGCAAGACAAAGGTTTCATTAGACCTAGTTCTTCTCCACGGGTTCGCCGATTCTCTTTGTGAAGAAGAAAGATGGCACCGCCCGATTGTGCGTGGACTACAGAGCACTCAATGATGTGACCATCAAGAACAAGTATCCCTTACCTCGCATTGATGATCATTCGATCGGTTGACAGAGCATCGTTTTCTCCAAGATAGACTGAGGTCGGATACCATCACTTAAGATCGTGAATGAGGATATTCCTAAGACGGCTTTTACCACCGGTATGGCTGTATGAGTTCAACGTCATGCCGTTTGGCTTGACCAACGCCGACCTACTTCATGAACCTCATGAACAAAGTATTCATGGAGTACTTAGACAAGTTTGTTGTCGTGTTTATAGACGACATCTTGATCTATTCAAAGACCGATGAAGAACATTCTGCACACTTGCAATTGGTCTTAGAAAATCTTAAAGAGAATCATCTTTATGCCAAGTACAGTAAATGTGAATTTTGGCTTCATGAAATCAGTTTCCTCGGACACATTGTATCCGCTGGAGGAATTGCAGTTGATCCATCCAAAGTAGCAGCTGTAATGGAATGGAAACAACCCACATCGGTGACGGAAGTGCGTAGTTTTCTCGGCTTGGCCGGATACTACAGACGCTTCATTGAAGGATTCTCTAAGCTTTCCAAACCGATGACCCATCTGCTTAAAAAGGAAAAGAAGTATGATTGGACAGAAGCTTGTGAAAAGAGTTTCCAAGAATTGAAGAAGAAGTTAACGCACGGATTGATCTGCGGACATCCATCAAGACTTCGAAGTCTATTGTGATGCATCGCGCCAAGGTCTTGGTTGTGTGCTCATGCAAGGAGGAAAAGTTGTAGCTTATGCTTCAAGACAACTCCGTCCTCACGAAGACAACTATCCAACTCATGATTTGGAGTTAGCAGCAGTAGTGCATGCCTTAAAAATTTGGCGACATTACTTGATTGGAAATCATTGTAATATCTACACAGACCACAAGAGTCTCAAGTACATTTTCACCCAATCAGACCTCAACCTCCGACAAAGAAGATGGTTAGAGTTAATAAAGGATTATAACTTGGATGTCCATTATCATCCTGGAAAGGCTAATGTAGTTGCCGATGCATTAAGCCGTAAATCCTACTGCAGTAATGTCATGATTCAGGAACATCACCCTGAGCTCTGCAAGGAATTTGAAGCCCTCAACCTTGAGTTAATAAAGCAAGGCACACTAGCCACTGTAGAGGCCCATCCAACTCTAGAAGAGCAAATCAAGGCCGCTCAAGAGGGACATCCTGGAGTCTAGAGATTCAAATACCTCATGGCAAAAGGAAAGGCCCCTAAGATGTCAGAAGATCAGCAGGGAATCCTATGGTATGGGAAACGTCTCTTTGTTCCCCACCAGAAGGAACTCAAAGATCTGATTTTAAAGGAAGCTCACAGTTCTGCTTACACCCTGCACCCAGGCAGCACCAAGATGTACCAAGACATGAAGATTTTGTATTGGTGGCCACGAATGAAAAAAGATATCGCGAGTATGTAGCTTGTTGTGATGTATGTCGTGAATCAAGGTGAACATCAAAGACCACCGGATTGCTACAACCCTACAGATCCTCGGTGGAAATGGGAAGAAATCGGAATGGATTTCATTACGGTCTACCTCGAACTAAGTCCGGATGTGACTCGGTATGGGTTATAGTTGTGATTGACTAAAGTCGCCCACTTCATCCCTGTGAAGACAACTTACAAGGGAGACAAGTTAGCCGAGTTATACATGGCTCGTATCGTGTGTTTGCATGGAGTACCCAAGAGAATAGTCTCCGATCGAGGTTCTCAATTTACCTCGCATTTCTGGGCTAGTTTGCATGATGCCCTTGGAACACACCTTACCTTCAGCACAGCCTATCACCCGCAGACCGATGGTCAGACGGAAAGAACAAATCAAATCCTAGAAGACATGCTTCGAGCTTGTGCTTTGGAGTTTACCGTAGACTGGGAAAAATGTCTACCGTATGCCGAGTTTGCATACAATAATAGTTACCAGTCAAGTTTGAAAATGTCCCCATTTGAGGCACTGTATGGAAGAAAATGCAGAACTCCTCTGCATTGGTCAGAATCAGGTGAAGGATATGTCTTCGGACCAGATACTCTCAAGCAAGCTGAAGAGAAAGTTCGACTAATCAGAGATCGCCTTCAAGCGGCTCGGTCTAGGCAGAAGAGTTATGCCGACAACCGTCGAAGAGACTTAACCTTCGAAGTTGGAGATCTTGTGTATCTCAAGGTATCGCCGCCGTGGAACCCGAAGATTCAAAGTTAAAGGCAAGCTCGCACCAAGATACATAGGCCCGTTCGATCACCGCTAAGCGTGGAGAAGTTGCCTATCGGCTAGAGCTACGAAAGTTTGTCGACGTCCACAACGTGTTCCATGTCTCTCAACTAAAGAAATGTCTCGAATACCAAGAGCGGACTCGCCGAAGCCATCGCGCTTGAGAAAGATTTGACTTATCGAGCACCGATCAAGATCCTCGGCGTCGCCGAAGCGGACAAGACGTCAAGTCATCCGCCTTTGCAAGGTTCGATGGAGTCATCACTCACCAAAGAAGCCACCGGGCGAGAAGATCAACTTAAGCTGGATTTCCGTCCACGTTCTCGGAGCAGCCGAATCTCGGTCGAGATTCCGTTTAAGGTGGGTAGGATTTGTGAGGCCCTTTCCCCTTCCGGGTCAACCCCTCGCGGACCCCACCCTCTCCCCGTCACCCCTTGCCGGACCCCCTCCCGACTTGTCGCCTCAGGCGCAGAGCGCCGTAGCCGCCATCATCACGCCGTCCTCGCACGCACGCCGCCGAGCCGCCATGATGCCTCCGTGCGCGCGCGCGTCCGCGCGCCGCGCCGCTCGCGGACCCCCTTTCTTGCGTCGCTTTAAAGCCCGCCCGCGCCTTCTTTCCCCGTTCCTCCCGTTTCTCCCTTTCCTCCCCAAGCAAGAACCCGAGAGCAAGAAGAGTAGAAAGGAGAGGAAGAAGAAGGGCCAAGCCTACCTCCGTCGTTGCCGCCGTCGCCGCCGCCGTTGCGTGCCTCGGGACCCCTCGCCCCGTCGCGCCACCGCCGCGAGCCACGGTCTCTCTTCACCTCGTCATCATCGCCTCCCCGTGCGCGCCGCTTCCCCGCGCGCCGCGCCGCGTGAGCCCTCCTCGCACGCCGCCGCCGCCGCCTAGCCCCTCGCTCGAGTGGCGCGGCCGAAACCCTCGCCTCCGCTTGAGGCCGCGGCACCACGGGCGCGCGGCGCGCTGGCGTTTGCTTGCGGGCGAGCGCCGTGGTGGGCAGGTGGCGTCGCGCCTCCGCCCGAGTCGCGCGGGCCATTTGTTGGCCGTGGGCCTTTTCCGTTTTCTTTTTTGTGGTTTTCTTTTCTTTTTCTTTTTCAATTTAAAAGTCAGACTTTAAATTTTATTATCTCCCTCATTTCAACTCCAAAAATTGTGAAATAAATTTCTAAAAATTTCTAAAATCAAGATCTTGCTAATGGCATAGGTCTTGTTCAATTTGGAGTTCATTTGAGTATTCTTGTGTATTTATTAGTCCTTTTGCCTGTTGTGTCTTTTTCCGGTACCTCGCCCGCGTAGATTTCGGAGACGCCGGAGACCTCCACGTCGATCAAGGACAAGACTACTCGGACTCTCTCCCCTACAACCAAGGCGAGTCAATACTTTGATCATATTGAGCCTACATTTTATGCAAATTATATTCTTTTAAAATAGCAAATTGCATGCTTTAATTCTTTAATCAAATGTATGTTAAAGCTTAAGGTAGTTAATTACCCATTTGTTGAATAATTAATTATTATGCCATCCTTGACAACTTGAATCCCTTAATTCCATTGTCACCCTAGTCATTATATGGTAATACTAGCTATAGGTTGTACTTAAGCGACATGCTAGCCTTGCTTAAGTACCGGGACATTAAAATGTCCTAATCATCATCTTTTCAATCATAAAATGATTTGGGCAGTCATTGAGGGTAAATGACTGAGATGGTTGAATTTGCTGTATTTTACATGTCAAAAACCCTAAACTGCTAATACCCGTCTAGGCGGATGGTAAGATGGTGGGTGCGGATGTAGCACGAGAATGGTGGGAATGTGGTTGAGCCGTCCAGACAACCCTAAGGACTTAATCTTGTCACGACCTCCTGTGTATAACAAGTACAACCACAAGTCTGCAACAAACTGCGACTTGGCTTAGTACATTTATCAAATCCTGAAAATCATCTCACTGGAGGGTTAAAGGAGGCACAAGCTCTGGGTATGTCGGGCTTGGATGGGACACCGAGTCAAGGGTGAAGTTCGCGATCGAGGTGTAGCCACGCTACGCCGATGCCGCGAGGTGGACATCCCGCGCAACGTATGGGCATAACCCCATATGGGTGAGACGAGGGAAGGGGCGAGATATTTAGAAAAGTTTTTGTGACAACCTCTCGACTACACGACTACGGAATCGTGTAGGGCAACGAGTTAATTGTCTCTTGTGGGTAAAGTGTACAATCTCTGCAGAGTTATAAACTGTTTAAACAGCCGTGCCTACGGTCAAAGGCGGACATGGGAACTTAACTTGAGTTAGTTCTATTTCAAAAATATTGTGGGTGGTATGAAAATTGTGGCGGGCTCACCTAGCCCTGAGATTGGTTATTCCTGGGTCTTTGTACCCAGTGTCGTTTAGTGGTGGATGTAACCACAATCAAAATAAGCATGAAGGTGGAGGTAACCTCTGCTGATACAAATATTGCACAATTTCTCTCTTTAACTAAAATGAAATTCGTCAAAAATGCTAAGTACTAGGAATTTGTACTTATGATATTTAAAAGTATTGCTTTCGCAAATAAAAGAACCGAGCCATCCTTGTAAGCCTTGCATGTATATCATTGCATTGTGTATTGGCTCATGAGCACGGTAGTTGTGCTCATCCTCGCTCTCCCAAACCCTTGGATGACGCGATGGAGGAGACTATGCTTACTACGAGGAACGAAGTTGATGGACAAGGAAGCGATAAAGAGTAGTCTAGGATCGTAGTCTAGGCCTCGACGCACCTAAGTTGACTCGTTGGTACTTGCATACAACCGATATTACCGGTCCTTGGATAATATCGATCATTACACGTGGTGCCCGATCGCTTACTGTGAAGAGATGAGCTCTACCCTTTTCTTCCGCTATCGCATTCGGTTGTTACGTATTGTAATCAATTTGGCTTTGATCATTTGTTGTAAACTTCGACCCGGCGTGGTCTATGTCACTCTGTTGTTTGTAATAATGATACTTTAGTTCACGCCATGTATGAATGATTCAGCAATGCCTGTGAGTGCTATCTATTGATCCAGGGAATAGCACATTGTTTTCACAGAGGATTCGGATTAGAAAATCCGGGTCCGACAGATGCGGAGGAGCTCCTTGTCTACCGCAGGAGGTAGACTGCCAGAAGGTACATGTACATCCCCAAAACATACATAATTTGTTGGCTGTTTGTTGTAAAGAATGATCTTAATTTTGTGTTACCTAAGGTCGGAGCGCCGCCGGAGGTTTTCAATCGTCTCTCCTTGCTAATGAGTTTGAGTCGAACTCGGACAACATGCAAGAACAACTTGTGATATGCTAGTGAGGTACAGAGAGAAGTAGTGTTGAACCAATCCAAGAAGCCGATGAGTTCTTCAGGAGCTTGGAGGCACAGATTTCTAGCTAGTTTAACTTTGTAACTTTATTCTTTTTTCCCATTCGGATGGGACGTTGTGAAACCTTTTAGTTTTCCTTTTCTATAATGTGTTTGCGATCAGAATTATAATTGGATTTTAGTTGTCTTGTTAGAGGTTGCATATGGAAACTACTGTCCAGCAATTGATTAGTTTGGCTCAAAATCTGATTTTTTTTTGCAATAGAAAAAGTAATCACAGACGGTTCTTGTTCAGAACCATCTCACAGACAGTTCTTGTTCAGAACCGTCTGTGATAGCTTTTTTCATAAACGGCTCAAAAACCGTCTGTGATGATTCATGTCATCACTGACCCATAGACTCAAGCCGCTCACGAAACCGTCTGTGATGGCGTTTTTGAATCGTCTGTGAAGACCTTTTCTGTAGTAGTGAATACTCCTACTACACTCTCTCCTTTAACATAGAAAACAATTCTTTGGCTACAATAACACTTTGTCAGCTCGAACAAGATAAGTTCCTAAGGTCAAACCACATGAACAACTTAAAGAACCAATAAAATCTTTCAACACGTTATTTTTCTCGGAATAGTTTCAACTACCACATAAATCATGAGGTCCAAATGATCACAACCGCAAAACTTGAAATATTTTCATTTACAGGATACCACGAAAGGCAATCAAATTATTCTCTTCTTAAAGGAATCAACGTCACTCTCACAACCTTATAATGTTAATCTTGCTAACATCATATAATGCACTCCTGACAAGAACCAACATACCTTACTATCCCATCCTCAACCTTTCCAAAGAAACACAATAACTTATTTCATATTCTTTTTTTTCTATGAGGTTACAATACTCAACTTGGTCAAGAGAATATCTAATGCACAAACCACACTATCAAAGTAAACCATCTTTTAACAAGGGCATGCTGCCCCAGGTCATCCTCACAAAACACACATATAGATCACCTTTAAATTCCAACTATTCACCTATTAGTAATGCTCAAAATCAATTTAGTGTACACCAATTCCGATCTAGTGGTTATCATAGACATTTGATGATTATTCAGTCATGGATTTATGGTCATTTCTCTATTTGCATTCCTACTAGCAAATATAAGATCATCAAGCAGCCAATTAAAGAAAAATTTTAGATTATTATCCACTAGGACAATAGTGAAATACATCCTTGTCTCTCACTTTCTACACAGTTAAATCAATCCATTGAGATCAAGTAATCCAACAAGTTTAGCAAACTAAACTATTTTAATGATCAACCATCTCATCAAAGACATACATTATCCTACCACTCCACCATCATGTAAACATAGATCACCAATTACATCCCCTCAGTTCATCTCTTAGTGATGTTCAACACCATACTTCGATACATAATAATTGTACCTAGCAATTACATATGATCATTACATATCCATAAAAGATAACTCCAAGATTAATATCCACTAAGACAATAATCTAACGCCTTTTGGACTTAACCAGCCCAAAGGGTTAGATTAATCCGTTGAGACTTGTAAATCCAATTTACCCAAGAAGCTTACCAAATTGATCACCCATAGTGATCAAACTAGTTCATCAATGTTCCACACCTCTTAATAACTCTATCGGTTCCAATTAGGAATAGATATACTCTTAATCTCAACTCATCATACAATCATTACAAGGTAGCCATAAGTTATCCATCCACGCTACCAAGGACATCTGTTAAGATTAATTATGCATCACACTACTGACCCAACTTGACATCTCGTACATTATCATTTAATTAAAACCTCTTAGTCAAGTATGATAAGACATCACTAAAAGGTTTTAACACCTTTCAGAAAAGAAAGGCATTAAACTTCATTATTCGAAATAAACTTGCAATATTTTAATGAACTTGCAACAGAAAACTTTTTTTGTCCAAAATATCAAACGAATAAATGTGTCATGTTTTCCAATAAGAAAAATGAAACAACCATGGAAATATCGATCTCGCCAATGAACAATGTTCATAACTAGCAAAAACAACTCAACAGTCGGATGAGCCAATAACTACTCCATAACACAAATAGAGACCAAGTGAAATCCCAACAACTACCTTATAACCAATATCACAAGAAAATTCATCATCGGCAACTATACCCAGAATTAGCTAATGTAACATCCCAAGTTTGGACTTGTGTTTCAAATGTAAGAAAATGAGTAGAAATTAAAACTTTTTCTTACATCATGTATTTCCTGGATGTTCTAAACAATTCTTGTAAAAGAAATATGGAAATACAAAGTCACAAGTGATTTGATCCAAACCTTGATCTTCCAAAAACAATCTTGTCAAACCTTATGATCATTCCTAGGAAATATTTTTCCTAAGTTCCAGGGTTGATGTGTGACCCCTCTGAAAAATTTCACAATTTTTTAGAAATTGTTTGAATATATTTGGAGGGCAGTCAAACCTGTTTAAGTCTCAGTCAAACCCTAGCTCAGCACCTTACAGAATTTTGCAGAATGATGCACTGCATAAAAACCTTTGAAAATTTTATACAAGGTTAATATCTTAGTTAGCAAGCTCCTGTAAAAATTTCAGAATTTTTGGAGTTGTTTGCTACCTCAAATAAATCCCCAAAGTCTGTCTCAATTCAAAAACCCTAAAAACTAAACACTAGTCTGAGCCAGACTTGGGCTCGAGTCAAACCAGAGCCCAACCATCTTGACTCGGTTGGACCAAGTCCTTAAGCCGCACTCGGGAGCGTGGTTTGAGCCGTTAGATTTTGATCTTAGGGCTCACGACCTCCCCATCGTTTCAATCTCGGGCGATCTCATGTGCTCTGGGCCGCCCATTTCTGATCCAAGGGCCCACGACCACCCTAGCCTTCGCTGGTCTTCTTCTTCCTCGTGCCGTGCGCAGTACAGTGAGCAGTATGGCCTAGGTCATGTCTTGCTCCCTCGACAACGCCTACTTGTCGAGACAGTAGCTGCGTGGCAGCGCTTTCGGCCAAAGCCGTGTCTCGCGCTGCTCCCGCCGTCCCAGCTCTGTCGTGGATTTGAGTTCGTCGTAGCTCACCGCGGGGGCCCCCTTCTCTTTGTGCCATTGTTCGCTGGTTCCTTAAGGCCTCCGAGCTCCCCCTTTTGCTTTCCTTCCACACCCCTAGTCACCCCCCATCTCACCTTCTGTTTGTGGAACTCAAAACTCCGGAAACACCAAATCCGTCATTTTCGGGACCTTGGAGCTTTTCATCATCGTCAGAGCTCCAGTGGTTCTTTAGTCCATCCTTCACTCCATTTTTGGACCTCTGGTCGTCGTCAAGCTGTGCCCTAACTCCATTTTTGGTTTGCTTCCACAGGAGCAGCTGGATTGGAAATTTCACGATTTGCGGCCGTAGGGGGACTTCATCGTTCCCAGCTCCGGTAAAGGTCCTCCGTCCAATCCCGTGGTCCTAGACCACCTCTAGGTTTGTGCGACGCCATCCTGACCATCCTTTTTGCTTCTAGTTGATTAGGGTCCCTTGTCGTCGTCATCTTCTCCGCCTCCGGCGTCGGTCTCCGCCGCTGGGTCTCCTCCGACTTCCCTCAGTCCTCTTCTGTGCCCTGGTGAGTTCACTTTAGCCTCCTAGAGCTCGAGCACTAGCTAGATTAGCTCGTAGTGCACCTTTTTCGCGTTTTCAGTTTTTGCCGAAACCACTCCTCCGCCCCTCTCCGGCTCGCCAGCGTTGCAGGCCAGCTCCGCCGTCGAGAGTGCTACCATTAGGTTCGCAATAGTATTGTGCTTGTTTTGGTACCTTAGTTGCGCGCCGCCGTGGCCAAGGCCGCCGGCGACAAGCTGGTGACCTAAGCGCGGTGCTCTATACGTTGTCGCGTTTTTGTTAAGTCATAAGACCTCCTAGGTTCTATCCTGACCGTCCATGATCTCTGTGGTTAGCTCTCAACCGTTAGATCCTTTTGGGTGAACTCTAGTTGCCAGGACCTCCTTGAGGTCATCATGGACGTTTAGGAGCACCTCGAGCTAGATCCTAGCCATAGAGTCTTTTTCGGTAAAAGCTCTAAGTCACAAAACCTCTTGGAGTAATCTTGGCCGTCAAGGACCTCTGTGGTTTAGCTCCCAGCCGTAAGATCTTCTTCTTAAAACCTTTAAGTGTCAAGACCTCCCTTGGCTTCAATCTTAGCCGTTAAAGACCTCTCTAAGGTTAGATCTGGGCCTTAAATTCCTTTTGATAGAATTTTAGTCGCAAGACCTCCCCCTAGCTTAGATCTTGGTCGTTAAGACCTCCCTAGGCTGAATCTTAGCCGTAGGGATCACCCTCTGTGTTTCTGCAAAAGACCACCATGGTCATTTTGCGAAAATCACCCCCAGGACCTCTCCCAGGGTCCTCTTTGCAAAAGACCACCCCTCGTCCTTGTAAAGAGAACCTGCGGACCTCCCTCCGCTTTAATCTGGACCGTTTGGGATCTCCCTATGGAGATCTGAGCCATCCAGATCTCCTCCTGTTAAACCTTCTCTTTGATGACCTCCTCGTGTTAATCTTGACCGTTGAAGACCTCCCCTGCGAGATTTTAGCCGTCGGGATCTCCCTCCTTTAGATCTTGTCGCGTAGGACCTCCTCCGAGTAAATCTAGGCCGTTCGGGACCTCCTCTGGTAGATCTTGGCCGCCCCAGACCTCCTCCATTAGGACCTTAACCTTAGGACCTCCCCGTAGCTCTGGACCGTTGGATCTTCATCTAACGGGCTGGACCTCCTCGGCGCGTTTAGAGCTCTTAGCGTTCTAGTCTTTGTGGACCGCCCGATTCTCGATCTACGTCTCAGATCTTGAGTACATTCGGACTTTTGATTGTATCGGTGATCTGGGCTGTTCATCTTTAGATCTATGGCCCAGCGTGGTTGGGGCAATTGGGAAGTCCGATTGTCACCTCCTTTGAGTACCGTTGGATCTAAATCCAACAGTGAGGTGGTGTTGGGCGCTGGGCGCACTCGTTCGGCCGCGCGCGTGGGTCATTCGATTTGCGATCAGCGGCCCATGAAGTTCCATGTCGATTCTTTTTGCGTAGGTTTTGTTTATTTCTGGTAAGCCTTTATTTGACAACTAAAAATTGCATTAAACTTTGAAAACTCATAACTAATTCGTTTTAAATCCTTTTTAGATGTTTCCAACTGTGTTAAATTCATGTTTCACTAAAGTTTAATCTAAAAATGCTTTTAGACTTGGTTCTGTACCAGAAAATTTTGTAAACAATGTTATGTTGTTTCAGTCATTATTGAATATTCCAGAAATTAAATTGAAACTTGTAAAATGCATAACTTTTTCTGTATAACTCCAATCTGAGCAAACTCAAGCTTGTAAAATTCCTCTGTTAGCATACTTTAATATGAAATAGGTTTTGATCATGGTTTTATTTCTAAAAAATGATATGTGCTAGTTTTACAACTTAGAAAAATCATAAGTAATTCATTTTACCTCCAAATTGGGTAAACTCAACTTTGCTGTTCTTAGGATGTCATTATCTACCTGCCATAAAAATTTTAGGTTCTAGGTCATTCTAGAAATTTATACCATGAATAGTAACAGTAATTAATTTAGTTGAATTTCCAGGCTGAGAGAATTTGTTTTAGCTATAACTTTTGTATGCTTAGTCCAGATGACTTGATTCTTGTTCCTAAATTCATTTAAAATCATAACCTTGCTGCTATATAAATTTCATGAGATTTGGATGGTTTTTGCTATTGAGTCTTGTTTAGTGTTCTTCGTTCTTATTGGTTTTATCGTATTTTTTTGCATTAAGTTTCGAAGATATTATTGATCTTGAATCTGATCCTCAGCAGCCAGACTCTGACCTCCAGCAAGGTAAACAGATGTAGCATTCATTTTATCATGTTGTTCCTATTATTTTTAAATTCCAATATGTTGTTTGCAAATTCTACGTATGCATTGCTATCTTATTTTAAACTATTGTCGATTAGTTGACCTATTAGATGCATAATCTGTAATAAAATGTTTATCCTCTACTACTGAGCCTAGGACTATCTTGCTGTGATTTTGGGGTCGTTGCATGAGCCCTTGTCATTTAGTAGTTTTCGAGTATGTTGCTTAGTCATGCTTAGCTACCGGTAGAAATGGGCGATTATTGACTTGTCGATAACCTTGATCACACAAACTTATTATGATCTTTATGTTTCAGCTTTATGCTATATTTAATTGCAAAAACCAAAACTGAAAACAAAATGATTTCGACTTGGGCACAATGGTAAGATGGTGTGCTTTTGGGTGTGACTGGAATGGTGCCCGGGTCAATTAAGGACCGAACATCTTGTGAGTCCCTGTTATCCAGGCAATATTGTGTGCTAACCACACGAGGGGCATATGGAACCTCTCTTGACTTAGTACTTTGGCGTGTGTTAGCTACGAGTCGCAGGTGGGCGTGTGTGTGTTGTGTTGTGGTAAACTGAGGTGGTTCATGTGTTGGGAGCATTGTAGTTGTCCGAAAAGCTTTACCCCGAGGGGTAGTTGTCTTTTCGAATTTACAATGTAAGCATATGGGCTTCGGTCCATACGAGCGTTTCGTAGTTGATACACAATATTGGAAAACGTCTTGTTAGACTTAGCCGTGCCTGCATACCAAAGGGAGTATGCTAACCGTGGCTGGTGGAAAGGCGGTCTATCGTGTGGGTACATTGGTACACCCCTGCAGGGTTCAAACTATTCGAATAGCCTCATCCTAGGTTATGGACACGCTTGGGTAAACTTTTCAAGAGTTAGACTACAACTTTTAATTAAAACTTGATGGGTCGTACGAATCGGGGATTCGTGCTATGTTGTGGTGACTATTGGGTTAGTCACCTCTAGGTGGTTACTTGTTATTTATTGTTACTCGCTGTTATTTCAATGCTTAAAAACAGATTTTACCAATTGCCTTCAATCTATTACATTATGGTAAATGAAAATTGCTTTACGCATCCAATTAACCATATAACCAATCTCCTTTGATACAGTTTTCATGTAGCTATGTATAGGCTTGTTACTCGTAAGTCTTGCGAGTATATTAGTGTACTCACCTGCATTGCTTGTTGTGTGCAGAGGAAGAGGGTGAGCCCCAAGGGCCTCACTTTTGTGAGTTGTGCTGTGGCAGTGTTTGGGACGACTAGCTTGGCGGTCCGGTTGGTTGCCTTGTGGGTTAAGGCACACTAATTGGCTTTTGTTTATCGCCATCTTATGGCACTTTTGCTTCCACTGTCTTATGATACTTTGTTGTCATTTGGCCGGTCGGCCCCTCTTTTGTAATAACTCTATATTATGTATGTCTTTTGCTAGACTTGTTATTATGTGATGTATGGAATTGATACATGATTTTGTAAAGATGTATATGTGCTGCAATTCTGGGAAGCACATGTCCATCGAGACACGGTGTATTTTGTTTGTGATGCTAGGGCCAATGGAAGGCTAAGTATTACAACCTAAATAAACCGGGGTCTCACAGCCAAAATCAAGCTCAAGAAGAGAACAATTTTTCTAAAGAAATTCACCCTCAACACCTGTAACTATGGTACTCGGGGTAACCACTTCACTAATCTCATACCACGAACGGTGGTATAACCTGGCAAAGCCTAAGGCCACAACCACGACCTCAACCTCTCAACTGCAACTTTCATCACACATAACCATCATATTAATCAAATCATAAGCATTCATAATCAATTCATAACAGCAATGCTCAATGCGACATAACGAAAACGTAAATGCAATGCTTGACTCATTCCCATCTTACTGTGCACTAGTGTGTCAAGTTTTAGGTTAATTAACCATTTAACAAATTTTAGGAAATTAAGTTACCTAAGTTGTTAACCTATTCACTACGGACCTAAAGCCCGCTCTGATACCAACTGTAACACCCCAGCCCAACATAGAGCCTAGGATGCTACTAAACAACCTTACAGAATCACTTTACTTAAACATACTAACACATTTTCAGCAAGACATACAACAACAATTGATTTAGTTCTAATCAAGAAGATCTAGCACAAGCTACAAAAGCATGTTAAAGATTACCACCAATCAATTAATAATAACCAAGGCATGGATCTTACTCTTTCTCAACCAATAACCGAACTAAATGATTAATGGTACACAATGAGAGTAGTTCTTTAGCAAATAAATCTAAATCATCAAGATCCATCAGAATTATGAGGGTGCAAGACTAATCAAGTCATTCAATTTATTCTATCATATAGAAGTAAATAAATCAATATCTGAGATTTAAAAGCATAAATTGAAACATTTACGATAAAACTTGGCTACTGCAATTACAAGTAAAACATTCACCACGAAGGATGGACACAGTTTGAAAATAAAGGTAATAGCAAAAACATGTGGTTTTAGGTAAACAAGCTAATTTATTTCCCATGGGTGGTCATGTGTGATGTGCATCAAAACTACCCCTTCCCATGCATGTCGCTGTCTTGAGAGGTACCTAAAATGAACATCAACAACATGTGTGAGTCCACGACTCAACAAAGTACAATAGTGATAATAGGCAAAACATCACGATCAGCAGAAGTAGATATCAAATTCTCATATGAACATCAGCAAGGGGCCATAACTAAAGCTCTGCAATGCATATGTCAAGAATGCTCTTTCTTCCTTCTTTGCAATTACCGGTAATGTAGAGTAGTGCATCTGTCGATGCATACTCAAGCCTGTGCCCTCAGGCATAGGGACCTCAAGCCCACACTCCACAAGTGTGGGGACCCTTGCCTGTCCAATATATGACAGGGATCTCATGCCCATCCAATGCATGATAGGGACCTCAAGAGAAACAATTCTTGGCTATCACGAGTCCAAGATTCAGGAATGAATGCCATGATGCAAATGAACTTCATGTTCTCAATCCAACATGAGAGAATAATATTCAGTGATAGTATCATAGATAAAATTTCACAAGTAAACCATGGCAATTATCATGAATATAGCATCACAATTCACTCTACACTCCTTGCACTTGCCTCAACCGCGAGACAAACGATGAGGGCAGGAGGACTTTATCCCCGGTTCTCACCACCACCTAGTATTCGTAAAGTATACTAAGAACACCATTCAATGCGCATAGCAAAACAAGAAAACAAAATGAAATCATTCGCTCCTATTCGCAACCTGAAACTTTACCGATACATTCCAAAAACCCAATATGTCCAGAACTGACAGCTACCAAAGGAAAAACTATATTTTTTGACTCAAAGCTCCAAAAAATCATGAACTCAAGTTCTTTGGAACCTACACACGCATACCTACAACTTCTCAGGTGACCGGATGTTCAAATTATTTCATCTAAGCTTTTGTTTTTATCTCCGAAGACAGTTTTGTCTTCTTCGATACTATCGACTTAGGAATTTTGTATCTTTCAATTGGTACAACCAAACCCACTGAACTAACTCGTTCTAGAAACTACAGAGAACCAGCTTCCTCAATAAATTTATTATAGTTTCCCATTGTACAACAAAGGTTGCAAATAGAGCAATCTTTCCCTTCTGTCCTCTACCGCAGGACAGAACTACAACAACAACTTCAAAATTTCATAACTTTCTTTCTACATGTCCAAAAAATATGAACTTGGACTCCCTGGAATCATCAGGAAGTCATCTACATAACTCATGGAGATCAACTGATGAAATTCGTCCATCTCTAGACCCTAAATGACAGAACTAAGCTCACTGCCTGAAACCAGAGACTGAACGGGCACTCAAACTTGCAAAAAATTATAACTAAATCATTATAGAAACCAAAAATTGCAAATTAATAATTTCTCGGAAGCCATCACAATTACCCACATAACTCTAGGAGACCCTAAACGATGAATTTGCTTGGAACCAATTCAATCTTATGAATTAACAGAACTACAGAAACACGGATCTGCAACAGCAGAGTACTAATATGACTATAGGTGACAAATCACATATGAAAGATTTACAAAATCTAATGGGGAACATGGATTTACCACAAATTCTTCGTTGGACCTCGCTGAAGCCCTCGTGGAGATTTCTTTTCTTCTACCTCTTTGTAACATCCCAATTTTGGACTTGTGTTTCAAATGTAAGAAAATGAGTAGAAATTAAAACTTTTTCTTACATCATGTATTTCCTGTATGTTCTAAACAATTCTTGTACAAGATTTATGGAAATGCAAAGTCACCAGTCTTTTGATCCAAAACCTTGTCTTCCAAAAACAATCTTGTCAAATCTTGGGATCATCTCTTGGAAATATTTTTCCCAAGTTCTAGGGTTAGTGTGTGAACCCTCTGAAAAAATTTCACAATTTTTAGAAATTGTTTGAATGCTTTTGGAGGTCAGTCAAACTTGTTTGACTTTCAGTCATACCCTATTCCAGAACCTTGCAGAATTTTTGGAGAAAATACACTATATAAAAACCTCTAAAAATTGTATACAAGGTCAATATCTAAGTTAGCAAGCTCTTGTAAAAATTTCAGAATTTTTGGAGTTGTTTTGCTATCTCAAATAAATCCCCAAAGCTTGTCTCAATTTAAAACCCTAAAAATGGAACTCTGGTCTGAGTCAGACTTGGGCTCGAGTCAAACCTGAGCCCAAATCATTTGACTTGATCGAACCAAGCCGCCTTGGTTCTGAGCCGTTGGATTAAGATCCAACGCTCATGATCTCCTCTGTTGTTTTAAACCTTTGGAGCTTTGAGCAATCTCAGTCGTCCGGTTAAAATCCAACCGCCCACGATCACCGTAGCTTCTCTGGTCATCTTCTTCCTCGTGCCGTGCGCGTCCACAGTGCGTGGCATGGCCGGTCCTTTCGTGCTCCCTCATAAATGCCTACTTGTCGGGGCAAGGCTGCGCGTCAATGCTTTCAGCTCAAAGCCGTGCCTCACGCTGCTCCCCCTCGTTTCCAGTTTTGTCGCGGATTCGCGCTCGACCGCAGATCACAGCAGGGTACCCTTTCCTTGTGCCGAGCTCATTAGCTTCAAAAAGCCTCCGAGCTCCTGTTTTGGACCTCTTCTACTTCCCCAACTTACCCTCTGTGTGTTGAGCTCAAAAACCCCTGAAATCCCCAAATCACCATTGTTGACCCGTGAAGCTCCACTGTGGATATTGGTGCTTCAGTAGTTCTTCTTCAAATCTTTTTGTACCCTTTTGAGCTCCTTACCCTTATATTCATTTCCCCTAACTCAATTTTTGGTTTCATTCACATGAATCACTCAATTTTAAGTTTGGATCTTTTCGGCCGAATTCACCCCATTTTCTTCTCTAGCTCTGGTAAGTGGTTCTTTTGGCAATTAATTGTTCATGGACCTTCTGTGGGCCTTAATACAGCTATTTTGACCACTAGTGGTGTTCATTTTGGCTCAGGTCTCTATTTCCTCTTCATCTTCTTCGGCTCCAGCGAAGCTCCACCGTGGTCAAAGCTGCTCCGGCCATCTTTGAAGCCCTTCTTGGTTAAGGTAGCTTCTAATTAGTGCTTAGATGCTATGGCACCCGCTTCTTTGGACTGCTGCGGAGCTTTTGACCAGTTTCGCTTTCGGTCGATTTAGTCACCATCTTTGATTTCCGGCTCGCCGGCGTTCTAGGCCGTTGCTGCCGTCGAGGTCACCTCCACTGGGTGCGCAGCGTTTTTGCGAACCCATTTTGGCACTTTGTGGGCGTCGCCGTGGCCGGAGCCGCCGGCGATAAGCCGTTCTTTGCGTTTGGTTTTTGCCGGACCAGAACTCCCTCTGTGCCGTTGTCGTTAAGACAATCATTAATGGCTAATAATTGTTTAATCATTGCTAATCATGGTTTAGTAATAAATGGTTGTCTTAGTGTTGATGGTGTGCCACTGACAGTGGGCCCAGCCACATAAAAACCCCCCTGGCTGGCGCTATTCAACACCCGTAGGACATCAATTAATGTTAATCATTGGTAATTAGTATTGGCATTAAATGGCTGTCGGAAATGACTCATTGAGTCACTGTCATGTGGGCCCGTAGGCCTAAACCGCATAAACGGAGTCATTAGGACAAAGTTTAGTTTCATTAATTGTTAATCATTGTTAGCAATTAATGACTGTCTGAAATGGTCTATTGTGCCATTGCCTTGTGGGCCCCCGCCCACTTAAACCTCCTCTGTGCCAAATTATTAGGACACCTTTAATGCTAATCATCGCTAATCATTGGATCTAGCATTTAATAGCTGTCCTAAATCACCCTCTGTATCGTTTACTTGTGGGCCCGTGCATTTAAACCTTTCCGCGCGATTTAAACCCACATGTGTTATATGCGCGTATCGTGGACCGTCGATCTGGAGATCAACGGCCCAGATCTTCGGGAACTTTCGGGTCCCGGAGCGTCCAAGTCACTAGGGACCGTCAGATCTAGATCAACGGTCTAGATCTGAGTGGCCGTTCGGACCACCCGAGCTCCCAATCGCTCTGGATCGTCCATGTCGCGATCTGTGGTCACTACTACAAAACAGGTCATAGTAGACACCTCATCACAGACGGTTCGTTTGGATCCGTCTGTGTTGTCTTATCACAGACGGTTCGTTTTGAAACCGTTTGTGATAGGTCATTATCACAGACGGTTCGTATTAAGAACCGTCTGTGAAGTATCATAGACAGTTCGTGATACGAACCGTCTGTGATATGTCACCATGGCTTGAAATTTTCCTTACTCTGTAAAATTTCAAGCCATAGTAAAATTTCAAGCCATGGTAAAATCCAAGTCACAGACGGTTCTTAATACAAACCGTCTATGATAAGTATCTCAACACAGACGGTTCTTAATACGAACCTTCTGTGATGAGATACTTATCACAGACGGTTCGTGATACCAATCGTCTATGATATGTCATCACAGACGGTTTTTATATGAAACAAATGCGTGATTCGCAGTAGGAGTTCAAAATTTTGAATGCGTGCGCGGGAGGCAAAATATTTTGGTATTTTTATATATTATGGCCGACCTCCTCTAGGCGCTCAGTCTCGCACTCCTGCAGTCCCGGTCCTCCTCTGGGCTCGATCCTCCCTTGCTCCCGCAGTCTTCCTCCGAGCTCCGGCTGGTCGCTGCTCCTGCGGTCCTCCTGCAACTCCCGGCCCCCCGCTACTCCTCCGCGTTCCGGTCCTCCCTTGCTCCCGCAGTCCCCAACCTCCGACGCGGTCTTCCTCCCCAACAGCTAAGAATCGACGCTGACACCAACGCCGACCTCCTCTAGTCCTCCTCCGACGTCGACGCCGACCTCATCCAGTCCTCCTCCGACACCGACGTCTCTGGTATATGAGATTCTGTTGGTACTTTTGTATATGAGCTTCTGTTAGATTCAGATCCAGATTTGTATGTATGTGCTTATGGTACTTGTGTTAGATTCATATCCAGATTTCTGTTAGATTCTCCTCCAGATGCTACTTATGTTGGTACTTGTATATGATCGAGTGTATGAGTGTATCAATGAATCCATGGCTTGAGAAATTTATTGGGAGACTTGGGACTTAGAATCCATGTATGTGTATCAATGAATCAATGTTTGGGAGGCTTGGGAAATGATAGTGTATGTGTATGAGTGTATCCATGAAATGGTAGTATTTTTTTTGTAATAAAAAAAGCTATCACAGACAGTTCTGATTATGAACCATCTGTGATATGTGGATATCACAAACGGTTGGTAAATAGAACCGTCTGTGTTGTGACTTATCACAAACGGTTCTAATTATGAACCGTCTGTGATATGTGGATATCACAGACAGTTGGTAACTAGAACCGTCTGTGTTGTGACTTATCACAGACGGTTTTTTTAACCGTTTGTGATAACCGCCAGTTATCACAGACGGTTCCGAACCGTCTGTGATGACGTTTTCTGTAGTAGTGGGTTGAGATCGGTGTGCCGTTCGGGTCACCCGAAGTGCACTGCGCCCTGAGCCCTCCATCTTAATCTACGGTCGAGGTTGGTTTGAGCATTCGCGTTGCCCGAATGGCCCAATCCACGTGGACCGTTGGATTTTGATCCAACGGTGAACCTCTTTAGAATTGCGCGCGTGCGCTATTTCTCCAGCGCGTGGGCCGTTGGATCCCGAATCAAAGACCCATGTTCGTCCACGTCGTTTTATTTTTGATAAGTTTGATTATATTTTGGTAAGCCTTTATTTGTCAATTGAAAATTGTATTAAAACTTTAGAAACTCATAACTAATTTATTTTAAATCCTTTTTAGATGGTTCCTACTGTATTAAATTCATGGTTCACTAAAGTTTAATATAAAAATGCATTTAGACTTGGTTTTGTGCTAAGAAATTTTGTAGACAATATTATCTTGATTTCAGCCATTTTAGAATATTCCAGAAATTGAATTGAACCTTGTAAAATGTATATCTTTTTATGTATAACTCCAAACTAAGCAAACTCAAGCTTGTAAAATTCCTCCGTTAGCATACTTTAATATAAAATATGTTTTGATCATGATTTCATTTCTGAAAAATAACATGTGCTAGATTTACAATTTAGAAAAATCATAAGTAATTCATTTTAACTCCAAATTGAGTAAACCCAACTTTGTTGATATTAGGATGCCATTATCTACCTACCATAAAAATTTCAGACTTTAGATCATCCTGGGAATTTATGCCATGAACAGTACCAGTAATTAATTTTATTGAATTAACAGGCTGAGAGAAATGGTTTTAGCCATAACTTTTACATGCTTAGTTCAAATGAAGTAATTCTTGTTCCTAAAACGGTCTAAAATCAATCTCTTACTGCTGTATGAATTTCATGAGATTTGGATGACTTTTGCTGTTTGGTTTTGTTTGGTGTTCTTCGCTCTTATTGGTTTATCGTATTTTTGCGTTAGGTTCCGAAGATAATATTGATCTTGAATCTGATCCACAGCAGCCAGACTCCGCCCTCCAGCAAGGCAAGCAGATGTAGCATTCATTTGATCATGTTGTTTCTACTATTTTCAAATTCTAATATGTTGTTTGCAAATTCTACGTATGCATTGCTCTCTTGTTTTAACTATTGTCGATAGTTGACCCATTAGCTGCATTATCAGTAGGCAAATGTTTATCCTCTACTACTGAGCCTAGGGTTACTTGCTGTGATTTTGGGTTCGTTGGATGAACCCCTGTCACTTAGTAGTTTACGAGACGATGTGCTTAGCCATGCTTAGCTATCGGTAGAAATGGACGGTTATCGACTTGTCGATAACCTTGATCACACAAACTTATTATGATCGCTTTGTTTCAGCTTTGTGCTATGTTCAAATTGTAAAAACTGAAAATGAAAACAAAACAATTTGGACTTGGGCTCAATGGTATGTTGGTGTGTTTTTTGGTGTGACTGGAATGGTGCCCGAGTCATTTAAGGACCGAGTTACTTGCGCCACCGTTCTGAGCATTTTGCGTGCTGACCACACTAGAGGGTATGGGACCTCTCTAGACTTAGTACTTTAGCGTGTATTGGGTACGAGTTGCAGGAGGGCGTGTGTGCGTTGTGTTGTGGTAAAATGAGATGGTTTATGTGTTGGGAGCATTGTAGTTATCCGAAAAGCTTTACCCCGAGGGGTAGTTGTATTTTCAGCTTTACAATGTAAGCGTATGGATTTCTATCCATACGAGCAGCTCGTAGTTGATACACAAAATTGGAAATGTCTCGTAAGACTTAGCCGTGCCGGCATACCTTTGGTAGTGTGCTAATCTTGTGGCTTAAAGGCGGTCTGAAGTGTGGGTACATTGGTACACCCTTGCAGGGTCAAAACTATTCGAATAGTCTCGTCCTAGGTTATGGACACGCTCGGATATGCCCTGTAAGAACTAGACTACAATATTTTAATTAAAACTTGATGGGTGGTATGAATTAGGGATTCATGCTATGTTGTGGTGGCTTTTGGGTTAGCCACCTCTAGGTGGTTACTTGTACTTATTGTTACCCGTTGTTATTTCAATGATTAAAAACTGCTTTGTTAAATTGCCTTCAATCTATTACATTATTGCAAATGAAACTTGTTTTATGCGTCCAAATAACCATATAACCATTTCCTTTGAATTCAGCTCACATGTAGCTATGTATAGGTTTGTTACTCGTAAGTCTTGCGAGTATATTATTGTACTCATCTACATTGCTTGTTGTGTGCAGAGGAAGAAGGTGAGCCCGAAAGGCCTCACTTTTGTGAGTTGTTCTGTGGCAGTGTGTGGGACGACTAGTTTGGCGGCCCGGTCGGTTGCCCTGTGGTTATGTGGCTAACCGGTCGTCTTTTGGTTAAAACCATCTTATGGCACCTTTTACTTCCGCTGTTATTCAATACTTAATGTCATTTGGCCGGTCGGCTCTTTTGTAATAACTTTATAATATGTATGTCGTTTCCTAGACTTGCTGTATTGTGATGTATGGAATTGATGCATGCTTTTGTAAAGATGTATATGTGCTATATTTCTGGGAAGCACATGTCCATCGAGGCACGGGTTATTTTATTTGTGATGCTAGGGCCAATGGAAGGCTAAGTATTACAAACTTAATAAACCGGGGTCTCACACTCTTCCTCACTTCCTTCTTCTTCCCAATGGCCGGCCACAACAGCAAGAAGGTGGCGACTCTAGGGGACATCAATAGGGGAGATGAGGCAGTAGGGAAGGGGCTGCTACAGTACCTATGTGCTACAGTGCGTCGTGGTACTGTAGCAGGGTGGTAGGGTTTTGGGGAAGGGGCACCCCCTCGACTCCCCTAAATGGCCGGCCCACTTGGCTAGGATGCCTTCAGTATTGCTACAGTGCGTCACGGTACTGTAGTAGGGTGCTAGGGTTTTGGGGAAGGGGCACCCCCCTGTTGACTCCACTAAATGGCCGGCCCACTTGGCTAGGACGCATTGGGCCGAAAGCCCAAGGTCTAATCCTCCCACAAATCTTGAATTTTCTTTTAATTTCTCTCTCTAAATAATATTGTACTTACTAATGAATGATCGGGATATTACAATGAGAGGAGGGATTAGGTTTGAGTTTTTGATTTAAAGTTGATTTGTTTGCTGAATTTTTAGACTGAGCAAACAAAGTCCAAATTTACTGAAAAGTTTTGTGAGGGCTACTGACTCAATGTAATTCCTTTGATAAATTTCTCAGGAGTTTATCTCTTCTATGATTTTCTCTAAAATTCATATAATTTTCTGTTATTATGCATTTACATTTATTATTCTTAACAAAGTTTCACATAAGTTGTTTAGTAAATTTTTCCTGGAAGATTATGCCCAAAATAATTCTCTCACCTATGAATTTTATTTTTGTTTTATCAAATTTCTTTTAAGTGCATGTTAGTTTATGTTTTCTTGGTTTGTTTTTAAACAAAAGTCCAAATCTCAAATATGGGTAGATTTTCATATGCAAAATGATCAAAGTTTTTTTTGTCCCAATGCATTTCTACTAAGCATTCCCAAAATGTGAATTTTGGGATGTTACAATGGTCTTATGCCAACAAGGCAACAATCAAAAGGCTCTGTCTAAAAAGAAGAGAGATAAAATTTACTTACATTGAACCAGTAGTATATAGTGGTAGTATAAATTAAATCTAACCATTGATTTGTTAAATACATAATAAACTTTTCTTTGTATTTATATTTTTCTGTTTGAATATTATGGACTTTTCTAACTAAAGTTAAAAATATTACCCTTGTGTTATGTGATCCCACATAAGCAATTATAATTCTATCCTTTGAGATTCTACTGCTCATACTATCAGGTGTGGTATAATTAAATCCTAACTAATCTGAACCATTAGATAAAAAGAATACACGTTGCATATTAAATCCGTTTTAAATTGGATAAAAAAGAATACCGTTGCATATTAAATCCAATTAAATTGAGATACAGTAAAAGAACTAAAAAATATATATCAAAAGGCTAATCGATCATACGGTGTTAGCCCACCTTCTAATGGGCCGTAGGTTCTGGGTCGCTTGGCTGCGTGGATTAACTGGGCCTTGGGCGATTAGTAAAGTAGACTAAATGTTTATCCTATATATTTTTGATGGACCTGCCACCTGTTCAGGTGCGATCAGCGACTCGGGTAACAATATTGAGTCTACAATCAAGTGTGTAGTGCGCTGGCGTCAACCAATCAGGGGGCTCCCCGCCAAAATGGCGTTGGGCCCACGTGTCGGTGTGATCGATGGGAGGCCACGAGCGCCGCGGGAAAATAAAAGCGCGCGCACTTCACCGCGGAATTCGGACGCCACACAGCTGGACGGATTTTTCTTCTTTTTGAGATCGTCACATCATAGAAGGCTCACCCAAATATTGCTGACTTTTTTTTCAGTCATCTCGCTCTTTTCCGTAACAGTAAAACAACGTAACTAGCAAGATACAGTGACATATTTCAAGTTTCAATAAATATGTGATATTCTTTTGAATCGGATAAAATCAATAATTGAAAGTCCAAAAGGATAATCTGGGTATATTTGTAGGTTCTAGCTCACATAATTACACCTTTTTTTAAAGTTGAATAATTGAATACTTGGTACAAAATCCCTTCAAACTAACATTATAAGCTAAATGAGCAATTCAAATTATAAACCCCTCGCCAAAAAGGAAAGAACATGAAGAAAAAAGTTCGAAAAAAACTTTTCATTTTCTCCCTAGTCCCTCTAGAACGGTACCCATCTAAATGCGCAATTCAAATTATGAACCCTCACAAAAAGAAAAGAAAGTGAAAAAAAAATCCCAAAAAAAACTCTTTACATTTTTATCCCTCTAGAATAGTATCTTCCCTCCAAAACCTCACAACTTGCGACCTCCACTAAAACTACAATTTCCCTCCTTCCTCCTATTTCCCTCGTTTTTCCCCCCTGCCGCCAAACCCTCAGATCCAAACCCTAAGAACCCCCGCGCCGAGGCAAGTCCGATCTACAGCTCTGCGCCTCCGATCTCCATGGCGGCCGCCGGCGGCGGGACCAGCGAGTGCGCGGCGCGGGTGCTGCTGCAGCGTTACCAGCCGTTCGCGCCGCCGCCGGGCGAGTACCACCAGTTCGGCGTGGCCGACGGCTGCGGCGGCGAGATGACGGAGGCGGTCGTCGTCAGGACGCCAGTGAGTTGGGGAGCTTGTGGAGGAGCTGTGTTGATTCTTTCGATTCTTCAGTTGGATGGATGCTTAGTGGTCCCGTCCCGCTCGCGACGAGGGGGAGATGGGGAGTTCGTTTACAATTGCTCAATTGCAGCAATGCTGAAGCGCATCGCCGTAGATTCGGTAACGAGGAAGCTGGGGTGGATGGGGATGGTGGTTTTTGATGTGGTCGAGGCAAAATTGGTGAATTTTGCTAGCTTTGGTGGGTCGGTGCATTCTGCTATTTGCGGGAGAGTGACCGGATGGATGTTTTGCTGAGGTTTTGTTGAATGTATTGCTAGGATTGAATGAGGATGAACTGATTCTGTGGATTTTGCTAGAATTTTGAGGGGAAGCAGTTATGCTAAGTAATGGAATCCGGGTCTTGCCCGTTTGGAGAAAAAAATTGAGGAAAGGAGTCAAACGACGATGCTTTCTTACTTGGTTTCAATTTTCAGGCACAGAATAGATCAGGGTAGCAACCTGCTGATGGGCACTTTAGTTTGATGCTTTTTTTCTCCCTTCGGTAATTGATACCGCACAAACTAGACTATGATAGTCCGTGGTGGAGGGTTTGGTGATTCTTGTACTGATGGGTTGATTTAGTCTGGACCGTTTTGGCAGGCCTTGTTGGTTTTATATGGAATGGTGAATAGTTTAATCAACTGTTACCTAAACTTTACAATGCGGTGGGCATCTTAATAACCACATTGCTTCCAAATGCGACAAATAGCTTGATTTTTTTGTAAATCATGAAAGGAATGAGTACAGGTTCCGAGGGGAAATGATTTGGCGTGGCTACATATTTGCATATGTGATGTAGCCATGTAGGTAAACTGGTAAAGTTCTCATGGAACCGTTTAGGACTACAGACCGCTACTGTTTCATATTTGCTTTCTTCAATAGGGAGTGAGCTATATTGCTGAAACTCAGTGGTAATCATGTTTCTGGCTCCTCTAATGGTTAGTCACGCTCAAATAGTGATGTTACTTCAGTTTGCTCCTTGCAACAAATATTGGTTCATGCTTGTGCATTGTGTAACATGTCGTGTCGGCTGGAAAATCACAAGCCAAGCCTTGCTCCACAACTCTCATAATTGAGTTGAACTCTCATAATTGAGTTGTGGACTATGCTACGAATTTCAATATTTGGTCAACTTCCTTACAGTGTGAAAAGAGGCACAAGGTTTGAATTTACTGAGAGCTAAAAAGATTAAAAACTTACAACAAACAGTTAACAGTCCCTTTTTTGACGAAATACATTATAGCTGCATGATAGTTTTTGTGACTCTATTGTCTAATTGAGAATTTGTTTAATGTCTTAACATGTATAAGTTCAGGAATCAATTCACATGCCAATAACTTTCCCTGGATCCATCAGTAACAGCTACACTTCTGAAAATTTTCGTTTCAGAAGTTTGTTCTTGTATGGTTCTCTTCCCCCTTAGCTGGGATCTCTCTCATGCTATAATTCTTTAGCTCTAAGACTTCTGTGTTTACTGTAATAGAATACTTTGACTTGTGACCATCTATTGATATTCTTAAGACGCTGGATTCTTGTTGTAGTAACATAACACTTTGGACAACTTTCATTCAGTAATATTAAATTTTGAATGCCTTTTGAAAGTATACTGAGTTATCTTAATGCAATCTGTTACTTCTCTCACATTAAATCTAACAACATTGTTTTGTTTTTAGTTAAAGCGGAAACATGACGGAGAAGACAATGAAACAGCTGGATCAAATGACTGGATGATGAGCCCTGGATATGCTAACACAGCAAGCAGTCCTGTTCCTACACTGCCTTCAGGAAAAGGCTCTAAAATTTCTGCCAAATCTAAGGCTACAAAAGGCCAGAAATCTTGTCCTCAGACCCCTTTGTGTTCTGGTGAGTGATGCACATTCAGTCAGACATGAATCATCCTTATCTTTGGCCAAGTTACTCATGTCAACTGCATACTCTTTCCCAGGTTCTCCTGGCAATCTGGTTACTCCTATTGGTGGCTGCCGCTACGATAGCTCCCTAGGTGAGTAGAGGCACTCATCATTGGACTGGTGTTCTCCTTCTGGGCTGACATTTATTGATAGCTTTTTAACTTATCTCGTCATTTATTCGTGTTGTTCTTTTAGGACTATTGACAAAAAAGTTCCTGAACTTGCTAAAAGGTGCACCCGGTGGCATAGTTGATTTGAATAATGCTGCAGAAACATTAGAGGTCAGTAGTTCTTTTGTCGTATCTTCTTCTTCTTTGAAACAAAACATTACTTCGATTTCTATTAACAGAAACCACAACTACAGAGTTATGAGAAAACAAACAGAAAATACGGTTAGTCTCAAGATGGAGATCACACGCTCCCATCTCAGCATTACAGCCACAGTTTCTTAATCCTACTACACTACATGAGTTTGTAACTCTTGCGCCTCAAGCATACAAGAGCATTCCATCCCACCAAAATATGTTGAAAACGTGTGAGTTTTTTCCTTCATCAAGCAGCAGATAAAGCCCTCCTTTTAGCGCACACAGTCCAGTCTCCCCTTCACACTCTGATTCTTCTCGCCAACAGATCCCAGCCTCTGCGTGTGTTGACCAAAATTCGAACCAATAACTGTCAGAGTCTTGGGTTGCAATAGATGTACTCAATCGTAGATTGTACTCGTGCACAGGAGGTGGACTGTTTCCAGAGCCTCGGCGTCGCGGCTGTGGCGCTGTGGTGAATGCAGCCGCTCGGCAGAGCTCTGGCGGTGAAGTTGAACGAACAGAATAGAGAACAGAATAGAAGAACAGACGAGGTTGGGGCAGTTTTTTGTTATTTCTGTATATCAAACCCAAGCAGTTTCTCTCCTTTAAATAGAGAGAATACCTAACAAACCGGACTAGTAATTGGACTCAAATACGTAAACAAACTAGTACAAGATACCGAAACAACTAGGAACTGGAAAGGAAACTGCAGTACAGACTATTCCTAATCTGAAAAGCTAGTAAATTGCCGAAGTCGCCTGACCGAGCGTCTCTGGAGCAGCGTCTTTTGTTTTCTTTTGCCTCCTCTGGTACTTGATACCCCACATGACATCTCTCCCCTCCTTTGAAAATAGCTCGTCCTCGAGCTTAAATAACGGATAGAGTTGTTGAAATTGCTCCAAATCCTCCCATGAAGCACTTGTTTCAGGTGCATTTTCCCATTGCACCAAGACTTGAAGGTGGTCATGCGCTCGCTGCGACTTAAGTACTTTGGCCGGTACAGCACAAACACGACCATGTAAAACGATTGGCAGGGGCGGGGGTGAAGATGGCGATGGACCAATAAATGGTTTTAACAGACTCACATGAAAGACATTATGAAGCTTTGCACTAGCAGGTAATTGTAAGCGATAAGCCACAGAACCCACCTTTTGAAGAATTTGATAAGGACCAAAATAGCAGGGTCCCAATTTGCCTTGAATAGACTGTGACAAAGAAGCAATAGGCCATTTATGTAAATGAAGCCACACCCATTGTCCTTCCGAAAATTCCAGCTCACGATGACCTTTGTCATAATGCCGTTTGTAGGTTTGTTGGGCGAGTAGGAGACGATCATGAATTTCAACCAAAAAAGCATCCCTTTCCTGTAAAAGTTGGTCCACTGCCGGCAGCTTGCTGGTCCTTGGTTGATACGAACGTAGCGTTGGTGGATCTCGACCATAAACCACTTTAAACGGCGAAGTCTGAAGCGATGTTTGAAAAGATGTATTATAACAATACTCAGCCCATGGTAACAAACGAAGCCATTGTTTAGGTCGATCTCCCGTAAGGCAACGTAAATACATAACAATAATCTTGTTCACCACTTCCGACTGACCATCCGATTGAGGGTGGAAAGCGGAACTAAGGTTAAGCTGAACACCGGCTAAACTAAAAAGTTCTGACCAAAAAGTGATTGTAAAAACTGGATCTCGGTCACTGACAATGGATGTCGGAATGCCATGGAGACGAACAATCTCATTAAAAAACACTTGAGCCACGGAATAAGCTGTATAGGGATGAACCAACGGAAGAATATGGGCAAATTTGGAAAAACGATCCACAACTGTAAGGATGACAGTTTTACCATGAATACGAGGAAGTCCTTCGACGAAATCCATAGGTATGTCGGCCCATACTGTAGAAGGTACCTCCAACGGTTGAAGTAAACCAGCGGGATGTAATTGTTCACTCTTATTGCGTTGACACACATCACAAGCACGTATGTAGTCTTGAACAATGGCCCGAGCATGTGGAATATGAAAATTTGCGCGGATACGGTGAAGTGTTTTTTGAATACCTTCATGTCTTGTACCATGGGCGAGTTGTACAATAGATGGCAAGACTGCTGCTGTAATAGGAACATATATACGATTTTTGAATGTAATCAGCCCATCTGTTATTGCCCATGCTCCCGGCTGCTGACCAGCGACAATGCTATCGTGAAGAGACTACATAGCTGTGTCATCCCGGAAGGTTTGACGCAACTCATCAAACATTGCGAATTGTGGGGGAAGACAGAGCCATAGAAACGGCCGAAAGTTCAGCATCACGACGGGATAGAGTCAGCCACCACATTAGTGCTGCCAGGCTTGTATTCAACGGAGAAATCATAGCCCAATAATTTACTGACCCATTGATGTTGCGGAATTGTCGACAAGCGTTGATCAAGCAAGAATTTCAAACTGTAGTGGTCAGTACGGGCCAGAAACCATCGCCCCCATAAATAAGGGCGCCAATGTCGAACGGCTTGGACAAGACCGATTAATTCGCGTTCATAGGCTGCAAGAGAAACATGTCGAGGTGCAATTGGGCGGCTAAAAAATGCGATCACACCTGTGCCTTGATGTAATACCGCGCCAAATCCCGAACCGGAGGCATCACATTCAACAATAAAATCACTTTTGAAGTTTGGTAATTGTAATACTGGAGCTTGTGTGAGTGCTGATTTGAGGCGCGAAAATGCATCTTGAGCTTCAGATGTCCAAATAAAAGCCTCCCGTTTAAGCAATTTAGTCAGTGGAGCCGCAATAATCCCAAACTCACGAATAAATTTTCTGTAATAGCCTGCCAACCCAAAAAAACCTCGGAGCGCTCGAACTGACGTAGGGGCTGGCCATTTTTGATACGACGCTGATTTTTGCATGATCGATTGCCACTCCTTGGGCTGATACGACATGACCTAAATATGCCACCGAAGTCTCGCCAAAAGAACATTTGGAACGTTTCAAAAACAAGCGGTGGCGATGTAGGCGTTGTAAGACCGTGCGCAAATGTTGTAAATGCGCTGACCAAGTGGGACTGTATATGAGAATATCATCAAAGAAAACCAAGACATAGCGACGAAGAAAGTCCTGAAGCACAGTATTCATAAGAGCCTGAAATGTCGCTGGTGCATTAGTAAGGCCAAACGGCATGACAAGAAATTCAAAGTGACCCTGGTGAGTGCGAAACGCGGTTTTCTCAATGTCATCCGAATGCATTAATACTCGATGATGTCCAGAACGTAAATCCAACTTTGGAAAATTTTTGGCTCCACGAAGCTCATCGAGTAACTCGTCAACGATTGGGATAGGGAATTTGTCCTTAATTGTTTTGTCATTGAGATGTCGATAATCCACACAAAAATGCCAAGAACTATCTTTCTTTTTTACCAATAATACTGGCGAAGAAAAGGCTACGGAACTGCGACGGATGGTACCTTGTTGGAGCATAGTAGCACACTGACGTTCAAGCTCATCCTTTTGTAACTATGCATAGCGGTATGGTTGGACGACAATGGCATCCGTCCCCTTTTTGAGATGAATACGGTGTGCAAGCTCTCGAACTGGAGGAAGTCCAGTGAGCTCCTCAAAAAGATCATTGAACTCAGTAAGAAGATCCTCCAATAAGTCCGTTCCCGTGCATGCCAGTGCATGACTCATGCGTGGGATCATCGGTAAGCCGGTCCATGTGACTCGTCGGCCTTGTCGAGCAAACGACATTGTCACATTTGAGAAATCCCAAGTAATAGGGCCCAGCGTTCCGAGCCATTGAACTCCTAAGATCACGTCGAAACCGTCAAGAGGCATGGCATAACAATCTAGGGAAAACTCCTCCTGTCCAATGCGTATGGCCATTGCTTTGCACAAGCCCAAACTGGCGACCCGATCTCCATTAGCCACCATTATGCTAAGACCAGACCGTGGACGAACAACGACCCCAGCAGTAGCCACAATAGTATTGGCAATAAAGTTGTGAGTTGAACCTGAGTCGAGAAGAGCAATGACTTTGCGACATCCGATTTCGACCTGAAGACGCATGGTCTGCCCAGACCGAGGTTGAATTCCCGTGATGGCTGCCAGAGAAATCTCCGGCTCGCTGCCCTCCTTTATGCACTCGTCGTCACTATCCAGATTGGGTTGAATTTCGATAACGAAGAGCCGTTTGCACCGGTGGTCGGCCACAAATTTTTCGTCACATCGATAGCATAAACCTTGGGCACGGTGACATTCTAATTCAGCTGGGGATAATGTGCGACGAGGCAGTGCTGCCGTATGTGACAGAGTGCCGCTTCCTTGGTCAGTAGTTGGGCCGGTGCCGGATCCTGTAGGAAGCGAGCCGCCTGGGCGCCACGGACGTCGGGATGGTGGCGGGGCCGGAGTCACTGTGAGCTGCGTGCGGCGTTCATATGCTTGAGCAAGACTCATCGCCGATTCCAAGGACTGCGGGGCTTGTAGTTCCACGTCGGTTTGCAGAGGTTGGCTGAGACCGGCGATAAGCGATTGAACTCTTTGGCGTTAGCCAACGGATCAATGCGCGCGAAGGGTGAGGCGGTCGAGAACTCACGAACGGTGCCCTGCTTCCGGAGAGCAATGAGTTCGCCTAGCGAATTGGTCTGCAGTGGTGGTCCGAAGCGAGTGTTAACAAGTTCGACGAAACGGCGCCACGAAGGTGTGCCGGTGTCGCGCTCTAAGCGATGATACCACAACTGGGCGGAGCCAGTCGTATGGAATATCGCCAACCAAACCTTGTCCTCCTCCATCGTTTGCTGACCCCGGAAGAACTGGTCGCAACGATTCAACCACGACAGTGGGTCGTCCTGCCCGTCGAACACGGGAAAGTTCAGTTTATAGAATCTGGGAACACTTCCTCGACCAGCGTGGGAATTCTCAGTCGGCGCGCGATGAGTCCCTGGTCCCTCCTGATCATTATGGCGGTGCTCCATGACCGAAGCCGTTGGTGAAACATGCTGGAGTCGATGAGGGTTGGACAGGATGCCGTCGGTTGCTCTGAGGCGTGTATCGGTGATGGTGTCTTGCTCGATGTCGCGGGTGCATTGGTGCGCCTATGCTCCAAACGAGTGATAGCAATATGGTGTGCTCGTTGTTGATGATCGATATCTCGAATTGTGCCAGATAGAGTATCGATCTTATCGTGCAGCTTCGAGCGGTCTGCCTCCATCTGCTGAAATAGGACATCCAACTTTTTGCTAAGTGCTTCGATGTTGTCTCCCTCCGACATGATAGATGGAGCAGCGAAATCTGATACCAAATTGTCAGAGTCTTGGGTTGCAATAGATGTACTCGATCGTAGATTGTACTCGTGCACAGGAGGTGGACGGTTTCCAGAGCCTCGGCGTCGCAGCTGTGGCACCGTGGTGAACGCAGCCGCTCGGTAGAGCTCTGGCGGTGAAGTCGAACGAACAGAATAGAAGAACAGACGAGGTTGGGGCAGTTTTCTGTTATTTCTCTATATCTAACCCAAGCAGTTTCTCTCCTTTAAATAGAGAGAGTACCTAACAAACCGGACTAGTAATTGGACTCAAATACGTAAACAAACTAGTACAAGATACCGAAACAACTAGGAACTGGAAAGGAAACTGCAGTACAGACTATTCCTAATCTGAAAAGCTAGTAAATTGCCGAAGTCGCCTGACCGAGCGTCTCTGGAGCAGCGTCTTTTGTTTTCTTTTGCCTCCTCTGGTACTTGATACCCCACATGACAATAACAAACAGAGAACACAAGACAAGTCCACTTATGCTGATAACAAGCCAGGTTGCGTGCCTTCCAAACAGCCCACAACACGGCAGCAGCACCAACTAATATCAAATTCTCATGTTTAGCTTTAAAGCTGCTTAACCAATTCCCGAACAAATGAGATACAATATCAGGTAAGTATTTACAGTTAAAAGCACAGGCAATCACATTCCAAATAAACCGAGACATCGGACACTGAAAAAACAGATGATCTATGGATTCATTAAGTCCACAGAACTGACATTTCAGGTCCCCTTTCCAACCTCTACGCCACAAATTATCTTTCGTCAATATGCTGTTCTGCAAAACTAACCACAAAAACACTTTGATCTTCAATGGTAGTTTCACTTTCCATATAAACTTATATGGGAAGTTACTACTCTGCAGTTTCAAAGCATTGTAGAAAGATCTGACAGAAAAGGTCCCATGTGTATTCAGGAGCCATGTCCTTGATCATTCAGCTCTACCCCTTCACAATCCTTTAAAAGTCTATCCCATAAGGTCAAGGATCCCCCTAGAGCACTCTTCGAAATCTGATGCAACCAAAGCCATCACCAAAAACCTTGGCAACAGTTATATTTTTACTAAATGTGAGATAGTACAATATGGGATATTTGTTGACCAATGGAACATCCAGCAGCCAAACATCCTCCCAGAATCTTGTTCTTTCTCCATTACCCACAATCTTCTTACAAAACTGAAAACTGATGAAACATTTTCTTTGCTTCCATAATATCTGACCAGAAATGAGAATCGCCTCTCCTGTAACTTGCCTGAGACAAAGTAACCTTTTTGAGGTACTTTTCTCTGAGTAAATCCTGCCAGTGTCCTTCATTTTCAAGCTTCCATAGCCACTTACCTAGCAGGGCAATATGCATAGCCTCTAAATCAAGAACACCTAATCCCCCCTGATCTTTAGGTTTGCAAACTTGTGGCCATCTGACCAAATGGAACTTCTTAATCCCATTATCCTCCTGCCAGAACAGCCTAGACTCTTCCCAAATTTTGTCGTATCTTCTTGCAAGTACAGCTTTATTTTGTTAAGCATATAAATGTGCTACTTGTTTTGCAGGTGCAAAAAAGGCGTATATATGACATTACTAATGTCCTTGAAGTGATAGGGCTGATAGAAAAGAAGCTTAAGAACAACATCCGTTATCTGTCATTAGTGTTTTATGGCCATCACTTACTTTATATGTCCTGTTGCAGAGGAATTGATGACTCTCGACCAGGCGAAGTTAGCGACGATATGTCCATTTTACAGGTATCATGCTTTGTGCCATCCTAATTGTGACAAATATTGCTTCTCGTGCAACATAAATTGTTGGAATGGAGATGCTTAAGTAATAATTCTTTTGCTGTAAAAAAGTAATGGTTCTTTTTATTTGTTATCGACAGGCAGATATTGAAACCCTCACACTGCAGGAGCACAGCTTAGATGAACAAATAAGGTTGGTGACCATTTACTTAAAGTTCCTGTTGTTATTATTTCACTTACCGAGCTGCTCCAATGTTTGTTGCAGTGAAATGCGAGACAAGTTAAGAGAGCTCACTGAAGATGAAAATAACCAAAAGTAGGTATCTCCTTTTTTTCCTTGCGAGAGTAACTATATGTTCATCATAATTACTTCAGATTTCTAGGACTACAATGCAAGTTTAAGATCTATTCTTGCACCTCTTTTCCTACAGGTGGCTTTACGTTACGGAAGATGATATAGTCTTTGCCCTGCTTTCAGGTCCCTTCTGAACTCTAATAATAATAGTTAAATGATCGATACTATCTCTATGGGTCAAGTGAATTATCAACACTTTACTACAATTTGCAGAACTAGACCCTAATCGCAATAAAAGCACCTCATGGTACAACTCTGGAAGTCCCAGATCCTGACGAGGTGAGTAGTGTTGGAATTAATACGTGCTGGGCCATGTTTAATCCTAATCAATTCCTGGAAAATCCCAAAGGCCAATGTGCATGTGCTAAAACTATTTAGTTTCATATGAAGAGTTGAATGAGAGTTACACCACTTTAAAAGGTGGAACGTGGTAGCCCCATTGTGGAATTGGAGAGAGCCAATGCGCGCTCGCTCGCCTCGCCGAGCCGAGCCGTGCCGTGCGTGTGCGTGTGAGTAATGGCTGCGGTTACTAGTGACTGGGTAACGACGACCGTTTCTAGTATCTGAGTTTTTGTCATTATATGGAACAGAGCACTTGTTCTTCTGGCTGATGAACACTCTCCACGAAAGACAATAGTATACTACTGGTTTTGTTGCTGTCTCCGGCGATCTCCATCCCGGCGAGGCGTGTGTACGGTCGCACCGGGAGAGCAGGCCTCCGGAACCATCGTCATCGAAGGCTTGCACGAGCGACGACGAACAAGGTTTTTGGGGAGTGTTCGCGCGACTGCTAGCTTCTTCTTCTTCATTCGTTTCTCTGCTACGTCTACATCAACTGCACGACTACTACCACTACGCCATGACAAACGACAAGACTCCTGCTGCGCTCATGGATCGGAACTCCTCTGCCGCTACTCCTTCTCTCGCATCGGGTATGTCTATCTTACACATATTAGTTGGTTAGTTTTCTTATATGTTGTTAACTTGAACACTGAGATAGATATACTAGTTTATGACCTTCTGGATCTTAGTATGTTTATAGTGTTCTTCTTCATTTACTTTGTGAAAATGATTAGAGTAATTCTCATGATTTATCTACTACATTTCTGGATTAAAGTAATTCGAAAAATGTTCATACTTTCAACAATCCAAAAACCTTATTATAGGCATTTTTCGTCAACTGGTTTTGCTGCTGCGTTAAAACCCTTTGAATTCGACGGTGCGAATTACAAGAGGTGGCGCACCAAGATGGTGCTTTGGCTAACTGTCACATCCCCAAATTAATAAAGAGGTTTATTATGCATCTCATTAGCATGCATCATGTTTTGAAACTTTTTAATTAAATATTGTACTTGGAAAATCTCAAAATACACATATGACATACACTGTAATTTAACCTCCAAACTAAAAACTGAAATAGATGCTACTGAAGATCCTCTGGAAATAATTTATTCAAATACTTTATTAATTATAATAAATTAATATAATTTTCCCCAAATTTTTGGGACTGTTTTGAACCCTGTAAAAATTCAAACACAATTTAAAGACCAACATTAGGGTTGAATTTAAATTATACACTGTATGTCATAAACAGTAGGGTTTAATAATTTTTATGGACACTAGACTATCCCAGGAACCCCCAAAAATTATTTTATAATTTTAGGAATTTTATTTGTATTTTTAAGCCTCTGGTCAAAGTGGAGAGACTAGTTTAAATGTCAGTCAAACCCTAAACTCAAACCGGTGCACTATTCATTGGGCTTGAACCCGACTCGGCCACTTGACTCGGCGGAGTCAACTAGGTGTACCTACGCATGCAACCGTCGGATCAACGATCGGCGGCCCAGATCTCGCAACCCTTCGGCCCGTTGCGATCGTTCCTTCTAATCTAAGCCATCCACCCGAGATCCAACGGTGAGCACCGATCCACTTGAACCCCGTCCGCGCGCACGCGATGAGTCGCTGCCACGCCGGCCCACCTCGTCACCGCCGTCAACCTCGCAGGCCGAGCTCACGCGCCGCGCGTTCAGACACGCGCCACGAACAGCGATGCTCACGCCGTCATTCCGCCGCTGCCGTTGGCCACTCCGGAGCCACCTCCTCTTCACGCCGCCTCCAATGTCGTCATCTCCCGGGCATATTACCCCCTTGATAGCCCGTTCTTCACTTTTCCTCTCGGTGGCTGAGGAAAAGGGTGCTCTCCCGTCGACATCTCTAGGGTAAGACTCCACCGGGTGGTAGCCTTCGAGTCCTTGCTCAAAGCCTTACCCATTTATTCTAATCTCAGCTCCTCTCGTGCTTTGTAGCTCCCGGTCCATCATCGTGCTCTCTGGAGCTCTAGAGCACGCACCCGAAGGGCCTCACCTTGTCATCCTCAACTCCGGTGAGCTCCTCTCTATCTCTCTCTCATCACGATGTATTTTAGGATCTAACTAAGGTTTTCCCTCAATCAATTTTGTCATTGTATGACAGGACTGTGAGGATTTGAAGAAAAGCTTATTTTCGGGCAGTAAGGAGTCTTTTCGTCTCCCACTTAGGTCCGGTAAGCTATGGTCAAATTCCTTGCTTCTATAGCTTCCTTAGGTGATCTATAATCCATCTTGATCATTCTTTCCATTTGGTTTTGCTCAGGGAATCCTCTCCTCTCGAAGCCGTATTGCCGCCACCTTTCTTCTCCGGCGCCGACGCAGCTCCGGCATCTCCAAGCTTCCCCGAGCACCCTCCTTATCTCAGGTAGCTTACTCATAGTCCCTAGGACCTCAGGCACCTGCTTGTTTGCGCTGCGGAGCTTCACTTTGCTGTTTACGTTTTTGTCGTTTTGAGCGCCGCCGTTCAACTCCGGCTAGCCGCCGGTACAGGCCGGCTCAGCCGTCGAGACCGCTCCCATTGTGAGCGCAGCGCTATTGTGCACCTTTGCTTGCTCTTGGTTCACGTCGCCGGGGTCGGAACCGCCGGCGAGCCACCGGGCAACCACGCGGGGCAAAATTGCCGTTGTCGTACTCGGACCGTACTGTAGCTCCGCCATTAATTGATAATCATTGTCTTAGCGCGTATTACTGTGTAGATCTGGGTTTTAATGACTGTCGGAAGTAATGATTGAGACACAGACATGTGGGACCAAGAACAGTAAACAAAGCAAAATAACGGTTTAAAATCTGAGTTTGACATGTGGGCCCGAGATTTAAGTGCATAGTCATAGACCCTATAAACCGGTAGTAGACTCACGGTCCATGCACTATGCCGTGGACCATATCTATGACATCGGGTCCCACCGCTCGGTAAGAAGCGAAATCGAAGTTTAAATGAAAAATGAAGCTATTCATCGACCCCACGGTCGATGATTGCGCTACTAGCGTGGCCGTAGGAAAAGTAGTAAATGCTTTATGAAATTCGAAATCGGTTAATTTGCACTTGAAAAATATGTATAACTTCTAAAATGCATAACCAAATCATTTTAACTCCAAAATGGGTGAAACCACTACGATAATTTTCATATTTAATGAACTTTATATTAAAATTGGTTTCAACCTTGTCTCTAATGAAGAGCATTATTTTGGAAAATGAGCCATTGACACTATTATCTTTCAATTGAAAAGGGTGATAACTTCAAAATTCATAAGTAATTCTTGGAAACTCCAAAACCGTGAAATCGGTTTTGATAATTTATATTTCAAATAAACTTAATTATAAAAATAATTTCAAACTTACCTCATCACGAAACTATAGTTTGAGGAAATGATCCATAAGTGCATTATTTTTGCATTATTAATCTTGATAATTTTAGAAATCAATAACTAAATCATGAAAACTCCAATTGGAGCAAACTCAACTGTTTTGAAATTGTAATAATATTGCCTATTTATTCATATAACCCATGTACTCACAATCGCTCTACAAAATTTCACCTCATAATTAAATTGCTTAAGTAAAGGCATATTGAAATCAAATTCAAACCACCATAACTTTCACATACTAAATCAAAATGAAATAATTCTTTCACCAAAAATCATCTAAAATCATGACTTAGCTATCAGAGAAAAATCATGCATTTTGAGCATTTTGATTTTTGAGGTATTTCTCGATGTTTATTCGGTATTGTATTTATCTAGATACCGAGCCTATTGATATTGACTCCTACGCTACCGAGAGTGAACAACTACTTTTCCAGCAAGGCAAGCATCCTTTGAACTTTCTTTTTGCATCATATTTGATCCCAGTTTTGTTAGGATAGATGCAATGATAATTGCTTGCATGCTATTTTGATATTGTCGCTATTTTTGTGATGAATAGTTAGACACATCCTATATTTTTGTCATTGTGGCTATCCATGAATTATTCCAGTACTGAAATGCTTAAGATATGATGTGTGAATTTATATTGTCCGGGTTTGCTTAGTCATGCAAGTCTAGAACCGGTAGTTTGATTGTCGGGAATAACCCGACAATTATGGGATAAACACAACCCTCTTTATATATTTTTGGTTCAGATCTTCATATCTGTTTTAGGAGTTAAAATTTTATCATTTTAAATGAGCTTTTGGTCTGGACAAGTGTTGGTTAGTGATGGTGCTTCGTGCACGAGCTTTGGGTAAGTGGTTGACTTGTCTGGACAATTAAGGATCGAACTTTGGGTACCTGCTGTTCAAGCAACACTTGTGCTATCACATGCGGTATATGGGTGCCGTACGGTTAAGTAGGGGGAAGATTCTACTGTGTTAAGTCCCATGGTGGTGTAGGGGCATTTGTGTTTGATCATTTGTCCGTAGGAGCCGATGTAATGTTCTATAGTGTGCATGGGAGCACCAATTACCCTTTATGTTGCGTCGGTATTTCCAATATAACTTATGAGCCCCTTAGCAAGTGCTATACGCTGCTTGTACTAAGACCGGAAACATCTCACATGGGGGACTTAGCTCAATAGGGTCTTCTTGCTGAAAACGACCGTATCTCGATTCTCCCCGGCTGGCATACCAAAGGAAGTGTGTCATTGTTCGGAGGCATCCGGAGGCTTACGTGCTAATCGAGTCGTGTGGGTAAAGTAGTACACCTCTGCAGGGTATGAATCTATTCGAATAGCCGTGTCCACGGTTATGGACGACCGCTTGAAACTTGTGGCTGCTTATTGTTAGACTTGGAATTAAAATTGTGGTTATAACTTGGTAACGACATGAATGGGATGTTCATGCTTGTTCTAGTATCAAAGTGGGAAGCCACTTTGGTTATTGTATGCTTTATTTGTTACTCAGTTCATTACTTATTCACATGCTTTACATCTACTTCAAATCTGATTTTGAAATGGCACTTGAAAAACTAGTATGTGTAGGTTGTACGTTGTTGCGTCTCTTTCGCAAAACTAAGCCAATATGAGCCTTTCCTTTGAATGACCTTATGCATAACTATTTTTATTTGTGTAAGACTTGCGAGTACTCTTTGGTACTCAGCCAGATGTTTGCTGGATTTTACAGGTGAGGACGATATTGAGGCTGATGATTTCGCCGGTGTCGATTTAGGGGACACCGACGAGTAGTATGCTATCTTCTAACTCCCAGTCGGTTGCCGATGGGTTGTGGGCATACCATTGCTGGCCTTTTTGGTTTATTTACTCGCTTCCGCTATAAGCTTGTTAAATTTGGCCGGTCGGCCACTTATGTATTTGTATACTTGGAACTGTATTGTAACTTTTGCACTATTTATGTATGATGGTTGTATGGATGTGACCAACGTTGTAATAAGGGTATGATTATATTGGTCGCTGATCTTGGGAGCCAATATAAGTCGTACTCGCTGTTCATGGGTTCCCATTTAACTCGCTAAATGTCGTGCTTGGCTTGTTGGAGAACCGCAATCATGCGGTGCCGCAGGGCGCGCGCATGATCGTCGGGGCTCTAGTACTCGGTCAAGCCTCTCATTTAGACTGAGTTAAGTTGGAATCCATTTACCGGAGATCCAGGGTTATGTCCCTAAGACCTTGATTAGTCTCGGTTTTACGGAGATAACTCCGGGGTCCCCACACTAACTGCCATGAACGTTTTTCATGTGGCAAGTGGCAAGCCTGAAGGAACACTTACTCCTGAACAGGAGCAAGCGTTCGAGGCTGCTGATAACCTTTTTAAAGGTACCGTGATAAGCGTTCTTGGTGAGAAGTTAGTTGATGCATAAATAGTGATCAAAACTGGGAAAGAGATGTGGGATGCACTTGAGGCCAAGTTTGGGGTTTCGGATGCAGGCAGTGAATTGTATCTCATGGAGTAATACCATGACTATAGAATGGTTGACAACCGTTCTGTAGTTGAGCAGACTCATGAGATACAATCCATGGCCAAAGAACTAGAGCACTTCAAATGTGTGTTGCCGGACAAGTTTGTCGCGGGAGGCATTATTGCCAAGCTTCCTCCTTCTTAGAGGAATTTTGCTACTTCCCTGAAACACAAGAGACAAGAGTTTTCTGTTGAAAATCTCATTGGGTCTCTTGATGTTGAAGAGAAGGCGAGGGCAAAAGATACACACATTAGAGGTAATGAGGGACATTCTAGTGCCAATGTGGTACAGAAAAAGAATGACTAAGCTCAAAAGTTCAAAGGCAAGAACAAGATCGCACAAACAACTAGCTTCAAGAAGAAGAAGAAGAACACAAAAGATAGCCTTTGCTTTGTGTGTGGCGAACCTGGTCATTGGGCCAAGGATTGCAGTCAACGTAAGGGTGGGAAGAATCAGCAAGGGCAGAATTCTAAGTCTGCTAATGTTGCTGTTGGTACTCTTGAGACGGAACATCGGGGTATGGTAATTTACCTACTGTTCTTTCCGTATGTCAATCTACCGATTGATGGATAGATACTGGTGCTAATATACATGTGTGTGCTGATATTTCATTGTTCTCTTCTTACCAGGTCACTCGGGATTCAGTCGTACTAATGGGGAACGGGTCACATGCCACTGTTCATGGTGTTGGCACGGTCGATCTGAAGTTTACTTCGGGGAAGATTGTGCAACTGAAGAACGTGCATCATGTGCTATCTATCAATAAGAATCTCGTGAGCGGATCTCTTCTGTGTAGAGATGGCTTTAGACTGGTATTTAAGTCCAATAAATTTGTAATGTCCAAGTGTGGACAATTTGTTGGTAAAGGCTATGTGTGTGGAGGCTTGTTCCGCCTATCTCTTTCAGATTTGTGTAATAATGTTGTGAACCATGTTTTCAGTGGTAATGAGATTACTATTTGGCATTCACGACTTTGTCACATAAATTTTGGTTGCATGACGCGGTTAGCAAGTTTAGAGTTAATCCCGAAATTCATCCTTGCCAAAGGTTCTAAGTGTCAAGTTTATGTTCAATCAAAGCAGCCTCGCAAGCCTCATAAGGCCGCGGAGGTAAGAAACTTGGCACCATTAGAACTCATACATTCAGATTTGTGTGAGATGAATGGTGTGTTGACAAAAGGTGGTAATAGATATTTCATGACTTTGATTGATGACCCCACTAGGTTCTGTTATGTGTATCTTTTGAAAACTAAAGGTGAAGCTCTTCACTACTTTAAAATCTATAAAGCGTGGCGAGAACCAACTTGAAAAGAAAATCAAAAGGGTTAGGTCCGATCGTGGCGCGAGTACTTTTCTAATGAGTTCAATTTATTTCGTGAGAATATGGAATAATCCATGAGAGGACGCCTCCTATTCACCCTATCAAAGCGGGTTCTTTGAAAGAAAGAACCGCACTCTAACAGATTTGGTTAATGCCATGTTAGAAACAGCGGGTCTTTCCAAAGCATGGCGGGGGGGGGGGGAGGCTATGTTGACTTCATGTCATGTCCTAAACAGGGTTCCCACAAAGAATAAAGAGATAACCCCATATGAACAATGGGAGAAGAAAAGACTATCACTTTCATACTTGCACACTTGGGGTTGTCTGGCGAAAGTCAATGTGCCAATTTCCAAAAAGCGTAAGCTTGGACCAAAAACCGTGGATTGTGTTTTTCTAGGCTATGCTCATCATAGCGTTGGATATAGATTTCTAGTGGTGAAATCTGGAGTACCTGACGTGCATGTCGGTACAATTATGGAGTCCAGAGATGCTACATTCTTTGAGGATATTTTTCCGATGAAATATATGCCTATTTCATCAAGTCAGGAGCCTGATACAACTCCTGAACCTGCCATTCCAATGGAATATTTTGAGCAAATCCCTGAGCAAATTCCTAAGAAGGAAGACAATGAAATTATGAGGAAGAGTAAAAGACAAAGGACTGCAAAGTCTTTTGGTCCTGATTTCATTGTGTACCTTGTGGATGATACTCCAAGTACCATTTCTGAAGCATATGCTTCTCCGCACGAATCTTTGGAAGGAAGCGATGCAGAGTGAAATGGATTCCATTATCTCTAATGGAACTTGGGAGATCATCGAGCGTCTTTATGGTTGTAAACACAGAGGATGTAAGTGGGTGTTCAAAAAGAAGCTTAGGCCTGATGGTACTATCGAGAAGTACAAGGCACGGCTTGTGGCCAAGGGTTATACCCAAAAGGAAGGCGAAGATTTCTTTGATACTTACTCACCTGTGGCTAGATTGACCACTATTCGAGTACTACTATCTCTGGCTGCCTCACACGGTCTTCTCATTCATCAGATGGACGTTAAGACGGCTTTCCTAAATGGAGAGTTGGACGAGGAAATTTACATGGAATAGTCAGATGGATTTGTAGTAGATGGTCAAGAAGGAAATGTGTGCAAGTTGTTGAAATCTTTGTATGGTCTTAAACAAGCACCTAAGCAGTGGCATGAAAAGTTCGACAGAACTTTAACATCTGCAGGCTTTATTGTGAATGAAGCTGACAGATGTGTGTATTATCGCCATGGTGGGGGCGAGGGAGTCATTCTATGTCTGTATGTTGATGACATACTGATCTTTGGGACCAACCTTAATGTGATTAGGGAAGTCAAGGATTTCTTGTCTCAGAATTTTGAGATGAAAGATCTGGGAGTAGCTGATGTTATCTTGAACATCAAGCTGTTGAGAGGTGATGATGGTGGGATTACATTGTTGCAATCCCATTATGTGGAAAAGGTTTTGAGTCGTTTTGGTTATAGCGACTGCAAATCCTCTCCAATACCTTATGATCCTAGCATGTTGCTTAGGAAGAATCGGAGAATAGCCAGAGACCAATTGAGATATTCTCAGATAATTGGTTCACTCATGTATTTAGCTAGCGGTACTAGGTCTGACATCTCGTTTGCTGTGAGCAAACTAAGCCGTTTTGTTTCCAATCCGGGAGATGTTCATTGGCATGCTCTTGAGAGGGTAATGCGCTATCTAAAGGGTACTATGAGCTATGACATTCACTATACCGGGTACCCCAGGGTACTGGAGGGTTATAGCGACTCAAACTAGATATCTGATGCTGATGAGATTAAGGCCACAAGTGGATATGTCTTCACACTTGGAGGTGGCGCTGTTTCATGGAAGTCTTGCAAGCAGACCATCTTAACGAGGTCAACAATGGAAGCAGAACTCACAGCATTAGATACTGCCACTGTTGAAGCCGAATGGCTTCGTGAGCTCTTGATGGATTTGCCGGTGGTTGAAAAACCGGTACCGGCTATTCTGATGAACTGTGACAATCAGACTGTGATCGTCAAAGTGAACAGTTCTAAGGATAATATGAAGGCATCAAGACATGTGAAGAGAAGATCAAATCATCGTAAAAATGAGAAACTCCGGAGTAATAGCTTTGGATTATATCCAAACAGCTAAAAATCTGGCAGATCCTTTCACAAAGGGTTTATCACGGAATGTGATAGACAATGCATCGAGGGAGATGGGTTTGAGACCCACGTGAGTTATACCATAGTGGTAACCCATCCTATATAATCGGAGATCCCGTGAAGTAGGATTGGCGAAACAAGCTTTTGGTTAATTGGGAGGAGAGTACTTTTATAGACCCACTCCATTGGAGATGCAATTCTCTCCTAAATCTGTATGGCAGGTTGATTATTATCTTAGTGTGTTCTGTGGCTTGTTTAAGCAAAGATCTTTGTCCTCTGAGCGATCTTGAAAGAACACACCTATATGAGCCCGACTGCTAGTCACAGTCTATGAGATAGGGTAATCTCTAGGAAGCTCATGAATAGGCCAGGAGTATGACTCATATGCTTCAACCCGCAGGATGCTGGCGACTGTATCGATTAAGGACTTAAGTAAAACTTATTCACACAAAACTGTCAATTCAAGGCTCAGTCCATTGTGCAGTTGTGGATAAGTGTAGCTTCTGTTCTAGGTGGATGTTCAACCTTAACCGGTCTCCATCAAAACACTGGTATATCAAAATGATACTGTGGATCAAGGCATTTGACATGTGCCCTTGGGATCTGGTGGGGGATTGTTGGAATTAATACGGGCTGGGCCCATGTTTAATCCTAATCAATTCTTGGAAAATCCCAAAGGCCCATGTGCATGTGCTAAAACTATTTAGTCCCAAATGGAGAGTTGAATGGGAGTTACACCACTTTAAAAGGTGGAACGTGGTAGCCCCGCGGCGCGCCGCGGTGCGTGTGCGTGTGTGTGCGCGCGTACGCAGGCGTGTCGGGTGCGTGCGCGTTTTTCTTTATCTATTCGAAAATTGAAACGCAATGACTCGCAATTAATGGCATTAACAAACAGCTAGCAGTAACGGTTCAGTTACTAGTGAGTAATGGTGACCGTTTCTAGTCTCTTTGTTTTTGCCATTAAGTAGAACATGCTCTGTTTCAGAAATCGGTAGCAGTAATGGCTGCGGTTACTAGTGACTGGGTAATGGCTGCGGTTACTAGTGATTGGGTAATGGCTGCAGTTACTAGTGGGTAATGACGACCGTTTCTAGTCTCTGGGTTTTTGTCATTATATAGAACAGAGCACTTGTTCTTCTGGCTGATGAACACTCTCCACGAAAGACAATAGTATACCACTGGTTTTGTTGCTGTCTCCGGCGATCTCCATCCCGGCGAGGTTCGTGTACGGTCGCACCGGGAGAGCAGGCCTCCGGAACCATCGTCATCGAAGGCTTGCGAGCGGCGGCGGCGAATAAGGTTTTGGGAGCGTTCGCGCATCGCCGCTTCTTCTTCTTCATTCGTTTCTCGCACGTCTACATCAATCGCACGACTACTACCACTACGCCATGACAAACGACAAGACTCCTGCCGCCGCTCTATGGATCCGGAACTCCTCTGCGCCGCTACTCCTTCTACTGCATCCGGGTATGTCTATCTTACACATATTAGTTGGTTAGTTTTCTTATCTGTTGTTAACTTGAACACTGAGATAGGTATACTAGTTTATGACCTTCTGGATCTTAGTATGGGTATAGTGTTCTTGTTCATTTACTTTGTGAAAATGACTACAGTAATTCTGATGATTTATCTACTATATTTCTGGATTAAAGTAATTTGAAAAATGCTCATACTTTCAACAAGTAGTAACAATAGGGTTGTTACCCTTAGGACCTTGGATGTTACATTTTGTTAATGAAGGAGGCTTCCTTCCCCATGCAGGTGAATGATTATCCTGAAAGGAGATATAGGATTGTTCTAAGAAGCACTATGGGTCCAATAGATGTCTACCTAGTTAGGTATAGAGCTCATTACCTCTACGCTCTGGCATAATAATGCTGAAAAATTCGTAACTTCAGAATGTAGAGCTCTAATTTAACATGAAGACTAATGCCATTATTGATTTATTTTAGTCAATTTGAGGAGATGAGTGGTATGGAGACTCCTCCAAGGCCCACACAAACAATAAACATGTATTCTCTAGAGAATCCTATGACGCCATTGGCTGCAGAATCAAACAAAACTGCACAGATGGAACCGAATATTCAAGGAGGGCTGACAATGCCTCCTGATGCTCCTACTAGTTCACAGGATATTGGAGGGATGATGAAGATTGTCCCTTCGGAACTTGATGTTAGTTTACTTCCAGATTAAGTACAAGTTTCGTCTCTCAACTATACACGATGATTAATTTTGGTCCCTTAACTAAAATACCAAATATAACACACCTCAAAGTTTAGATACCGGACAAAAAGAGTCCCTCCGTGCATTTGAGAGTGTTTTCGACCAGTCAATGATCCACATGGCTTCGCTCTTCCCCATTTTATTTCTTTGCTTCATCTGTCTCTCCCCCCCATTTCTTCTCCAACCGAAAGAAACTTTGGCTCATGGGCTCTTGGCTCGGCCCCTCTCCCTACGCCTGCCGATGTTGCAACTCTGGCCCGCCGCCACCGCCACCCTAGTCCGGTTTGTCGCCGAGCTCCATGCGCCGCCACCTACGGCTTCACCCGGTTCGGCTCCTCCTGGCTCCCCTCCGACACATCGCAAAGTGCAGAATGGTTGAAGGGAGAAACAGGGCATGGCATGCGGCAGTGACACGGGCGGCGCCGGCGGAGGAGGCGACGACGGTGGCCACAGATGAGCAAATTGGAACGGGCTTGTGGAGGTTGGTCCAACAAAGGTGGTGTCGCCGGCTAGGCGGCACCGTGGCGGGCACGCAACGTCTTGTGGCGGCCGGAGGTGGAGGGGAGAAAGCGCGGCGGCGCCGGAGAGGGAGGGGAAGGAGGATAGGGGGAGCACGGACAGGAGGGGGTTCAGGGGAACATGCCTGGCCAGACCGTGGAGGCGGGGCAGTGCCGAGACGTGTCGACGGCTTGAACCCAAGGCGGCGTAGGCGGCTCGCCGTGGGGGCGCTGTTGGGGAGAGGGGAAGCCGAAGTGGGTGAACGGGGGTGGTAGAGGGAGGCTTGAGGGTGCTTCACCTGCGAGGAATTGGTTGGAGGCGCACTGCGCGTGGAGGGGCGATGCGACGCGAGCGGCGGCTTCGGCGGGGATGGGGAGGAGATGTCGCCGGCGAGTACCTACGAACGATTAGAGAAATCGATTGAGGGGAAGGAAGGAAGGTGTCGTCCGTGGGGCAGAGGGAACCGTGCCTGCCGACGACGACCTCGAAGGCCTCTGCCGCGGCGCGGAGTAAGGCCTCGATGCCCGAGCTCTTGGAGATGTAGAGGGTGACGGCGGTGACGCCCGGGCCCCAATACCCCCCTTCTTCCTCCATGGCACCGCCTCCTCCTGGCGCCTTCTCCCTCCTAGCATCGCCGCCTCCGGCCGGCCCGGCGCCTTCTCCCTCCTAGCGTCGCCGCCTCCGTTGTAAGTGTTCTTTTGTTGTAAGTCCTGCGTGGCAACTTTGTAACAACCTTAACCGTAAGGTCTTTTGTTAATAATATTAATTTGCCTACTTCATCTTCGTATTTGTTGTATGGTTATGATCACACCAATGTTGATCTGTGTGAGTTAGCAGCTGATCTTGGGACTAGCTCGGTTTGCACACAGGGTCCCGGGGTTGTTCTACTTAGGGCCTCCGACACCCGAGGATGTCCCTAGGATGCTCCTGGCACAAGGAATTGGCTCGGGCCTCTCCAAGGGGGAAATGGCGTTGAGGGCGGCGTTGTTGGCCGGAGACGAGGAAGAAACAACAATTCGGCGTCTGCTGTGGACCAAAAGCCGAATTAGTTGAGGGGAAAAGTTCCTGGTGCTTTGGAACACGAGATGACATGAGCAGAGCAAAGAGAAACCCTTCAGGCGGTGGGAATAGTGGTGGTGGCGCGGCGGCCGAAGTAGAGCTCAAGCTCTCTCTTGTGTTTGAGCTCAACTGGGGGAGGAGAAGGTAGAGGAATGACGGGAAAGGCAAGGAAAGGACGAGAGGAAGCTTTGGCGGGCTTTTTATAGAGGGATAGACAGAGAAACGTGAGAGGGAGGTGGGTGATCGCGGGCAAGGGTGGCGAAGCTCTCAGGTGTACGGGCAGGGATGGGTTGCGACCGGGGCAGGGATGGGCGAGAAAGGAGACTGGAGAGGTGATAAGGGCAGTTGGCGATGGAAAACCGGGGGTGGTGTGGCAAAACCGTGGGCGCGCAACGACGCGCTCGTGAGCGTACACTGGCAAAGCCGAGCAGAGGTGGAAGAACCCTGGTAGTGGGATCCACCAGCCCCAGAGAGAGAGAGAGAGAGAGTAAGGGAAATAGGTTAGGGCTTTTAGATTTTTCAACTGAATTGTTTGCCGAATTTTTATACTAACCAAATGAAGTTCAAATTTTATGAAACTTGTTATGGGGGCTTCTGTCCTTATGTAGTTCCATATATAAATTTTTCAGAAGTTTACACCTCTTGTGATTTTCTATAAAATTCTTACAAGTTCCTGTTTTTATGTATTTGTATTTGTTATTCTTAACAAAGTTTCACATAAGTTGTTCAATAAATTTTTCCTGGTAATTTATTTTTATTTTGTTTTATCAAATTTATTTTAGGTACATGTTTGTTTGTATTTCATGATTTGCTTTTAAACAAAAATTCAAATTTCAAACATGGGTAGATTTTCATATGCAAAAATGATCAAAGTGTTTTTCCCAATGCATTTCTATTAAGCATTCCCAAAATATGGATTTTGGGATGTTACACATTTGGGTTGTTCATAACATTGACTGACACATTTAGAGCTTACTCCAGGATACCCCAAGAAATAGAACACTCAGATTCGTCTTTAAATTTTGATATTCAATATTAATTCAAAATATTTAAAGCTAGCACTATATAGTATTGCCCATTTATCATTCAAAACTCTTGACAAATAAACCAACAAATCCCCAAACAGATTACTACCCAAGGACATTTCTGTTAAACCTCCTGGTTGAACTCAGGAATCAACAAGAAACCTATGATCATGCATCCACGCATTCAATTGTTCCAACTTCTAATTGAAGGCAGAACTCATCCGCGCGATTAACCTCGTAGCATCTTACGACAGCAGTATGCTTAGTACACATTTTTCCTATCGCATATGTGCTTCAATGGACATGATGAACACTATCCGACTATACGGGAGTAATTAGCAACAAATGCTGCACAAAAGATGTTCTTGATGGACAAGCATGGGCATAATAATTACGAGTGGACAAGTTGGCAAAAAAACACGCACATCTTCATTCCTGCAGCAGCGAGCGCGAATGGGGGAGTGAAGGTTGTGGCGAGCCAGAAGCGCGACCCTAGACGACCTCCCTAGGCCTCTTCCCCCTGCAAGGCGTTCTTGGTAAGGTAGCTAGCTAGGGCTAGAGCGTTCGGTGCGGGGCGGCAGAATTGGAATGCATCGGTCGTTACGGGACTGCGTGCGGCCGGTCGGCTCCACAGAGCGCTCGCGCTCCCGGAGCCGCGAGACGAGGGGTTGGTCGCGCGTGGCGGAGGTGCGAGGCTTGTGGAGGGAGGCGCCGAGGAGAGGAGGTCGTGGACGGCAGGGTGTTGGCGACTCGACTGGGGCTCGATGGGTATGATGGGGATTGGGCTGGTTGAGCTCGGAGGAGGATGGAGCCGAAGATGAGGCACTGGGGACGGAGGAAAGCGGCGGCGTCCTGATCTGGGCAGATCCAGATCTAGGCAGGGAAAGAGGGAGGAGGATGCGACGGCGCGGTGGAGCGGGAGGAGGAGGATGATGCGGTGGCGTGGGCGCAGGAGCAGGAGGGAGGAGATGGGCGCCGGGGGAAGGAGGAGGGAGCCGGACGTGGTGGGAGGGAAGAGATGGTGTCGGGGAGGGAGGAGGAGCAGGCGCAGGGGGAGGGCTAGTGTTTCGGGCGTGAGGGGAGGGAGGAGAGGGGGTTTTGTCAAATGGCAAACGGCGAGTAATTACCCCCAACTTCGGGGGTAAATGCTGAATGAAGGCTGCGGGAAGTCACGGAAGCTCCCCGCGGGTGGCTTCCAGCTTCCACACATTGTAACGCGAAGTGGCTTCGAAAAAAAAACAGCTGCGAAAAGCTAGGTATTTGAAATAGCTTCCGGTTTTTTCGAACGAAAAGCCGAAGCTGTTCGAAACACCCCCATAGTCTTGTGCTAGCTAGCTGCAACTGAACTTGTACACTTTTACATGCATGCTTAATCTCTACTACGTGGTCGCATCTCAGATGGGCGCTTAATTCTCATTTGCAAGGCCATTTGCAAGGCCATGTGCAACGCGGGGTTATACTGGGCGCTTGGGCCAAAAAACTGCCTTACCTTGCCACAGTGGACAGAAATGCAACTGCGTGCATCGGAGGTGCTGCGTGAAGAGGAATCCGGCGCTTTGAGCAGTTCACACGCAGACAATTATCTAAGCATCTGTAAAATGATTGTTTTTCATTGAAGGTCGTGACTCTTGTATAGAGGCTTCGTGACGTGACGTCGTTCTCTATCTTTAAGCACCTATCTAAGCCTCTCATGCCCTAATGGACCTCTCTCCACTGTAGGCCCACTTACAGGTTAAAGCGCAAGTTGCTCGCATCGCATGAATGGAACTATTCAGCTTCACTGTTCCTCCCTCTAAAAAACACTGTACTGTTCAAGTGAGTACGTACGACCGTACAGAGAAGCATTCAATATATCTGATACGTCTGATACAGTATCTATCTTAACTTACCCAATCACTAGTAATCGAGCCCTTGCAAATGCACGTCTTCGCTAATCTAAATTAAATGAAACATATTTGCAAGAACAACAGTGAATTTTTCTTTTAGAACCGTATTTATCTTAGTATAACATCATCTAAATTTAAGAACGCCTTCGTTGGAAACTTGCTATAAAATTCAAAATAAACAATCATTAATCTACACAATTTGAAATCTCACGTGTTTCAAGGAACAAAGAACTTCAATATCCAACAGCAAGATACTATGAGGTTAGAGTATCATTCATGGTTCACACCGATTGCTGTCAATTGGATACGAACCTTTTTTTTAATTAATTAATCCTTTTTAAAATTTTATTTTAAAGTAAATCCCCAGCATACTTTATTTCTAATTCTGACTTCTTTGATCACGCCACGGGTGATGGCGTGACAAAACAATACTGTCATGTCATAAGATAAGTCTCCAAAATAGTACTTTTTGTCACGCTACTGGTTGTGACGTGACCAAACACACTGTTACGCCACAGGTGGTGGTGTGACAAAAGATTGTCCAGATACGAGCTGACGTGAAAGTGTTGTTTTGTCATGCCATCACCCGTGGCGTGACCAAAGGAGTCAGAATTGGAAATAAAATGCGGCAGTGGTTAACTTTAAAATAAAATTTGAAAAATGATTAATTAATAAAAAATTCATTGGATACAACTCTAAACATTAGACTCGAAACACAACGTTTTTTTGGCACGGGATACATGTTCTGAATAAGAAGCACTTCAGGTACCTCTGCTCTGGAACTCAATATAGTGGGAGGAGGTGTCATCTTTCATGCAAAAGTAGGGACTAAGTAGCACTAGATCTCTGAGTTAATTAGTGGCAAATTTTTAAATTTGAATAGCCATATAAAAAAATTCAAGATTTTCAAACAACCTTATCTCAACTCTCAAAATTCAAACAACAATGCCTCCCTAATCATTGGAATGTTCCTCAATTATTCCCCACTCATGATATTGGAGATGTATTTCTCTACATCAAATACAATAATTCATTTTAAGGAAAAACTGACAATTTTCCATTTAATTCCCGGGAATTTCTGGATTTGCTATCCATTGTCTCGCTGGTATATGGCTATTGGACCCACGTGTTAGCGAGACATCGAATGGAAAATCTTAAAGCACCATTGAACACTTTGATGGCTATGAGCCTATGATTGTGGAGCACCAGCCCATATGATGAGCAGAAAATTCATTATACATTTTCAAAAAAAAAAATTTAAATAAATTTCGCAACTAGCTGGCATGTTTTCTCATTGGCAGGGTCCATACAAAATTTTAGCTTGCTGAACAGTTTGTAGCCCATAGGGGGGAACGAGAACACCTCCCATATGTACTAATGGGCCAGTCTAATGTAAGAGTCAAATCCAAAAGTATGCTCCAAGCGATAAGAGTATATCAAACTTGTTTACTACATAGATCAGAGGTGGTGGTAGCTACTATGCACGCAAAATACATAATTGATTTTTACTATATGGATTTAAGTGCCAATATCCATATGCTTGATTTTTCTACATGATTTGCACAGACCATAGTTCATCACATAATCTACATTACCCAAATGTGAAGATAAACAGGTTAATTTGTTTGATCAAGCAAAGAACATTAATTCGTATGATGATGATGATGATGATATAGCGTTGATACCATTTGTTATAACAAAGTAGGTGTGATACCGAACACTTTTTATGACAAAGGACGATGGAGGCACACAAATTTACTTATGGAATACAAAGGTTTATATGGAGAACTTTTCCTTCTAACATGAGATCTTCTAATCCTAACATAACCCCAGGATAGAGCTCAACATCTGAAGTAAACTAGAAATATACTGATTGAGATTAGACGATCCTTAATCAACACTAATAATTTCATAAATCTTACAATAATTAATCAGAACAAGAAAACACCATCCACAACACCCAGGAGGTCCTCATCATCAAGCGAACTCTCATCCTCCTCTCCAGTATCCCCAGCGCTAGCATTCAAATCCAAGCTATAACGATGCGACTTCGCAACTTCCTCCTTAATGCCATCTTCCTCATTGTTGCCACTGTTACTTACAGTTTTCTTCACCGATGGACAGCAAGCCCCAGGCTTCGAATCAAAGGCTTCACAACTCAAAACTATGATGGCGTCCTCCAAACTGGCCTCATCAGCATTGCAACCCCTCATTCTTCCGTTTTCAATAGCGTTCTTGAGAGTGAATTCAGAGTCATAATCCAACTGGTCAATTCCATCGATCATTATAAGACGATGAGGATTTTCGCTGACCACTTCGTATAACCTCTCTACAAAGCGAAGCTCGTTGTCAAGTGATTTTTGTCTCTTGAGGATGAGCTCAACGTCGAAGTTGGAATAGGAATTAGCCTGGGTGAATGACTCAAAGACGAGCTTTGCGAGCTCCTGAGCCATTGCCTTCTTTCCGCCACTGTCTCTTCCGTGGAAAAGCAACCAAGTTGCCGAGCCCGACCTCTCTGATCGCCTCCTCATCATCTTCATTGTGCCAGACCGGCACTGGAGCACGGTGATGGCGATGTCTGGAATGATGTCCTTGTGCCACGGGATGCGCATCTCAAGTGCATTGCATAGAATCTTGAGGTTCTCCGCAGTGAGCTCGGTGAACTTTGGCCGGCGGCAAGAAGCCTCCCTCGGGCCGTGGCCATTGAATTCTGGATTAGGGTTTTCATGCGATCCATGATCATGTGACTTGGCCATTGGATCATCATGTCTGCGGTTCGGCCATGGTTGCCTCGGCTCATGTTGCCATGGCTTGGAAATCAGGGTGGTGTAGCAATGGGTAAAGCCAGATGCGCTGCACGAGGAGTTGCACTTGTTGCACAGATCTTGCAGCTGCACAGGAAGAGAGTGGACATCCGCTTTAATTAAACAAAATAAATTTGTTGACGCAACAAAACAAGAGTGTCTAGCCGGTAATCGAGTACTTTTTTGGTCTGGGGCACTCGAATATTTCAGCCGTCCGATTATGATCCGAATCCCCAAAACAACAAAATCGGATGCACAACTTTGGTTGCACACGGGCCGAAAAAAAAACATGAGTTCAAGTTTTTTGTGCGTACAATCACGCAACATCCTATCATATGCCTGATGGTAGTAGCAAAGTCAATTAATTTTGCAATAGCTAAGGGCAAATAGAAAAAAATGGTTTGCCATTCTCTCTCTCAGACTTAACTAACGGAACAGGTTTTACATACACATGTTGCCCTGGTTCAGTTGATAAAACATGCAACTCTATGTTCAGTTATCCGTGTGGAATGGACGTGACATCGCAAAAGTGCATGCATCTATTTTTTTTACAGAAAATAAATATGTGATTTACATGAAGTAAAATATGTAAAAAATATAGTAATATGTTATATAAAAGAAGGGGCCCGTCTATACAAGATTCGTCTGTTTTCTCAGCCTAAAACAATCAAATTTTAGTTCTTTTACAACTTCATTATACATAAATTACAGTAAACTATTTATGTAATTTTTGTTTTTGGTCACTGTAATTATATTCGAAAGTCTTAATAATTCATATTTCCATTACATAATTCAAAATCTACATATACTTTAAGAGATTGAGCGAAAACAAAGACAAAAACAAAGAAAAAAATAAATAAAATTTTATACCAACAAAATACGTCAATGTAGTGAACCCGTTATGTTCTGAAGAAAAAATCATAATAAATTCGGACCCGATTCATCATATAAGAAGAAGTGCAAATCTCAGAGCATATTGGACAGATGAAAATTCGACTATTTTGATAAAAGAAAACAGTTGAATATTGTTTAGCAAAACCGATAAAAGAAGTGATAAACATGATAACATGTGCCAGCGCTTGGCATGGATATTGGAAATGCATTGTCATAATAAAAAATACACAAAGATACTATCCAGGTAAAAGCATGTGCATGGTTTGCAAGGCCGAATCGTGCAAAAAAAAAAAAAGGAAGCACGGATCTCTGCGCTACATCCCACGCCACAAAATTCGAGTGCTTCGAAACAAAAAAAATACCTGAGTGCTGTTTAGCAATTGCCTATTTATTATGCAACGACATGTATGTGCCTGCATAGTGGCGCCGCTGCTTGCTGATCTGTTTAGGACTCGATCCTGGTAGCAGTGAAGCCACGACGGGAGGCTCGCCGTCGCCGTGGCTGCCTCCGTGCCCAAGCACGTGAGCTCACTGTCACCTGCTGCTGCGGCGACGAAGTCTGGCCACCCTGTTCTGCATCTTTCTTGACTAGCCTGGCCCTTGCTGCAACAACAAAGAAACATAAATACATTGGAGGAACTGCATGCGTATGTTTCCTTATAAGAAGCATAAATACTACATAGGAGGAACTGATGATGCATTCGACACTCTGCAACAACTAGTACGTACCTGTCGCCGCCGATGCCCGGCACGACGATGGGGTGGATCTCCCAGACGGCCTCAAGGGAAGGCTGCCCAGCCCTGGAGTTGGTATAAGACGAATAGGACCCGAACCCTAGCAGCCAGAACCAAACGTAGCCTCTGCTGCTGCGCACCAAGCTGCTCACTTCCGTGACCACACGATCGACGGGGCAGTAGTGGCCATGCACACGGCCTCCTCTTCTCTTCTCCGACGCGCGCGCGGCAGCCCAGGCGTCGACCGCGTAGCTGAAGTCCTCCAGGACGAGCACCATGCCATTCCCAGAGGCGCAGCCGTCGCGCACGAGTGCACGCAGGTCGCTGGCCTTCGCGTCCACCTCCTCCGTCGACATGCGCTGCAAGGATGCAATGGACAGAGGTACAAACTGGAGATTCTTGAGGCGCTCGTGGTGGTGCTGCAGGTCCCCTTTGCTCACCTTGACCATCACCGCCTTCACGACGGCCCTAGCGGCGGCCGTGCTCTCGCCGATGACCACCATGCACCGCTTTCTCCCGCTTTTCATGCAGTCCAGCACGCACACGGCGTCGTCGGCCTTGGCTTTGGAGTCTTGGAGGTTTGTACGACAAGAGTTTGGACAAGTTTTACTGCCAGTTGTGTTCTGCTGATCCAGTGAGACGGCCATCTCAAAGTCGGCCTTGACCTGGGAGCTCGAGAAGCCCGCCTCGCACATGACGCGGCTGACGCTCGGATCGTCGAGGATGGAGACGATAAGCTTCTCGAGCGTGACCTTGACGTCCATGGAGCCGCGGCGCTGGTGCACCTTCGCACGCTTGATCGCGGCGACGAGCGCGTTAGACATTTTCGGTGCCTGAGCCTGGCTGCGTTGCTCGAGCATGACAGCGGCCAGGCCGGTCGTCGGAAGGCGGTCGAGCGCGACGTTGAAGCAGAGCTCGAGCGACTTCCACTGGAGCGGATGGGAGTGGGACTGGAGGCAGCCGGCACGGAGGAGGCCAGCAGCCGAGAGCATTGCGCTGGCGACGTGGAGCGGGGTCACCCGGGCGTGCCCCTGCCGCCGCGCCAAGCTCACTGCCTGCCTCACCACGCCTGCCGCCTCTTCCGCCAACACCTGCTGCACCGCGTAGCCGCCGGTTCCTATCATGACTCACTCACTTTTCTTTGAAAGGAAAACTGCGGACAGTCACTGCAATAATCTAGCTAGCTCCTGAGTGCGCAGCTATCCTTATCTCGACGTCATCTCATTCTTGACGTTTCATGGCTGATGTAAGTGACGTACTGATCGATGAGCTATTATTGCCTGATATCTTGTAATAATTGCAGCTGCATGGACGCTGCTGGGAGCAGCGCATGCATGTGCACGTACATCCGGGGTGTGCTTTTCGGAAAATGCTATAGAGAAATAAGGAAATGTGCATCTTTGGTTGGTGGTGACTCGGGTAAAGTGATCTAGTGCAGTAGCGGATCTAAGATTTCCTTACGCCTCGGGCTAAACTCTAATAGGCTAACATTCTAGAACTAACGTCAATTTATACCCACACCACGAAATAACAAAAAAAACCACATATGCATCATTGACATAAAATTTTAGCTCAATGCTTCAACATAAAACATAATAAGAAAAACATAGCAAAACATAAATAATATAGCATCGTAGAGATACAATTTGAGTACCTAAATATCGAAGATTTCATCTCTATCTTAGCCCACCATTTCTTCATCAATAGTCGGACAAGAACCAGAACCTACGAAGACAACATAAAAATGTAAATCAAACAGAGGTACGATTAAATACAAAGATTTTTTGTCACAATAAAGATTTCTTGCATAGCAGTCTCGATAATTATCATTTATTGGTAATTTAACATTGATTCATATGTGCATTGATAGTACAAATATACATTGTGCCTAAAAACCGAAAAATAATTGATTCACAGTACAAATATACATTGAAAGAAATGGGAGTCTAGAAGTTGACATGAATAATGAGCATTTGATTAGAGTAATGAATACTCAAGACTACATCAACAAACATAATACATTCAATTTTTCTATAATTGCACTATCATTGGCCAGATCCACGCCTGCATTACAAAATCAAGAGTAGTGTTTGACAACCATAGCAACAGCACAACTATCACCAATGCATTGATGCCACTAAGAATCATTAATTTCTTTTCTACCGACTTTACTTTGCCAATGCCATCTGCCATGTCAACCATACCTTCCTTGAAGCTAGCCATGCTAGTCAAAACTTTAGTATTCATAACTACAAAGTCACTCTCCAGTCTTCACCTTAATTTTTCCCAAATCATGAAACATACCTGATTAGAAATCAATTTCCTAGTGCACATAAAAGAAAAGGATATAAAGCCTAGAACCTACACTTTTGTTGTTTGGGCATTTGTAGAAGTGACCACCATTTCAATAGCCTCATCACATTCGGATTCACGCGCGTCGCCGCCCGGACGATCTACCGCCGACGCCAAGCATCTACATGGCAACAGCTATCAGCACTCCAGCAGATCACCAAATCTGATGGAAAACTAATTTACCAAACCCAAAAGCACATGGAAAAAAAATCAAGAAGAAGCAAACCTTGCTGAACCCCAAGAGTTGCGCGTGGCATGGAGGCGTGAAGGGCACTGGCGTGGAGGTAGCGCGCGTGGCGTGGTGCGCGGAAGAGTGGGTGTGGAGGGCGCGAGCGTGGCGGCGGGTGAGGAGGGAGTGCACGAGTGCGGGCGCTGCGACGGTGAGAAGGGAGGGCACGGGTGTGGGCGCTGCGGCGGGCGAGGAGGGAGGGCGCAGGCGCGGGCGTGGCGGAGGGCGAGGATGGAGAGCGCCTGGCCGTGGAGGGTAGCCTGGCGAGGAGGGCGTGGGCGCGGCAGCGGAAGAGGAGCGGGCGTGGCGGGAGGGTGCGTAGGTCAGTGGGGGCGTGGAGGAAGAGCTGCGGAGGGAGCCGGGAGGGGCGACATGGTCAGTGGGGGCGTGGATTAGGTCTGCTCTGGAAGTCTAGAGGAACTAGGAAGGTTTGCAAGCTCACTTTGCTGGAGCTTGGAGGCATGGGAGGGTGCCAATGTGAGGACCCCCGAGACCGGATCCGTATCAAGCTAAGTGATTACGCCGTAAACGCAACACTTAATGTGAGACGAATACGATTCCGAGTGACCCGGATATGTGTCACATGCTAGCTCCCAAGGATCAGTGACTAACATGCACATATCCTAGTACACATCATTGCAATCACATCCATACACAATGTACAAGAATAAAAGAATCAATTACAACATCATTTAAATAGAACCTTATAGTACAAGGTTGCATAAGAGGGACGATCGGCCAAATCTAATTAACACAAATAAATTGCAGCGGAAGATAAACTTAAAGTAAAAAGGGAATAACCGAGTTGGTATGCCCACAATCCCACAAGCAACCAACTGGAGTTAAAGCCGTTGCACCTGTCGTTCTCACCTGAATAAATAGACACTGTTAGAGTACAAAGTTGTACTCGCGAGACTTTCAAAAGAAATAAGGATGGATGTAAGTATCAAAGGAAGGCTACTAAACTAGTCAAATTTTTGGCATAAAGCAAGTTTTGCATAAGGATAAAAGATTCTAACTTGCCATTTGTAAAACATTTAGAAAATATTTTATGATAGTAAGTAATGATCAACAAAGGTATAATCTCCAAGTATAATCAACACACGAACATCCCATTCGTGGCATAATTCATTCCTCAACAAAATTAGCGCGCGAACAACGCGTCCATGAAATAATTTCAGATTTGAACAAACTAACATAAAGACATAACATTCCCAACCATAACCCAAACTTAATTTCCCAAAAGACTAACTGTGCCTGCTTTCCCACAAGTGTTGTCCATAACCTAGGACGAGGCTATTCGAATAGATTTAGTTACTCTGCAGAGTTGCACAGCTTTACCCACACGATATGAATACCTTATACTGTCGCCATGCACTCTTCCGAAGGAGTGTGACTAAGATATCATAATGAGGTCGTTACAATGTCATGTCTTAACTATCAAGCCACCCGAGGAGCAGAACCCCGTGGCAGACTGTCGGTCGCCTAGAACCACAGGTGAACCCCGTTGTGTAAGTAAGTCCCCAACAAATAAGAGACCCTTAAGGGCAAGTAAGGTCAAAAATTTAACATGCCCCCACGAGATTGACAAAAGAACAATTAAATACATAACAATAACAATTGTCAATCCCATTGTGTTTTGATAGCTAACACACAACAAATTATTAAGCCAAGCCTTCTCCATTATCCCAGCGTGTGGTTGCACGTAAGACTTGGTTCATCACACCACAGACCGGTCCTTAAACACTCAGACGGGGCTACGCAATTCCATAACATCAATAATTCATCATCAACATACACCCGTCCAAGTTAAGAACACAAAACTCATTCCCAACATGACCACAAACCCCAGATACGAAGATCTGGAAACATCCCTCAATTCCATCATAATCCAATCCATAAAATCCTCAAGTTTTGATAAGATTCAATTCAATCCACCGGCCGATGGACTAGCTCCATCAACCGCTTTCGGCTAAAACTACTAGCATGGCTAAGCATCGTTCTACAAACAAGCAAACAAACCCATATAACATATAACCTTAGTCATTCAAGGATAAAGGGTAATCAACATTCAAAGGAGGGCTTATGCAGCAATTAGGAATTTAACTACTTCTACCCATAAACATATATTTCAAAATAGCATGCAATTGCGATAATAAAACTCACACAAAACACTTAAAAACCACTGGGAGCAATATGATCAAGAGGAGGGTGCTCGCACCTTTGCTGCATCACTTGTTCAATCTCAGGTCATACTCATAATACTCTCACGAATATATCGTTATCGTTGAAAACCTAATGAAAGACAATATTGCAATAAATATCGAATAAATCCAGAAATTCAACATGCTCAAAAATGTATGAAATTTATACAGTAGGTAGATTATGATTTTATATGAATTATGGTGAAAGAATTATTCCATTTGGATTTAATATGTGAAAGTTATGGTGGTTTGAATTTCAGACTTTAATACGCCTTCATTCGGGTAATTTAATTATGAGATGAAAATTTGTAGAGCAGTGGTGAGTACATGGATTACATGGATAAATAGGCAATATTATTACAAGTTCAAAACAGTTGAGTTTGCTTCAATTGGAGTTTTCACGATTAAGTTATTGATTTCTAAAGTTATCAGCATTATTAGTGTAAAAATAATGCCAATTAGGATCGTTTTCCTCAAACTATTGTTTCTGTGACAGAGGTAAGTTTGAAACCATTTTTATAATTAAGTTCATTTGAAATAGAAATTATCAAAACTGATTTCACTATTTTTGAGTTTCAAGAATTTCTTGTGAATTTTAAAGTTACAGTCTTTTTATTTTGTAAAAACAATAGTGTTTATAGCTCATTTTCTAAAATAATGCTCTCTGTTACATAGACATGTTTGAAACCAATTTTAACATAAAGTTCATTAAAAATTAAAATTACCAGAAGAGGTTTCATTCCATTTGGAGTTGATTTGAATTAGATACAGATTTTTGAAGTTACAACAATTTTCAGTTCACAAATAATTGTATTCCAAATTTTCTTAAGTATTAAGTACTTTTTCTACCGAACACTGCGCTAGCCGCAGACACTTACAAAGGGAGCCCGTGTCAAGGGTTTGACACAGTCGACTTTGACTCGGTCTCTACGAAAAGTCTTTCAAGGCGTAATCGAAGTAATACGTCTTCTAATTACTAAAACGAAGATTTGATCTAAACGCAAAGAAAATACACTTTCCATAAGTGAAAACAATTTCAGACATAAGCACTTTCATTTAACCAGCTAACCGGGCCCACCTGTAATACGCTCTACGGCTTAAACGAGTTTCAATTAAAATGCTAATCAGGTTTATTACCGTGGGGCATACAAGTCATAGGAACAATAAGAAACTTGATTAGCACTAAGGACTGGCCATTACCTTTAACTGCCGACGGCTAACTGGAGTTCCCCGTGCACGAGCGATGCGGCCGTGAAGGCAATCCGGCGCAGCAGCGGGTCTCCGGGCACGGGACCAACACCACCGAGTGCGGGAGATCTTCAAGAAGTTGCTCGAAGTGACGCGGGGACCGGAGGTGGACGGAGTCGAGCTCCCAGCGGCCGGAGGCGGAGGCGACGGGGCGGTGCTCGTGGAGAAGAGGCTACGGACGTCGAGGAGACTCAGGGAGGTGCGCATCAGTGTCGCCTTGCCACCATGAACAAGAATCCGAGCTCCATTAAGGCGGGGAGGCACTGTAATGGCCGCGACAGGGACGACGGCGGTGCGGCCATGGAGCTCCACGGCGACAACTCGAACGACAGCACCCTGGGCATCAAGGAGTGACCCGTGAGGTGGTAGAGATTGCATGCAAGCTTAAAGGACACCGGAAATGACTGGGGACCTACCGGATGAAGGAGGACTGCAGCGCGGCGGAGCTTTGGCCGGAGGTGGAGAAGACAACCAAAGTCAAGCTCCCGGCTGCATCAAACCGAAATTAAATGATACGGTGAGCTCAGCGTGACAGTGCGATCATGAGGGACATGGTGAGAGGGCTCGAGACTCACCGAGGGGAAGTCGGCTCGACACGGTGGTTCTGTCACCTCCAGAGCGTGCACCGGTGACGAAGAAGACGCGTCCACACTCCGAGCGCTACAACGCGAGAGATGAGCTCGGGTTAGCAAAAATGGAAAAGGGGCCGAAAGAGGAAGAGAATGCACTATCGCAGCGGCGCTTACCGAGACGGAGGAGGGCTTAAAGCCTCCTTCTCTCCCATGGCCAAAGAGACAAGTGGGAGCCAAGGAGGGCACAAAGGCAGTTTTGTGCGAGAATGGGGACGGAGAGAGAAGCGTCTTGAGCGTGCGGTGCTTCCGGACTGGTCGCGACGGGTGGTGGGTGAACGACGTCGCTCGCGTTGACGGAGGCGGCTCAGAGCACTACGGGCGCGTGGTAGTGAAGCCCTGCCCGAGCCAACGGGAGGAGGAAGACGCCCCTGCCCGGTGGGGCCGAGCGGTCAGAGGCACAGGAGCGAGGGAGGGGGCGGTACGACGTGGCGATGCGTGGACCGACCGATTGAGGATTGACGGTCCAGATTGGGGCTGGTTGGGTCCGGTGCACTAAGTTGGTTCGGTCGAATCAGTTTGCCGGGTCGGAACAGTGGTGGGCTCGAGTCAAAGCAACAGTGCGAGCATGAGTTTGATTCTTGTTTGACTAAATAACAAAATGGTTTGACCGAGGCTTTAAATAAAGAAATACATTTCTAAAAATTCTGAAAATTTTTAGAGGGGTTCCAGGGGTTATATAGTAACCAAATAAAATATTAAAACTTACTGTTTATGATATAAATTGTAAATGTTAAATTCAGACCTAAATTGTGTCATTGTATTGCGTTCGAATTTTCTGAGGGTTGAATCTAGCTCCAAAAATTTTGGAAAAATTATATTTATTCATGATAATTATTATAGTATTTGAATAAATTGTTTCCAGATGATGATCAAAGGTTTTTGTTCCTGTTTTTATTTGGAGTTCATAATTGAAGTGTATGTTTAATTTGTTTTGTTAAATTTCCAAGTGCAAAATATTATGCAAATGATTCCAAAATGTCAAGCATGCTGATAAGATGCATACTAAATCATATTAATTAATTTGGGGATGTTACAAACCTCCCCCCTTACAAAAGATCTCGACCCCGAGATCGATAGGGTGGAAGTTGGATAAAAAGGTTCTAAAAGAAAACATAACATCCGTTGTCTTGATTTCCTTCAAAGATAGTGCCAAGATATCTTTCAAAGGTAGAACTAAGATATCCTAACAAGGTTACAAGGAATTTCTATTACATTTTTCTTCCCATTGCTTTGTTTAACCTTTCTTTTCTTGATTCGAAGACACTTCATGTAGAAGGAAAAAGTTCTGGATACTCTTCTCGCATTTGGTCTTCACGCTCCCAAGTTGCTTCATCTTCAGTATGGTTGCTCCACTGAACCTTCAAGAATTTGATGACGCGATTCCTTGTCTTGCGCTCCATTTCCTCAAGAATGTGAATCGGGTGCTCCCGATAAGAGAGATCGGGTTGCAAATCAAGATCTTCCAAATTGGTCGCTTCGGTAGGGACTCGAAGACATTTCTTCAGTTGAGATACATGAAAAACATTGTGCACATCTGAAAGTGATGGTGGTAGTTCCAACTGATAAGCTACCGAACCTCGCTTCGCTAGAATTCGGAAAGGACCGATGTAGCGAGGTGCCAACTTGCCTTTGACTTGAAAGCGTTGCATTCCTTTCATTGGGGAGACTTTAAGGTAAACATGATCGTCCACCTCAAAGCTCAAATCACGACGACGACGGTCGGCATAAGACTTTTGACGAGATTGAGCCGTCCGTAGTCTCTCCAGAATCATACGAACTTGCTCTTCGGCTTCATTTATCATGTCCGGTCCAAAGAATTGTCTCTCCTCAGACTCACCAGTTGAGAGGTGTCCTACACCTTCTCCCATAAAGTACTTCAAAAGGTGACATTTGGAGGCTTGCTTGATAGCTATTGTTATAAGAGAATTCTGCGAACGGCAAGCATTTATCCCATTTCTTGCCATAGGACAGCACACAAGCTCTCAACATATCCTCCAAAATTTGATTCACCCTCTCGGTTTGATCGTCGGTTTGGGGGTGGTAAGCGGTGCTAAAGGATAGTTGAGTTCCCATAGCTTCATGGAGGCAATTCCAGAAATGCGAGGTGAATTGAGTACCTCGATCTGAAACAATTCTCTTAGGCACACAATGGAGGCATACAATCCTGGAGATGTACAACTCCGCCAATTGATTTCCTGAATAAGTGGTCTTGACGGGGAGAAAATGAGCAACTTTTGACAAACGGTCGACAATTACCCATATGGAATCATACCCTTGCTGAGTCTTAGGAAGTCCGGTGATGAAATCCATACCAATTTCATCCCATTTCCATTCGGGAATGGGGAGGGGTTGAAGCATACCCGCTGGTCGTTGGTGCTCGGCCTTCATCCGTTGACATACATCACACTCGGCAACAAAGCGTGCAATCTCACGCTTCATCCGAGTCCACCACAATTTTTGCTTCCAATCTTGATACATTTTTGTGCTCCCCGGATGGATGGAGAAAAGAGAATCATGGGCTTCTTGAAGGATTAAATCTTTAAGCTTCGCGTCATTTGGCACAACCAAACGCTTTCCGAACCACAAAACACCTTGGTGGTTCTCGACAAAACACTTGGCTTTGCCGGCCTTCATTTTCTGCTTAATTCTCTCCATACCCTTGTCATTCTTCTGGGCCATCATGATCTGGTCCTCAAGGGTAGGTTTCACTTCCAAGGCAGCGAGAAAACCTTCACTAACCATCTCCAAATTGAGCCGTTGAAATTCATTGCAAAGAGCTTCTGTTTCGGGTCGAACTAAAATACAGTTGCATTGCGATTTTCGGCTCAATGCATCGGCAACGACATTGGCTTTCCCAGGATGATAATGAACTCCCATATCATAGTCCTTGATCAATTCAAGCCATCTTCTTTGCCTTAGGTTCAGATCGGCTTGAGTGAAGATATACTTCAAACTCTTGTGATCAGTGTAGACTTCACAGCGATTGCCGATAAGAAAATGTCGCCACATCTTCAAAGCATGAACCACTGCTGCAAGCTCAAGGTCATGAGTGGGGTAATTCACCTCATGAGGCCTCAATTTCCTTGACGCATACGCCACAACTCGGCCCTCTTGCATAAGAACACAACCAAGACCAAGGCGAGATGCATCGCAATAGATGTCGAAACTTTTGTGGATATCTGGCAGAACTAACACTGGAGCAGAAGTTAGACGATCCTTCAACACCTGAAAGCTAGCTTCACAATCCGCTGACCGTTCATACTTCTTTTCTTTCTTTAACAATTGGGTCATCGGTCTTGCTATTTTTGAGAAATTCTCGATGAAGCGGCGATAATAGCCCGCAAGACCGAGGAAACTGCGGACTTCGGAGACGGACTTGGGTTGTCTCCAATTAAGTACATCTTGAACTTTGCTAGGATCCACATCAATTCCTCCTTCGGATAGCACATGACCCAAAAAGGCGACTTCTTTTAGCCAAAACTCACATTTGCTGAATTTTGCATAAAGTCGATGTTCTCGAAGCTTGCCCAACACAAGCCGGAGGTGTTCTTCATGCTCACTTTCAGATTTGGAGTATATGAGAATGTCATCAATAAATACGACCACAAATTTATCCAAATACTCCATAAACACTGAGTTCATGAGATTCATGAACAAGGACGATGCATTTGTCAAACCGAAGAACATGACGGTGTACTCGTATAAGCCATAACGAGTTGAGAATGCCATCTTGGGAATGTCTTCAGATCTGATCCTAACTTGATTATAGCCCAATCTCAAGTCAACCTTGGAGAAAATACGAGCACCAGTCATCTGGTCGAACAAATCATCAATCTGTGGGAGTGGATACTTGTTCTTGATGGTGACCTCATTCAACGGACGGTAGTCAACACACATCCGCAGACTGTGGTCCTTCTTCTTCACAAATATAGCAGGGCATCCCCAAGGTGAGGAGCTCGGCCTAATGAAACCCTTTTCTTGAAGTTCTGCGAGTTGTTTCTTCAATTCAACCAACTCATTTGGCGGCATTCGATAAGGCCGTTTTGATATAGGAGCAGTTCCGGGCTGCAGCTCGATCACGAATTCAATTTCTCGTGAAGGTGGCATGCCTGGTAGTTCCTCGGGAAAAACATCCGGGAACTCACATACCACTGGAACTTCACTCAAATCTGGCAATTCTTTGCCGCTAAGGGCAAAGAGATGTGGATGCTCCAACTTCGGCACCATTTCGACTAGAAAACCAAGAGGACTTGTGAGAGTGATAACTTTGCGGGCACAATCAATTTGACCATGGTTCTTGGACAGCCAATTCATCCCAAGAATAACATCAAGGCCCGCTGAATTTATCACAATAAGATTAGCCAAAAACTTCACCCCTTTAATCTCAATTTCAACTTCCCGACATTCATCAATGCTTCTCATTTCTGAACCCGGCGATTTAATCATCATAGGTGCAGACATCAAGCTGAGTGAGATGTTGTGGAGGGTAGCAAAACCTCTGGACATGAAAGAATGAGATGCTCCAGAATCGAACAACACGATCGCAGGAGTCGAATTGACTAGAAAAGTGCCCAACACGACGTCGGGTGCTTCCTGCGCTTCCTCGGCGGTGACATGGTTGACATGAGCACGATCGATGTTCTGCAACGTGACATTGGACCTCAGATCAAGGGATTCTTGAAGATCTTGACCTTGAATGGGAAAAGTTTGGCGCTTCTCCGGACAAAAATCCGCAAAATGGCCCGGATTGCCACAAGCGAAACAAGTAACTTGCTTGCCTTGATAGAGTCAGCTTCTAAACTTCTTTCTAGGCTGCCTTAGCTGGGTTTCTTGCTGAGGCAGTGGAAACACTTGCATAGGAGATACTGGAGATGCCAAGTCCTGAAAATCAGGAGGAGAGGGCTGCCAAGCATGCGGTTCTTGAAAACTGCAGCTTGCTGAAATTTGTGCAACCTTTTTGCGCTTTCGCGATTTTACAACCGCTTGCATCTTATTTTCCACTATGATAGCCTTGTCCACCACTTGTTGGAAGTTCCGGAAGTCGTGTACAGCGAGTGCCAGCTGCATCACTTCCGTTAGCCCATTCAAGAACTGGTCTTGCTTCCTTGCATCGGTGGAGACATCGTCTGGAGCATAACGAGCCAAACGATTGAACTCGCAGAGATACTCCAATATGGACTTGTTGTCTTGCTTCAGCGTGAGAAATTCACGCCTCTTGATACTCATAATGCTTGAAGGAACATGCACCTCACGGAAAGCTGTTCGGAACTCGTCCCATGATGGAACGGAACTGAAGGGCTGCATGGCGCAAAAATTATCCCACCATGCGAGCGCCCTTCGAGTTGGTTGAGGCGATAAGACCTTCTCGTGGTCAGCACACTGATCAATGATCAACTTTCGTTCAATGGTCCGAAGCCAATCATCGGCCTCGAGAGGATCCTCAGAACAAGAGAACACAGGAGGCTTCGCGCTAAGAAAATCAGCAAATCGGGAGCCATAAAGATCGGCTCCTTCCGCTGCCATTAGAGCTCCTTGAACACTGGCGGTGTTGTGAGCAATTTGCTGCAAGATGAGAGTCTGGTCTTGCTGACTCCGCTCCATCTGGATCAACACATCGCCACGCATTTACCGAGGTGGAGTCACTTCTTCATGCTGACCCACATGCTGAAATTGCGGGTCGGGGTGCTCCGGATTATGCTGTTGAGGAATCGGGGGCTGAACATTGGTAATTTGAGAACCCACGTGCTGTGAGTCCTCCATAACTTCCGACGTCAAACGAGTTTTAGGACCCGACATCCTGTTGCTATACAACTTGTTAGCAACCGGCAAAAAGGAAAAGGGGAAAAAACATAAGATAAGCAATTGATAGTAGGGGGGTAACTTAGCCTAGTATGAATGCACGATAAAAACCATTTATGCATCATGAAAAACAGGTGCTATGGTCCATATGGACAGCACAAGATACAAATGAAAACCCAGTCAGTTTTCCAACATAGTTACGATATAACCCGCCCGTAGGCGATGCACAACTACTAGGAATTAAAAGAGAGCAAATGCTCTTCACAAAATCCAGCGTCTACAAACTACGTAGTATCCTTAGGGGTATAATATCTAAGGATAAATCCTAAGTTATTCCTAAAATCGCAGCAAAGAGTCGTCTTCATGTTCTTCCATTATTGCTCTTCATCGGCGACTATTTAACGTTTCTAGTGTTGGAAGAGAGACGAGCATTAGAGAAAATGATTTTGTACAAATCAAAAGAATGGTGAGGTAAGAATTAGATGCTAGGATGTGTAAGAAACAAAGGAATTATATTACTAACATTTTTGCCAAACTTTTGATAGTTTGAAAATTTTCCTTGTAACTCAAAATCCTAACACGTCCATTGCTACGACTTTAATCTACAGTTAGTATGGCTCTGATACCAACGCTGTGAGGACCCCCGAGACCGGATCCGTATCAAGCTAAGTAATTACGCCGTAAACGCAACACTTAACGTGAGACGAATACGATTTCGAGTGACCCGGATATGTGTCACATGCTAGCTCCCAAGGATCAGTTACTAACATGCACATATCCTAGTACACATCATTGCAATCACATCCATACACAATGTACAAGAATAAAAGAATCAATTACAACATCATTTAAATAGAACCTTATAGTACAAGGTTGCATAAGAGGGCCGATCGGCCAAATCTAATTAACACAAATAAATTGCAGCGGAAGATAAACTTAAAGTAAAAAGGGAATAACCGAGTTGGTATGCCCACAATCCCACAAGCAACCAACTGGAGTTAAAGCCGTTGCACCCGTCGTTCTCACCTGAATAAATAGACACTGTTAGAGTACAAAGTTGTACTCGCGAGACTTTCAAAATAAATAAGGATGCATGTAAGTATCAAAGGAAGGCTACTAAACTAGTCAAATTTTTGGCATAAAGCAAGTCTTGCATAAGGATAAAAGATTCTAACTTGCCATTTGTAAAACATTTAGAAAACATTTTATGATAGTAAGTAATGATCAACAAAGGTATAATCTCCAAGTATAATCAACACACGAACATCCCATTCGTGGCACAATTCATTCCTCAACAAAATTAGCGCGCGAACAACGCGTCCATGAAATAATTTCAGATTTGAACAAACTAACATAAAGACATAACATTCCCAACCATAACCCAAACTTAATTTCCCAAAAGACTAACTGTGCCTGCTTTCCCACAAGTGTTGTCCATAACCTAGGACGAGGCTATTCGAATAGATTTAGTTACTCTGCAGAGTTGTACAGCTTTACCCACACGATATGAATACCTTATACTGTCGCCATGCACTCTTCCGAAGGAGTGTGACTAAGATATCATAACGAGGTCGTTACAATGTCATGTCTTAACTATCAAGCCACCCGAGGAGCAGAACCCCGTGGAAGACTGTCGGTCGCCTAGAACCACAGGTGAACCCCGTTGTGTAAGTAAGTCCCCAACAAACAAGAGACCCTTAAGGGCAAGTAAGGTCAAAAATTTAACATGCCCCCACGAGATTGACAAAAGAACAATTAAATACATAACAATAACAATTGTCAATCTCATTGTGTTTTGATAGCTAACACACAACAAATTATTAAGCCAAGCCTTCGCCATTATCCCGGCATGTGGTTGCACGTAAGACTTGGTTCATCACACCACAGACCGGTCCTTAAACACTCAGACGTGGCTACACAATTCCATAACATCAATAGTAATTCATCATCAACATACACCCGTCCAAGTTAAGAACACAAAACTCATTCCCAACATGACAACACACCCCAGATACGAAGATCTGGAAACATCCCTCAATTCCATCATAATCCAATCCATAAAATCCTCAAGTTTCGATAAGATTCAATTCAATCCACCGGCCGATGGACTAGCTCCATCAACCGCTTTCGGCTAAAACTACTAGCATGGCTAAGCATCGTTCTACAAACAAGCAAACAAACCCATATAACATATAACCTTAGTCATTCAAGGATAAAGGGTAATCAACATTCAAAGGAGGGCTTATGCAGCAATTAGGAATTTAACTACTTCTACCCATAAACATATATTTCAAAATAGCATGCAATTGCGATAATAAAACTCACACAAAACATTTAAAAACCACTGGGAGCAATATCATCAAGAGGAGGGTGCTCGCACCTTTGCTGCATCACTTGTTCATTCTCAGGTTATACTCATAATACTCTCATGAATATATCGTTATCGTCGAAAACCTAATGAAAGACGATATTGCAATAAATATCAAATAAAGCCAGAAATTCAACATGCTCAAAAATGTATGAAATTTATACAGTAGGTAGATTATGATTTTATATGAATTATGGTGAAATAATTATTCCATTTGGATTTAATATGTGAAAGTTATGGTGGTTTGAATTTCAGACTTTAATACGCCTTCATTCGAGTAATTTAATTATGAGATGAAAATTTGTAGAGCAGTGGTGAGTACATGGATTACATGGATAAATAGGCAATATTATTACAAGTTCAAAACAGTTGAGTTTGCTTCAATTGGAGTTTTCACGATTAAGTTATTGATTTCTAAAGTTATCAGTATTATTAGTGTAAAAATAATGCCAATTAGGATCGTTTTCCTCAAACTATTGTTTCTGTGACAGAGGTAAGTTTGAAACCATTTTTATAATTAAGTTCATTTGAAATAGAAATTATCAAAACTGATTTCACTATTTTTGGAGTTTCCAAGAATTTCTTGTGAATTTTTAAAGTTATCAGTCTTTTTATTTTGTAAAAACAATAGTGTTTATAGCTCATTTTCTAAAATAATGCTCTCTGTTACATAGACATGTTTGAAACCAATTTTAACATAAAGTTCATTAAAAATTAAAATTACGAGAATAGGTTTCATTCAATTTGGAGTTGATTTGAATTAGATACAGATTTTTGAAGTTACAACAATTTTCAGTTCACAAATAATTGTATTCCGAATTTTCTTAAGTATTAAGTACTTTTTCTACCGAACACTGCGCTAGCCGCAGACACTTATAGGCGGGACCCCAGGTCAAGGGTTTGACCTGGTCAGCTTTGACTCGGTCTCGACCGAAAAGTGCTGAAGGCGTAATCGAAGTAATACGTCTTCTAATTACTAAAACGAAGATTTGATCTAAACGCAAAGAAAATACACTTTCCATAAGTGAAAACAATTTCAGACATAAGCACTTTCATTTAACCAGCTAACCGGGCCCACCTGTAATACGCTCTACGGCTTAAACGAGTTTCAATTAATTTGCTAATCAGGTTTATTACCGTGGGGCCTTCAAGTCGTAGGAACAATAAGAAACTTGATTAGCACTAAGGACTGGCCATTACCTTTAACTGCCGACGGCTAACTGGAGTTCCCCGTGCACGAGCGACGCGGTCGTGAAGGCAATCCGGCGCAGCAGCGGGTCTCCGGGCACGGGACCAACACCACCGAGTGCGGGAGATCTTCACGAAGTTGCTCGAAGTGACGCGGGGACCGGAGGTGGACGGAGTCGAGCTCCCAGCGGCCGGAGGCGGAGGCGACGGGGCGGTGCTCGTGGAGAAGAGGCTACGGACGTCGAGGAGACTCGGGGAGGTGCACATCAGTGTCGCCTTGCCACCATGAACAAGAATCCGAGCTCCATTAAGGCGGGGAGGCACTGTAATGGCCGCGACAGGGACGACGGCGGTGCGGCCATGGAGCTCCACGGCGACAACTCGAACGACAGCACCCTGGGCATCAAGGAGTGACCCGTGAGGTGGTAGAGATTGCATGCAAGCTTAAAGGACAACGGAAATGACTGGGGACCTACCGGATGAAGGAGGACTGCAGCGCGGTAGAGCTTTGGCCGGAGGTGGAGAAGACAACCAAAGTCAAGCTCCCGACTGCATCAAACCGAAATTAAATGATACGGTGAGCTCAGCGTGACAGTGCGATCATGAGGGACAAGGTGAGAGGGCTCGAGACTCACCGAGGGGAAGTCGGCTCGACACGGTGGTTCTGTCACCTCCAGAGCGCACACCGTTGACGAAGAAGACGCGTCCACACTCCGAGCGCTACAACGCGAGAGATGAGCTCGGGTTAGCAAAAATGGAAAAGGGGCCGAAAGAGGAAGATAATGCACTATCGCGGCGGCGCTTACCGAGACGGAGGAGGGCTTAAAGCCTCCTTCTCTCCCACGGCCGAAGAGAGAAGTGGGAGCCAAGGAGGGCACCGAGGCGGTTTGGTGCGAAAATGGGGACGGAGAGAGAAGCGGCGTGAGCGTGCGGTGCTTCCGGACTGGTCGCGACGGGCGGTGGGTGAACGACGTCGCTCGCGTTGACGGAGGCGGCTCAGAGCGCTGCGGGAGCGTGGCAGTGAAGCCCTGCCTGAGCCAACGGGAGGAGGAAGACGCCCCTGCCCGGTGGGGCCGAGCGGTCAGAGGCACAGGAGCGAGTGAGGGGGCGTTACGACGTGGCAATGCGTGGACCGACCGATTGAGGATGGACGGTCTAGATTGGGGCTGGTTGGGTCCGGTGCACTAAGTTGGTTCGGTCGAATCAGTTTGCCGGGTCGGAACAGTGGTGGGCTCGAGTCAAAGCAACAGTGCGAGCCTGAGTTTGATTCTTGTTTGACTAAATAACAAAATAGTTTGACCGAGGCTTTAAATAAAGAAATACATTTCTAACAATTCTGAAACTTTTTAGAGGGGTTCCAGGGGTTATATAGTAACCAAATAAAATATTAAAACTTACTGTTTATGATATAAATTGTAAATGTTAAATTCAGACCTAAATTGTGTCATTGTATTGCGTTCGAATTTTCTGACGGTTGAATCTAGCTCCAAAAATTTTGGAAAAATTATATTTATTCATGATAATTATTATAGTATTTGAATAAATTGTTTCCAGATGATGATCAAAGGTTTTTGTTCTTGTTTTTATTTGGAGTTCATAATTGAAGTGTATGTTTAATTTGTTTTGTTAAATTTTCAAGTGCAAAATATTATACAAATGATTCCAAAATGCAAGCATGCTGATAAGATGCATACTAAATCACATTAATTAATTTGGGGATGTTACAATCAAGGAGGCGTGGGCCGGCGTGGGAGCGAGCTAGCGAGGTGTGGGCCGGCTGAGCCTCGGGCTGCCTCAGGCTAAAAGCTACCAATGTGTTTGTTAGGCATATATTTTTTTAAAAATTACACTGCTATTTTTCCTAGGCCTCGGGTTACAGCCCACCCTGCCTGAGCCCCAGATCTGCCCCTGATCTAGTGCATCCTAATTTTTTGGTGCACCTACGTGCATTCTTTTTGAAACACCTACCGAGGTAATAACTAGTGCATCCCAACTTTTCCTAGACCTCTGTGCACCATCTTCGTAACACGATTCAAAAGGTCATGAAAAATTCCGAAAAAAATTGGTTAGATAAGTCATGCATGGTGCAATCAAGCATCGTGCAAAAGTTTAGTTGAAAACACGATATATATTAGGAGGAAGAAAAATGACAAATTTTAGTGAACAATGCTTTATATTTTTCTTTTTCTTTTTGGGTTTCATTTTTAGTAGGATTTGATTTTTTTTTTGTTTCTTTACGTGCAGATCGAATTTAGATTTGAAATTTTGTGGTATGATAGATTGATTTTGTAAATGTTGACAAATCTTTTAAGAATTTTTCATGTCCATTTACTTTGCATCATATTTCGAAGAGAATGCACAGACGTGCGCCAAAAATTGGGATGCGCTAGATATGCCCTCCTACTTTTATAAACATTTGTAATTTAGATTATTTTTACTTGTCCAGACATGTCTAAAACCATTTTGTTTGATTGCTTTTATAATTAACTAGCTAGTGGCCCGCGTATTTGCGTTGCTAGATTTTAAACCGAAGTGGTTTATAATATCTTTTATATAATATATTGCAGGATGTGTATATCTTTTAAGATGAACATCTGAATTGATATTAAAATTTTGAAGCTAAACACAAACTAAGGAGACATAACTGATATAATATTTTATTTAAAAAAACAATTTAAGCCTAATACACTGTATCGGCCTTAGAAACGTAATATTCAAATATGCATTCATGGAAGAAAATAGCTCGACTCGCACCCTGTAAACTTGATATTGATCCCAAGCAACTTGTGTATGTAGTCACTGTGAGGGCGTATCCAATACATTAGTCTTAGGTGCACTCCGTGCATCCTCAAAACACAATGCAAATGGACATATAAAAAATTGCACAAAAAAATGGTTAGATAGGTCCTGATGTCATTAAGCATCCTGCAAAATTTTCAACTAAAAATGCGATGCATATTAGCAGAAACTAAAAAAAAAAGAATTTTTCAGTGGGTAGTAACTTTATTTTTTTTATCTTTGTATTTTTCAATATCCTTTTTCAGCAGGATTTTTTTTCACCGTGTATAGATCGAATTTAGATTTGAATTTTTGTGATATCACTACTACACATAGGGTCATCACAAAAGATTTTAAACCGTCATCACAGACGATTTCTGAATCGTCTGGATTTATGTGCCTGTGATAACAAGCGGTTATCACAGACGGTTTTCAAACCGTCTGTGAAAAAGCTATCACAGACGGTTCTGAACAAGAACTGTCTGTGATAGTCTATTTTTATAGATGCTTTTGAACAAGAACTGTCTGTGATATAACTATCACAGACGGTCCGTCTGCTACTGTATATCCCGATATTTTCTATTGCAAAAAAAAAAAGATTTTGAATGTTTCATAAACATCTGCTACTATATGTCCCGATATTTTAGACACAATGTTTGTCTTTGAGCTACCTGTTTGACCATATGCAAAAAATACCTGTTGTTACAGATAAAACAAAAAGGAAAGAGAACACATTCAGCGAGTTCATGGAATGCTCTCCAAGTACATAAACGTTTCTGTCATATTAGCTCATCACATATGGCTCTCCAAGAGAACACATTTCAAGTCATGGTAAAATCACAGAGTCACAGACAGTTTTTAATATGTACCGTCTGTGATATTAGCTCATCACAGACGGTTCATGTTGAAAACCGTCTATAATTCGCAGCGCGGGAGGGCAGGGATTTTTGGACGTGTGCGTGAGAGGCGAAATGTTTTAGCGCTGTTCTTATATATTATAGCCACCCCGCCTTGTCTTTTATTAGTTTATCCCTCTCCCCTCCCCACGCTGAGCTCCGATGATCCCCCTCGATTCCCCAATGTGGTTCGACAAGGAGATGTAGCCGACAACGATGAGGAGGAGGACGGATGTGCGGGAGCTCCATTTCGACTGTAGGAGGCTAACACGCGTCCGTAGCCTGCTGTTTCACGGCGCCTCCGGTGAGCGGGGCGCTGCGGCTCGACCGGTATCGCCAGATCTGGCCACCCCCCATCTTGGCCTCAGGTGAGCACGAAGTTTTGCCCCTAAATCCCAATCCAGGTTTCCTTCTCACTCTGATTTCGTCCCCTCCATCCTGTTAAATTTCGTTCTCAGTGAGGATCACCATCTGCGGTCCACAAGGTAGGCCGATTCGGTTCGAGATGGACGCCTCTACTCAACCTCGTCCTTGTCAGAGAGTGAGCCATTGATTGAGAGAGAGAGAGAGAGAAAGAGTATATTGTAATTAACTTCTTGCAAACTATCGAAAGAGCATATGGAAACTACTGTCCAGTAATTGATTGGATTGGCTCAAAATTCGTTTTTTTTAATAGAAAAAACTATCACAGACGGTTTTTACTAAAAAACCGTATGCTATAGTCCATTTTTATAGATGATTCTGAACAAGAACCGTCTGTGATAATTGATTATCACAGACGGTCAATACTAAAGAAAATCTCATCACAGGCAATTCGGAACTGCCATCACAAACGGTTTTCGAACCATCTGAAATTTTACGTCTGTGATAACAGGCGGTTATCATAGACGATTATTGAGCCATCTGTGATATATAGGATATCACAGACGGTTCTATTTATCAACCGTCTGTGATATGTACGATATCATAGACGGTTGGTAATGGAAACCGTCTGTGATAGTGTCCCTTCACATATAGTTTAATGATAAAACCGTCTGTGATATATACGATATCACAGACGGTTGGTAAATAGAACCGTCTGTGATGTACGACATCACAGACGGTTGGTAATGGAAACTGTCTGTGATAGTGTCCCTTCACAGATAGTTTAATGATCAAACCGTCTGTGATAGTGTCCCTTCACAGACGGTTTAACGATCAAACCGTCTGTGATAGTTCTTTAAACCTAACTATTTTTTTTTAATTTTCGGCTAGCCTCAGAAATTGCTAGTCATGCCCTCTGAAAACAAGCAGGCAAAAAATAGATACATCACAGATGAATCAATCATTGACAACTCAAAGTGATCATTTACAACTCAAAATCAATTATAAAAGAATATGTATCATGTATTGTCACTAGAGTTACAATTGAATTACAACTACTCAAAGTGAATTACAATTGAATCAATTGTTTGAAGGTCGTTCATCTGTGTCGACGGAGTGAAACTCTCTGTCGGCGTTAATGATCTGCATCTTGAGGAAGCCGCATAGCTTCCCTCGAACCTCTGAGATCTCTCTCATAACGAGTGCATCTAAATCTATGTTCAAGCCCTGTCGCTAGCAGGAGTAAAGTAGTAAGCATATATATTTAAATTTATAATTAAGAAATAATTATTGCAAGATTGACAAACCTCGGGATCCTTCAACTTAGCGCTCATGATTTGCTGCATATGATGGCAAACGTAGAATGCACATTCTTCTTGTTTTTGCTAGCGGCGCTACAAAAATAGAATTAGATATATAGATACAGCCAGTTCGAGACGCATTATTACGAAGTATGATATAGGATTATTGTGTTGTAGCGCGTACCGAAAATCACTTCCTATGTTACAGTGTGGCGCTCGATCCCTTGTATGACCATCCCTCGGCAACATAGGCGATAAATAACCTACATATTTCCAAAAAGTTAACCTTGGTCATTTCAAATGAAGGAAGACTACAATAGAGTTATATATAGAGGAAATGAACATACCTGTCGAGTATTCCTTGCAAAAGGGTGAAGTCGTGGGGTTTGTTGAGTAGGGAATCAAGGTATATTACCTTGTTCCTCTTTGGTATAATGACTAAAAGGATCCAATGGTACCTATTAATGTATGTCACTATAGTAATTAAACCTAAGTTCGTGCTGCGTATAAAGTACAAATGTAATTTGTATAGCAAGTAGTGAAGCACTTACTTCTAGTTGTAGGGAACCATTATGTAGTCCTTGTCGTCCTGAGCAAGCAATCCTGTCGTTATGTATTTCACGACGTAGGATGCGTCTGCCATGATGGTTTGCTTAGAGACCACGTGTGGGTCGAGAAAACCCACCGGTTCTTTCAATTGCCGGGTATTTTTCATCATGTATCTATACATAAGCAATGAGTTGTTATATTAATCGGTATTATGTGAATGTAGAACTTGATTGTACACACTTACAGTGTCCAGCATCATAGAAGTGAGGCATCGAGGGCTTTGAAGTTGAATAGGTCGAATAAGTCGTCGAAGCCCGTGTAACCCCTTCGTGTATCTAACGGTGATTCCAGTATCAAACCCCTTTTCCTTGGTCTTCCGCATGTACCAGGCATGCAAAGACTGACAACTTATTCCAACGCAGGCTAATACTGTGTCGGTGGCCAACAGACTTCTGAGGGAGTATTTCCCAGACTTGGGAGGCGCCTTAACGTTCTGCAATTTCGATTTGGCCTGAACGACTTGGCCGCTATGCGTCTTCCTGTGAGACGACTCGGGAACCGATACGGTGATACACTTTTCTTTTTCCTTCGGCGTCTTCTCCACGGGAACTGATGAGGCGGGCTTCTGAAGCGAAGGTTGAGGTGGAGTCATCGAGGGTCCTATTGGAGAGGCATGGTCGTGTCGAGATGGTTGAGATGGAGTCATCGAGGGTCCTGTTGGAGAGGCCTTCTGAATCTATGGTTGAGGCGGCACTGCCGGGTCCAGGACGATGTCCTTCTTGGGCCACTGGATAAAAGTGTACACGACATCCCCTAGTGTTCTAATTTCTTCATTTGGGTGAATCTCCAGCGGAACGGCCCTGAAATTGTCATATACCATGTGCACCTGGACCCTGACGTAACCCTACGCCACCTGGGCACCGTGCTGCACTGCCCCTTCCTGGCATGGATACGTCATCCCCCTCCCAGTCTCAATAGAGATGGACCCAACCATCCTCACTTGGAGCGTGCACGACGTCGGCTCCTACAAAATGATACGCAATTAGCTAAAGCATCATATAGGTCTATCTTTGGAGCATTCGAGAGATGTACATTACCTTGATGTCGTCGATAGGTAATTGGATATCTTGTTCAGAATTTTGAATAGACGCGACGCTACTCCGATGTTAAGGAGGACTAGATCCCAAAATAACGAGGGTGGCTTGCGATTGGTTGAGGAATACTTGATTCAATTAATCTTGCAATCTTGTTAGCCTTCCTTCAAATTTTGCAGTAAGCACCTGTTCCAACCGATAGTCGTACTCAGCCTTGGATCTCTTCCTACTCTTATACGTGCAGTAGTCGTCTGCAAATCCATCTCTCCAAGGTACATAAACCCCAATGCCTCGCGTGTGACCTGGGTGCTCCTTGTTTCCTAGGGTTGTAGATAGTATATCCTTCTCCCTGTATATTTTGAAGGAGCCTTCGGAACATGCGGAAGTCAATGCTTGCTGCAAGAGGTCATCATGTTATTATAGACACTATGAAGTTATGGACTTATTAACAACTAGGTAGTTCGACATATCTTACCAGACGTTGGGACACTTCCTGGTCTGCCAGGTTTGTGAAAGAGATGCCGCCCGAAGACGTGGCTGATACCCTCCCTCTTAACCTGGTTCGAGCGCGCTCGTTTGTGATCTCAGCAAATGGCCCTGTTGCATTCTCGTCCTCCCCCGCCCATTGCTCCATTTTACCCACGTGCCAGCGGTGCCGAGTTTGTGGGGGTGAGTGTTTTGTGCCTGGAGAGCCTTGTGCGCCGCACTTTGCTCCTAAAATTCGGTCGTCATCTTCATTTGCACAAAAGCGTCTCATATATCCCGCGATAAGAATTCATACTTCGTGAAGGGCGTCCAACCCATGTTCACGTACTTCATGACAAGCGTGCTCTTGAAGGTCCTCCACGCATGTTCCATCATGAGCAACGCTTGTCGTTCCACGCGTTCCTGGTCTGCTTCTGGGATAGTGAACGATTTTGAAATTTCTATCCACAGCTCGCCTCTCCGATCTTTCGACAAAGTGTCCTAGCTTAGTGTGGTGATGGGGACCCGTTCCCTTCAAAGTATCCCGCGGATGGTCCAGAATCTCGCCGCTGCTTTCTTGGGACCCACAGGGACCCCACCGTCACTGACCTCCGTGATGGTCATTCGGCCCGTAGGCATTTTTGATGCTTCTCTACCATCTCGTTTATGTACCACTTTGCTTCGAGATCTAGACGCATTCGGTGACATCGATGAAGGCGGCGAAGACGGTGCGGACGCCATCTCGCTTACTAGCTATCTATATAAGTTACATACGCAATGAACTAAAATTTCAGAATTCAAAACTTTGAGAGTTTAAATAATATGGATTGCAAGTTTATATCCACTAGGTATTTTCAAAGATAATTTATATTGGAAACATATTTTATACAGAAAAAATAGAAGTTACCCAACCAATTAACTATATAAGCAAATAGTATCAAGCATATATAGTATATAGTACGTAGTACACAAGGAAGTCGCTAATATATCCAACACAAATGAACAAAGGAGATCATATTGAAGCTCAGAAGCCACCAGTACATGCAATGGATGAGAAATATGTAAAACTTCATAAGGATACCATATACAGATAAGGAATACAAAAGGACTCCTATTCTAACACTCTTAACATTCCTTAATCCACCAGCATTTAAATGACCACATCAACATATACAAATGTAAATCCTCCATGGCATCTAAGCTGAATGAGAAGCTAAACATATACCACATGTATATGTAGAAAATCAGCATAAAGCTCAGATAATTGATGATATTGAGTGCTCTCAGAAGGCGAGATACAAATGAATTAAACATTGCTATCTCAACCTTTTAGTCTATACTCTTCATAAATTAGATAAGAACACTAAAATTCAAATTTTGAGCTCTATCCAAAGCTTAACTAGACTGATAGAACAATCACATGTATAAGAAGTTCAAACTGATACTTTCTGTCAACCATAGATCACCAAGAACCATCAATATCCACTACTGCAATCCACAGAAGACTATAACAAGATTCGCTGATTTATTACTTCAAACCACTATAGAAGTACTAGAAGTTCTAAATACAATTTGACAACAGCAGGCAAACTGGTGATTACTTTGACAGCAGCAAGCAATCTTGTAGAGCTCAAAATTGAACACCAATTTCAGAATTAGACCATTTCAATCACAAAGCAATATTAAGCCCACAAAATCCAAACAAACGTGCTAAGAAGTACCTTGGGAGGTGGCTTCAGATGGCGGTGGGGGAGGAAGGGGGAGGAGGAGGCCGAGCGGTGTGGCTCTGGTGTGGAGGAGGAGGCCAAGTGTCACGGCTCGGGGTAGGAGGCGTCGGGGGAGGAGGCATCACGGCGCGGGTGTTCGAGCGGTGCTCCAGCAAAGGCAGCGCGAGCACCGGGTCAGCGGAGGTGCGGCGAAGCCGATGGTGGCGGCGGTGGGGACGCAGCGGCGGTGGTGGCGGCGCTAGGGGCGACGGAGGTCCACGGTGGCCGACGACAGAAAACTTGGAATCCGGCGAGGAGAGGGGAAGAGAGGAGGGGTGAATGAGGGAGAAGGGGTGAGTGAGATGAGAGGCTCACCATGCTCCTACTTATAGCAGCAGAGGGGCATAGGAGGAGGAGATTGGCGGCGGGGATTGTGGCGGCGATTTCGGCTTCCGACGTAACGAGCGCGGGAAAGAGGGAGATGAAGCCGGGAACGGGGGAGGCGTTGATCGGGGGTGTGAATGCACGTGATGACGCGAGAAAAGGGGGAGGGTTTCGCGGGGTTGCGAAGCTCCGGTGGGCGCTAATGGCGGCGGGGTGAGGCGCGGCTGCAGGGAGAAGAAACGGGGAAAGAAGAAGGGCCAGGGCGGGCCCACGCGTAGGGAGAGAGAGGAGAGGGGGAGGGGGCACGGGGTTAATGGGCCGGAAATGCGAAAGAACGGGCCGAACAGTGGTTATTTCGGCCCAAAAGGTTTTTAGGAATTTTAAATGCTTTCTTAATTTAAATAAACCGATTAATTCATTTTGGCTTTAGAAAACAGCAAATAAAATCCAAAAATTTAGAGAAAATTTACATAAATTCTCTAAGACATTTTGGACTTAAATAAAATAATTTCAACTTAAAATTGGCTATTAATTTTGCGAAATAAATTGTTTTGACTTTAAATTATTTAGGAAAAAGCTTTTAAAATTGCAGAAAATTCTAGAAATTACATATTTTTATTTTTCAGGTAAAACCAAATAAAACCTCAAGAAATTCAAATAAATTTTAAATTTTGCCTTTTTAGAACTCCAGAAATTCAAATAAAGCAATCAAACTCTTTCAAATTTCAGAAATTCCAATAAAACAATTACTTTTATTTATTTTATTTTGGTAACAACACTTTGGGATGTTACAAACTACCCCCCTTAAAAGGAATCTCATCCCCGAGATTCAGAGTGGCTAGAAAGAAAGCTAGGCATACAAGGTTTTCAACTCGAGTTGTTGTCGGCCACATCCTGCTCATCATCTGACAGAATTTGAGTTGTGACATTGTACAGACGTCCTCGTCCAGAATTCTGTGGCTTCCTATTTGCTTGCATGGTGTTGACTTTTGGAGCTTCAGTGTTGGCTGGATTCGCTGCCTGCTGTTTCTTGGGACATTTACTGGCAAAATGCCCAACCTCGTGGCAATTGAAGCACGTGAAGCCTGCGATATAGGATGGGTCCTTCGGTGCCTGGTCACCATCAGCTATATTGGAGGGCTCCGCGTTGACTGGGTTATCTGCTGTTGGCTGGGTTTTGACTTGATACGATGAAGTCCTTCTGGCTTTAGGAAAGCTTCTAGAGTCGAACTTCTGTGCATCCATTTTTCTCTTGTGATTCTCCATCTCCCGGTGCTTGCCTTCTTGACGAATTGCCTTGTCGACTAGCTGCTGGAAGTCAGTATAATCCTAGGAAATCAGCTGTACCGACAGATCATCATTGAGTCTTTCAAGGAATCTTTCTTGCTTGTCTTCATCTTTTGCAACATCTTCTGGTGTGTAGCGTGTCAGTTGATTAAACTTGTGCAGATACTCATTCACAGAGAGGTTGCCCTGACGAAGTGTGCGGAACTCCTTCTTGAGGGTCATCATGCCGGAAGGGATATGTGCATGGCGGAAAGCTCGCACAAACTCATTCCAGGTGATGGCTTGAGCATCAGCATGTGAGATGCTAAAGTTGTCCCACCATTCAGAGGCTGGACCCATGAGCTGGTGTGAAGCAAACAACACCCTCTCACGATCGGTGCACTGAGCGATGTCCAATTTCTTACTAATCGCTCGGAGCCAATCATCTGTATCCATGGGCTCTGTGCTGCTCGAAAAAGTTGGTGGACGCATCCTCATGAATTCTGACATGCTGTTCCTTTGGAGTGGTGGAGTTCGAGCTGGAGCCGTAGCTTGTCGAGCTGGATTGTTGTTGATGGACTGGGAGAGCAGTTCGATCAGATGGTTTTGATTGGCCATCATTTGTTGCCATTCTGATCCATCGGTTGCTGGTGGTGGTGGAATTGGGGCATTTCCGTCATCGTTGGTGTTGGTTCCACTTTCGGAGCGACGAGTGTTCACCATCTGTTGGTTACTCCAAGGATTTAGGAAAGGAGGACAACGGATAGGGAAGAGTCAAATGTGAAGGACTAAGGGGATAGAGCAAAACAACACTCCCAAACGAAAGAAAGAACTCAAAAGCATTACAATGTTCTATCGACCGAGACTCTTAATTTGGTGGAACGACTCAATGCATAGAATGAGTCTTGGCAAACCTATACTATATGGCTGGACTGACATCGTATCTTCTGCTCGTAGTCTTTGTTGACGATGCTCTCTTGACAGCTTCATGTCTTGTGATCTTGAACGTAAGGGTTAAGAACGTGTTGACCATCTATAGGAATTTCCAAGGAAAGAAGATCCATTTACTTTATAAAATGGTGAAGAAAGAATTAGGTGAGGAAGAATATCTATGAAAAAGCTAAAGATAGATAGGTGACCAAGATGAGGAGAAAACAATTTGTTTTTCTAGTTATAAAATAAGTTTTGTAGTTTTCAACTAACGGCCATTCTAACTAGGTCACGACCTACAGTCGATATGGCTCTGATACCAATTTGTCAGAACCTAGGATTAATATCCCAGATCCTCTGTGCATTTCTGAACTAGTCCCATGATCAGTCGTTAGTTCACACAGTAAACAAATATGGTAACAAATTCATATCACAACTTTATTAATAATCAACAGAGTTTATTACAAAGAGGCTTACAAGCTAGCAATAAAGAACACAGCGAAAGACGAAGAAGTAGTAGGGTCCAGCAATCTACCACAGACAATCGACTGGGGTAGCGGCCTAGTCGTCGAGATCCACATCGGTAGTAAAGTCCTTCTCCTCTGAAATTTATTTGCATAAAGCAAGGATGAACACAACTTCCGTGCTCGCAAGTTACACCCGTCAAATAACAGAATGACATGCATACATGGATGTAACAAAGGATGGCTTATTGGTTGATTTGCATAAAGCAGCATTTTCTTTAAATACTTGTATTAAGTTACAAAGCAGATATTCTATAACTACAAATCATTTTATAAATTCTCAATTTTATAGTCAGATAACATTCACACATGAATGGTGAAGGATACCCTCCGATCACATGGCTTCCTGCCCAAATCCCATTTGGATAAACTAGTTTGGAAAAAGTCATTTTCAAACAAAACCAAAGTCTAACTTTGAGTAGTTCTGCTAGCATGTCCATGACCGTGGACACGGCTATTCGAATAGTTTGACACTCTGCAGAGGTTGTACAGCTTTACCGACAAGGCACGACTTCTCTAGTTTGTTTGGTATCCGTCGATACCACCGCTCACTACCTTAGATAAGCAGTCTAGAGCATGTGTCAAGGCCTTTACAATGCGCCATCCTTCCGCAGTCTACCCTCTCTAAGGTTTCGCCACCCCATTTGGAATGAAAACCTTCGGGTTCGGGCCCCCTCTTGAGCCAGGTGGGACAACATAGTCATGAAAGACAACCCCACCAAAACAGTTGGATCGACCGCGATGGAACTTTGCAAATTAGTCAGCCAGGTCCTACAACCCATACCGAGGACATGTGGTGGTACGGTATGGCTTAGCATTATGCACTCGAAGACCGGTCCTTAACTGACTTGGGCAACTTTCCAACAAAACCCATGGGCCTCAACCATACCCGATTAAGCCCGTGCAGGAACATGCGCCCACCAAACATCCATTATGCCCAAGTCCAAACCTATTTTCATTTTATTTTCTAGGTAAAGGTATTTTATAAACCTTTTATCGTAAAACAATACCATAGATCCAATTTAATTCAAATTTGAAATATTTGGCTAAAAACTTCCCAAATACAAGATTTGATCTAGGCATTGGCTAAGCATTTAATTATTTTTAATATTATTTTATCTAATGGTGACAAGGAAAGGATAATCAATGTTCAAATTGGCTATACACAAGGAATTGGAATAACTAAGTATTTAAACAGGGGATTAAAATAACTGGATAAAAATTATGCATGCAATAGTAATTTTTAAAACAGAATTAAATAAATTTAAAATAATGGGATCGATATGATCAAGAGTATAACTTGCCTTGCTTGATGAGGTGATGTTGTTTTCCTTAACAGATCACCTGGTACTGAGGTGATGTTGTTTTCCTTAACAGGTCACCTAGTACTCACAAGTACTTTCTTCAAGTAGTCCAAGTGTACAATCACGATGATCATACAGTCAAAATCAATCCTCTTATATGCTCTTCAAACAGCGTCGAAATTTGACTCTCCGAAGTCGTCGAAATCTAATCGCGAAATAAGCCAAATTCAAATAAAATTCAAATAACAACTCAAATGAACTCCAAATTAAATAATTTTGCTTTGGTTGGCTAGATCTTGAATTTAGATAAATTTAGGAATTTGAATGGGCTCAATCGGAGTTCGGATGCAAAAGATATGAGCTCTGGAAGTTTGAAAATACATAAAATGGTAGAATTGGAGTTTTTCTGAATTTTGGGAATTATTTTTCTAAAGGAAAATCGAATTATTGTGTAGCATGATGTCAGCGAGTGGAAAATGATTTCCGGCCAATTTATTTTAAAACCGAAAATCGCTGAGTCACTGACATGTGGGCCCGTGGTCAATGGACCACGCCCACGGTTGGGCAAGGTCCATGATGGACCCGGCGTATGCTACAGTGTAGGGTGCGGGTGTGCTGGCGGTGTGAGGTGGCGTGGCACCACGTGGGGCTCTGACGCTCGCGTGGCGTTGACATGGCGAGGAGGTGGCGTACGGGTGGCGTCTACATGGGCGAGCCACATCATCAAGGCCGGCGGCGCTCTCGGCCGTGAGCTCGCCGGCGAGCGGCGGCATGGCGACGTTCGGTGAGGGCGTCAATATGTAGAGGAGGCCACGGGGAACCTATTGCTTACCTCGGCGGTGGTGGAACGGGCAAGGATGGCCGGCGGCGAAGGGTTAGGCGGCGGTGAAGATTGGGTCGTCGCGGCGCGGGTGTTCGAGCGGCACTCCGGCGAAGGCAGCGCGAGCATCGGGTCGGCAGAGGTGCGGCGAAGTCGGTGGTGGCGGTGCTAGGGGCGGCAGAGGTCCACGGTGGCCGACGGCGGAAAACTTGGAATCCGACGAGGAGAGGGGAAGAGAGGAGGGGTGAATGAGGGAGAAGGGGTGCGTGAGATGAGAGGCTCACCATGCTCCTACTTATAGGGGCGGAGGGGCACGGGAGGAAGAGATTGGCGGCGGGGATTGTGGCGGCGATTTCGGCTTCCGACGTAACGAGCGCGGGAAAAAGGGAGATGAAGCTGGGAACGGGGGAGGCGTTGATTGGGGGTGTGAATGCACGTGATGACGCGAGAAAAGGGGAAGGGTTCCGCACGGTTGCGGAGCTCCGGTGGGCGCTAATGGTGGCGGGGTGAGGCGCGGCTGCAGGGAGAAGAAACGGGGAAAGAAGAAGGGTCAGGGCGGGCCCACGCGCAGGGAGAGAGAGGAGAGAGGGAGGGGCCGCGGGTTGTGATGGCCGTCGGATTTTCATCCGACGGTCATGACAAAAGGGGTGCGCGGGGTTGAATGGGCTGGAAATGCGAAAGAACGGGCGGATTAGTGGTTATTTCGGCCCAAATGGCTTTTAGGAATTTTAAATGCTTTCTTAATTTAAATAAACCGATTAATTCATTTTGGCTTTAGAAAATAGCAAATAAAATCCAAAAATTTAGAGAAAATTCACATAAATTCTCTAAGACATTTTGGACTTAAATAAAATAATTTCAACTTAAAATTGGTTATTAATTTTGCCAAATAAATTGTTTTTACTTTAAATTGTTTAGGAAAAAGCTTTTAAAATTGCAGAAAATTCTAGAAATTACATAAGTTTTTATTTTTCAGGTAAAACAAAATAAAACCTCAAGAAATTCAAATAAATTTTAAATTTTGCCTTTTTAGAACTCCAGAAATTCAAATAAAGCAATCAAACTCTTTCAAATTTCAGAAATTCCAATAAAATAATAACTTTTATTTATTTTATTTTGTTAACAACACTTTGGGATGTTACATAAAGCAATATGCTTAAGCTCAAGTCTTGTTTCTAATTATCTATTTGATTTCAGATTTCGACTATCATCACAGACAACATAAAAGTGTAATCTTAATTCAGCTATAACTGAAAACAAGGAGTATAAAGGCTAATAATTATAACTAACCATATAAAGTAATATGCTTAAGCTCAAGTCATGTTTCTAATTATCTGTTTGATTTCAGATTTCGACTATCATCAGAGAACATACAACTGTAATCTTAATTCAGCTATAACTGAAAACAAAGTGTATAAAGACTACTAATTATAACTGACCATATAAAGCAATATGCTTAAGCTCAAGTCTGTTTCTAATTATCTATATGATTTCAGATTTCGACTATCATCACAGAGGACATACAAGTGTAATCTTAATTCAGCTATAACTGAAAACAAAGAGTATAAAGGCTACTAATTATAACTGACCATATAAAGCAATATGTTTAAGCTCAAGTCTGTTTCTAATTATCTATATGATTTCAGATTTCGACTATCATCACAGAGCATCAACAGAACCCATCACAAAAGCAAGGGAGGTGCGAGGGAGAAGAAGTGACGAGTAAGAGCAAAACCCTAGAAGCGCCGAGGTCGGGGGCACCAAGGTCGGGAGTGACGACGCCGAGGTCAGGGGCAACGGTGTCGAGGTCGGAGGCGCCGAGGTCGGGTGCGGTGGTGTCGAGGTCGGAGGCACCGAGGTTGGGGGCGGCTGTGTCGAGGTCGAAGGCGCCGAGGTCGTAGGCGGCGGTGAACAGGCGAGCCTTAGAGGAGGCGAAAGAGCGCGCGAGAGCCTAAGGGGCGCGGGAGAGGAAGTGACGAGTAAGAGCAAAACCCTGGCAGTTCCCTCCTTATAAAGAGCCTATCACAGACAGTTCTTTAATAGAACCGTTTGTGATAAGGAATCACAGACGGTTCCCTAAAAGAACCGTCTGTGATACGTTCCATATCACAGACGGTTCCATAATAGAATCGTCTGTGATATCCTGACAAAACCTATTGACAATCTGTGATATCCTGACAAAACCTGGTGACAAGTATGATGACAAGCTCATAACACATTTGACTTCAAAAAATCATATCTAATTCAACTCAACTCCAAATCAAGTAAAACCAATTTTGATACTCCACATTACAATGAACGTCCACATTGACATCAATATCAAAGATGGCAGGTTTGTAACACATTAACACATGATAATTCCACGTTGACATAAAAATATATGAGAGATTACAAGTCCATAACACATGATGTTATGGAATAAATTAATTACAATGGAGTAAATTCTTAATTAAAATAAAGCCCTTCGCATCGTCGTGCTCTACGTGATGCTTCCCTCCCCTCGCCGGTTACGTCGTTCGAGCACCACCGGGCACCTTGTGTAAGCCACGGCCATGGCGCCATCTCTCTGTTCGTTGGAATGAAGATAAACAGTACCCAACCCAATTTATCTAGTCATGCTTTGCCATTTGTACATGAACGTTTTAATCCTTCCAAAAATCCGTTCTCTCTCATGCAAGCTCCAAATCCGTTGATTCTTCCTCCTGAATTCATCTACTATTTTCAGTATTTATTTCATAATTTTTAGATTTTATTTATTTTCTGTTATTTATTTAGTCCTTTTTCCGCCTCATGACCGTTCTCCTCGCCACCGGCCAACCTTGCACGTTCCACCCCAACCATGGTGAGTGTTGCGTTCCCCGCGGTTTCCTCTTCAAATCGCCACAAACCTCACCTGTTAACTCCTCTCCGTCATGTCAACCTGAAGGTCGTCTCCGTCATGTTCCGCCACCATCCGATGTTTCCCGGCCGAACCGTTTGCGGCATTGGGTTCGCCTCGACATGTTCTACGTCGTACTTCCTCACCATATCCATAAAACTCTTTCCTTGTTTCTAGTCAATCCGAAACACAATTCCTAGTGAATAGTATTTTCAGAATTCTATCATTTCATGTGATTTTCAACCTTCTGGAATTTCGTTCTCCCTCATTCGAACTCCGATTCCGTCAGTTCAACTTCCTAAATTCATATAAAGTTGATACCTTCCTTCCAGTATTTATTTTGGATTTTATTTGAGTGTTATTTGAATTTAGCTCGATTTCGCGTATAGATTTCGACGACTTCGGACGACCGGATTTCGACGCCGTTTAAAGAACAACGAGTAATCAAGCAAGGCATGTTATACCCTTGATTATATTGATCCCATTATTTTAAATTATTTATATTCTGTCTTAAATTATTACTGCATGCATATGTTTATACAATTATTTTAATTCCCTGTTATAAATGCCTAGCTATTCCAATTTTTCTTGTATGGCCAATTTGAATATTGAACGTGAATACCTTGTCACCATTAGACAAAATGATACTAAAATTAATCATATGCTTAGCCAATGCTTAGATCAAATCTTGTATTTGGGAAGTTTTTAGCCAAATCTTTCAAATGTGATTTAAATTGGGTCTATGGTATTGTTTTTCCATAGAAGGTTTATAAAATACTTTTACTTGAAAAATAAAATGAAAATGGGTTTGGACTTGGGCAAAATGGATGATTGGTGGGTGCAGGTTTATGCACGGGCTTAATCTGGTTAGGGTAAGGCCTAGGGTTTTATTTGGAAGACGCCCAAGTCAGTTAAGGACCGGTCTTCGAGCCGTATCTTGCTAAGCCATACCGTACCACCACATGTCCTCAGTATGGGGAATAGGACCTGTATAATTAATTTGCAATGTTCCACCGTGGTCGTTCCCTACAGATGCAATGGGTAGTCATGTTACGACTTATGTTAGTCCCACCTAACGCAAGAGGGAGCTCGAACCCGGAGGTCTTTATTCCAAAGGTGGGGGCGAAACCTTAGCGAGGGGCAACTACGGTGGAATGGCACATTGTAAAGGCCTTGACACATACTCTAGACTGCTTACCTAAGGTAGTGAGCGGTGGTATCGACGGATGCCAAACAAACTAGAGAAGTCGTGTCTTGTGGGTAAAGTTGTACAACCTCTGCAGAGTGTAAAACTATTCGAATAGCCATGTCCATGGTCATAGACATGCTAAGAAAGCCACTCAAAGTTAGATTTTGGTTTTGTTTGAAAAAGACTTTTTCAAAACTAGTTTATCCAAATGGGAATTGGGCAGGAAGCCATATGATAGGAGGGTATCCTTCACCATTCTTGTGTGAATGTTATCTGACTATAAAACTGAGAATTTATAAAATAATTTGTAGTTATAGAATATCTGCTTTGTAACTTAATACAAGTATTTAAAGAAAATATTGCTTTATGCAAATCAACCAATAAGCCATCCTTTGTTACATCCATGTATGTATGTCATTATGTTATTTGATGGGTGTAACTTGCGAGCACAGAAGTTGTGCTCATCCTTGCTTCATGCAAATAAAATTTCAGAGGAGAAGGACTTTGCTACCAATGTGGACCTCGACGACTAGGCCGCTTCCCCAGTCGATTGCCTGTGGTAGATTAACTGGACCCTACTACTTCTTCGTCTTTCGCTGTGTTTATTTTATTGTTGGCCTGTAAGCCTCCTTTGTAATCAACTCGGTTGGTATTTATTAATAAAGTTGTGATATGATTTTGTTACCATATTTATTTACTGTGTGAGCTAGCTACTGATCATGGGACTAGTTCAGTTATGCACAGAGGATTTGGGATGTTAATCCTGGGTCTGACATAATTCACAGACGGTTCTTAAGACGAACCATCTGTGATAATCGCAAACGTCACAGACGATTCTTAAGAATAACCATCTGTGATAATTGTAGACATCACAGACGGTTTTTGTTAAGAACAGTCTGTGATATGCAGGCATTATACATTTTTGGTTGTCTTGACAGCCCCTTGCCCCTAGCGCCTCCGCCCCCTTAAGAACGGTTTGAGCCGCCACCCCTGCCGCCTCCTCCCCCATGGCGCCACCTTAGAGTGGAGAAGGAAAGGAGGAAGCTAAAGAGAGTAGGAAGGGAGGAGAAGGAGCGGAGGGAGGAAGGGAGGAGGAGAAGAAAGTGAGGAATCTCGCGGGATATTTGGGAGTTTCATCGTGAGCTCTGAGGGTAACGATCTGTAACCCTTTATATTTGCTCTAGGTTAATTGCTAATCAATTTTAATATGTTTGGTTAATAAGAAGAGTACTTACGGTTTATTATTCTAATTTAACACTAATTTGTTACGTGCGTAGCATAGATGGACCGAAACTGGATGTACGGTGAGAACTGTGTGAGTGAAGAGTACATTAATGGTGTATTTACTTTTAGAAGAGCCGCCGAGCAGGATATGTTGAAGAAGGGGATAAAATTTATATACTGTCTATGCATTGATTGTGGTAATATGAAGATGTTTAACAACCCAGCGCAGATCGAAGCGTTCTTGATTCGAAGGAGTTTCAAAATGGGGTATACATGTTGGACCAGTCACGGTGAAGAGAAGATTATACATGAAGTTAATAATAATGACATTGCCGAGGAAGTCAATTATATGCCAGATGTGGACTATGCTTTTATTGAGGATGGGTCTCACGATGACAATCTGGATCAGATTCTATGCGATGCAGAAGGGAACTACAGTGAGAAAGAATTTGGTAAATTCGAGGGCTTAATGGAGGACTCGGGGAAACCTTTGTTCCCTGGCTGCAAGCCAGAATACACAAAGTTGTCATCTGTGCTTGAACTGCTGAAATTGAAGACAAGCAATAGTTAGTTCGACAAGAGATTCACGGCGTTGTTAGGTCTCCTAGCAGACATCCTTTTAGAGGGAAACGTGTTGCCCAGCACCACCTACCAAGCCAAGAAGATTCTTTTTGGGAATGAAAGTAGAAAGAATACATACATGTCTGAACAATTGTATCCTCTACCGTAAAGAGTATGCAGACGTGCATATATGTCCCGTGTGCAAAGCATCTCGATACAAGCGTAAGAATACTGCTAATGTGAAGCAAGGACCTCCTGTTATGATGTTGTGGTATCTGCTTGTAATCCCATATTTAAAGTGTTTATTTGCGAACCGAAAGGAGGCAAGATTGCTGCGTTGGCACTCGAAGGAGCGTAAGAAAGATGAAAAACTAAGACACCTTACTGATTCTGTCCAGTGGAGAAACTTCGATCAGAGCTTCGAAGAGTTCGGTGTGGAACCAAGGAACATAAGGTTAGGGTTAAGTATAGATAGAACGAATACTTTCGGTAACATGAGCAGCCGACATAGCACCTGACCCGTGAATCTATGTATGTACAACCTTCCTCCATGGCTGTGTATGAAGCGGAAGTATATTTTGATGTTACTACTTATCCAAGGGCCGAAGAAACTTGGGAACGATATTGATGTGTACCTGGCTCTATTGCTGGAAGATCTTGTGACACTATAGAACGAAGGGGTACAAGTATGGGATGCGTACAAACGAGAGAACTTCACTTTGCGCGCCATGTTGTTCTGCACCATCAATGATTTTTCTGCATTTGGTAACCTGTCGGGGTTCAGTACAAAAGGAGACAAAGCCTTTCCGCACTACTTAGATGGTAAGGAGAGTGTATGGCTGAATAACTCCCGCAAAATTGTGTATATGCGTCACTGTAGGTCCCTTCCCAGGATTCACCTATACCACAAGATGAAGAAACAATTTGACGGAAATAAGGAGGATGGTTCAGCTCCAAGAGCTTTTACAGGGAAAGAGGTCTATGATATGGTTAAGGATATCGATGATGTGCATGGGAAGGGTACCGCAAGATTAACCCATCAGCGGAATATCTTGAGGAAGCGGTCAATTTTTTAGGACTTGCCTTATTGGGAGCACTTAGAAGTTCGCCAGTACATCGACGTCATGCATGATGTGAAAGTTCCATTCGGTTACTCCACCAGCATTAAGAAACTTGTTTCTATAGAAGATTTAAAATTAATTAGTATGAAGTCTCATGATTGTCATGTGCTAATAACACAAATGCTTCTTGTTGCAATTAGAAGTATCTTGCCGAACAAGGTCTGAGTGGCAATCTTGAGGCTGTGTTAGTTTTTAACTTAATTGCTCAGAAGGTCGTCGATCCCGAAGGACTAGTTGCTCTGTCGGCTGAGGTGGTGACAACTGTATGTCATCTTAAGATGTATTTTCCTCTGTTTTTTTTTCGATATCATGGTCCATCTCATTATTCACCTTGTGAAAGAGAAAGATATACGACCATGTGTTCCTATGTCATATATACCCGTTCGAGAGGTACATGGGAATTCTCAAGTCCTACGTACAGAATCAATCTCGGCCGGAGGGCTGCATCATCGAAGGTTATGCAACCAAAGAGGTCATTGAATTCTGCATCGACTATAAGGCTTAGGTGGAACCGATAGATGTGCCTCTATCTCATCATGTGGGGAGACTAGAGGGTATCGGGACCATCGAAAGGAAAGCAATCACTCCCGATCTGGATACGTACGCTCAAGTTCATTTCACAGTCTTGCAACACATGACCCAAGTGTCCCCGTACATCGACGAGCACAAAGACATGGTACGTCAATAGAATCCAGACAGGTCGGAGGTTTGGATCATGAGAAAGCACAACCGTTGGTTCAACAAATAGTTAAAGGTGCGATTCATTGGGAGGTCATCAAGTGATGATACGTTGCTATGGTTGGGAAAAGGGCCAAAATTTACAATTGTGACATGGCAAGAATACGATATAAATGGGTACATATTTTATACGATAACTCAGGATAGGAAGAGCACAGTCTAGAACAACGGTGTCCGCATAGATGCATTTCACAAACAGTTCAATACCGCCAGTCCACGTGGGTTGATCTCCTACTATGTGTTCATCGAGGAGATTTGGGAGCTCAACTACATACTTTTCAAGATCCCCCTGTTTCGATGCCATTGGGTTAAACTTTCATTGGGTGTGAAGGTCGACAAGTACGGCGTCACTACTATGGACCTCAAACGTGTCGGATATAAGGACAAACCATTCGTACTCGCTAAGCAAGTTGTTCATGTTTTTTATGTAACGGACCCGGCAAATAAGAACCGCCACGTAGTTATTCATGGAAAAAGAATGATTGTCGGAGGTTAGAATGTCATGGATGAGGATGAGTACAATCAATTTGACGAGTTGCCTCCTTTCGGAGATGGCATCAGGATCTAGTAAGAACCCAATAAGAAAGCTAGCTATATGCGCGTCAATCATCATGAAGAGCTATATTTTAATTAAGAATTTATTCCATTGTAATTTATTCCATAACATGAGACATGATCTGTGTTATCTACTCTTGGTTATTATTTCGCTGTCAATGTGGACTTGCCATGTGTTATGGACTTATAATCTCTTATTTTGATGTCAATGTGGAATTGCCATGTGTTAATGTGTTATGGCTTGTCATGTCTGATTTTGCTGTCAATGTGAACTTCATTGTAATGTGGAATGGTAATATTATACACTTGTACAACCTATTTGTCTCATGTCCTAATATGTCAAATATGATGGACTTAATGTCTCTTTGAGGACCCAGGGTATTTAACTCGTAATACTTAACCTCCCAATGGTTCTAGTATTATACCAATCAAATATTATAAGCCTCGGTGGACATGTACTTCCCAGAAATGCAGTATACATACACCTTTACAAAATCATGCATCATTTCCATACAAACTTACAGTACCAAGTCTAGCAAAAGACATACATAATATAGAGTTATTACAAAAAGGGTCGACCGGCCAAATGACTCCAACAACAAAATAACAGCGGAAGCAAAAGTACCATAAGACGGCGATAACAAAAGTCAACCGGTTTGCTAACTTCCCACAAGGCAACCGACCGGGCCGCTAAGCTAGTCGTCCAGCGCGAAGTCTGTCTCACAAAAGCTAACCCCTTGGGGGTCAACCTCCTCTGCAACAATAAAGCAATGCAACTGAGTACAAAGATGTACTCGCAAGACTTACGAGTAACAAGCCTATAGCTACATGCAAGTTGAAACAAAGGAGATAGTCATATGGTTCATTAGACGTATAAAGCAATTTTCATTTGCAATAATGTATTAGATTGAAGGCAATTAATCAAATCTGTTTTTAATTGTTGAAATAACAGCGAGACAACAATAAGTAACATAAATAACAACCTAGAAGTGACTAACCCAATAGCCACCACAACATAGCACGAATTCCCCATTCGTACCACCTAATTCAAGTTTTAGTGAAAATGTTATAGTCTAATTCATGCACGACCTTACCAAGCATGTCCATAACCTAGGACGAGGCTATTCGAATAGATTTAACCCTGCAGTGGTGTACCAATGTACCCACATGTCAGACCGCCTTTTTGCCAAGCTATTTAGCACACTTCCTTTGGTGTGCCGGCACGGCTAAGTTCTACGAGATGTTTTCCAATATTGTGTATTAACCACGAGTCACCTGTATGGATAGAAACCCATACGTTGCATCGGAGTCATTGTGAAGCCGGGAGTCAACTACCCATAAAGGGTAAAGCAACCAGGACAACTACAATACCCCTCGGTGTGGAGAACCTAGAAAGGATTCCACTCCCGTGCACCCAACACATAAACACCATCCTCATTTTACCACAACACAACACACACACACACATCGACCTGCGACTCAAAGCCAACACCCGCCAAAGTACTAAGTCAAGAGAGGTCCCATATCCCTCTCATGTGATTAGCACGCAAAAGTGCTTGGAGCAGTGACACAAGTAATTCGGTCCTTGTTGACTCGATCGGGCACCAACCATTCACACCCAAAAACACACCATCTTACCATTGTGCCCAAGTCTAAAATATTTTATTTTCAGTTTTAGTTTCTCAAAATAACATAGCACAAAGTGCTGGACATAAAGTCATAATAAGTTTTTGTGTGATCAAGGTCATCGACTAAGTCGATAACCACCCAATTCTACCGTTCTAAGCATTTCTAAGCAACAACAACTCGTAGACTACAAGCTAAGTGATAAGGGCTCATCCAACGAACCCTAAATCACAGAGGACATAATCCTAGGCTCAGTAGTAGAGGATGACATTTGCCTATAGATTATGCATCTAGAGGATCAACTAATCGAACAATAGTTTAACAGCAAAATAGAGCATGCATACATACACTTTGCAAACAAGATATTAGACTTTGAAAATAATAGGAGCAATATGATCAAATAAATTGAAACATCTGCTTGCCTTGCTGGAGATCATAATCTTGTTGCAGAGGATCACTCTCGTACTCAATAAATTCGTCGGAACCTATCGCAAGAACGAGAAAATCCAATAAGAACGACGGACACCGAAAAAGACTCAAAATCCAAAGTCAACCAAAATCCACGAAATTTACACAGTACGTAGAGCAAGATTTTAAATGAATTTAGCAATAAAAATCAATCAATTTGGATTAAGTATGCAAAAGTTATAGCTGAAACAATTTCAATCGGCCGAAAAATCCAATTTAATAGCTTTTGGTTACTGTTCATCACACAAATTTTCAGAAGGTTGGTACCATCTTGTTCTGGTGTGATTTGTACTAAGATATAGCTTTCTAGGGCTTCTAGGAACCAATCAAGAATCATTTTGGTTGCCTAGATCTCACAAGCTTGAGTAGATAAAGTTGTCGCTCTTTTATTCGGTTCTTGAGTACTCTTCCATATGATGGATAAATGTAGAAACCTTGACAATGATTCTTGAATTCATTGATTGAAATAGGTTCCAAACATCCTATGATAGCTGTGTTTCAAATTTGATGTGATTTGAACGAGTGGATCAAAAGTTAGGTCAAATCCTCATTGGAAATCGTGCTATTTTCAGTTTGTCATAAGGGGAGAGGTCAGACCTCTCATCGCCAGTCAGACCCCTCGGTAGCTGCCGGTCAGACCGCCAGAGAGTTGGCAGGCAGACAACCCTGGCAGAGTTAGTCTCTAAGACCTTGTTTTACGGTTGTTTCTTTGTGTTTGTAACTTCAATCTTAATCTTCACGATTGCTCACAGCCGTTGAAGTGAAAAGATTACTAAATACCTTGAAGAAAAATTTGTCAGTCATTCACTCCGTCTAACAAGACTGAGTTTAGAAACCCCACCAAAAGCGCTACAATGGTTGGTCATCCTTCATCAAAAAAGGTACTGTTTTCAATATTAATACTCGCCTGGTGACCCTGCACCCGGTTTTATTTATTTATTTAAGAACTGCTGTGAATGGGGCGTCACCGTGAGCTGTGCCTCCTGCGTGTATGCACAACATATTATTGGAATCATTAGCACTGCAGTTGTAGACCCACATACAGAAAGGCAGTACTACTAGCTTTCCTGACTACGTGCAGCATGCAACTCGTAGTCAGGAAACTAATGCGGGCATCCACAAAGCAACACCTTGTACGGTGGCGGGTGGCCTCGCGCATCCACTGAGAGGAGAGCCAGCGTGGAGGAGACCTGCAGGAGGAAACGTGTAGCTAGCTTACAGGCTTGGTAGTAGCGATGAAAACGAACGGAAACGGACGGAAAAACCCCATTTCTACTTCCGTTTCTATATTTGTTGGCGGAAACAGGATCGGGTTCGGAAAATGCGGGTTCGAAAACGGAATCGGGATATGCGGGTGCACGGAAACGAACCAATACGGCCGGAAACTCAACGGAAACGGACGAAAGCCCGGAACTTAAGCTGGAATACCGCACATCTTTATACTCACAATCACAATCACACACATCTTTGACGATGAAAAACAGGTAAAGCACGAATTCAGATATTCAAACGCAAATGAAAATAGTTCAGGATTTACTGTCCACACACTAACACAGTAACACTGTGACACTTAGTTCGGATGACATCTAACAAATTAAAATGAGCTGGCATGAACATAGCACAGTACATCACATAATAACATGGCATATTTTTCCAGATGTTCATCAGTCCATCACAGCTCTGCAACATCATCCATCTCGTCAGGATCACTTTCACTGCCATCTTCCTGCATATAGTTTGGTCATAATTTATTGTTAAATGTTGTAAATATAAGGTGCTACAATGTACAACGACACGGCATACCTCATGATTTAGGGGGGCACTTGGGGTCTAGAAGTGGAGAGTGGAGACCTAGGTTTTCTTAGATGGGCTAGTGTTGGGCCTCTAGGAGTTGGGGGGACCGGGGGACAAAGATTGGGCCTACCTAGAATCCGGGTAAATTTCGGTAAAAATACGGAAATATTCCACCAAATACGAATTCGCAAAACGGACGGAAAACGCCGCTTTCGCCCGTCCGCATTCGACAGACTTCCGTCCCGAATTCGAACCGATTCCGGATATTTCCGAAAATACGGAAACGGACGGGTCAAATGTAGAAAAATGGACGGTTCGGACCGGGAAAATTTCCGTCCGTTTTCAACGCTACTTGGTAGGGCATATACAATGCTTCAAAATCAGGGTGTCCCTACACCGGGTGTAACACCAGCACATAAAATCCGCTCATAGTCGTGGGGTAGAATAACGCATACATAGCATATCGCTTACACTTTCGTTCTCGTTTTGTATAAAAAAAAGTTAACTTAGTGATGCTACGTTTGGATCCAGCAAACATTATATGCACTTGGGCCACATGGTCCACCAAAATAACATATAGGGTATTACATTCACCCCCCTCAAAAGGGTTGACACCCTCGGCAGCACGTCGCATACATGGCAAATGCACAGAACCACCCCTCAGTACACGTATGTGTTGTGTGCCCTCCACGGGCCGACACACACACGCCGTGCAGCTAAAGTTGATGCTCTCATATCATTTGTAACACCCCAGATCCAAAATCCACTCAGTGCTCAACCCACCGTTGGGCAGGACCACACGTGCATAGCACCAAGTTTACACTTTTGATCTTGCTCTATGTAAAATATTTAACCCATAATTGTATGTTTAGACCCAACAAATATTATATGTTACTACAACTCACATTAGATAAGCAATATGAGACTAATCCCACTATCACAATTTAGGCCACATGGACCACCATACTAATAGGCTGGGGTATTGCAACGGGAGAGCCGAAACACGAGAGCAAACGTGAGAGAGGCGGCACCGAGCACAGCAGCCAGGATCCACTCACAAAAATGTGAAAAATCTGACGAATGATAAATCAAAAAGAAAAGAAAAAAATACAAATACAAATGTTACTATTCGCAACCACGACCAAAAACTGTGTAGTTCCCGAGTGCTTATATGTTTCCTGAGTGTTTGGACAAAAACACTCGGACAGATCCCAAGTGTTTCGTAGGACACTCGGGACGAGGCGTCAACACTCGGTAGAATTAACTTTCCCGAGTGTTTCCCATAACACTCAGGAGATCAAAATATAATCCTGAGTGCATCGAAATGTAAACACTCGGGACCTTTTTTCCCCGTCGCGACCATTTATTTCCTCGTCGCGACCATTTTTTTCACTTCTAAACCCTACATCCCCACTCGATATCCCCAACCCCAATCCCGCAGCCGCCTCATGTCTTCCTCCTCCTTCCCCCCCCCGGCACTTCCCTCCTCCTTCCGTGCCCACGCCGCCCTCCTCCGTCGCCGCCACTGCGGCGCCTCCTCCCCCGACTCCATCCTCCCGAGCGCCACCGGCCTCCTCCCTCCTCCGGCACCACCGTCCTCCTCCTCCTCCCTCCTCCCTGGCTCCCTCCTTCGCCTACCTCCCTCCTCCTTGGATCTGGTGCCTCCACCCGCACGTGACGCCGCCCTCCTCTGACCCCGACCGGATCTAGTGCCTTCGCCGCCTAGTAGGCTCTCTGGCGCCACCGCCTCATGCGCTCACCGCCGCGCGTGCCCCCCCTCCTGGCTCGCCCTCCCCGGCTCAGCCCCTCTCATGGCGCTGCCTCCACTAGCTGCTCCTGCCACCGGCTCGGCTCCCTGTGCCGTCGCACCCGTGGCGGCTAGACGGCGAATAGCTAACTAGGGTTTGGGTTTTGCGCAGGGGGCGGTGGAGGCGACAGTGGTGGAGGCTATGGGGGGCAGGGGTACTTGAAGGAGCGCATGACGGGTGGTGGACCACTACAGCGTGCGGTCGAACCAGACGCTCGAGGAGCGCGAGAACAGCCCCATCATCCACCTCATGAAGCTCAACAACTGGGTACACCACTCAATTTGTCGCCCATCCATCCATACCCTAACATCCTTGATAAAATGAGACGTCTACGTTGTTTGGTATAACCATCCTAACTGTTGAATCTCACTATGGGCAGATAAAGAGTGTTCTCATCCAGCTGTATGCGCGCCAAGGGGACTGCATTCTTGATCTTGCTTGTGGGCAGATAAAGAGTGTTCTCAACTTTCATGTATTTTATTGTACCAGATACAAGAAACTAGTGGAGAAAATGTGCTGCATATGTCTTGTCAGGATGTCGGGCCTAGTGGGTCTAGTGGCCATGCTAATGAAGCTAACCAAGAACTTCTTCATCCTGCTGTTTGTGATCCTTCCCTACATATAGGGTAACTTTGTTTACTTCAATTAATACAAGTTATATTCTAGTACTGATTGACAATGCAAATCAATATTTGTTACTTATTTAATATGAACCATGTTTTTTTTCTCTAATATCAGCATAGATTGAAGAATGCCATATTAAAAAAATGTCTAGAACTTTTAAAGAAACAATTTCTTTTAATTGGAATTATCTATTAAAACCTTTGCATAATTGTCGCTTTTTTCATCCTGTGTAGGTATCATCAAGCTTACTTGGATCACTTGAACAATGAATGAAGGTTAGCGCCTTATAGCGAATATGTCCAGTGTTGGATGTGATGGTTCAACTTAATGCTCTCTTTTACCCATGGATTCTAGCTTATAACACCCTATGTACTAAACTAAGAGCTCCTGTTTTATGCTCTTTTGAACTGAAGAGATGAATGATCTGAATGTCTTGGATGCTACATGAACATAATATCTCAGTTTGAATTGACACACAGATTCCATGTACAAAATGTGGGTTGACATTGTAGATTTATACATGTGTCTGGTTTTGTTAATTACATTGCTGTGTAATATGTGACTTACATTGCATCAGGGTGTTCACTGTATATTGCGTGGAAACATTAGGGTGTTTGTGAGCTCATAATTGGTGACAAGTGTTAACTCACTACCGGACACGGCTTCTTTGCCGAGTGTCCCCGGCTTTGCCGAGTGCTTTTTATCGGGCACTCGGCAAAGAGGCTATTTGCCGAGTGCCATATAGAAAGAACTCGGCCAACATCTGGCACTCGGCAAAGAGATGGTTTGCCGAGTGTCGGGCACTCGGCAAACCAGAACACTCGGCAAAGGACACCACCGTTAACGGCCGGCAGCTGTCGTTAACCCTTTGCCGAGTGTCTTATCCTCACACTCGGCAAAGAGGCTCATTTGCCGAGTGTCAAAAAAATGACACTCGGCAAAACATATTTTTTTTTCACTTTTGACCTCCAAACTTTTTCTGCAGTCCTCATACAATACCTGGTACTCCATGTTCCAATGTGGCACATTTCTCGGACTTTTTCTATATTTCTTTAATTTATTTCAATTAATTGAATTTTCGTGGATAATTCAAATTATAATTGCTAGTCATTCGAATAATGAAAAAAAAATGAATGGAAAAATGATATTCATGTTATTTAGTATAATGTGAGGCCGTAACCAGGAACAGACCACCAATTTCGAACGTCTTGTTCACGAAACATGACCACGAACTTGCGGTCGAGTTGTTTTTAAATTGTATAAAAAGCAAATGAAGTCCGAAAATCATGAAACTTGTCAAGATGTCATGATATCATATGTGGAGGCTGTGATAAAAATTTGAGAAGGTTTCACGCAAGTTGTCACGTACAATGCTTGCAAACCGAAGAAAAACAGAAGAATACGTGACAACTTCTTCAGAGATGAGGTGCAAAATATGAAGGACTTACAAATGCTTGAGCGATTACATTTAGACAATGACAATGGCAACATTGCTCATTCGGATAGTGTTGATTATTTCGACATGATTGATAGTGATGATGAGACTTATGATCCAGCTAATCCCGATCATGAAGATTATTTCTAATACATGTAATACTGTGTTATTTTGTAATTACGTTTTGTTTATTTTGCATCTCTTTCTAAGTACTTCTTGTTTATCTGGGCTTATTGGTTTACTCTTTTTAATTGCAGGTGATTGAACAAAGATGGTGGGCGGTGGGATGAGAAGCTAACGTCCTTGTACCAGCGACAAGGACCGCTAAACCGGGAGAGTAGGAGGAGGAGCGCGCAGAGGGAGTCGCCGCCGCCCCGTCGCGTGAGGAGGAGGAGGAGGAGCAGTGCCCGGGAGGACGCCGAGGAGGCGCAGGAGGACGCACGGGAGGACGACGAGGAGGCGCAGGAGGACGCGCAGAGGGCGGCGAGGAGGCGCGGGAGGACGCGCGGGAGGGCGGCGGCGAGGAGGCTACGGCAGGGGTTCCGCTTCCTCTAGTTCGTCGGCGTCTACTTGCGAGGTCCCGCGAGCCTCCTCGGCGACCGATACCTCGTGAGAGACGCCACGATTCGACCGAGGGGAAAAGTAAGTAACTTTAGATGTTATCACTACTTTATATGATATGTTGAAAATCAAAATAGAAATTAATAATTTTCTTAATCACTTGGCAGAGCGGGCGATTGTGGCGAGTGGAGGTGCTCACACACGCCAAGTCAACGGCATCCTCGGTCTTCTGTGCAAGGAGCACTTCCCTGGCCTGGTTGAGTACGCCGGAGTGACGGGGCCGGCCTACTCGTTTGACCACTACGCCGCCGCCCCCGATGCTGCAGATCGGGCCCGCAGAGTATTCAACAATAAGGCGGAGCGGGTGAAGCAAGAGCTGTGGGTAAGTCTTCCTCGCACTACATTGCTCAATACATCGTATTCATTGGACATTCTTGAAATAATGAATGGATACATCGTGTTTGTATGCAGGATTTCTTTAGATGCCAGGACGGACATGAGGCCAGGGCGGATGCGGTGGCTACCAAATCGCAAAAACGGTCGTGGACATGCATTACGAGGCGCGCATCCAGCCGTCGTAACTTACCACGGACCGTCCTTGGAGCGAAGGTCACCAAAGGGACGCAAGAACCATGACGCCGACCGGGACCGACTGCAGTAAATCTGAACATTATCTCGATTCCTTTTGAGATTAAGTAGGCTTAATTTCATCTTCGATATGTCATGTACTTGATGGCACGTAGATGATTCCTTATTGGTGCGCGCGCATCCCGATCTTTGAGAGCAGATGGTTCACAAGTGGTGCTCACGCGAGTGGAGGAGCGCACAACTTGTGCCGGAGCGGCGTTTGATGATGCAGTGTAGCACACCATCAAGGTAGCCGCAACCTCGCGGATACGCAGAAACATGGGTACGCGAATTCATTTATTTATTCTAATGCTCAATTCGCATGATTTCTAATCATCTTGCTGTTTTCTCGCGATCGGCGTCACATGGTGGCGACCTTGCTCCATCTTCAAGGCATTTGCTATGGCCCACAAGGGCAAGCGGCGTTCGACGTCGACTACAACCCGAGGGCGGCCCGAGGCGCACTGGCAATGCGACCGCCACAACCGCCTTAGTGAGTACACATCGATGGCAAGGGAGGTCCATGGGCGAGTACGATCCGAGCACCGAGGACCTTGATGGAGAAGTCGTCATGAGGGTGGGAGGAGGCAAGAAGCATGGGCGTCTTGGATTGGCGGCGGCGCAATCGACTCAGCCACTACTCCCGGTCTCCCGATTCGAGCAAGAGCAAGCAAGACGAGCACGAGCCCGCCATACGACCTCGGCGGGACACTTCACACCACGGGTGGAGGCACTCGAGGTTATTCTGGTTTATTAAATCGTTCATTGGTTTTCATACCTTTCCTTTGCATTATTGTAACATTGGGGTGAATATATTGTAGGCCCAGTGGAACAAGAGAGGAGGATACGGGAGCGATGCGGCGAAGATGGAGAGGTGGAGGCCGAGCGGCGGGCGAGCGGCGGAGGATGGCGGAGATTCTTCATTATATGCAAAGTCTTCGCGCCGCTACGGGTGTAGCTCCGCCACCTTCGCTATTCGCTCCACCTCCACCTCCACCTCCTGACTATTCTACTCCTGTGAGTATAAGTGTTTTAGTTTGTATGTTCATGCTTACGGTCAAACCTAGTGGAGTATGAAAGTTTTATTCATGTATGGTATATATTTATCTTGTCTCACACATGCAATCTCTTCTCCTTTGTGCAGAATCAATCGGCGGGATCGAACGATCCTCATGCTTGATGAATCCTTCACCAAATCGGTCTCATTGGCCATCTTGGTGATACTACTTGTGGTTGTTAATGGTACTTCGGTTTGCAATTATGGTTGTAGATGATGGATCACTTGGATTACTTGTGAAGTTATTTGTGATATATTGTGAGACATGTGACGTTTGTGATATATATGTGGTGTTGGTGATATATATGTGCTGTTGATGATATATATGTGATGTTGATGATGTTTGTTATATATATATATATCTTACATTTGTTTGGATGGGATGTAAAAACAAATAAAAGGTCTTTTAGATCACTTTGCGAGTGCAATGGCCATGACACTCGGCAAAGTGACCAATGTTTTGCCGAGTGCAATAGCCAGGCACTCGGCAAAGTGACCAATTCTTTGCCGAGTGCAATAGCCAGACACTCGGCAAAGATGGGCTGTTTGCCGAGTGTCCTCCCGGTGGCACTCGGCAAAGACGTCGTCACGGTGGCGCTCGCCGTCACGGGGACTTTTCTTTACCGAGTGTCAGATTAGCACTCGGCAAAGCCTTTGCCGAGTGCCCGATAAAGTGCACTCGGCAAAGGGGTCTGTGCCGATATACTGTTTACCGTGCGCCCTTTGCCGAGTGTAACACTCGGCAAAGCGTTTGCCGAGTGTATAGCTGCCTTTGCCGAGTGCCTGAGGCACTCGGCAAAGAAGCTGTCTCCGGTTGTGACTAGCTATATTTGTACTTTTAACTGTGGTTCTTGATATTAGATGATTTGGTTGTTCTTGTATCATGATATGATGAAACATCCACTGGTTAATGAATAAATTAACCATGGGGGTTAAATTATGATATGGGCTGCAAATTAAAAGGTCCCAAATTGTGTAGATCGACAAGGAGGATAAAAGGGCATGCAGAAATAAGTTTGGTTTCTGGATCATGAACTGTAGGAGAAGTAGAGCTAGTTATGTGGATTTTATAACCAAGTATCTTTCCATAGTTAGCTGTTGGCTCCAAAAGTTAGGAGGATCTGAAGTTAGCTAAACAATTTGTCTCACATGAAGGTTTGGAGCAACTGCATCGCTTTGTTTTTGTCATGGCAGTAACCCATGTGGCATATATCTGCCTGAAGATGTTGCTAGCTATACTCAAGGTTTTTGTGTTTACCATGTGGATTAGTATTTCCATCTTTGTTTGTTATATACTTCTATAACCTTGAATTAGTAAATATGGTCAATCTGTTGTTCGAGTCGACTACTTTATCCTCTGCAAGGGTTTCATATTGGTAAGTCGGTTCTTTCCTAGGCCATCTTGAGTATAAATGTTCTTTTGCTTGTCCTTGAATATGCTTATTCTCATATATCGTCGTTGGACCTTTCCTTGAAGGCTAATACACTTTACTGGTTTGTTGAGTGTTGAAATTTGTACCTCATGAGAAAGATATACTCAAGTTACACTGACCTTGCTATTTATTAGGTGTACACTCTTGTTTGACTTAAAAATGATTGCAGAACCACAATCTTCCACCAACATATGATTTCCACAATTACATGATACGCTCAATGGAAGAGGAGTTTGAGAAGATTGTTGGAGTGAGGTTAGTGTAGTAGTATGCCCTTTTGTGTGTGTGCCATTTGTAAAGTGGTATTAATAAGAGTCCATGGATGTACTAAGCATTCACTCCGTGAAATTGTACTACTTGGATGTCAGATCTATACATGTCAATGTTGTATTACTTGGATGTCGGATCTATATATGTGAAAGTTGTATTACTTGGATGTCGGGTCTATATATGTGAACATTGTATTGTGAAGTCGAATATTATGTCAATGTTGTTGCTGAATCTATATATGTAATGATTTGTGCATTGGTGATACTTTGTGGTGGAATATACATTATATAAAATGCGCATTGTATGTACAAAATTGAGCCTTATTTGCTCCTGTGTGGCTGACAACCTATTTCCTGAGTGTTATTCCTTAAAAAACACTTAAGTCTGGAACCTGATTCCCGAGTGTCCGTTGAAAAACACTCGGGAATAAAACTTGGTTCCCGAGTGTTTTTCAACGGACACTCAGGAAAGTATTCCGCTACGGTGTTGAACCCGTTGTGCCAACTATTCTCCCGAGTGTTGGATGTTTCCCGAGTGTAAATCCTAACACTCGGGAAAGCTATTTCTCTCGAGTGTAACTCTCAGGAACACTCGGGAAACCAATTTTTCCCCGACTAAACGATCCCGATTGCTTTTCCCGACGGCTGACCTTCGGGAACTTCCCGAGTGTTTTTCGTATTTTCCCGAGTGTTTTGGACACTCAGGAAATTCCCGTTTTCTGGTAGCGAACAAACATTTTTTTTTTGTTATAATACATTTCGTGTTTGAAGCTAATATTTAAAGAGTGCTAAAACATTATATATATATATATATATATATATATATATACACACACTAAATTATCCTTTTTTTTGTGCTGATTTGGGGACTAAACCGAAAGTTGATCGCACTTTTTTTTTTGTAAAAGTTGACCGCACTGAATATGTTGCTTCATACTTCCCTCCTGTAGACCACTGGATTCGAATTTTGTATGGCCCGGGCTTCAGAATCTCAGTGCAAATTTACAATATGTACTTAATACAGTACTATTCAGTATCTGATATATACATAGTATCGATGCAAACCCCCACCCCTCTTGCCGCCTCATGTGCCCTTGTCGAAGCTTTGAAATGACTCTAGATTGAATGTTCAAAAGCTGAGTTGAAAGTTTTCAATAATTCGAGTTAAAATTCAAAAATTAAGTTTAGAAATTTAAAATTCGAGTTGAAAGATCGAATCCTCATAAAGAAAGCTTCCATTTCAAACAAAAAGGTTTGGTTGAAAGTTCTTACTTTTTAATAGAAAGTTTTTTCAATCTCTAATTGAAAGCCATATGTCGTGTGGACGGGGATGTCGCGTCTGCTGCCAATAAAACAAGTGGACATCCACTTAATAGAGGTCCTCCATAGAAATAATAGTGTAACTATAGCTACTCTACGCCATATCAAATATAAATCATTTTAGCCTTCTCAACTCTTCTAAATTAAATAATTTATAGCTTCAAGGTACATTTAACTCATTTCTTCCTATTATTCCCTCATTGAATAAATGCACATATCCTCATAAAAAATGAGTCTATCTCTCAATTGTTGGAGGAAAATTCCTTTTGTGTGAACACTTACCTAAACAGGGATTGTATAGTCATATTCCTTTTAGGCAAAATAGGCTACAAGACACTGAACTTTTGGAAATTATTGAGGATTTGCCACTATAAAGATGCACATTTGATGATTTGCCACACCAACTCACTAACATATGGGTCCTGGGGCCACATGTCAGTGAGACATGGTGTTGCAAATCATCGAATGCACATTTTTTTGATGTGGCAAATCCTCAAATCCCCTATTATGTGGCATTTGCTATAGGACATTGGTTTTTTGTGCATTTACCCAAAGAAATAACTAAACTTTTTTGTTTCTTCGCTCGTGGACACTGAAGTCTTTAAAATGTAATATCTGGCTAAGATAGGAAATAGAAGGTGGGTGAAAATTCTATTTTGCCCCTATCAGTTAGTGAAGCGGCAGGAGCCCACCAGTCAACATGCTGACTCCTTCCTTTCTTTTTCATCTTCTCCTTCTCTCTCCTGTGCATAGCCGACGTCGCCACTTCATCTGCTCATGCCGCCGCAACTACAGTCGCCTACGGGCGAGCTCCTCTACCAGCATGGCCCGTCCTCCTCTCTCTTCCTCCCTCTCACTCTCCTCTGTTGTCTGCCTCTATGTGCTGCATTTTTGTGACCACCATGGTAAAACTTCCAAAATTCCTCCAATCCATCATCTCCGTCCCCAAATTGATCCTTCCACCTCCTTCACTACCTTCTTGCGGCCATAACCTTACCTCTATTCCTTAGTCTTGTCGTCAGGGAGCGTTGAGATCAAGTGGTGCCATCATCCCGTTCTCGGCTTTGTCACCGCTGCAACATCCTCACCAACCTGGAGCTCTTCCCGCCGCGCCACCCATGTCACGAGGTGTGCCTTGCCACACTGAATTCAACCCAAACATCCTCTTTCACTCCCTCCATCAAGAGGCCATCACCGCTGAGCTTTCAGCGGCTCGCCATGGCTGTCGCTGATATTAGCCTGGCATGCACCACCATGGACCAAACAACAACCATGAGGGGGATCCCCAAGCCCACGATGTGCTTGTACACTAGATAATCACGCCAAAAAGCCATTGGAGCTCGCCGCTAGTGAGTTCTACTTCCCCACGGCCGCCACCCTTGCCCTACCTATTATAGCGGTCACCATCCATCCTGACATGTCACACCGCCAAAAATAGGTTTCCCATGTCCGGGAATGCACCAGCTTCCATCCGCACCGCTGTTCCTCCACTAAAGCACCCCCTCGTTGTGTCCTAGCTTTGTTGCCCTGCTGCATGGCAAGGAAGAAAACTAGCGCTGTGTCTGAGGCACGACACTGTGCGCTCGTGGTCGAGCCTAACCAATGGCGGGGTTCCGCGGGGGAGGGGGGGGGGTCACAGCAGCATCCAGTAGTGGCGAGGCGACATGGCTGTGATATTAGAAGGAAGAAGAATGAAAGACGACAATGTGGTCATATTTCATATGTTCTCTCTCTATTGCATTGAAAAATGATATTTTAATGGTTCTAGTGTCTATCAGCAAGTAGCCACAAAAGTTTAGTATTTTTAGGCAAAAACACAAAAACCGGTGTTCTGTAGCGAATGCCACATAAGTTCAATGTCTTGTGACCATTTAACCTTTTATGTAGCCTAGAGTCTTAGTAAACCACTTCTCCCTGTGCTATGGCTCTACTTTGTGTCGGATCGGTAATTGAATCCAATTTTTTTCATTATTTAACTATCCATAATAGTGCCCAAAGAAATCCAGAAAGAAGGGCCTTTTTATCAATGGGACGGGCAAGGGTATGCATCCAACAGGGTTAGTACTGCATTTACTGGACTCCTGTGTGCACTTATTAATGAAGCACTGTGCAAGATAAGAAAAATCAGAAATGTACGGTATTCACATCTAGCTGCGTACGACCCTACGTCCATATTCTCGTGCTGCCAACAATACGGCTCAGTGCTCTGACGGTGCTGTGAGTGCGTGGCGCAATAAATGTCGTGACACGAGATTCAACGTTGCAGCAGAGAAGTGACGCAATGTTTACTGTATATTATACTGTAGCACACAGATCTATTTTTTGGGCCGAAATAGCCAAGTGACCCAATTTTATGGTTAAGGAATAATATGGTCTCATGCCAACAAGGCAACAATCAAAAGGCTGTCTCAAAAAAGAGAGAAAATTTACGATATATTGTACCAGTAGTAGAAGTATATGGTGGTAATATAAATTAAATCTAACCATTAATTTGTTGATTGCATAATAAACTTTTCTTTGTATTTATATTTTTTCGTGAGGATATTATGGATTGTTCCAACTAAGGTTGAAAATATTACTATTGTATTATGTGATCCCACATAAGCTATTACAATTCTAACCCTTAAAATTCTATTACTTGTGACACTACTACAGAAAAGGTTGTCACAGACGGTTCAAAAACGTCATCATAGACGATTTCATAAGCCGTATGAGTTTATAGGTCAGTAATGATATAAGATCATCACAGATGATTTTCGAACCGTATGTGATACATACTATCACAGACGGTTATTAACTCAAAACCGTTTGTGATAGATGATGTATCATAGACGGTTTTTTGATGAAACTATTTGTGAGAGCTGATGTATCACAGACGGTATGTTCTAAGGAACCGTCTGTGATATTCTTTTGTATTGCTAAATTTATTTCTATTTATTGGCTAGCCTCAGGAAATACTAGCCATACCCTCTGAAACAAGCTGAAACAAAACAAGTTGTATATATCCAATTCACATTCATTTCAGAAACAAGCACATCTAATTCATATTTATTTCAGAAATAAGCATATCCAATTCACAAATCAATTAACTAAAATTAACCATTCATGTACATTTACACACATGTACCATTAAGTTCAATCTTATCCGAATCAAGTTCAATCTATATTGTGGAACTTCCCATCTAGATTTATGACCTCACAGTTTAAGAATGTCGTAAACTGTCCTTGAATGTTTATGAGCTGGCCCTGTTCCAACGCAGTTGCATCGATGCTCGCAACCTGTCGCTAGGAAGATTAAATTTGTGCATATATAAATTGATAAGAATGAAATAATTATTGCAAGATTAACAAACTTGAGGATCATTGGTCATCACAAAACCGACGAGTAGTTCCATGTTGTGGCAAACATAGTATCCACAGAGGTTGCAAGCCAGCGACTGCTGGTGCATTGCAAAAATAGAATTGGTTAGCTTGAGAGGCATTACTACGAAGTGTTATATAGGATTAATGTGAGGACCCAGGGTATTTAACTCGTAATACTTAACCTTTCAAATGGTTCTAGTATTACCAATCAAATATCCTGGACCTTGATGGATATGTACTTCCCAGAATTGCAGTACACATATATCTTTACAAAATTATGCATCATTTCCAGACAAGATTACAATACCGAGTCTAAAACAGAAGACATACATAATAGAGTTATTATAAAAGGGGTCGGCTGGCCAAATTACACAATAACAACAGAAGGAACAGCGAAAGCAAAATACCATAAGATGACGATAACCAAAAGCCAACTGGTTTGCCATTTACCCACACGGCAACTGACCGGACCGCCAAGCTTGTCGTCTAGCACGAAGTCGGTCTCACAAAAGCTAACCCCTTGGGGGTTAACCTCCTCTGCAACAATTAAACAATGAAACTAAGTACAAAAATATACTCGCAAGACTTACAAGTAACAAGCCTATACATAACTACATGCAAGCTGAAACATAGGAGATGGTCATAAGGTTCATTGGACATATAAAGCAATTTTCATTTGCAATATTGTAATAGATTGAAGGCAATTTAACAAATATGTTTTTACTTGTTGAAATAATAGTGAGACAACAATAATGACATAAATAACAATATAGAAGTGACTAACCCAATAGCCACCACCGTATAGCACAAATTCCCCATTCGTACCACCCAATTCAAGTTTTAGTGAAAAAGTTATAGTCTAATTCTTGCACGACCTTACCAAGCATGTCCATAACCTAGGACATGACTATTCGAATATATTTAACCCTACAAGGGTGTACCAATGTACCTATATGCCAGACTGCCTTTTTGCCAAGCTATTTAGCACACTTCCTTTGGTGTGCCGGCACAGCTAAGTTCTACGAGATGTTTTCCAATATTGTGTATTAACCATAAGTCGCTCGTGTGGATAGAAACACATATATTGCATCAGAGTCATTGTAAAGCCAGGAGTCAATTACCCATATAGGGTAAAGCAATCGGACAACTACAATACCCCTTAGTGTGGAGAACCTAGAAAGGATTCCACTCCCGTGCACCCAACAATAAACACAATCGTCTTTTTACCACAACACACACCCACATCCTCCAGCGACTCGGAGCCAACATACGCCAAAGTACTAAGTCAAGAGAGGTCTCATATCCCTCTCATGTGGTTAGCACGCAAAAGTGCTTGGATCAGTGACACAAGTAATTCGATCCTTGTTGACTCGGGCACCAACCATTCACACCCAAAAGCATTGTGCTCAAGTCTTAAATATTTTATTTTCAGTTTTAGTTTTCTCAAAGTAACATAGCACAGAATCCATAAAATTTACACAACAAGTAGAGCAAGATTTTAAATGAATTTATCAACAAGAATTAATCGATTTGGATAAAGCATGCAAAAGTTATAGCCTAAACAATTTTGAGCGGGCTGAAATTGCAATTAATTAAATTTCTTTTACTATTTATGCATAAATTTCCAGAAGGTTGTTGAACATGAAAATTTTATGGTAGACAAAGCATGACATTCTAAGAACGACAAAAATTAGTTCATTTCATTTGGAGTTAAAATGAATTTCTTATGATTTTTCCAAGTTATCCAAGTTATGAAAGTAATGCACAATTAATTTGTAGAACAAGATTTTCAGAGACAAAGACATATTTAAAACTCATTCTACACTAAAGCATAGTAACAGAGGAATCTAACATATTTTAGTTTACTCAATTTGGAGTTACAGAGAATTACTTATGCATTTTACAAGTTTAATGAATTTCTAGAGTAACAATTAATGCTAAAACGAGATAATAGAACTAACACAAATTTTTCTGGTACAGAACAAGGTTCAAACAATTTTTAGATTAAAGTTCAGTTAAATAGGGAATTAACAAAATTTGAATCAACCACAACGGAGTTAAAATGAATTACTTAAGTATTTTTGAAATTTAAAATAATTTGCAGTTCACAAATAAAAGGCAAACTGGATTTCCTTATTTACCCACAACGAAAAAACTCTTGGGCCGTTGAGATTGAATCGGACGGCCCAACGAAGGAAACGCGTGGCCAACGCGAAGGGCTCAGCGACCCAAACGTTGGATCAACATCGGACGGCCCAAAACGGAGGAGATGTTCGGAGGTACGAACGTTCCACGCGATCTGGATCGCAGATCTAGAAATGGATGGTTGAGAGCGAAGGCGCGTTCGGAAGGTCCGAAAGTCCCACGCGATCCGGAGTGTAGATCTAAAATGGACGATCCATAGTGAAAGGAGGCGTTCGGGAGTTCCGAACGTCCCAAGAGATATGAGATGCAGATCTAAAAATGGACGGTCCAAGATCAACTCAGTGCTGCACACGAAACGCTGGGGTTTAAGTGCGCGGGCCCACACAACAGTGAGACACTTTACACTGCAGTTAAGTGTTCTTAGGACAGCGATTAAAAGCTAATCATTGAGCTACAATGGCTGTCCAAAACCGACAATAGAGTATGCTCTGGTCATGAGCTTCTCCAGCCAATCGCTGGTGAAGGAGGACACGACGGTGCCAGCCAAGGGGCAAAATGGAAACCTAATACTATTGTGCACTCACCGGTGGTCAGAGCATCGCCAGAGACGAACTCACGTGGCGGCGCGACGAGTTGGAGCAGAGGTGAACTACGGGAAAAACGACAACGTCAATAGGGCAAAGTTTTAAGCCATCTAATGCACGCACTAGCATCAGTAGGGCTCAAGGACCTTACCAGAACGACCCGGATAGGAAAGCTTGCCGGAGTTGTGTCGGTGACGAAGTCCAGCACCGGAGTTGAGGAAGAAAACGAGGAGATGGTGGCCTGAGCAAAAAGAAAGAGTCCAAGTGGTGTGGAAAGCTTCATTAAGGCTCAAAGAAGGTACACGAACAAGCAATTGACAAAAGGAGGTCCTTACCGGAGCTGAGGAAGAAAGGGATGAACTTCAGCTGAAAAGGAACAAAACCCAAATTTAATGATTCATATGAAGGCAATCCAAAATTGAGTTAGGTGAAAAGATTAAGGGAACCAATTTGAGGGTTTCTCCGGAGTACTATGACGCGAAAAGATAAGCAAGGGAACCACTGGAGCACTGGCGACGATGAAGGACATTGTCAGACAACAATGGCGATTTGAGGGTTTCTCTGGAGTTTGAGCTCAACAATAGAGAGGAAGCTAAGGGGTGCTGTAAAGGAACAGAAGAAGGAGCTCAAGGGCTTTTCATAGCTGGAGAGTAGAGGGCAAACGCGAAAATGAGACTTCACCGTGAGCTTGGTTCACGCTCTGCCATGGACGAGCTTGAGATGATGGGAGCAATTGAGAATGCGACTTTGAGGGCGAAAGCACAGGCGGTAAAGAAAACCAAGGGCTAGGAGCCGTTGAAGGTGACACACGAGGGTGGAAAAAGGAGCTCTCTCCCATGCCCTGGCGTTCTGGTACACAAGCACGAGCTTGTCGAAGAAGATGACCAGAACCGGCGAGGGGCCCACACATCAGCGAAAGAACAAAGTGGCTCGGGTCAAAAGCGAACGAGTGGGTTGGTTGAGTCAAAAGATAAGGGCCAAAACACTCCAACGGTGTAATACCCCGAAAGTGAGTTAAGTTTTGAATCGAGGAAGATTAAATTTTGGTTTCGGGAGAGATCGATTATTCGGGGAAGGATCAAGCGGGCGTCGGGAGGACTTTTGGTTGGGAGTCGGTGCTGCAGTTTTAGAGGGGAAAATCGCATTTCGCGGCAACTTGGGCCTGGGCCAAGGCCCATCTGGGGTGGCCGGCCAAGGGGGGGCTCCCCTCCCACCAACCCTAGCCGAATTCCCCCCCTTCCCTTCCCCCCACTCCCTTTCGGCCGCCACTTCCACCTCTCCACCTCCCCACCTCTCCACCTCCCCTCCACCCTCTCTTGCGCCCCTCCCCATCCCCACACCACCCCCCCATTGTTGCTGGCCAAGGAGGAGAAGGATCCCCCTTGCAGCCGGCCAAGAAAGAAGGAGAGGAAGAAGAAAAGAGAAGAAGAGGGAGAAGAAGGGATCCGCAGCGGAATTGTGAAGGTCTTCATCCCCGCTGTGCGCTCTCCTCGTTTCGGCAAGGGTAACCCGTGGTTCGTCGCTTTAGGTCAATTTCTAGTTGTCTAATTTTCGGATGTCAGTTCGTCGGTATTCTGCAGTAGTGAAGTTTGTCGGTTTTGTCTGGGTTAGAGGCAGATTTGAGTCTGGGTGTCTCCTAGGAAGTTGTAGCTATCGTAGTTACCTTTCATTGCCGACAAGAATCAAGTCATTCGGACTTGGGTAGCCGAAGTTATGAATTTATTAGTATTTCTGTGTTTCTGGAGAGAAGCAGAATTGCTAGTGTTGGTTAACCTGATAGAAGCGCATATTTAGAGGGGTTTCCAGAGGGTCTCACCATAATGAAAAATGAAGCTAATTCTCTTAGCTTTCAGGAAAACTAAAGATCACTGAATTTGGATGAACGTAGAGAAAGTTATGCTATTTTCTTTATTTCTGTCCAGAAACTTATTGCTGTTGAGCTGCTCTGACTAAAGGGATTGGTAGGGGTAGAAGATGGCCGAATCAGAGGTCACCCCAACTAGGTTTATTTAGGCAACTTAATTATCTTTTCAGAAAGTCCAAGATCATCCTATTTGGACTCCTGAGAAGAAAGTTATGAATTTTGAAGTCTGCTGTCCGCAGTGACCGATCACTAGAAATTAGAAAAGCTAGGCGTGATAAGAAGTTAGCGATTTCGATTGTAATGAAATGTATGATTTTGGTCCAGTATGCTAGTCTTAGTTTGGGGTTATTTTCTTGTCAGGTGGCAGCGAGATCCCAAAGCAGCACCCACTTGCGTCCGCCGTTCTCGCGGTTGAGGCAAGTATTCGGGTTTATGTGTAGAATTGGTTGCATGTCATAATTGAGTGGTGTGTTGTTCATCATTGCCATGTGAATGTGTTGTGGAGATGATTCTAGTTGTGTTGATGTTTGCAAGTTTTACCTAAGGTTCCTTCATGATGCTATTGTTTACATACTCTGATACATATTGATTTATGTTATTGAAAGTATGATGTGGTAGTACTTATGCATGTTTGAGCATATTGAGACTTGGTCACGTGGTGATCAAGAGTACATTGTTGAGGTCCCTGTCATGTAATGACAGAGCTTGAAATCCCCACATTCATGGAATGTGGGCAATGAATCTGAAGGTCCCGTCATTGTGATGACGGGCAAAGATCCTATACATGTGATGTATAGGCTCTTGGTCCCCTGTGCCAAAGGGCACGAGCAAGGGTACTCATCGACGGATGAATACCCGCATTACGTAAAATGCGTAAAGAGATAAAGAACAAAGAGTGCATAGCATTATCATTAAATTTCTAATATTTGAAATGCCATGAATGAAGTTGATTAAAGTTGTTTATCTTTGTCATGTCTTTATGATTATGCAACCTTGTTGATACTTCTTTGAGTCGTTTGGCTCACCCTTGCTTTGTCTTGTTATAGGTACATCGAGGCAAGAACGTCATGCATGGGAGAGTAGACTTTGGAAAGCACGCACTACCTCACAATATTTATGCAATTGCTAAATTAGCGTCACTTAGAATAAACAAGCGTGTGGTGACTATATAAGGATGCTTTTGATGTTGATGGTTGGATTACTCTTGGTTATGTGGTGATGTTAATTGTTTACAATCGTATGATTATTTTATTTGCACGAAAGATTTGGATTATAGAATTGATAATAAATGCCATGGTTATCTGTTGTTACCACGATTTTGTTGTTTTTTACAAAGGAAGCTCTGTCGAAAATTTATAGATTGTTCTAGTTAGTGTAATTCTTGTAGCATTCTAGACTCATGCGGAGCTGGGGTGTTACAGTTGGTATCAGAGCGGACTGTAGGTCCGCGGGCATCGAAAAAAAAAATTTAATTTTGACACACTAAGCACAGTAGGTGGGATTGGGTTTTCTTTTGCATTGCACTACGCTATTGTCATTGTATGTTTATTCTTGAGTTTCTGTTACTAGTTATTCTTATGCTCATTGTGGTTAGTTTTGTTGTGGTGTTCTTAGATGGCAAGAGCGGAGGTCGTGGTCGTGGCGGCGGTCGGGCGAGGCGTGCAATGCCCGCCGAGTTCGAGTGCATGGCTGGTGCGGCAAGTCTGCGAGTCGAGGAAGAGGTTGCCAGCGGCTCTCGGGATCAAGCTCCTCGGTTGTTCGGTTGATGTCCCATTGGTGGCCCCAGCGGTGGTACCGCGGCGATTACTATGGGATTGCATCGGTGGGCGCCTGCGCTATGATACCTTTGATGGATTGGGCACTCAGAGGATGCGACCAGGCTGCGTCACATGGAGAGGCACTTTGGTGCTTTGGGGATGTAAATGCGAGATGAGGGCACGATTTGTGGCATTTCACAAGGGGCAGCGGACATCGGTGGGAGGAGTCTTGTGACTAGGGCTGCACATGGCCTGTTACATGGGAGTTGTTTGTGGAGCAGTTTGGAGGAGGTTTTATCGGCATCATTTATGGAGAGGATGGAAGTCTCACTGCGAGCTACAAGCGAGGTAAGATGACGGTGTCGGAATATGAAGCGGGTTTTAACAATCGATCCGCTTTGTGCTGGCGATGGCTCTGGATGAGGCGAAAAGGCTAAGAGGTTTCGTAGGGGCTCGGGCGGGAGTTCCGTCGAGTTTTGGGAGCGCTTGAATTGCGTGATTTTAGCTCCTGGTAGAGCAAGCCGAGGGCATGGAGCTAGAGATGCGGCTTGGGAGGATCTACAGTGCAGGAGGTACCATGGTCGAGGATGGGGCTAGTGGCAGCGAAGAAGAATATTGGAGGAGGAAGTGGGTCATTTACGAAGCCGGTTTCCAAGAAGTTCAAGGGCGTGAAATTCCTTCAAGTCCAGAACCACAAGGCCACGATCATCTTTTACTTCGGTCGGCGGTGAGTGGGCTAGGTTGCGCCGATTCGAGCGAGGTATGAAATGTTTCAAGTGTGGCAATGAGCATCGGGCGTCGAGTGTTCTTGGTCGAGATCTTGTCGCCTCTGTGGTCGGGAGGGCCACAAGGCATTGGTTTGTCGGCGGAATCCGCCGGTATTATCAAATGGGAACGAACCGCGTCGGCACGAAGCGGCGGCGTCTTCGCGGTCGGTTCAGATGTTAGCGACCACACCTACTCGGTCTTGGGTCGACCTCGGCCTATTTTGGCACCACGGAGGATGCGCGGCAGGTACTTTGGCCACCGGTGCCCTTGACCGTTTCTGTTCGGTGCCTTGGCACCTCTGCGATTGCCGCACCCCTTTCCGAGTGTCGGAGTTCCTACCGCACCAGCGAGAGCGGCGATTTCCTATGCCATGCCGGCGGCGAGTCGGCGAGTCGTCTGATGTGGTGGCAGTGCGCTCTTAGTGGACTCGGTGGAGGCTTATGTTCTTTTGATTCAGAGCTACTTTCTCTTTTGTATCATTAGAGTTTGCTAGTCGGGCCAATTTGAGTATGCGTCTTTGTCTCGATCGATTGTAGTTAATTCTCTGGTGGAATTCTTGCTAGGTCCACGATTAGTCGGGTTGTGTGATCTCATTGGATGGGGAAGATTTCATTGCTAATTTAATGGTCTGAAAATGGAGCCATTTGATGTTATATTGGGTATGGACTGGTTGCATAGTTTTCAGCGATTATATCGTGCTTTTGGAAGACGATAACTCTGCTTGGCACCATCCGGTCTTGAGGTAGTTTTTGGGTGGTGCCCTTCCTACTCTCTTTGCATGTTGGCTAGTCTGTTTCCGTGAGCGAATTGCGAAGAGTGGATTTCTTTGTCTCTAATTGGAAAGCCAAGTTCTTCTTTGGCTTGAATTGGTCCGGTGGTTCGGGAGTTCTTAGATGTTTTCGGCGAGAATTGCCGGGATGCCCCTCCTCGTCCGTGGAGTTTGGATTGATTTGATACGGGTGCTCAACGGTTTCTATGACCCGTCATCGTCTGGCGCGTCCATTCGGGAGGAATTAAAGCAGTTGGATGATCTAAAGCGAAAGATCTTATTCGACCTAGTGTGTCTCCGTGGGGAGCTCGGTATTGTTTACCAAGAAGAAGGATGGTAGTTGGCGCATGTGTATCGATTATCGTGCTCTTAACGGTGACCATCAGAATAAATATCCTTTGCCTCGCATTGAAGACTTATTTGATCGGTTGAGAGGGCAAAGGTGTTTTCAAAGATAGATCTTGATCGAGTTACAACCAAATTCGATCGAAAGGAGGATATTGAGAAAGCGGCGTTCTCTACAAGGTATGGGCACTTTGAGTTCAAAGTTATGTCATTTGGACTAACGAATGCCCCTGCTTTGTTTTATGGAGACTATGAGCGAGGATCTTGCATGAGTATACGGATGATTTTGTCGTAGTTTTTATTAATGATATTTTGATCTATTCAAAGATGAAGAGGATCATGGCGTCATCGAGGTTGGTGTTGGAAACACTAAGAGAAAATAGGTTCTATGCCAAGTTCAAAAGTGCGAGTTCGGATGTGCAAGTGGGATTTTTGGGGCATATAATCAATGATAAAGGTATATCGATCGATCTAGGAAAATTTCCACGATGGTTGAATGGGCAAGACCGACCAATGTCAAGGAAGTGAGAAGTTTTACGGGTATGGCATGCTATTACGGCGTTTTGTGCAAGATTTCTCCATCATTGCAAAGCCGTTGTCGAGCTCACTCGAGAAAGATGTGAAGTTTTGTGGGGCGATGATTGTGGCGCGATTTTGGACTTTGAAGGAAAAGTTGGTGGCTGCTCGGTTCTTACTATTCTGAGCACGAAGGCGATTCACAGTGTACTACGATGCATCTCGAGTTGGTTTGGGTTGTGTGCTCATGCGGGGCGGGAAGGTTACGGCTTATGCGTCTAGGCAGTGAAGAAGCATGAGCGAATTATCCAACTCATGATTTAGAATTGGCTGCGATAGTGTTCGCTTTGAAGCTTTGGAGGCATTATCTTTATGGCGAATCTTGTGATATCTTTCACGATCACAAGAGTCTTAAGTACATTTTACACAGAGGATTTGAATCTAAGCAGCGAAGATGGTTAGAGTGATCAAAGATTATGATCTCATAATTCGGATATCATCGGCAAAGCTAACGTGGTGGTGATGCTCTTAGTCGCAAGGCGACACGGCTACTGGATTGTCTTATTGCGGATTTTGACCGCATGGAGATATCGTATTGCTATGCGAGGACTGCTCATACAGAGACGCGGTGATTTTGGGTCGACCATTCCACAGCGAGTACAAGAAGCGCGACAAAATGACCCATTTTTGCAGAGGGTCGAAGCGTTTGGACACAGGAAAGGAAGGAATTTCAGTTTGGATGGGTTTGGAGCATTGCGATTCAAGGGACGATTATGTGTGCCTGAGCGAGGAGTTAAGGATGACATTTTAAAGGAGGCACATCGCACTCCGTATCTTGTTCATCGGGAGAGCGAAGATGTACCGTGATTTGAAGCGAAATTTACGGTGGAAAAGAATGAAGGTGGATATTGCCAATTATGTAGCTTCTTGTGGTGTTTGTCGTGAGTAAAGGTGAACATAAGCGTCTGCGGATTATTACTGACCTTTGGAGGTACCCCAATGGCCATGGGATGATATCTCTATGGATTTTGTTGTTGCGTTACCTCGCTCGCGCGCGAGTAAGGATGCAATTTGGGTTATAGTGGACCGGTTCAGCAAGTCTGCACATTTTATTCCTGTCAGTTCGACGAACTCGGCTAGTGATTTGGCCCTATCTATGTGCGTGAGATTGTGAGATTGCATGGAGTGCCAAAACCATCATTTACGCGGGGATGCTAAGTTTGTATCCAAGTTTTGGGAGAGTTTGCAGAATGCTTTGGGCACACAACTCCATTTGAGTACCGCTTTTCATCCTCAGACAGATGGACAAACAGAGCGCACTATTCAGACCTTGGAGGATATGTTGCGAACCTGTGTCTTATCTTGGAAGGTAGCTGGGAAGATCGGTTGCCTTTGGCGAATTTTCTTATAATATGATTATCACTCGGCATAAAGGCCGCTCCGTTTGAGGTTTTGTATGGACGTAAGTGTAGATCACCCCTTTCTTTGGGAAGTTGTGGGTGAGAAGCGATTCTAGGCCCAGTTGGGTACAAAAGCGGTGGAGCAGTGGCCTTGGTGAGCGAGAACTTATTAGCGGCTCGAGCGAGCAGAAAAGCTATGCGGATGTAAGGAGGCGGACTTAGAATTTGAAGTGGGTGACGGTACTCTTGAGGTGTCTCCCACAAAAGGAGTGGTGAGATTTGGTACCAAAGGAAGCTTAGCCCGAGTACATTGGCCCATTCGCGATCTGGCCGGATTGGGAAGTTGGCATACCGCTTGGACCTCCGGAGTCCATGAGGGTGTACTGCGTGTTTCATGTATCCATGTTGAGGAAGTACTTGCGAGATCGAACATCACATTTCATTGGAACCTTTAACCATTGAACAAGATTTGTCCTTGAGTCCAAGCGGTAAGAATATTGGAAAAGTCGAGAAGGCACTAAGGAACAAGACCTTGAAGTATGTTAAGGTACTTTGGTCACAATGGTGAGCGGAAGCTACATGGGGTGGAATCTCGCATGCGCGAGATTTATCGAGAATTATTCACTTGGTGTGTATCCATTGTATGTTAAGTGTTCACCCTCGGTTTCTTTTGTGCTCGTGAGCGTTTAGATTCGGGTCGTATCTGTTAAGGGGTAGAATGTAATACCCGAAAGTGAGTTAAGTTTTGAATCGAGGAAGATTAAATTTTGGTTTCGGGAGAGATCGATTATTCGGGAAGGATCAAGCGGGCGTCGGGAGGGACTTTTGGTTGGGAGTCGGTGCTGCAGTTTTAGGGGAAAATCGCATTTCGCGGCACTTGGGCTGGGCCAAGGCCCATCTGGGGTGGCCGGCCAGGGGGCTCCTCCCACCAACCTAGCCGATTCCCCCTTCCCTTCCCCACTCCCTTTCGGCCGCCACTTCCACCTCTCCACCTCCCCACCTCTCCACCTCCTCCACCTCTCTTGCGCCTCCCCATCCCCACACCACCCCCATTGTTGCTGGCCAAGGAGGAGAAGGATCCCCTTGCGGTGGCCAAGAAAGAAGGAGAGGAAGAAGAAAAGAGAAGAAAGAGGAGAAGAAGGGATCCGCAGCGGAATTGTGAAGGTCTTCATCCCGCTGTGCGCTCTCCTCGTTCGGCAAGGGTAACCCGTGGTTCGTCGCTTTAGGTCAATTTCTAGTTGTCTAATTTTCGGATGTCAGTTCGTCGGTATTCTGAAGTAGTGAAGTTTGTCGGTTTTGTCTGGGTTAGAGGCAGATTCGGGTCTGGGTGTCTCCTAGGAAGTTGTAGCTATCGTAGTTACCTTTCATTGCCGACAAGAATCAAGTCATTCGGACTTCGGTAGCCGAAGTTATGAATTTATTAGTATTTCTGTGTTTCTGGAGAGAAGCAGAATTGCTAGTGTTGGTTAACCTGATAGAAGCGCATATTTAGAGGGTTTCAGAGGGTCTCACCATAATGAAAAATGAAGCTAATTCTCTTAGCTTTCAGGAAAACTAAAGATCACTGAATTTGGATGAACGTAGAAAGTTATGCTATTTTCTTTATTTCTGTCCAGAAACTTATTGCTGTTGAGCTGCTCTGACTAAAGGGATTGGTAGGGGTAGAAGATGGCCGAATCAGAGGGTCACCCCAACTAGGTTTATTTAGGCAACAATTATCTTTTCAGAAAGTCCAAGATCATCCTATTTGGACTCCTGAGAAGAAAGTTATGAATTTTGAAGTCTGCTGTCCGCAGTGACCGATCACTAGAAATTAGAAAAGCTAGGCGTGATAAGAAGTTAGCGATTTCGATTGTAATGAAATGTATGATTTTGGTCCAGTATGCTAGTCTTAGTTTGGGGTTATTTTCTTGTCCGGTGGTGGCGAGATCCCAAAGGCAGCACCCACCGAGTCCGCGTTCTCGCGCGGTTGAGGCAAGTATTCGGGTTTATGTGTAGAATTGGTTGCATGTCATAATTGAGTGGTGTGTTGTTCATCATTGCCATGTGAATGTGTTGTGGAGATGATTCTAGTTGTGTTGATGTTTGCAAGTTTTACCTAAGGTTCCTTCATGATGCTATTGTTTACATACTCGATACATATTGATTTATGTTATTGAAAGTATGATGTGGTAGTACTTATGCATGTTTGAGCATATTGAGACTTGGTCACGTGGTGATCAAGAGTACATTGTTGAGTCCTGTCATGTAATGGCAGGCTTGAAATCCCCACATTCATGGAATGTGGGCAATGGATCTGAGGTCCCGTCATTGTGATGGCGGGCAAAGATCCTATACATGTGATGTATAGGCTCTTGTCCCTGTGCCAAAGGGCACGAGCAAAGTACTCATCGACGGATGAATACCCGCATTACGGTAAAATCGTAAAGAGATAAAGAACAAAGAGTGCATAGCATTATCATTAAATTTCTAATATTTGAAATGCCATGAATGAAGTTGATTAAAGTTGTTTATCTTTGTCATGTCTTTATGATTATGCAACCTTGTTGATACTTCTTTGAGTCGTTTGGCTCACCCTTGCTTTGTCTTGTTATAGGTACATCAGGCAAGAACGTCATGCATGGGAGGGAGTAGACTTTGGAAAGCACGCACTACCTCACAATATTTATGCAATTGCTAAATTAGCGTCACTTAAGAATAAACAACTGTGTGGTGACTATATAAGGATGCTTTTGATGTTGATGGTTGGATTACTCTTGGTTATGTGACTGATGTTAATTGTTTACAATCGTATGATTATTTTATTTGCATGAAAGATTTGGATTATAGAATTGATAATAAATGCCATGGTTATCTGTTGTTACCACGATTTTGTTGTTTTTTACAAAGGAAGCTCTGTCGAAAATTTATAGATTGTTCTAGTTAGTGTAATTCTTGTAGCATTCTAGACTCATGCGGAGCTGGGGTGTTACAAACGGTTGGATCGGAAATGGACGGCTCAGATTAAAAGTCACACTCGGACGACACTCGAACGGTCCGAACGTTCAAAGAAATCCTGGCAGTCCGATCAAGATCGCACGGCTCAAAAGAGTTTGCGCGTTCGGAAAGTCCGAACGTTTACCTAGATCCGGACGGTTGAAAAGGAAATCAATGGTTCAAACACTACGCGCCATTTAGAATGAGCCCGAGTGCGTTTAGGTGATTGGGTTCAACCAAGAGTGTGAGTCCGACTCAGACCCAAACAGTAACTTTGACTAGGGTTTGAGATAAAGGCTGAAACTTTGAGGAATTTTTAAATGGCGCTACACAACTCCAAAAATTCCAAACTTTTTACAGGAGGTGCCCAACTCGAGGATTGACCATGTATAAAATTTTCAGAGGTTTTTATATAAAGAATTTTTCTCCGAAATTTTCTCAAGGTACTGATCTAGGGTTTGACCAAGAGTCAAACTGGTTTGACTGGCCTCTTAAAATATTCAAATAATTTCTAAAAATTATGAAATTTTTCAGAGGAGTCACAGAGAAGCCCTAGAACCAAGTAAAAATATTTTCAGAGAATGATCAGAAGATTATCCAAACAAGTTTTAAATGGTCAAGACTTACGTTAAAAGAAACTTGTGGTTCTGAATTCCCACAATTCCTTTGCAAGAATTTTCAAAATATTCAAATAGCAATAAGATGCAAGAAAAGTTTTAATCTCTTCTCATTTTCTTACATTTGAAGCACAAGCCAAGATTTAGGATGTTATAATTAATGTGTACTAGCTAGTGAATACCTGGAATTTTAGATCGTGTCACAGGATCCTTCCCTTGGATTTCCCTCCTTTAGCAAAGTACACGGTGAACGACCTACGTGATTCCAAGAAGTTAGCCTTAGTCATTGTAAAGGAAGGAAAGACTACAATAGAGTTTCTATGGAGGAAATGTGTTTACCTGTCGGTTAATTGTCGGACAACTATGAAGTCGTGTTTGGCCCTCTTTAGGGAATCTAGGTATATTACCTTGTTCCATTTTGGTATAATTACAATTAGAATCTAGTGGAACCAACACAGGTGTGTCGCCATGGTCATTAAACCTAAGTTCGTGTTGCTTATAAAGTACAAATCAACAAGTATAGCCACTAGTGCAACACTTACTCCTGGTTATAGGGCAAAATTATGAATTCCTTATCGCAGTGAGCCAGTAATGACTTCGTCATGTAATCCTCGATGAATTTTGCATTCTCCTTGATGGTTTGCTCGGATAACAAGTGTGGGTCGAGGAAACCTGCCGATGAATTCCTTAATTCGGCTTCAGAAATCATGTATCTATCTATCTCTCTCTTTATATATATACACACAGTCTTGAGCCTTGTGGTTAAAATGATCCTTCTTAAACTTGATGGTGACACTCGAGCGTCATTGTTGATCCGTCTTGTTGGCCTATTCCATGTACCATATATGCAATCTCTTGTTGGCCTTCTTGATGTTGACCTGTTGCCTTGCAACTATTCCGACCGTTCTCCAGAATGCGGACGCTACTCGGCGAGGATTGATAGGGGCCCAGACTCATGGACCTCCATGATGATAAATCGGCCCTCAGACATTTTCGATATTCCTCTTCTTCTACCACGCTTTGATATTCCAAAGGACAGCGTATCAAACACATGAGGCAGCGATGACGAAGAATGAGCGGAAGACATCTTCAAAAGAAATAGAAGTCCTGACATGCATGAACATATTATCATAAGATTCGATCTCTATGTGTATGGGTATACACACCAATTAATAATAATTGAGATATGTAGGGAAGAAATTAGGACAAATACAATGACATAATTGACATATAAACATGTAAATCCTCCAGGTCATTTAAAAGGAATAATATGCTCAACACACACATCAGGTGAACAAATGAAATCAACATAAACCTAAGATTTAACATTTTGATATTGCTCTTAGATGTAGAGTAAGCATTCCAATTAGAGCTTAAGTTCAAACCCGGTTATCAAAACAATTTCAGTACAAGACTATTATCATCATAGAGCATTCATCTTAAGCCCACTACACCACATTGCAATATATTCTAGTAGTAGTATCAAAACAAATACCATATGAATCACTGACTAAAACAAATTATCGGGACCCAAAAATGCAATTCTAGACCCTCTGTGTATAATGCACTAGTCCAGGATCATGCTAGCGCACACAGTGGCAACAAAGATCAATATCGATCCACACAAGCAATTAATAACATAAACAATTAATTTGAATAGCAAATAATAGTTTTGACCTTATGGTAGAGTTTACATTATTGAGCCGCGCAGGGCTAAGAATAAAGAAATCAGCAGCGGAACAAAGTAAACTCTAAAAAATTGGGATGTTACAAACCTCCCCCCTTAAAGGAATCTTAACCTCGAGATTCAGGCTAGCTAGACAAAAGGCTAGGGAACTCGACTTTCAGCTCTTCTTCACAGTCCCACGTTGCTTCACCTTCTGAGTGGTTGCTCCACTAAACCTTGTAGAAACGAACAGTCTTGCTTCTGGTGCGATGCTCTACGCATCCAAAATCTTGATTGGCTGCTCCTTGTAAGTGAGATCCTCCTTCAACTCAATTGAATCCAAAGGGGCTTGTTCTTCTAGCACACGAAGGCACTTCTTCAACTACGAAACATGAAAGACATCATGTACTCCTGCTAATGATTGTGGTAGCTCCAACTTATTGGCAACTTCTCCACGACGTTCTAAAATCTTGAACGGACAAACATACCTCGGGGCAAGCTTCCCTTTGGCATAAAACCTTTTTACACCTTTGAGTGGGGTAACTCAAAGATACACAAAATCCTCGGGTTCAAAGCTGAGATCACGGCGACGATTGCTAGCATAGCTGTTCTGTCAAGACTGAGCTATCTTCAATCTTTTCTCTGATCATGGCTACTTGTTCTTCTGCTTCTTTAATAATGTATAGGCCAAATACCAAACGTTCAACTGTTTCTAACCAATTCAACGGGGTTCTGCATGCACGACCATATAACGCTTCAAATAGTGACATTTGTAGATTGACTTGATAACTATTGTTGTACGAGAATTCTGCATATGGCAAACTCTTGTCTCAACTGGTAGCATTAGCTAGAGCACAAGCTCTCAACATATCTTCTAAGATTTGATTAACTCTTTGGTTTGTCCATGCATGCGAGGATGATAAGCGATCTTGAAATTCAGATGAGTCCCTAGGGCTTCATGCAGACTCTGCCAAAAATGAGAGGTGAACTGAGATCCTCGATCTGACACTATCTTCTTGGGCACACCATGTAGACTGACAATTCTTGACATGTACAGCTCTGCAAGGCGATCTCCTGAGTAAGTGGTTTTGATTGGCAAGAAATGGGCCACTTTAGTCAAACGATCCACTATTATCCAAATTGAATCGTAACCTAATTGAGTCCTGGGTAAACCGGTAATGAAATCCATTTCAATCTCTCCCCACTTCCACTCTGGAATCTTCAGCGGTTGTAACAAACCTGCTAGCCTTTGATGTCCTGCCTTCACTTTCTGACACACGTTGCACAAGGCTACGAACTATGTGACTTCTCGCTTCAAATTAGGCCACCAAAATTTATTCTTAACATCCTAGTACATCTTAGTACTTCTAGGGTGAATTGAATACTTTGAGTCATGAGCTTCCTTTAGGATTAATTATCTTAATCCATCAACATCTGGTATGCAGATATGGACATTGATCCACAATATATCTTCATCATCTTTGGTGACATCTTTGAATTTCTCTTCTGCCATCTTGAGCTTGATGTTTGAAATCACGGGGTCCTTTGGTTGTGCTTCATGAATTTGTTTCTCTAGGGTAGACTGTACTTTTAGACTGGCCACAAATCCGTTAGGTACAACTTCTAGCTTTAGCTTCTGAAATTCCTCTTGAAGTTTTGAACAAAACTCTTTCACTTCCAAAGTATTGCAGTAGCTCTTGTGGCTTAAAGCATCTGCGACTACATTGACTTTTCCAGGATTGTAGTGGATTCCAAGGTTATAGTCCTTGATCAATTCTAGCTATCTTCTTTGTCTCATGTTCAAATCTGACCGAGTGAAGATATACTTCAAGCTCTTATGATCCGTATAAACCTCACAGCGGTTACCGATGAGGTAATGACACCAAATCTTTAAAGCATGCACTACGACAGCTAATTCCAGATCATAGGTAGGGTAATTCTCTTTATGAGGCCTTAATTTCCTTAACGCATAAGTGACGGCTCTTCATTCCTACATTAGGACACATTCCAATCCTTAACGCGAAGCATCACAGTAGATATCAAAATCTTTCTGAATGTCAAGCAAGATCATTATTGGGGCAGAAGTCAAACGCTTCTTCAAATCTTGAAAACTTTGTTCACAGGCTGGGGTCCACGTGAACTTTTTCTCCTTCTTCAACAACTACGTAAGAGGCTTAGCAATCGTTGAGAATCATTCGATGAAATGACGGTAATATCCCGCCATTCCCAAGAAACTGCGAATCTGAATTACTGTCTTGGGCTGCTCCCAATGTAACACTGCTTTGACTTTACCGGGGTCAACTACTACTCCCTCGACTGTCATCACATGACCGAGAAAATCAACTTCCTTCTTCCAGAAATCACACTTACTGAACTTGGCATACAACTGACGCTCTCTGAGTTTCTCTAGGACTAACCTTAGGTGTTCGTCGTGTTCTTCCTCTGACTTGGAGTAAACCGAAATATCATCAATGAACACAACTACGAACTTATCCAGATATTCCATGAATGCTTTATTCATCATGTTCATGAAGTATGCAGGGGCATTAGTCAGACCAAAGGGCATGACTAAGAACTCATAATGTCCATACCATGTTGAGAAAGTGGTCTTCGGGATATCCTTCGGATAAATCTTCAACTAATGGTAACCTCATCGCAGGTCGATCTTTGAGAACACTCTGACTCCTTTCATATGGTCAAACAAGTCATCAATTCGGGAAAGTGGATACTTATTCTTGATGGTGACTTCATTGAGAGAACGGTAATCGATACACATTCTCATGCTCCTATTTTTCTTTTTAATAAACAAAACTGGTGCTCCCATGGCGATGAACTAGGTCTTACAAAACCTTTCTCGAGAAGTTCTTCAATCTGCTTCTTCATTTTGGCTAATTTATCGACTGGCATCCGATAGGGTCTCTTCGAAATTGGTGCTATTCCTGGCACGAGATCGATGACAACCTCGATGTCATGGTCTGGTGGCATTCCTAGTAATTCTTCTGGAAACACATCTAGATATTCTCTAACAATTGGTACATTTTCCAAAGAAACGGTCTTCAAACTGTTGACTAACAGATGTCCGTCACGAACGGAGGTGGCTAGGAATTCCACTTTCCTTCCATTGGGATCTTCAATTGTTACGGCTCTTCGGCCACAATCCAACATGGCTTTGTGCTTGGATAACCAATCCATGCCAAGAATAACATCCAGGGTTTGGGTGTCTAGAACAATTAGGTTGGCTAGAAACTCAACTCCAGCTATGAGTAACTTAGCTCCTAAACATCCCACTTTAGAGCTTAGCTCTGCTCCAGGCGACTGGACTAATAGGCTATGCTTAAGATGCATAATTTCTAATTGATTCTTGGATGCAAAAACTATGGAAATAAACGAATGCAAAGCTCTAGAATAAAAAAACTGATGTAGGTACCGAGTTAACCAGAAACTTACCTAGTACGACGTCGGGTGCTTCCTAGGCTCCTTCCAGAGTGACATGGTTGACACAGCCTCTGACCACAGATTGTGGTGCTCCTCCAGATTGGCTGGTGGTTTGAGAAACTCCTTGATTGTTGCCTGGTGCTGGTGTCTTGGCGGGGGTAGCTCCAAGGTTGAAGTGTACTAGAGTGATTGTCCCCTTCTGCGGACACTGGTTGGCGAAGTGGCCTGGTTGATGGCAAGAATAACACACTCTTTGTCCGTTCTGCTGGGTGTTCCCTGGGTTGGGTTTAGTTGGCGCTGGATTGCAAAAATTCTGAGCTGCTAGACGAGGTGCTAAAGTTGGTGTAGGTGCTCTCAAAGAATTCTGCGGCGGGAAACGATTGAACTACTATGAACCTGTCCTTGCCTTTTGTTGTGACTGGTGACTTCCTTGCTGGGCCATCCTGTAACAGCCCAAATTTCAATTTCCAACTGAAAATAAAACCTATTCATTTTTTTGTGGAATTTTTTGAAATTTTTAAAAGCTTTTACTTAATTGATTTAAAGCTAAACAAATTTATTTACAAAATATATTACCAAATAATAGTTGGAAATATTTTATTTAAGTCCATAATGCCCCAGAGAATTTCTGTGAATTTTCTCAAAAATTTTGGACTTAATCTACTATTCTCTAAAGCCTAATTGAATTACTAGTATTAAATTAAATAGAAAATCAAAAGAAAAAAAATCCAAAATGCGTTTGGGCCAAAACTTCTTCGGCCCAGCCCGCTTACCTCGCGCGTCAGCCCGCTCGGCCGCTTAAACCTCCTCCACTTCACGCCGTTGGATCGCCATCAAACGGCCACCGACACCCCTACTACTTTCCTTTCTCCGCGGTCGCCGACAAGTGGGCCTGTCTCACCCCTTCTTCCTCCTTCCTTTCTTCTCCGTGGTGCTTTCCTTTTCTCACCCGCGTAGTCCGCCATGGACACGCTTCAAGAAGCTTCTATACACGGCGAAATCCTGATCGAATCACCGAAATTTCGCGCGCATTAAAACCACCACACCGAATCGCGCTCGTTTGGTCTCTTCCCTTCCATCTCTGGCCCCGATTCCCCTAATTCCACCTCGGACACCGGCGGGAGCTTCTTGCGTGCCACGATGAACCCCCGTCGCCCTCGACCTATAAAGGGGCGCCCCAGCACAGGCTCCTGGCACCAAACCCAGCACCATCATTCACCTCGCCCCTACCCCCTCGAGCTCGCCAGATTTGGCATTTCTTCGCCGACGGCCAAACCTCCTTCAACGACCGTTTGCGCCGCCGTCGTCGACCTCCTAGCCACTCCGATCCCACTAACGGCTTCGCACGACCACGCTCTACCTCGAGCACACCTTCTTGCCACCAGAGCACCGCCGGAACACCATCGCCGACACGAGCTCGTGCGCGCCTCCACTTATTCCCCGTCGCCGGTCGCCGCCGTCAACCCCTGGCCGCCCGCGTAAGGTATAAATGCTCCCCGGTGTCTTCTCTACCCGCTGGTATCCTCGCCAAGCACCGCCGTGCCTCCAGTCGTCGGCGACCATCGGTCCTTTGTCGCGGCGCCATTGCCGCCACTGTCTTTGGCGTGGCGATCACCTCGGTCTTATCGGGACCCGGGTATACAACCCGAGACCCTACGTGCATTCGAACTAGTCCCAGATCAGTAGCTAGCTCGCACAGTTACAACATCGGTGTAATCACAACCATACAACAAAATAACGATGAAGCAGACAAATTAATATTACTTAGTAGGAAAAGGGACCTTATGGTCAAGTCTTACAGAGTGCGTCACACAGGGCTTAGTAACAAAACACAACTTGCAGCGGAAACATAACATCTCGTGGCGGTCACACGACATGCCCACAGGCAATCGAGTGGAGGACGCGACTTAGTTCGCAAAGTCTTCAGGATACTCCTCTTCGTAATATTCTGAATTCCCTGGTTCTTCTGTGGGGATTTAACACACAGGGCGCAAGCTGTGAGTACTTTGAATGTACTCAGCAAGTCATAGGGAAATGTATGCAATTATTATTCATACGAGGCTAGACAAGGATAGCTTTATGTTTACTTTTTGCAGAAAGCCACATTTATAGTAAATACAGTAAGTAGATCGAAAGCACAATTTAAAAGATTAGTACATAAGTAATCAAGTTTCTTGGAAAACAACAAGTGAACTTCCCAGCCATTCCACCATTTTTGATTAAAACATCTATCCCTTGCGTGAAATCTCCGGGCATGTCCATAACCGGGGACATGGCTATTCGAATAGTTTTTGTACACTCTGCAGAAGTTGTACAGCTTTACCCACAAGATACGAATTCTCTAGTTTGTCTGGCATATATCTATGCCACCGCTCACTACCTTGGGTAAGCGGTCTAGAGCACGTGACAAGGCCTTTACAAAGTTCTGTCTTGACTCGGTTCTGCTCGCTAAGGATTTGCTTCTGACGGGTTACTCCCGCCAGATTCATGCCCCCTCTTGCGCCGTTCTCATCCAAAACAGAATCGACCCAAGACATTGCTAATTAGTTGGCCAGGTCTATCCCAGTTTAGACATGTGGTTGCACGGTATGACCCAGATCAATGGTTCAAGGTTAAGTCCTTAGATGGCTACTCAGGCGAGACTAATCCATGTCCCGATGTGCGTTACGGCCCCACACTTACCACCACCCACTCGCCCGAGCATAAAACATTTTCGGTTCAACCCGGCCGAAGACCACCCTAGCCTTGGCACAACATCTTTTAACAAAAGTGGCCGCGCCACGATTCCATAATACAATTAGACAAGTTTATTCATATGAGCATGTGATCATGAGTCCCGACGTACAATTATAGCATGGTTAAGCATAATACGATACCTGCGTTGGTAATTTATCAATGTCCAACTAAAATAAACCCTCCTATGGTGTCTAAGGGTTCATGTCATTCAAGGATACATGTCGATAGCAATTTATCAACGAGGCGGTGGCTGGGAAACACGACGACGGCGCTCCGGGGGGTCTCCGGGGTCGGGGATGCGCGCCTGAGGTGACCCTCGGTGCGGCGATGCCGACGGCGGGGTCGGAGGCGGTGGAGGACAAGAGGTGGCGGTGTAAACGGCGGGGAGGCGGAGCTCGGCCGGCGGCGAGGAAATGCGAAAAAGGGGGCGAAGGAGAGCGAGGGAGGGGGAGTAAGGTGGGGAAACGGAAGAGGAGAGGTAGGCGCGGTCGGGACTCCCTTTTAACGAGCTCGGGGAGGCCCGGAGGAGGAGGAAGGGGAGGATGGTGTCGGGCAGCAATGGCGGCGAAGGGCGGCTCGTCCGCACGGAGAAGGGGGAAAAGGGGGAGAAAAGGCGGGGCGTGCGGGCGCGGCGGAGGCGAGGCGGGCGGTGCGGCGGGGGCTAGGGCTAGAGCAAGGAGAGGCGGGTCGGCGAAATGCGCGGCGTCTTTGCGCACGCCACGCGAAGAGAGAAGTCCGTAGGTAGACGAAGGCGCGGGGAAGAAGGGCGACGGTCGTCCGATCCAGATCGGACGGTGCCAAAAGGTGTTGGCGTGGCTGAGGCTTAGTCGTCCGATTGCGATCGGACGGCGCCCGGGGGGGGGAGGTTGCGGGCTGAGGAGGTGGGCCGGGGAAAGCGATTCGGCCCGAAGCCGAAAAGGATTTTAAATACAGTTTTGATTTTAGAAATTGCCAGGAAAGGAAAAACCTTTTTAGAAAATAGCTAAAGCAGTCCAAAAATTCTAGGAAAATTCACAAAAGATCCTTGAATTATATGGAACTTAATAAAAATACTTTTAGCTATACTTTAGTTTTTAATTTTGCAAACAAAATAGATTTTGGCTTCAAACAAAAGGGAAAAGCCAAATTAAAATCCAGGAAAATGCAATAAAGGCTTAAAATCCGAGTAAAATCCAGAAAACTCCAATAAACTAACTTTTTAATTTAATTAAAGTTGGATTAATTCTATTTAAATGGTTTCTGATTTCTAAATTTTAATTTCAAGCTTTTTGCAACTTAACCCGAATGGTTACTTTTAAAAGTTTTGAAAATTTCAAAGACTCGTAAATTAGGGATGTTACAGTTGTCTTCTCTACCCGCTGGTATCCTCGCCAAGCACCGCGGTGCCTCCAGTCGCCGGCGACCATCGGTCACTGTGCGCCGCTGCCGGCCCTATGCTGGCGTGGCAGCCACCTCGGTGCCACTCGGCGCCACATCGCCATTACCGCCCATGTGGTGCCCGCGTGTCACGTCAGGTCAGCACCCGCATGGCACGGATCACCCCTCCTCCGACCCAATCACTGTAGACCCAGTCCATGTGAGCCGAGCCACCTATAGTGGCCCCCACACGTCAGGAATTATTTTGATTCCTTTAAAATTCCAAAATTCCTCGCTGACGTCAGCATTGCGCAGTAAATAGATTTTCCAGTAGAAAAATAATTCGGGAAATTCAATTAAATTTCAGATTTAGGTTTTAAACTTCTAAAATTCATATCTTTTGCATCTGAACTCCAAATTGGGTGATTCAAGTTGCAAAATTTGTATAAAATTATAATCTAGCTAACTAAACCAAACTATTTAAATTTGGAGTTAATTTGAGTTGTCTTTTTGAATTTATTTGAATTTGAATTAAATTTATCGTATTTTCGTGTGTAGACTTCGACGACTCCGGAGAGTTTGACCAGCCCGAAGACTTAGATTTTCAGGACGTCAACGAAGGCAAGGTACAACATTGATCATATTGCTCCTAGTATTTTAAAGTATTTAATTCCTGTTTTCAAATTACTATTGCATGCATATGTTTATATAATTGTTTGAATGCCCTGTTTTTATATATAGTTATTCCAATCTCCATTGTATGGCCAAATTGATTATTGAATATGAATGCCTTGTCACTCTTAGGTAAAAATACTACTAAAATTAATCATATGCTTAGCCATGCTTACATCACACTTATGAATTTGGGAAGGTTTAGCCAAATCTTTTACATACTTGTCTTAAATTTGACACTATGGTATTGTTTTACCACAAAAGGTTTATAAAGAGGATTTTACTCTAAATAAAATCAAAAATAGGTTTGGACTTGGGCGAATGGGCTGAATGGTGGGTGCAAGTTCATGCACGGGCTTAGTCTGGTTAGGACTAAGGCCTAGGGTTTTATTCGGAAGGCGCCCAAGTGAATTGAGGACCGGTCTTTGAGCCGCTTTTTCCTATGCCTTACCGTACCACCACATGTCTTGTATGGGCAGGATTTGGCTAAATAATTTGTGGCGTCTTAGTGTTATTTGTGACATGTTGTATGTGTGGGCGTCGGTTAGACAATAGTTCCACCTGGCGCAAGAGGGGGCTCCCGGAGGATGGTTAGTCCAATGGTAGCGAAACCTTAGCGGGCATAAATACATTAAGGCATTGCATTGTAACGGCCTCATGATAATTGCTTAGTCACACGCCTTCGGAAGCGTGCTTTGGCCGACATTAAAAGCATATTATCTCGTGTGGGTAAAGCTGTACAAACTTTGCAGAGTAGAAACTATTCGAATAGCCGCGTCAGCGGTCATGGACATGCTAGCAAAGCCACTCTAAGTTAGACTTTGTTTTTGGTTTATAACATGATTTCATCAGATGATTTTAGGATGGTTAATCCTATGGTAAAAATTGGGCGGTTAGCCAAGTGTTAGGAGGGTATCCTTCGCCATTCAATTATTGGAGGTTATCCATTATACAATTGTCATTTTAAACACTGATTTTAGTTATAGTATAAAAACTGGCCTTGGAAATTAATATGAATATTTAACCTAAAAATGTTGTTTATGCAAAATGAATCCTGCCATTATCCTTTGTTTACCTTATGCATGCATTACCTTTCAATATTGGGTGTAACTTGCAAGCACGGAAGTTGTGCTTACTCTTGCTGAATAATCTTTATTCAGGAGAAGACCTCTATTAGGACGGTGAGAATCTTGACGACTAGGCTGCACCCCCAGACGATTGCCTGTGGCAAGTCGTGTGGTCTACTACTATTTTGCTTTCTGTTGTGTTATTTATTTATTTGGCCTCAGGCCCCTTTTGTAATAAACTCTGAGTTATTATTAATAAAGTGCATGATATGATTGTGCTATCACTTTTGTTTAACTGTGTACACTAGAAATCCTGGACTAGTGTATGAACAAAGAGAATTCAGGATCCTTCGTTCCCGGGTTCGACAAAAGTGGTATCAAAGCCATATCGACTGTAGGTTGTGGCCTTAGAAATTCCTTAAGGACTTATTTTCAAAAACTAAAACTATTTCGAGTCTGTCCAGAGTCCTCTCTCAACCTTTCTCTTTAAAATGGTTACTAACTCCTCCCTTTCTCAAAAATTGTAGATGGCCGAGATACCAGACGCTACCTCTCACGGAGTTCTTGCTGGACACTGGGCCGAGCTTCTTTGGGAGATGATGCAACATTTGGAGTACAAGAAGCGGCCAACATGTCAAGGCTACAAGCACAAAGTAGGAGAACGACGTCTCTGGAGGGTAGAAGTGCTGATCTACTTCGACCTCTCGCCAAACACGGTCTTCCACATCTTTCACGCTCTGATCAGACGCGACACCTTTGCCGATGGTATCTAGGATGCAGCAAGAGAGGCAGTCCGTCGTCTCCGCCACACCTATGATCGCTACCTCAATGGCACCAGGTTCCATTATTACCCGATGCATCTTCCTACCAGACTCGACAGCACCTTCCGCTCCGCTAGAGAAGAGGATTCCCCCGAGCTGACGCATCAGGTGGACCTAACGAAGGCATTGGACTATGCCTATGGGAACACCTTGGAGGACTTGCGTACCGCCCAGGATAGCTTGGAGTATGCGGAAGCAAGGCTAAAAGCAGTAGAAGAAGAGTTGGCTAGCTACAATGCAGGCGAGGCCAGCTCTAATGAGATAGACTACACCCCCAATACCCTATAGCTGTTTTCTTTTAGTCCGTACTTTAGTCACAAATTATGAGCTATCAATTACCCTTGTGATAGCCATAATCAATTAATAAAATAAATGAATAAAAGAACTATTTTGAAAAGTTGGTTCTTTGTTGTGTGTTTATTGGTTCTTGGGCTATTTTAGATTTATCCCCCTTAGAGCTTTCTTGCTATCTTTTCTAAATCCTTGGAGGATCCAGCAGATGGTGAATACCCGTAGGACAGACAACGGCAGTGCCAGCGGCCAAGGGAATGATCAGGCGGATTACCAGGATAATCACGTTCCGTAGCCACCACCACCACCGGCAGAAGGACCCGACTGGTGCCAGATGATGGCGAATCAAACCCATCTGATCGATCTTCTCGCCCAATCCCTACACAATGCTCAGAATGCTCAAGCCGCTACCACCACAGTAGCAGCTCAGGCTCCACGCCCGCACAACCAAAGGATGACCATGTCCGAGTTCATGAGGATGCGTCCGCTGACTTTTTCGAGCAGTACGGAACCAATGGACGCAGATGATTGGCTTCGGGCCATTGGGAAGAAGCTAGACATTACCCAGTGCACCGATCGTGAGAGGGTTCTGTTTACCTCTCACCAACTTTAACGGTCCTGCATCGGAATGGTGGGATAATTACTGCATCACCCATAATGATGCTTAATCCATTACATGGGCCGACTTTGTGCGAGCTTTCTGCCATGCACACATCCCAGCGGGAATGATGACACTGAAGAAGGAGTTCCATGCACTCCGACAGGGCAACCGTATGGTGAATGAATATCTGCACCGATTCAACCAACTTGCCTGCTACGCCCCAGCTGACGTAGCCAGAGACGAGCATCGACAGGAGAGGTTCCTAGAGGGATTAAATGATGACATCTCTGTCCAACTGATCTCCCAGAACTTCACCGACTTCCAGCAGTTGGTGGACAAGGTGATCCGTGAGGGGGCCAAGCATCTGGAGATGGAGAACCGCAAGCGGAGGATGGCCGCTCAGAGGTTCAATGCGGGAGGTCTTCCCAAGCCCCGCTTCACCGCACCATAGCTCCGCAACGTGGGAAATTTCAATCTTCCACGTCTAGAAATCCAGCACCGCCACAACGCTCCAACACCTCCAGCTTTCGCAACAACTCGTCGGGAGGGCAGTTTCAGCAGAAGCATTCCACTTCCTCGGTTTCAGGAGTTACTTGCTTCCACTGCAACGAGACAGGGCATTATGCCAACAAATGCCCGAAAAAGCAGCAAGACGTGACTCTAGCAAAGCCAACCTCAGGAGTTCCAGCCACCAGCGGCACCGCAAGGAGTTCACCAAGGGTCGGGTGAACCATGTCACGACAGAGGAGGCCCAGGCAACACCAGATGTGGTCCTCGGTACGTTCCTTGTTAATTCAATACCAGCATCTGTCCTATTTGATTCTAGAGCTTCACATTCATTCGTGTCAAATAAGTTTGTGGGAAAATATGGGTTACCTATATCCTCCTTAGCCAATCTCATGATAATCCATTCCCTGGGCTCGGAAATGAGAACCAGTTCTCTATGCCCAAATCTTACCCTTGAGATATCCGGAGTATCTTTCCTAGCCAACTTGATAGTCTTACACTCCCAAGGTCTGGATGTAATTCTTGGAATGGACTGGCTAGCCAAAAACCATGGACAAATAGACTATGCTAATAGGTCCATCACCCTCACCAATGAGTAAGGAATTTCAGTCGAATTCAAGCCCAAGGCCCGCACCGGAAGAAGTTCCGTCCTCACTAGCTTGAAGGAAGTGAAGCTTGAAGACATACGTGTAGCGCGGGAATACCCTAATGTCTTTCCCGACGAATTACCAGGCATGCCCCCAGATAGGGACATAATGTTCCTAATCGATCTAGTCCTAGGGACAGCTCCAATCTCGAAGCGGCCCTACAGAATGCCAGCCAACGAGTTAGTAGAGCTGAAGAAACAAATTGAAGAATTGCGAAGCAAAGGGTGCATTCGACCCAGCTCTTCACCTTGGGGAGCACCAGTACTATTTGTCGAGAAGAAAGACAATAGTATGAGAATGTGCGTTGACTACAAATCACTCAACGAGGTGACAATCAAGAACAAATGCCTGTTGCCCAGGATTGATGATCTGTTTTATCAGCTGAAGGGAGCAAGTGTCTTCTCGAAGATTGATCTGAGATCCGGTTATCACCAACTGAAGATTAGACCGGAAGATATCCCGAAGACCGCTTTCACTACAAGATACGGACTGTACGAGTTTGCAGTAATGTCCTTCGGTTTGACGAATGCCCCTGCTTACTTCATGAATATGATGAACAAAGTGTTCATGGAATTCTTGGATAAGTTTGTGGTTGTTTTCATCGATGTCATTCTCATCTACTCAAAGGATGAAGAAGAGCATGAGAAGCATCTCGGGATGATCCTGGACAAACTTAGGGAGCACCAGCTTTATGCCAAATTTAGCAAGAGTGAATTCTGGCTAAGTCAAGTGGCATTCCTTGGACATATCGTGTCAGCAGGAGGAATTGCAGTCGACCCTGCCAAAGTTGAGGCAGTAATGGACTGGAAACAACCCAGATCAGTTACCGAAGTGAGAAGTTTCCTTGGACTAGCAGGCTACTATGCAGGTTCATTGAAGGTTTCTCTAATCTTGCAAGACCCATGACTCAACTTCTGAAGAAAGAAAAGAAATTTGAATGGTCAAACACCTGTGAAGAAAGTTTCCAGGAGCTAAAAAAGAAGCTAGTCTCAGCACCTGTGTTAATCCTACCGGACATCCGCAATGATTTTGAGATCTTCTGTGACGCATCCCGTCAAGGCCTCGGATGTGTGCGGATGCAGGAAGGCAAGGTCGTAGTTTATGCGTCCCGGCAGTTGAGGCCACACTAAGGGAATTATCCGACTCATGATCTTGAGTTAGCAGCAATTGTGCACGCTCTGAAGATCTGGCGGCATTATCTCATAGGTAACCGCTGTGAGATTTTCACGGATCATAAAAGCCTGAAATACATATTCACGCAGTCCGAACTCAATCTCCGACAGAGGAGATGGTTGGAGTTGATAAAGGATTACGACCTCAGAATCCATTATCATCCGGGCAAAGCCAATGTGGTAGCAGATGCCCTGAGTAGAAAGGCGTATTGCAACACCATCATGGTACAACAAAATCAGCCAGAGCTATACAAAGAATTGAAGCACCTGAACCTAGAGATTGTCAACCAAGGTTTTGTGAACGCTCTGGAAGTACAACCGACTCTTCAAAGTCAGATCAGAACAAAACAGTTAGAAGATGAAGACATTCAAGAAATCAAAAAGAATATGAGAAGAGGCAAAGCCCCAGGTTTTTCCTAGGATGAGCAAGGAATAGTGCGTTTTGGAGACCGCATATGTGTACCCAATCAGCAGGAGATAAAGGAGTCGATTCTGAAAGAAGCTCATGATTCACCATACTCCATTCATCCTGGAAGCACCAAAATATACCAGGACCTAAAAGAAAAATATTGGTGGGTCAGCATGAAGTGCGAAATTGCTGATTTCGTCGCTCGTTGTGATGTCTGTCAGAGAGTCAAGGCAGAGCACCAAAGACTCGCTGGTCTGTTGCAACCATTACCAATTCCCGAGTGGAAGTGGGAAGAAGTTGGTATGGATTTCATCACCGGACTCCCTAGGACCCAATCGGGATATGACTCCATCTGGGTGGTAATTGACAGGTTAACTAAAGTGGCTCACTTTATTCCAGTCAAGACCACATATAGAAGCAATCAGCTAGCAGAACTATATATGGCCAGGATCGTCTGTTTATACGGAGTACCCAAGAAGATCGTGTCTGATAGAGGTTCCCAATTTACATCAAGGTTTTGGCAGAGCCTGCATGAAGCCTTGAGAACCAGAGTCAACTTCAGCACGGCATATCATCCCTAGACAGATGGACAAACAGAACGCACCAACCAAGTTCTTGAAGATATGCTTCGAGCTTGTGCCCTAGACTTCAGAAAAGGTTGGGACAAGGATCTGCCATATGCAGTGTTCTCGTACAATAATAGCTACCAAGCGAGTCTACAGATGGCTCCATTCGAAGCGTTGTATGGTAGGAAATGCCGAACTCCGCTCCTTTGGGATCAGGTGGGAGAATATCAGCTCTTTGGACCTGAGTTGATCAAAGAAGCAGAAAGTAAAGTAAAGGCTATCTGAACGCGTCGAAGTAGCTCAATCCCGACAAAAGAGTTATGCTGATAACCGTCGGAGGGAATTAAACTTTGAGGTAGGAGATTTTGTCTATCTCAGAGTTACTCCACTCAGAGGAGTAAGGAGATTCCAGACGAAAGGTAAACTCGAACCCAGATATATCGGGCCATACAAGATCTTGGCAAGGCGTGGAGAAGTAGCTTATCAATTAGAGTTGCTAGCAGCCTTGTCAGCAGTACATAATGTCTTCCACGTATCATAGTTAAAGAAATGCCTTCGAGTGCCAAAGGACCACACCCTCCTGGAAAGCTGTGACCTTCAAGAAGACCTTACCTATGTAGAGCGACCAATTAAAATTCTGGATGTCGCAGAACGTGTTACCAGAAGCAGAACCATTAGATCATACAAGGTACAGTGGAGTCACCATCCAGAAAGTGAAGCCACATGGGAGAAAGAAGAAGAACTCAAGGCCAACTACCCTGATCATTTTGCTAACCAAGTCTAAATCTCGGGGTCGAGATTCCCTTTAAGGGGGGTAGGTTTGTAACAACCCAAATTTCAATTTCCAACTGAAAATAAAACCTATTCTTTTTTTTTGTGGAATTTTCTAAAATTTTTAAAAGCTTTTACTTAATTGATTTAAAGCTAAACAAATTTATTTGCAAAATATATTACCAAATAATGGTTGGAAATATTTTATTTAAGTCCATAGTGCCCCAGAGAATTTCTGTGAATTTTCTCAAAATTTTTGGACTTAATCTACTATTCTCTAAAGCCTAATTGAATTACCAGTATTAAATTAAATAGAAAATCAAAAGAAAAATCCAAACAGTGTTTGGGCCGAAACTTCTTCGGCCCAGCCCGCTTACCTCGCGCGTCAGCCCGCTCGGCCGCTTAAACCTCCTCCGCTTCACGCCGTTGGATCGCCATCAAACGACCACCGACACCCCTACTCCTTTCCTTTCTCCGCGCCGCGACAAGTGGGCCTGTCTCACCCCTTCTTCCTCCTTCCTTTCTTCTCCGCGGCGCTTTCCTTTTCTCTCCCGCGTAGTCCGCCATGGACACGCTTCAAGAAGCTTCTATACGCGGCGAAATCATAATCGAATCACCGAAATTTCGCGCGTATTAAAACCAACGCACCGAATCGCGCCCGTTTCGGTCTCTTCCCTTCCATCTCTGGCCCCGATTCCCCTAATTCTGTCTCGGACACTGGCGGGAGCTTCTTGCGCGCCAAGATGAACCCCCGTCGCCCTCGACCTATAAGGGGGTGCCCCAGCACCGCCTCCCGGCACTAAACCCAGCACCACCATTCACCTCACCCCTACCCCCTCGAGCTCGCCGGATTTGGCATTTCTTCGCCGACGGCCAAACCTCCTTCAACCACCGTTTGCGCCATCGTCGTCGACCTCCCGCCCACTCCGATCCCACCGACGGCTTCGCACGACCACGCTCTACCTTGTGCGCACCTTCTTGCCACCAGAGCAACGACAGAACACCATCGCCGACACGAGCCCGTGCGCGCCTCCGCTTCTTCCGTCGCGATCGCCATTTGTCAACCTCGGCGCCGCGTAAGGCATAAATGCTCCCCGTTGTCTTCTCTAACCGCTGGTATCCTCGCCAAGCACCGCCGTGCCTCCAATCGCCGGCGACCATCGGTCCATCGTGGCGCCGCCGCGACCGTCTTTGGCGTGGCGACCACTCGATGCCACCCGACGCCACGTCGCCGTTACCGCCCATGTGGCGCCTGCATGTCACGCCGGGTCAGCACCCTCGTGGCACGAATCACCCCCCCTCAACCTAGTCACTGTAGACCCAGTCCATGTGAGCCGAGCCACTTATAGTGGCCCCCACACGTCAGGAATTATTTTAATTCCTTTAAAATTCTGAAATTCCTCGTTGACGTCAGCACTGCGCAGTAAATAGATTTTCCAGTAGAAAAATAATTCGAGAAATTCAATTAAATTTCATATTTAGGTTTTAAACTTCTAAAATTCATATCATTTGCATCTGAACTCCAAATTGGGTGATTCAAGTTGTAAAATTTGTATAAAATTATAATGTAGCTAACTAAACCAAAATATTTCAATTTGGAGTTAATTTGAGTTGTATTTTTGAATTTATTTGAATTTGAATTAAATTTGTCGTATTTTCGCGTATAGACTTCGATGACTCCGGAGAGTTTGACCAACCCGAAGATTAGATTTTCAGGACGTCAACGAAGGCAAGTTACACCATTGATAATATTGCTCCCAGTATTTTAAAGTATTTAATTCCTGTTTCCAAATTACTGTTGTATGCATATGTTTATATAATTGTTTGAATGCCCTGTTTTTATATATAGTTAATCCAATCTCCATTGTATGGCCAAATTGATTATTGAATATGAATGCCTTGTCACCCTTAGGTAAAATACTACTAAAATTAATCATATTCTTAGCCATGCATAGATCACACTTATGAATTTGGAAAGGTTTAGCCAAATCTTTTACATACTTGTCTTAAATTTGACACTGTGGTATTATTTTACTACAAAAGGTTTATAAAGAGGATTTTACTCTAAATAATATCAAAAATGGGTTTGGAGTTGGGCGAATGGGCTGAATGGTGGGTGCAAGTTCATGAACAGGCTTAGTCTGGTTAGGACTAAGGCTCAGGGTTTTATTCGGAAGACGCCCAAATCAATTGAAGACCAGTCTTTGAGCCGCTTTTTCCTACGCCTTACCGTACCACCACATGTCTTGTATGAGCAGGATTTGGCTAAATAATTTGTGGCGTCTTAGTGTTATTTGTGCCATGTTGTATGTGTGGGCGTCGGTTAGACAATAGTTCCACCTGGCGCAAGAGGGGGCTCCCGGAGGATGGTTAGTCCAATGGTAGCGAAACCTTAGCGGTCATAAATACATTAAGGCATTGCATTGTAACTGCCTCATGATAATTGCTTAGTCACACGCCTTCAGAAGCGTGCTTTGACCGACATTAAAAGCATATTATCTCGTGTGGGTAAAGCTGTACAAACTCTGCAGAGTAGAAACTATTGAATAGCCGCGTTCGCAGTCATGGACATGCTAGCAAAGCCACTCTAAGTTAGACTTTGTTTTTGGTTTATAACATGATTTCATCAGATGATTTTAGGATGGTTAATCCTATGGTAAAAATTGGGCGGTTAGCCAAGTGGTAGGAGGGTATCCTTCACCATTCAATTATTCGAGGTTATCTACTATACAACTGTTATTTTAAACACTGATTTTAGTTATAGTATAAAAACTGGTCTTGGAAATTAATATGAATATTTAACTTGAAAATGTTGTTTATGCAAAATGAACCCTGTCATTATCCTTTGTTTACCTTATGCATGCATTACCTTTCAATATTGGGTGTAACTTGCAAGCACGGAAGTTGTGCTTACTCTTGCTGAATAATCTTTATTCAGGAGAAGACCTCTATCAGGACGGTGAGGATCTTGACGACTAGGCTACACCCCCAAACGATTGCCTGTGGTAAGTCATGTGGTCTACTACTATTTTGCTTTCCGCTGTGTTATTTATTTATTTGGCCTCAGGCCCCTTCTGTAATAAACTCTGAGTTATTATTAATAAAGTGCGTGATATGATTGTGCTATCACTTTTGTTTAACTGTGTACACTAGAAATCCTGGACTAGTGTATGAACACAGAGAATTCGGGATCCTTCGTTCCTGGGTTCGACACATCCTGTGCTTGCGGTTGTCTTCCAGTTCTTTGCGCTTGTCCTCCAGAACCAACGCTTTGTTAACCAATTCCTGGAACTTAGGGAAAGTGTGGGCGATCACATTGACTTACAGTCTGGTGTTCAATCCCTTCAAAAAGTGACTCTGGAGAGCCTTGTCGGTGGCGACATCCTCTACAGCGTAGCGAGCTAGCTGAGAAAACTTGTTGAGGTAGTCAGTCATTGACATCCCTCCTTGCTTGAGAGCGCAGAACTCATCCTTCTTCAGGTCAATTATCCCTTCCGAAACATGGTACCGATGGAAGGCTGTAGAAAACTCTTTCCATGTAATATTTTGCGGCGTCTCATGTGCTACCCAGAAGTTCTCCCACAATTCGGCAGTTATGCCTTCCATCTGGTGAGTGGCGTATAGAACCTTCTCATGGTCACTACATTGGGTGATTAGCAGCTTCCTTTCGATGACGCGAAGCTAATCATTGGCCTCAACTGGTGAGACATTCCCAGAAAAGGTGGGTGGGAGGGTTCTCATTAACTCAGCTAGTTTAGATGGTCCATGGTGACCATGAGCAGCTGGGGCTCTGTGCTGGTGATTGTTGTTATTGTTGTTCTGATTGTTCATAGCTTGCATTTGATTCATCATAGTATACATCAGTTGTGTTTGGGCTGCCATGAAAGCTTCGAAAATTTGCAAGTTGACCGAGGGTGCTTGTGGCGGAACTGCTCCTGCGGCTGGTTGCTCATTAACTTCTGGCACTGGGGTGCTGGAACCACTTGTAGTAGTCTGACGAGTCTGAACCATCTGGCGAAGCTGCATGGGCTAGATAAGGTAACAAGCACAAGATGAGTTAAAAACTAAATAGGGGTAGGTTAAACCCAACAAACATAGCTTCAAGAAAAACCAACTGAAATACCTATATTAATAGGGTTCTTAGTATGGCTGCAACAAATGTCTAAGCGCCTTTGCAGCTCATACTCGCACACAAAAGAAAACAAAGAACTTAAGCACACAAACTACCGCCTAAAGGGCGACACTTCTACACTTAAACTGGCTAAGCCTGACTAAACTTAAACTCTAGCGGACTCAGTCGGTAAGGTAGCCTCCACAACCACGATAGGGCTCCCACCTGCTGTAGACCTGAAAGTGAGCCGGCATCCTGGCAAACTGATCCTGGTGCCCTGGAACTGGTGTAGTAGGAACAAGCATCGCTGGTGCAGCTGGATCCTCCAGCTCTGCGGCTTCTTCTTGACCTTCTAAGCCTTCTTCTAGATCTTCTTCGGGATCCTCCTCGGGTTCTTCTGGGTCATCTTCTTCTTCATCTTCCTAATGGTCGTGCTGGCCGTAGAGAGTTGCTTCTAGCGTGGCGATCCTTTCTACCGACCTCTGCAAGGTCTCGTAGGCGCACTCCAGATCGGTGGCCATCAGCTCCAGTGACTCCTCCTGAGCGACGGCGTACAAAGCAAGATGCACCACTGTAGCATTACCTTCTCCTTGCGTAGATGGGTAGCGTGCGGGTAGATATCCGCGGCGGCAGCTCTGGGATGATAGCAGAAGACGGTGTCCTTTAGCTCACGCGCGTAGATATTGCAGATCCTTAGCATGGCAATGCGTGATGACTCCTGTGTCCCATCGAGCCATGTGGTCTTCCAGACAAAGATGTTCAAAGGCTGGCTTGCCTTGGTTCCCTTCTGGCGTAGATCGTCAAGCGGCAAAGCACTCCACGGTCTCGAGCGTGCACGATCCAGTTGCTTCTATAGTACAACGGGCGGTCGAAGCCTCCCAGCACTTGTAGTAACCTCCAATGTTTAGCATCAAATCCTCCCTTGCGTTCACCGTAGCTTTGAAGAAGAGGCATCTATCAAGACAGACGAAGGGGTAAGAACAACTTAAAATAGCGGAGAGAGCAGAAATTTCAGCAATAGTTCAGTCAAGAATGACTTGAGAGGAGTTAAGCAATTGGTTAATCTTGCAAGTTAATTTTGCTTTAGAAAAAAATTTGGATACTCTTAGAACAGCCGATCTAACTAAGGTCAAGGCCTACAGTCAGTATGGCTCTGATACCACCTCTGTCAGGATCCAAAAATACAAATCTGGACCCTCTATGTATAATGCACGAGTCCAGGATCACGCTAGTGCACACAGTGGCAACATAGATGAACATCGATCCACACAAGCGATTAATAACATAAAATGATTAATTTGAATAGAAAATACTGGTTTTGACCTTATGGTCGAGTTTACACTTATTAAGCCGCGTAGGGCTAACAATAAAGAAATCAGTAGGGGAACAAAGTAAACTTTAGCAGAGATCCCATCAATTCACCACAGGCAACCGACTGGGATCCAGACCCTAACGATCAGCAACCTTTGTCGAACTCCTCCTCGAAAGCGGGTGTTGACTCCTCCTCTTCTATAGATTTGTTTGCAAGTTTTACAACAAGCATGAGTACACAACCGTACTCGCAAGTCATACCACATAATGCAATTTATATATGCAGGCTTATTCCAAAAGAATGGCATATGTGGTTCTTTTGCAGAAATGCAATATTTGTAATTGAATACAATAATAGATTGAAAACACAATTCAAAACAAATAGACATTAATAATTTAACAGTTGTTTTCACAAAGGACATAAAGCTAATCAGTTTAATTTACACAGCCATATGACTTAGATCACATAGCTGTCTCATCCCAATTGTTTTATGAAAACTACCCCTCGTGTGAAATCCCTAAGTATGTCCATGACCGCGGACGTGGCTATTCGAATAGATTAATTAACGCTCTGCAAAGGTTGTACATTTTACCCACACGATACGATCAGTGTAGCTAGCACTAATCATAACAAAACTTTTCTGGAACTTCATCTCAACATTGACACACTCGATGTGCTTTATCGCTAAACAGCCCCACACAGGAAGCCAGTCTGACACACACCGTTAGACAGAGATGCGGCGAACCATCCCGCGATGCGACTACCTGGTAGTACACACCTACACCAATGCAACACAACCTAACCTACTACCTAAGTAATCAATGCCAAGAATCCATAACTTACTAAGTTAGGCCCGTCCCATTAGGCATGTGGTCGTACAGTAAGGCTCAGTTCTATAGCACACAAAGTTAAGTACTTAACTGACCAAGGCAAGACTTCCATTTTCTACTACTATTTCGTATGCACACAACTTATTTAGCCCATGTACATAGCTCCACCATAACAAAATACAGTACCACTTGCCTTAGTCTAAAACCTTTTACCACCGTGTTGGTTAAATGCAACACATGTCATCAATGAGTAAAGCACATAGTGCACACAATTTTATCACTCAGTTGCATAATCACTTAGTCAAGTTTATAATTGCGACTCACATGAAATGATGACTCGTAGCATGGCTAAGCAAACTAATCACAACTAACCAACCCACATTGGTGCTATGATAATACCAACTAGTTAATGAACCAATCTAGGGCGACAAAAGGTTATGACATACAATAGACAAAGTGGATATAACAAATTGGATTAATAACTAAACCCAAAAGCTTTTAAATATTACTTAAAGTAAATGCAATAATTTGACAGAAAGTATTTTGAAAATTGGGATTCAACATGATCAAAAGTATAACTTGCCTTGTAAAAGGTCTAGGTACTGGTTTGGGTCTTGAGGCACTCTTTCAACAAAGCTTCCCGAAGTATCGATGTCTACTCACAAACGAAGCAAATAAATAAAATAAATAAATAATATAGGCAAACAAACTCCAAAAATTAAATACAAATATCATATAAATAGATCTTGAATTTAGATGAATTTAGGAATTTGAATGGTCTCAATCGGAGTTCGGATGCAAAAGATATGGGCTTTGGAAGTTTGAATCTAAAGATAAACCCTAAAAACTGAATTATTGGAATTTCTGAATTATTTCTCAACAGAAAAATCAGATTACTACGCAAGCATGACGCTAGCACAGAGAATTAAGGGATTAAAAGAATTAAAAGGAATACTGACATGTGGGACCCACAGGGCAATTTCAACGCTCACGATAGACCAAATCCACCAAGCCGATTAGATCTGGACTGATATGAGTTGGCACGCATGTGCTCGTGGTGGCTGAGTCAGCGCATACGTGGATGACACGCAAGCGACACATTAGCATCAGGGTGATGTAGCTGCACACGTGGACATCCACGTCGAATGACACGTCAGATCGGCGGCGGTGGCGCTCGGGAACCAAGGTTCCGGCGAACGACGGCGATCCACCGGCGATGAGTGTTATGGGTGTGTAGCTAAGGCTATTGCGAACCTAATGGTATACCTCCGGGTGGTCAAGGACGTCTGTGGTGGCCGACGGCGAGCTCGAAGTGGTGAGGAAGGTTCGGGTTTTGTCGGACGGCTGCTCCAGCGAGGCTCCGGGGCAACGAAAGGATTCCTGAGGAAGCTCCGACGACGAGGAAGTCGATGGCGCAGTCCACGGAGGCAGGGCATCACTAGCGGCGGCGGAATTCGCGAAAGATGAAGCTCGGCCAAAAACCCTAATTCTCATATTGTTGCGACGCTAGGGCTTGAGGGGCATGGCGGCTTGGGGTTCTGAAGTGCGGGGGTGCTGGCGAACCTCGGGGACCTATTTATAGGGCCGGGGCGGCACGAGATAAGGAATCCCCAAATCAGGGTATTCTCGGGTTTGTTTGATCTTGGAGATAGAAACTGAATAAAAAACGATTGAATGCAGATATGGATGTGGAGAGGAAGGAGACAATATTTGGTAACGAAATCTAGAAGGTTTTATTTGGGAAAGTCTGGTTGTCGTACGACCCTTGAGCTTCGGCAATGGCGGACATAGGCAGAGCTGCGTGAGGAAGAAACTGACTCAAAGATGACGACAATGCAGGGCCCACCTGATAGCCAGAAAAGGCACGGGCGCGTTTCGCACTCCAACTGATCTGACCGTCCAACCTTGATTGGACGATCCAAAAAGATATGAACGTTCGGACCGCCCGGAGGGCACAACTCCATCGAACCATTCAAAACAGATCAGACGGCTAACACCACTGGTAACATTCGGACCAGTCGAACGTCCCACTCCATCGGACCGTTCAAACACGATCGGACGGTGGTTGATGAAAGGACTTAGCGCGTTCACACGAAGAGAGAGAAAGGAAGAGACTGACATGCGGGGCCCGCATGTCAGTGGAAGGCGGTGGTGCGCACGGGTGCTGGGCTGCACAGAGCTAGGCCAAAAGCGGAAAGGGTAGGGTTTTGGCCCAATAACTAATTCCGAGATTCTTAATTAGTTTTCTATTTTATAAAATAGCAGAAATTCAAATATGCAATAGAAAATAGCAAATGAACCCAGGAAAATTCTAGAAAATTCTAGAAAATATATCTAAGCACATAGAATCCAAATAAAATAGTTTTGACAATTATTCATGTTAAATGATTTTGATACTAAAAGTCTAAGTTAAGCTTTTGAATTAAATTCAAATAAAACCAAATGGTGAAATTTCTCCCTACTAACTATTCAAAAGATTTTAAAAGCTCATAAAATTGGGATGTTACACAAATACAAATTCCTAAAACAAGTACAACACCTCATACTACTCAGTGTTTGAACTAGATACCAACGCAATTGTCTTGAGTCCATGTGGATAGTGATAGCATGACAGTTTACTGATAGAAAGAGTGAGGGAAAGGGGCGTCGGGGTCGGCAAATCGGCATTGGTTACCTTTGGGCATCGAGGAGAAGGACAAGTAGGGAGTAGTACTAGAGCAGTAGGGCAGTGTCGAAGGGGAGGCACACTAGGATCAGGGGAGGAGGAGGCGACACATGCTCGGGGGAGGGGAGGAGGAGGTAGGCTCGGGGGAGGAGGCACACCAGTCTCGAGGAGGAGGCAGCGTCGAGGATGGCGGCAAGTGGCAACGGGCTCGGGGGAGGAGGCCAAGAGTTGAGAAACTTAATCGTTTGAGTGGGGGTGCAGGCAAACCCTAGAATTTGAATATAAATAGGGATTGACATCACAGATGGTTTTAAAGTAGAATCGTCTCTAATAAATAATATCACAGACGGTTCCAATAAATAACCGTCTGTGATATATGGTGTATCACAGACAGTTTGTACTAAGGAACCGTCTGTGATAGCTTATGTATCACAGATGGTTTATCCTAAGGAACCGTTTGTGATAACTTATGTATCACAGACGGGTTTTAGATGAAACCGTCTGTAATATATCATCACAGATGGTTTGTAGATGAAATCGTCTGTGATATTATTTTGTATTGGTAAATCTAGTTCTGTTTATTGGCTAGCCTTAGGAAATGTTAGCTATGCCCTCTGAAACAAGCAGAAAATACAACAAGTACATGTATACATCCAATTCACATTTATTTCATAAACAAGCACATCCATTTCATAGTACAAATCAATTAACTCAAATGAACTAAAATTAACCATTCAGAACGTACATATATACACATATTGTTCAATCTTTAAAAATTAGCCCTTCATTATTATCAACGTGTATGTAGCTAGTTTCGTCATGTTGTTCTTCCTCGACCCTTATATCGTTTCTGAAAGAAGGCAACTCGTCAAATTGATTGTATTCTTCCTCGTCCACTACATTATAAACTCCAACAATCCTCTTTTTTCCATGAAGAACTACGCGACGCTTCTTATTTGCTTAGTCGATTACATAGAAGACTTGAACAACTTAGTTAGCGAGTACGAATAGTTCATCTTTGTATCCAACATATTCGAGGTCCATGGTAGTGACGCCGTACTTGTCAACCTTCACCTGTGGGAGATGGACCCAACGACACTCAAACAGAGGGATCTTGAAAAGCACGTATTCTTTCTACTTCCATTCCCAATGGACAAAGAACCTTCTTGGCTTTGTAGGTGGTTTTGGGCAACTCGTTTCCCTCCGAAAGCATGTCCACTAAGAGACCTAACAGCGTTGTGAAACTCTTGTTAGACCAACCGTTGCTTGCTTTCAATTTTAGCAGTTCAAGCACGGAAGACAACCTTGTGTATTCTGGCTTACAGCTCTGGAACAAAGGTTTCTCCAAGTCCTCCATCAAGCCCTGGAATTTAACATACTCCCTCTTATCAGAGTTCCCTTTTGCATCGTGAAGCATTTGATCTATATTATCATCGTGCAGCCTATCCGAATCGGAACCACAATCGACATCATCCGACGGCATATCATTGACTTCATCGGCGATGTCGTTATTACTAGCTTCCTGTATAATCTGCTCTTCACTGTGACTAGTCCAACGTGTATAACCCTTTCTGAAACCCCTTCGAATCAAGTGTGCTTCGATCTGCGCTTGGTTCTTAAACATCTTCAGATTCTCGCAGTCAATGCATGGACAATGCATATATCCCGCCCCCTTATTCAACATATCCTCCTCGACAGGTCTTGTAAAGGCAGACACGCCATTAATGTACTCTTCACTCACACGGTTGCCAGTGTACATCCAACTTTGGTCCATCACACGGTTCGTATTGAAAACCCTGGAAAGAAATAAAAGGGTGACTTCGAAAGTGTATTTTCTAAGGCTTACGCTTTCCAACAGAGAGTGTATTTTTCTCTAAACTAAAGGTGGTTTTTCTCATTTTTACATTTTTTTTGGATTTTATTAACTTACATGTGGGCCCTACTTGTCAATGAATCATTTTTTATTTTATGATTTTATTTATAAAATCTATGGTGGTTCCATATGTCATAGACTCGTTAGTTTATTAACTAAATGATTAAAAACAGTAGGATTTGAAGCTCAAATTGGGCTCAGGGTGACATCGCATTGCTAATAGTCACGGCTCGGGGCCCTAAGGTCGTCCGAGGCGAGCCGATGGTGATGTCCCGTGGCGACGCCATGGGCTTCACTAGCGATTTCAGTGTAAACACCCGAAACTACTCAAATTAAAAGATGCTTACGCTCTAGTAGCTTACCTCGATCACGAGGAAGGTGTCAATGGAGTCGGGGAAGGTCCAAGGTGGCTAGTCAAAGTCGGGGAAGGTCCAAGACGGTTGGTCTTCAGTGAACAGTGGTGAGGGCGGCAAGCTCCTCGGTGACAGGTCTTCTCGGTGGAAATAAACTGAAACAAAACACATGCACAACTTTAAGGGGACATATAGGTGGGGAAATCAACCTTGGTGGGGTCGAGGACTCACCGGAGAAGAGTTGGCGTCGATGGCGACGGCGGTGACAGAGAGGTCCACGATGATAGCTCGACGTGGGTAACAATATATATCTGAAATGGACCACACGAGCGGGCTCAGTGAGGTGAGGCGATACTCAAACCGGGCACAGAGTGGCGATGGAATCACTAGGCTTGGTGATCTCCTGCAACTATCGTAGCGCTAGAGATGGAGAAGAAGACTCTGTTGAGAAGCTACACTGCACCGGATGATCAGTAAGCGAGCAAAATGGCACACCGTCTGTGATGAGTTAATTATCACGGACAGTTTTCAACAAAAACCGTTTGGGATATGTAGTAATACCACAGACGGTTATTATTGAAAACCTTCTGTGAAATATCATGGATGATTTTTTGTTGAAAACTATCTGTTATATTTGGTAATATCACAAACGATTTTTTGTTGAAAACCATCTGTGATATTTGGTAATATCACAGACGATTTTTTGTCAAAACCGTTTGTGATACTTCACAGACGGTTTTCAACATGAACTGTCTGTGATATTATCTCTTCACAGATGGGTTTTAGTGCAAAAAGTAACACAGACGGTCGCTAAACAAAAACCGTATATGATTGTGTTTAATACAGATGGTTTCGGTCAACCGCCTGTGATCAAGCGTCCAGTATTAGCATTTTTGTAGTTGTGTGAGGACCCCCAGGTTATTTTTGTAAGACCGAGGTCTTCCTGATCTTATGAAAATAACTCTGGGCCTCAGAGGAATGAAATCCAATTTAACTTCTTTTAGGTGAGAGTACCTAGCTGAGTTAGAGCGACGGTGACCATGCACACCGCTCCTCTGCAGGTGCTACATGGTGACCGGTTCTCCAACAGTCCAAGTACACACTTAAAGGAATGTGTCTAGTGTTGTGTCCAAGTACACACTTAAAGCATTCCAAAACAACAGTCATGTGTCCAGTGTTGGCTCCCAAGATCAGTGACCAACACACACATGCCCTTATCAACGTGAATCACAGACATACAAGAATCATACAACATAATATCAAAAGACTCAACAAAGTACTTTAGTCTACAACTATTACAAAAGTGACCGACCGGCCAAATTCAAAGATTAACATCAAGTAGCAGTGGAAGTAAAGTAAATAAACCAAAATGTTCAGCAAGGTGTGCCCAAACCCAAGGCAACCGACTGGGAGTTAGAAACAACATTCATTCGTTAGCGTCGCCTAAGTCGACGATAACGAACTCATCGAGTGTAAAGTCTTCCCCACCTGAACAAGCAAATATCCGGGTTAAGTACAAAATTGTACTCGCAAGTCTTACACAAATAAAAATCATATATGATAGTGGCTATCCAAAGAGAGGTATTAGTGGCTTAGTTTTGCATAAACGCACAATTTTTCATCCCTAGACTATTAGTGGCTTAGTTTTGCATAAAAGCGCAATTTTTCATCCCTCACCATCTAGTTTCTAATTGTCATTTGGTAAATAAATGTTTAGTAAAAGAAATACATATAATAGATATAGACATATAAATCAATCAATACCAAAGTGGCAGCCCACTTTGATAAACTAAATTGCATGAATACCAATTCATACCAAAACCAAGTTATAACCCATCAATTTTAATTTAGAGTCTAACGATGACGTCTCCCAAACCAAGCGTCATCCATAACCGTGGACACAGCTATTTGAATAGATTAATCCCTACATGGGAGTACAACTTTACCCGCACAACTCAATTAGCCTGTAAGCCTCCGGATAATGACATAGTTCCTAAGGTATGCCGGTCGAGGAAATCGAGATTCGGTAATTTTCAGCAAGATGACCCTATTGAGATGAGTCCCACTTGCGAGATGAACCCCAAACTTAGTACAAGCTACTGATGAATGTAGGTGGAAGAATAATTTCAATTGGAATTAGCACTTGAAAGTTATAGCAGTTTGAAAATCAGCAATTGAGAAAATACTAAAAAAATCATGGTTTGGTTACTATTCATTCAAATTTAATTGTTTGGTGAAAATTTGCAGAACAGTGGTCGGGATAAACATTACATGGTATGAAAGATAATCAAAAGTTATGATCAATAAAAAAATAAAGCACTCCATTTGGAGTTCAAATGAATTTTCTATGAATTTTTGAAGTTAATATAAATTCTAGTGTAAAAATAGTGCCTTATCGAATTTAATTCTAACTCTGAAATTTTATGTACCAACAACATGTTACAAAATTATACCATGAGGAATTACATTAAAAATGGTAACAAACAAAATTGGTTTCACTCAATTTGGAGTTAAAATGAATTAGTTATGAATTTTTGTTCTTTGAATTTACAGTGCAAAAATAATTCACTTCGGAATTTCTAAAGGCATTTAATACTTTTTATACCCGAGCTTACCTAGATGCTGTCATGAGATGTGGGGTCCACTGCATAGTGTCCTTTTTCATTTAATTTCTGAATTACAATCCATACTAACACATGGGGCCCTTTTGTCATTGACTCGGTCCATGCAAGAGTAGTGTTGTTCATCGGTCCATGGACCAAACACGCGGTGCACCTACTCGGTGGGACCTGGCCTTCAGCATCTCTAAGCCAAAACAGATTTAAATCATTTCATTTAGTCCAGTTCAGGCCCACATGTAATAGACTCCTCAATACGTTAAGATGACTATTTAATACACTAAGTAATCGTTAGCTCTTAAGGACCGAGATTTGGTACTAATCCAAATGCTACAGTAGCAGTCGGAGTTCCGACAAAACCTGAAAATGCACTGGGTTCACTACCGGGCTCGCCGCCAGTGACGTGGTCCACGCCGGCACGAATGGAGGTCAGGACTGGGTTCCTAATAGCCCTGCGCACCTACCCATGCTGGTGGCAACGCTCACAGTGGCCTGTAGCAGCGGCGCACCGAATAAAGGTGGCGTTGAGCTACGGTCATACGTGCATGTCGCAACCCGATGGCATATCTAGCTAAGCATCGTGCGCAAGTGCAACTAGGTGGTCTAGTGAACCTACCTAAGTGACAGGGATGGTCAGAGAAGCTCTGAAGAAGCCTGTCGTCGACAATGGTGACGGCGACCCAGCAGTTCACATGGAGAGGGCACTCTACGCAAAGAGAAGGACCATGAATTGTCAAGATAGCTCAAGCAATGTTAGTAGATGCTCTAATAGGAAGCAATTGTATAATGCATTACCATAACAGAGTTGGGGGAAGAAGCTAGGGATTTTTGGCCGAAAGTGAGCAACTTCAAATCCCAGAGACTCCTGTGAGATATTGGCAAAATTAACCGAGGGGAAATCATTCTTATACCCTAGAAAACAAAGTGATGTGCATAAGAGGGAAAATGGTTCACCAAAGCGATGGTTGACACGACGGTGCAGTTGTGCGCGCGCTGTGGCAACAATAAGGGCACGAAGATGTTCCGAGAGCTACAAGTGAATACAAGGGCTCGCATTAGCAAAAATGAATACAGTGATGATCGGAGATGACGAGGGACAAAGCAGAGAGGAGATTACCCGAGAGAGGTGCTAGAACAAGCGTCTCCCTCCTCAACCACCGAGAGAAGGAATGAGGGAGAAAGAGGGTAGTGAGGGGGTTTTAGCATGGGAAAGAGATGGAGTGATGGCGGCATGAATGGGCAAAGGCATCGGAGTGGTCAAAATGGGCGGTGGATCCGCGGCGTCACTGCACGTGGAAGAGATGCCCAGCTGTGTGGCACGTGTCTCCTGCAAGCTCATCAGCGAGAGGTTGAAGGTGGATCCGATAGGTGGGCCCAGTGATGAGGACATGACCTCTTTGGATACAACTATACTTGCTATGCTTACTGTTCCAATTACAAGAGCCCGTACGCTTCACTTAAATTATCAGGGGAGCTCGTTTTTAGGAGTGCTTTTATATTATATGAACTATATGATGCTACCTAATGATGAAAATATATATTTGTGCTGCCCCACATCACTTTTTGTCCAAGCCAAGCAAGAGTTCAAGTTGGACACGTTCTAGAATCCAGCTCGGCCTCCGGAGATAGCCCCAACTTCAAATGAGCATAACTTTCACATACGGACTCCGTTTGAGGTCCACGAGTACTTGATTGAAATCTTATCTTGTCATATTTTCAACTAGTCTAGCCTCACCTCAAAATTCCATGTGTGCGTGCCACAATCATCAAAAGAAGGTGCTACATCATCGGTTTGGGCCAAATTAGGCCATGTAATGCTTGGGCCCGAGGGGAAGGCGCCCCCTCTCTTAGCCCGTATTGTTCATGGCCATACTGTTCACATGAATAGTGCTATGAATAGTACCACCCCTATCTCTTAGTTATGTGCGGCTCCCCTCCCCTATTTAAGGAGGCCTCGCCCCTCTAGTTTTCTTGGATCTTGTTTAGTTAAAAGTTAGGTACAATGCAATTTCGTGTATTGGCTTGTGTTGACTAGACCAACTATAGTACCGCTTTTTGAATCCCAACTTTATCAAATATTTCAATCCTATTTGCAATTTCAGATTGCTTATTATCTTGTTCTTGCGTGTTCTTCGCTTGCATGCAGGAATAGACCTTCGTGTTCAAGTCGATCGTGCTTCTAGCAAGGTCGATAACAATCCTGGAGTTGGTTCAGTGATTGTCGAGCATATTGGTCGTGTGCGATTGGTAGCCGAATCGTGAGAGTCGTCTCCACCCAAATCGAGTTATCTATCTCACTGAAAGATCGGGACACCCATTGTCGCATCAGGTGGTATCAGAGCTTCAGTTGATCGGTGAGATTTTCCAATTTTGTAGTAGTAGATTCATTTTCATACCTAGAGTCTAGAAAATTGCCCACAAAAATTATTTGTTGCGCCATTATCATCCCTGTCCGAACCCCTTTGAGCCATTGCAATTTTTCTTTTTGGTTTTTGTTCGTTGAATCATTGGTTGCATCGTCGTATCTAGTTGCTGATCTTTAGTTCTAGTTATTGTCTATATTGCTTTTCATGTTTTCCTTCGCGTTGTTTGATCGTTCTTTTAGGGTTCTTAGTTTTTGCATCTAAAACAGAAAATCCGTGGGTTAGAACTCCTCTAATCCGCACAAAAAATAGAAAATTTTTACTGTTAATTTGGAAAAAAATTGAGAGGATTGTTGTCATATTTTGGGAGAGTTGATGTTATTTGCGACTTGCGGCAAACCCTAGGGCCAGCCAGATAGTAGAAGGATAAAGAGCTAACCGCAAGAACAAAAGCCGTGGTAGAGAAATGAAACGCGCGTAAAAATTGGTGGAGACCTTCTACATATAGCCACAAGCTTCCACAAACAGTTTTAGCAAGTTTTGCCCACGGGTTTGAAATATATAGCAGTTTCAAATTTAAACCCTAGACGGTTTCGAGTCCGAGTAGGATTCCGTGTCTGAGACACCTTCAGTAAAACGGGCATAACTTTTGCATACATTGTCCATTTTCGACGTTCTTGTGCTTGTTTCAAAGCCAAGGATGAGGCACATCCTTTACACCTAAGCCACTAGTCTCACTCTAGGTGCCCCAAAATTGGCCATCTTCGGCCTTGAATTCGCGCCGCAAGTTTTCGATTTCTGTTTTTGCTGTTTCCTTCGGTCTTCCCTTCGGAATTTGGAGTTTGTCTCAACTGTAAAGTTGTAGATTTGATCGAAACCTTTCAAATAAGCATATATATTGGGAAGGGACAGCTGTGTGATCTAAGTCATATGGATGTGTGAATTAAACTGATTAGCTTTGTGTTCTTTGTAAAAACAATTGTTAAGTCATTATTGTTTATTTGTTTTAAGTTACATTTCAATCTATTATTTGTATTCAATTGCAAATGTTGCATTTGTGCAAAAGAACCACAGAAGCCATTTCCTTTCGAATAAGCCTGCATCTATACATTGCATTCTGTGGTATGCCTTGTGGGTACGGTTGTGTACTCATACTTGCTAAAATCAAATCAACAGAAGTAGAGGAGTCATCGCCTGCTTTCGAGGAGGAGCACTACAAAGGTGTTGATCGTTAGGTCATTGATTCTAGCCGGTTGCCTGTGGCGAATTGATAGGATACCATTAGAGTTTATTTTGTTCCGCTGCTTATTTATTTATTGTTAGCCCTGCGATGCTTAATAAATGTAAACTCGACCATAAGGTCAAAACCTTTATTTGCTATTCAAATTAATTGTTTATGCTATTATTCGACTTGTGTGGATCGATATTCATCTATGTTGATACTATGTGCACTAGCGTGATCCTGTACTAGTACAGAATACACAGAGGGTCCAGAATTATATTTTTGGGTCCCGACATCCTCTAAGGTGGATTCCACATTAAGGGCCTCAAGGGAATCTTCTTCAACCATCTCGATGTTCGGACGTTGCAGTTTAGTGCACAAGCCTTCCGAAGTGGGTGCTACCGACAAGCAGTTGCATTGAGATTTTCTGCTCAACGCGTCAGCCACTATGTTAGCCTTCCCGAGTGATAATGGAGTCCCATATCATAGTCCTTGATCAACTCAAGCCACCTCCTTTTCCTTAAGTTCGGATCGGCTTGGGTCAAGATATATTTGAGGCTCCTATGATCAGTGTATATCTCGCAATGGTTACCGATGAGATAATATCACCAAATATTTAGAGCATGGACTACGATAGACAACTTTAAGTCATGCGTGGGATAATTCACTTCATGAGGTCTCAATTGCCTCGATGCATACGCCACCACTCGTCCCTCTTGCATAAACACGCAACCGAGCCCGTGGCGAGAAGCATCGCAGTACACGTCGAAGCTCTTGTGAATATCCAGTAGAATGAGCATTGGGGCTTTGGTTAGGAACTCTTCCAAGATTTGAAAGCTATCCTCACACTTCGCTGACCATTCGAACTTCTTTTCCTTCTTTAATAGTTGGGTCATCGGCCTTACAATTTTGAAGAAGTCCTTGATGAACCTGCGGTAGTAGCCCGCATGTCCGAGAAAGCTTCTAATGTTAGTGACGGTATTGGGCTACCCCCAGTTCAGTACATCTTGCACTTTACTTGGATCGACAGCAACACCACCCATGGATAGGACATGACCTAAAAAGCTAACTTCCCTGAGCCAAAACTCGTATTTGCTGAACTTTGCATAAAGCTTATGCTTGCAGAGTTTCTCCAACACAAACCTGAAGTGCTGCTCATATTCTTTATCGGATTTGGAGTAGATAAGGATATCATCAATAAATACGACAACGAACCTGTCCAGTGCTCCATGAAAGCTGAATTCATGAGGCTCATGAAGTAGGCCAGTGCATTTGTCAAGCCAAAGGACATGACGGCATACACGTACAAGCCGTAACGAGCAGAGAATGTTGTCTTTAGAATGTCTTCAATTCGGACTTTGATCTGATGGTAGCCTAGTCACAAGTCAATCTTGGAAAATACTTGAGCTCCCGTTGGTTGGTCAAATATGTCATCAATTCGAGGAAGTGGATATTTGTTCTTGATTGTGACCTCGTTAAGCGAACGGTAATCAGCACACATCTGTAAACTCTTGTCTTTCTTCTTAACAAATATTGCCGGGCATCCCCAAGATGGAGATCTCGGCCGAATAAAACCCTTCTCTTGAAGCTCCTTGAGTTGCTCCTTCAATTCCACTAACTTATTAGGAGGCATCCGATACGGCTGTTTTGATATTGGCGTAGCACTGGGTGAAAGCTCGATCATGAATTCGACTTCACGATCAGGGGGCATGCCTGGGAGTTCTTCGGAAAAGGCATCCGGGTATTCCCAAACCACTGGTACCTTCCCTAATTCGAGAGTGGTACACATTTCTATAGCATAAAGACGAGAACCAATAATTCTGGGCGTGAAAATGATTTGATCGCCATCTGCACTTGTGACAGAATTGACCGTTGTGCATAATCGATTTGCCCCTGATTTTTGGATAGCCAATACATTCCCAATATGACATCAATCCCCACTAAATTTATTACTATTATATTTTCCAAAAACTCCATCCCCCTGAGTCTCCACTTTTACGTCCCGTCAGACTTGATCGGTTTGCAAAACCGCTCACGGGGACTGAATGCGATATGGTGGTTGAAGTGTATGCAATTCAAATTGATGGTTTGCAGTGAAACTGTAATAGCCCGATTATCATTAGTGAGTGCAATAAGATTAGAGAAGGAATTAAGAGAATGGAGAGAGGAAAAAAATTCAGGATTTAGAGGGGAATAGGCTCCCAACCCAAAGTCAAGCGAGGGGGAAAATCAGCCCTTTTGGCCCATGGCCCATGGGGGGAACCGACCACCAACAAAAGGAGGAGTAACCCTAACTTGGTACTATAACGGGCTGCTACAATACCTCTGCCGCTACAGTAACCTCCGCCCTTAGCCCTTGTTGCCATCTTGTTCTTGCATGCTTTCGACCAAGGGAGAAGAAGAGGAGGGAAGAAGAAGCAAGGGGAAGAAGAAGGCAAACCTTCATGAGGGTATTCAGCGAAGTCCAGCGGGATGTTGTGGGTAGTATCATATTCCCCATTAGTTTTTAGTAGATTTTTCTTATGCGATTTGTCGTCAACAGTTGTTCGATAACTGCTGTTGTAGATCGATCGTTTCTGCTGATCTGTTGATGCGCAAATTTGACTTAGTTCTATGCAGATTTTGTGTTTAGGGTCTCCTGGAGATAGGTGGGGATTTTGTTAGCTTTCCAGAAAGTATTAATTTATAATTTTTGGATGAAGGGTGAATTATTCACGAATTTTACAAGTCTAGGTGCTTATTCAGTCTCTAGATTCAGGCAGCGAGCTTAATTCTGTGAAATAGGGGTTTGAGATGGACGAATTTGGTCGTTTGATCTCCATGAGATATGTAGATATTTTTATGATGATTCCAGGAAGATAAATTTCACAATTTTTGGACATTTAGAACGAAAGATATGAATTTTAGAATTTAATGCTGTAATCTATCTCTCTATTGTGGACAGAAGAGAATTACTTAACTATTTTCAATCTTTGTTACACAGTACGGATAATTGTGATAAATTTATTGAGAAAGCTAGTTTACTTTAGTTTCCATAAAGTCTTAGAATAGTGAGATTGGATGTACCAAATAAGAGTTACGAAATTCCCAAGTCAGTAGTATTGAAGATGACAGAACGATCTTTGGGGTTAAAAACAATGGCTTAGATGGGATAATTTGATCTTTTAGTCACCTGGGGAATTGTAGCTATGCCTGTGCAGATTCCAGGAAAGTTGGATTCATGACTTTTGGAGTTTTGACTCAAAAGTTATGGATTTTCCTTTGATAACTGTCGGTTTGGACGGATTGGGATTGAGAATGTATTGATTAAGTTTCGTATTTCATTTAGGGCAATTGATTTCTTTTTGTTCCATTGCTATGCTGAGCACTTTTGAATGTTATTCTTAGAATGCTTTATGGTTGACAGGTGGTGGCGAGAACTAGGGTTAGATCCTTCCTGTCATCGTCTTTCGTCTTGCGGTTGAAGAAAGTACATTGTGGATTGTGTTGACTGTTATTTGTTCATAGTGCTTGATGCCATGCTATGATTAAATTCTATGGACTGCGAATAAATTCCAATAATTCTTGTTTCTTTCCATGGATGTTAATCCATGCTTCTTGAGATGATGTTTTCCATATCAATGTATTCATTCATTTGTTTGTACGGGTGTTCACTGGCTATACCGGTACAAGCAGAAGAGAGGTGGATGCATTTCATACCTGCATAAAGTGCATGACAGTTCTTAAGTATTCTAAATGTTGTGATTGATATGTCTTCATTTCATTGTTCCATAAGTTGTTCAATGAGAATGATCTGTCGTTTATATGAGGTTTTCGTATACTTTTATTTGTACTAGCTGAGCCTTGGACTCACCCTTGCTAGTTGTTTGTTTTAGGTAAATTATGAAGACGACATGCTTGGGAGGGAGTAGTCACATGGAAGAACGCACTACACCATTTATTTCACAATTAGTTAAATATTATGTTATTACTTTTCATATGAGAGCTATGAATTGTAATAATTGGTGTCATGATGTTTTCTATTGTTCATTTTTAAGTGTTGATTGCAATAGTTGTTGATTTACATTTTCCAGTAGTAATCATGTTAGTATTCCTCTTGAATGAAACGTCGTGATCCAAAATTTAGAGTTATAAGCTTGCTGAAATTAGGTTGTTTAATTTTATAGTGACCTTGTATGTTGAAGTCAGATGTATGTATTCGTTAAATTGATGTAATTGAATTATTATGTTGATTCATGTTAAGAGTTTAGGTAATATCTTGGCTTCCGCATTGCCAGGGTGTTACATAAACCCTTCTTGATAAATGAATGTGATGCTCCCAAATAAAAAAAAACAGTAGCTGGACTGGAATTTACGAGAAGCGTACCCAAAACGACTTCTGGTGCCTCGATCATCTCCTCGGTGGTGACGTGGTTCACCTGACCACGTGCCAAAGCTTGAGGGGGCTTGGCAGCTACCCTCGGGGATGGTAGTGGTTGCACTGGAGCTGGAGTTGGAGCTAGGTAGACTTGGGGCATGCCATGTGCTTTCCGATTGAATTTCACCACAAACTCATCTAGAAGATAATATCCTAGTGATCCCGAGTCCTCGGGGTCCTCTAGGTTGGTGAGGCACAACATAGATCCTAATTCAATGGTGTGGCCTCCAACGGGTTTCGACCTCTGGGTGCGAACAAAACCCGTTCTCGACATACGGGCTTGGCATCTCGGCCCATAACTGGGTACCCGTCCTCCCACTTCTGGAAGACGATACTCTGGTGGTGCAGCAACATATGGAGAGGTCTTATTTTCGCCATAAAGCACGTTGCGGCGAACATGGTTCATGTTGACCATGAGTCTAAGGTACTCCTGGGCAACACTGAGGTGACGTCGTGTCTTCCACAGCTCGTGCATGGTGCAATGGTGAACTCGGTCCACAATATGAACCAATCTTGCCAAGTACCGCACTTGGGGATTGTCGGTGTTTTAGAACCGATCATACGTAAAGATTGTTTGATTCGGGGGGTCTCCATAATTGATCAAGCAGATAGAAAAGTCACGGGGATTTTTATACAGGTTCGGGCCTTCTCCAGAGAGAATAACAACCCTACTCCTGTGTATATTGTATTGGGTATCCTGGTTACAATCAGTGGAAAGACTTGCGCTAATATTGCTACTGATTACCTCTCCAAAAAGTCCCTTTCCGCCTCCCCATTTCTCTCTGACTGAAGTCTTTTTATAGTGTGTGCAGTGGTGGTCGTTCCGGATTAAGAGACACCCCATTATTCCGTAATAATGGCAGTAATCACCGAAGTAGTAACCTCCCCATGTTGCCTGACAGTTATCAATCAGAGATAATGGTGCATTACCTGTAGTTATTCCAGAGAATAACTACGTACATTGACTGCTCAGATCTCACAGTTAATTAGGCCTACAGGCGAGGAAATGAGGAAAGGAAGATCGGGATGGTTTTTTTATAGGCTGGGGGGCAGAGAATGCACACGGAGGAACGAGCGTGCCCGCGGGCAAGGGCGGCGGAGTTCTCAGGTGTACAGGCAGGAGTGGGCGAGGAGAGGGTATCTCTCCACAGTCAAAAACCGTTAGCAAAATAGAAAAAAATGTCAGGTTTTATTTTCCTAACGGGTAACCGTCAGGCAAATCCGCTCAGGTCTAGGTGGTCGGAAAAATCTAATTTGTCTAACGGTTAACCATCAACAAAATTATTCCTGACGGTTTTGCAATTTTGCTGACGGTTCTTTGAAACCATCCATAAAAAGAATTTTGTTGACAGGTATTAACCATCAAACAAATAAAACTTGACGGTTCTTTGCCCGTCAAGTTTACGAGTTTGCCTCACGGGACCATTACCGCCAAGAAAATAAAACTTGATGGTCCTTTCATCACCGTCAATAAAATAAAACTTGACGGTTCTTTCATTACCGTTAAGAAAATAAAACTTGACAGTTCTTTGCCTGTTAGGTTTGCTAGTTTGGCTCAGGGCGCCATCACCGTCAAGGAAGTAAAACATGACAGTTCTTGGCCTATCAGGTTTGCTAGTTTGGCTGACAGGACAACCATTACCGTCAAACAAATGAAACCTAACGGGTTTTTCCATTACCGTCAATCAAATTAAACTTGACGGTTTTTGGCCATCAAGAAATTGTTTTTCATGAGTTACAAAACCGTCACCAAAATGACTCCGTGCCTATTAGCAAAATTATAATTCTGGCAACCCACTAGCAGAAATTGTCAATTAGTTGATCACATATTCATACACATCCATGCATCATACAATACACATCCATGCATCATATAATCCACAATACACATCCATGCATTACTCCATACACAGATAAGAAGTTCAAGCTTATCATTTGAAGCCCAATACCATCCATAAGACATCATTGTAATCCGCACAAAAGACATCTAAAAGTCCAGTACTACCACAATACACCTAAAGACTAATATCACATACAAGTCATGCAAATCCATCTAAAAGTGCAGCAATACCATGTTCAACTATTGAAAAGAGCTAGCAAGACATCATACGATGTTGTCGGTATCATGGTTGTTGCTGCCATTAATGTCAACATTGCAGTTGTTGCCATCATTGTTAGCATCGTTGCCACCAATGGCATTGTCATCCGGTGCTGAGCCCACATGGGAGGATCTAGTCCCAGTCCTGGTCCCTTCCTATAAGGTGAATAGATAGGCCAACATTATGAGACTGCCTTAGGACAATTAAAACCATTAGAAGTGCTAACAGAAGAGCTAAAACAACCTACTAAACACTAGCATTATGAGTCTGCCTAAGCATAATTAAAACCATTATAATTGCTAAAATAATAGCTGGAGCAATCGAAATCTATGACAAGCCTATTTTTTATAATATAGTTGCACGCGTGGAAAAAAATCTAGACAAGCCCATTGCCACCTTACCATGAACATATAGCTAAATGGGATTGAGGTTAAGCCCATGTGATAGAACACTCAACATGAGTCCACTCACTCACTGCTGCACTACTTGTTGTCACTCTAACATACCGAAAATTATTAGTGTCTATTCCAAATTAGTCGTCCAAATGATAGAGGTTTGGACAACCTTGTAACTTCCATGAGATATTGTTTGTAGCATTAACAATAATTTTAGTTGCTAAGTATTCTTACATGTGATTGTGCAGATGTTTCATGGCGTAGCATCTCTGGTAGTGGTTCTTCACCCATCTTCTAGAAAAGCATCTACATTTGGAAACTTTACAAGGTTAGATTTTTGGCATTCTAGCTATTTCGATCAACATCAGTATGTCTCCTATCGATTCAATTAATTGCAAACATATACATTGTGGGGACCCCGGTAATTATCTCCATAAGACCGAGATTAGACAAGGTCTTAGGGACATAATTACGGGTCTCCGGTAAATGAATTCCAATTTAACTCTATCCAAGTGAGAGGCTTATCCGAATACTAGAGCCTCAACGACCATGCGCGCTGCTCCTTTGCGAGCGCTACATGATTGTCGATTCTCTTTCGATTCGAAGCACTACACTTAGTGAGTTAAATGGGGATTCATTAACAACGAGTATGACTTATATTGGCTCCCAAGATCAACGACCAATATACTCATACCCTCATCCAACGTTGATTACATCCATACAACACATACAACAAGAGATCAAAAGACATCGCATAATAGTCAAAGTCTGACTTATTACATACGGCCGACCGCCAAATTCAAAGTAAAGTATCAAGTAGCAGTGAAGCAAGTAAATTAAGCAAAGACCAGTAGTGGTATGCCCATCACCCATCGGCAACCGATCGGGAGTTAAATGATAGCACACTACTCGTTAGTGTCACCCAAGTCAACACTAACAAGATCGCCGACTCAAAATCTTCCTCACTGAAAAGGCCAAGCAAACATCCGCCGAGTACAAGTGTACTCGCAAGTCTTATACAAATAAAATTAGTTATGCATAAGGGTCATTCAAAGGATGGCTCATATTGGTTTAGTTTTGCGAAAGAGACGCAACAAATAACATCCTACACATACTAGTTTTTCATGTGCCCATTTAAAATCAGATTTGAAGTAGAAGTAAAGCATATAGTAAAGCATTTCAGAATAAACAATTGAATCATGCAAAGACCAAAGTGGCAGCCCACTTTGATGTATTAAACACATGAACATCCCGCTCATGACGAATACCAAGTTCAACCACAATTTTAATTAAAAGTCTAACAATAGTAACTCCCGAACTCAAGCGGTTGTCCATAACCGTGGACACGGCTATTCGAATAGATTGATACCTGCGCAGGGTGTACTACTTTACCCACACGACTTGATTAGCCCGTAAGCCTCCGGATGCCTCCGAATATAGCATACTTCCTATGGTATGCCGGTGGGTAAATCAAGATACTGATCATTTTCAAAGAAGAAGGCCCTATTGAGCTAAGCCCCTTGTGAGATGGTTCCTTGCCTAGTACAAGCATCCGATAGCACTTGCTAGGGGCTCACAAGTTATATTGGACATACCGATGCAATCAAAACAAATAGAATTGGTGCTCCTTGCACACTATAAAGGATTACATCGGCTCCTAAGCGACATAGGATTTCACAGTCGCTATGCCCTTACACCCCCATGGGACTTAACACAATAAAACCCTCCCCCTACTTAACCATACGGCTCCCAACCCGCGTGTGGCAGCACGAGTGTACTTTAATTAACGACGTTACCAAAGTTCGGTCCTCAATTGTCCAGACAAGTCCTTCCACTTACCCAAAGCTCGTGCACAAAGACACCATCACTAACCAACACTTGTTCGGACCAGATCTCATTTTAAAATGACAAATTTTAGCTCATAACACAGATACGAAGATCTGAATTAAAGTATAAAGAGGTAAGTATGTGTTTCCCATAATTGCCGGGTTAGCCCCGGCAATCAAACTACCGTATCTAGACTTGCATGACTAAGCAACCCCTATTCAATAATCATCACATCCTATATTAAGCATGTAGGTACTGGCAGAATTCAAGATTAACCTCAAGCATAGGACATAACTAAACTACACATCACAAGAATATTTACATAAGCAAAATAGCATGCAAGCAATTATCATTGCACTAACTTAATCAAAACTGGGATCAAATATGATGCAAAAGAAAGTTCAAATGATGCTTTCCTTGCTGGTACAGTAGCTGCTCACTCTCAGTAGCGTAAGTGTCGATATCAATATGCTCGGGATCTATATAATTATAACATCAAATAAATACCGAGAAAACAACTCAAAAACCAAAATGCTCAAAAATGCATGATTTTTCTACAGTAGTTAGGTCATGATTTTAGATGGATTTAGGTAAAAGAATTATTCCATTTGGAGTTATGAATTGGAAGTTATGCTATTTTGAATTTTAGGTTTCATTAACCATAAGTTATGTAATTTAATTATTTGGCCAAAATTTGTAGAACAGTGGTGGGGTAAAGGATTACATAGGTAAATAGGTAATATTAGGACAAGTTCAAAATAGTTGAGTTCGTCCGATTTGGAGTTTTTATGATTTAGTTATGTATTTTCAAAGTTATCAGCCCTTTATAGTATAACAATAATGGAGTTTAAGATTATATTCTCCCAAATATAGTTTCTGTGACAGAGGAAGGATGGAGATCATTTTTAGAATTAAGTTCACTGAAAATGAAAATTATCAAAAGTGGTCTCACTGTTTTTGGAGTCTCCAATAATTACCTATGCATTTTTGAAGTTATCAGTCCTTTTCCGATTGTAAAAATAATGGTTTTAATGGATTAATCTCCAAATAAAGCTCTCTGCTACAGAGACATGTTTGAAACTAATTTTAATATAAAGTTTACTAAAAGTGAAAATTTCCAGAAGTGGTTTCATGTGATTTGGAGTTAAAATCAATTAGTTATGTATTTTAGAAGTTATTCATATTTTTCAGTGTATCAATAATTCATTTTCAGAATTTCTTAATCGGCTAATACTTTTCTTACCGAGCGCCGCGCTAGCTACGGTCACTGACTTGCGGGCCCAGGTCAAAGTCTTGACCCAGTCCACACCCAAAGTCAGCTCGGCCGAACACAGGGGAAAACGTATTCCACCGAATACGTTTTCTGATTCACAAGGCGCAAAACCAGATCTGAACTATCCAAGGTACGTATGCCCTTAAGAGTGTGCTCCGGAGGTGAGCTAGAGCACGAAGGGCAAACCGAGGCTACAAGCAAAAGTACGAGCTGAGGTTAGCCAAAATAGAAAAGGCATTGATCACAGAGACGATCGGAACCAAGCGGAGGAAGCTTACACCGGCGAGGAGCACGGGAGAGCTTCCCCTTCCTCAGCCGCCGAGAGGAAGAGTGAGGGAGAACTAGGGTTCTGAGGTGTCTTATGCTCGGGCGATGACGGCAACGAGAGAGGCGCAAGCGAGGAGCTCGGGATTGGCCGCAGCGGCGGTGGATTCACGGCGTCAAGCGGAGCCGCTCGTGCACGCGTCGGTGTCGCTCGGCCGCGTGGCGTTAGATGCCTGAGCGCCAGCCAGAGGTAGACGACGGGTCTGACAACACGGCCCCACAGGTCAGTGTCTCCTCGTTCGCGCGTGAGTGGGAAACGTGGCCCACCGTGGACCGCTAGATCTTGATCCAAGGGCTGAGGTTTAAAAGAGTTAAGTGGTTCGGTGGTGAAGCGGTACGAATTCTGAGCCGTTGATCTTTCATCCGGCGGCTCGCGAGAGGTGCGTTTAGTTGATCGTGCTCAACCGAGTCGCATTGGTTGGTCGGAGGAATAGTAGCTAGGGTTTAGGTTTGAGTTTGGTGAGTTTAAATTTGAATGCCCTACTTTGACTGAGGCTTAAAAATAGAAGTAAAATTCCAAAAATCATGAAATAATTTGTGGGGGTTCCTGGGAGTATATAGTTCCCATAAAAATTATGAAACCCCACTGTTCATATTAATATTTGTGAAATTTAAATTCAAACACGTTGTATGTCTATGAATATTGTTTGAATTTTAATTAGGTTCAAACTAGTCCCAAAAATTTTGGAAAAATTATATTTATTCCTGAGAATTAATGTAGTATTTAAATAAATTGATTCCAGATGATGATCACAACTTTTTATTACAGATGCTAAAAGAAAACCGAAATTTGAAGTGTATGTTTATATGAAATGAGATTTTCCAAGTACAATATATTATGAAATGATTTGAATTTGATAATGCATGTTAGTGAGATTCTTTATAATCCATTTTAATAGTTGGGGCTGTGACATACATTAAGATAAATCATGATACATATCCAGATTATTTCACTATTGTTGATTGGTCATACATCTCATGACAATTCAGACACATGATTGAAATGCACAAAAATGGATGATGAGCTTGTAACACCCCAACTCAGCACGAGCCTGGAATGCAACTACCCTAAGCTGAAAAACTAAATTTCGGCAGAACCTCCTTTGTATACGAGGATACTGGAGGTTCCACACAACAAAACACACAAGTAATCAAAAACTAGTCATGAAATCCAATTCTAAGGTCTAAACATGAATCAACGATAATGAGCTAAGATAACAAATAACCATATGACTTAAAGTTCTCATCTATGTTCTCATTGATCATAAGGGTACCATCCATGACTAAATTTATTTATTACAAACCAAAAGATGACAAAAAAGAATCATTATTTCTTATAGCAATGAGTCTAATGTGAAGTGCATTATTCGAGTAGTGCTCATCTACTCCCTCCCAAGTGAACTTCATCAACGATCACCTAGAAATAAACAAACAAAGCAAGAGTGAGTCCATGACTCAGCAAGTACAATGATTAAGAAAAACATTCATTCATTGAAGATCAAACATAACATCATTGGGTTCGATCATAACACATTGGATTTCTTATGAATACATGATATGAATGCTCAAATCAAGGAATGGACTGCACACACGCGTATACCGGTATAGCCAGTGAACACCCGTCGGTGATCACTCAAGCCCGCATCTTAACAAAAATGCGGGATCCACTTCCGTATGAAGAACGTTTCATACGGGTGTCCAACATTGCCCATATTGGAATTAATGGGTCTTATCCAACCATCTTGGAATTGATGGTGGTTCTCATCCACTCCGTGGACGCCAAATGTCAATGAATGCATGCAACAATTAAATGAAATATACCATAACATCACTTTTATTCATGAACTCAATGTATTGAACAAGGCATGAATAAGTCACTTCACATGTCTCACAAGTTACCAAAACAACTCATGCTAAAAACCACAATGCACAAACATCCAAATAAACATGGTACTTGCCTTCGCGTTGCGGCGTTATCCGCAACGGCGCTCTTATACCAAGTTTCGCCGCCTAAACCAACGAAATAACTTAATAAGTATACATGATACCCAGCTCAACTAGTCGGTGTTCTATTTTGCTTCTATTAGGAGTCAATTAAATCCTATATCGCATAGACTGAAAAACAGCGGAGTCTGTCCAATAAGAAAATCCTGGACAGCAACACGGGGACTAACATAACTCACAGCCTGGAAGTCGAAAAATAGCAAACCCAATTTCTGTAGATTCTTAACTGGTCTAACTACAAAACTCTAGTTGACGCGACAAACCAATTTGGTCAAATTAATAGGCTAATAATTGTTTGAACATTCAGCACAGATTCAGCCTACCAAAATTCAGCAGAAATATTCAGTTGATCATAACTTCTATGTTACAACTCCGAATTGAGCGTTCTTTACCAATCTGAAAAGGTTATCGAATTACCTACAATAACCTAGTTGGGTGAACTTTCAGATTCTTCCAACTTCTCTATCATAACATAGAAAATATACAGACAGATTAATCACGTCAGGTTTCTGGCAGCGACTGATAAAACAGACATATCTTTTGACCCAGAACTCGGAATCAAGTAAACTCAGTGGCCATCTAAACCTGACAGGGATACTTCAATTTTCTAGGAGACACCAAGTTCAAAATCTGTGAATAACAATTTCTTATACAATTTACAAATTGACTGCAGAATCTCGTCAGGATTCTGGACAGTCAAGACTAATTCTATCATAACTTTTGACTCGGACCTCGGATTTGAGTGAACTCGGCGGCCACTGAAACGTAAGAACAAGACCTAGATATCTCTAGGAGACCGAACCTTCAGATTCTGCCTAAAAATAACCGAAACACCCTTTACAACGAACTGGACAGAAACAGCTTCTAAATTCAGCAGTTCTGCCTAAACAAAAACGTAACCAAAACTCTTCTAACAACAATCAAACCACGAGGATCGGCATCGTTACCCTTGCTGCAACCAGGGAGTAGGTGGAAGGATCCTTGGCGAAGAAGCTCTTCCTCCTTTTCACCTCTTTTGCCCCAAGCGAGCTGCTGTCCTCCTCCACTCCTTGCGCAACCGGCAGCGGGAGAAGGTCCGAAGGAAGATTGGGGAGGCAAACCAGCAGGGAGCAGCACCAATGGAGGTTGGGGGCGACTCCTAGGGGCAGGGCATGAGGGGAAGAGAGGAGGATGGGAGGGGTGGCGGCCAAAGGGGAAAAGAGGGGGTTCGGCCAAGGGGGGAAGGAAAAGGGGACTGATTAGGGTTTAGAGGGGAGGCGCATGGGCCTAGGCCCATGGCCGCCAAGGGTTGGGAAGGCTTCCCAGAGGCCCACGACCTAAACAACTCCAAAAGCGAGAGTTTTAAGCTTTCCGGAGTTTCCGATTAAATTCTTTCTTTCCGACTAAAAACAGGTATGACATTCTACCCCTTAATCGATTGACCCGAATTCTACTCACGCCACGGACACAAGAGCGAAGTCTAAGGAATTGAAAACAAAATTTAATACGTACCGGCAACAAATAGGTTCAGGTAATGCTCGCGCATGCGAGATTCCAGTTCCCAAGTGGCTTCTTTCTCCGATTGATGAGACCAAAGAATCTTGACATACTTCAGGGTTTTATTCCTCAAAACCCGCTCTGATTTGTCCAGAATTTTTACTGGTCGGGACTCAAAAGTAAGGTCCTGTTCAATGCTCAACGGCTCCATTGGAATTGCATGCTCAGGGTCAAATAAGAACTTCCTCAACATGGACACATGAAACACATTATGAATCCCTCTCATAGACTCTGGAAGATCCAAACGGTAAGCCAAATTTCCAACTCTTGCCATAACCGAAACGGTCCGATGTACCTTGGGCTAAGCTTTCCTTTAGTACCGAACGCATTACTACGCCTTTGGTAGGCGATACTCTCGAAGGACCTCGTCACCCACATTGAACTCCATTCTCGCCTCGACATCTGCGTAGCTTTTCGCCGGCTCGAGCAGCTAACAAGTTCCTTCTAACTCGGCCACTCTAGCCACGGTTCTTTGAACCCATTCGGACCCAAAACTGCCTCTCTCCCACTGCATCCCAACACAACGGAGATCTGCATTTCCGCCATAAAGGACTTCAAATGGTGCGGCTCGAATCTGGAGTGATAACTATTATTATAGGCGAACTCGCCAAAGCCGGTGATCTTCCCAACCACCCTTCCAGATAAAACACAACACCGAGCATATCTTCTAAGGTTTGAATTGTACGCTCGATCGACCATCCGTGCGAGGGTGGAATGCAAGATTAAGACGGAGTTGCGTGCCCAAAGCACTCGCAAACTCTCCCAAAACTTGGAAACAAATTTGGCATCTCGGTCGGAAACAATAGTCTTTGGCACCCCTGCAACCGTACTATCTCTCGCACATAAAGTGGAGCCAAATCGCCGCAGACTGGTGGTTCGAATAGGAATGAAATGTGCGCACTTCATTGAACCGATCCACTATCACCCATATAGCATCCTTCCTCATTGAGTGCGAGATAAACCAACCACAAAATCCATGGAGATGTCATCCCATGGCCACACCGAACCTCTAAAGGTTGCAACAATCCTGCTGGCCGCTATGTTCACCTTAACCCATTGCGAGATCCCACACGAGGCCACATACTCGCGCAATATCGACTTTCATTCTCTTCCACCGAAATTCTTCTTCAAATCTTTGTACATTTTGGTCTCACTGGATGTACGAGATACGGTACGGTGGGCTTCCTTTAGAATCTCATCTTTAATCTGTGCCTCTGTGGCACACAAAGGCGACCTTTAAATCGCAAAGTACCGTAATCATCTATACCAAAATGGCCTTGCTTGCCTTCATCTAGGCGCTTCCTCACACGCTGGAGCATTTGATCATGTTTGTTGTGCTTCCCGCACTCGTTCGGAATGGTCGACTCAAGAAGCAAACGGGTCTCGGTCTCGGCGGTACCGCAAAGCAAAAGATATATCCATACGCTCAAAATCAGCGATGAGACAAGCGAGGGTAGGAGGTGTCGCCTTGCGACTCGGGCATCGGCTACAACATTTGCCTTGCCGGATGATACCGAATGGTGAGATCATAGTCCTTTATCAACTCCAACCATCTCCTCTCGCCTCAGTTTAAATCTTTCAGGTAAAGATGTATTTGGACTCTTGTGATCGGTGAAAATGTCACAAGATTCGCCATACAAATAATGGCGCGGATCTTTAAAGCCGATACTCGCCGCAAGCTCTAGGTCATGAGTAGGATAGTTCTGTTCATGTTTCTTGTTTGCCGAGACGCATAGGCAATCACCTTACCATCCCTGCATAAGTACACAACCCACCCAACTCTAGACGCATCGAATAAATAGTGAACCGCTTCCACGGTTCGGAAGGGTGAGAATTGGGGCGGTCACCAATCTATCCTTCAAAGTACGAAGCTTCGTTCACACGCATCCGTCCATCAAACTTGACACCTTCTCGTGTCAACCGAGACATTGGTCTAGCAATGGTAGAGAAACCCTCCACTAAACGCGGTAGTAACCACCAAACCGAAAACTCCTCACTTCTTTTACATTGGTTGGTCTCTTCCATTCCACCACCGTTGAAATCTTACTTGGATCGATGTAAATGCCTCTTGATTGATTACATGGCCCGAAACCCAACTCGTAAATCCGAATTCACATTTCTTCAATTTGGCATAGAATTGGTTCACTCTCAAGGTCTCGGTACCAACCTCAAATGTTGAGCATGGTCCTCTTCCGTTTTGGAATAAATCAAGATGTCGTCAATAAATACTACGACGAAATCATCAAGATAAGGGTGCAACATACTATTCATGGCTTCCATGAAAGCTGCAGAGCATTAGTTAGTCCAAATGACATAACCTTATACTCATAATGACCATACCTTGTAGAGAAAGTCGTCTTCTCAATATCTTGCTCATGAACTCGAATCGATTATAACTCGATCAAGGTCAATCTTGGAAAATATTTTAGCTCCTTCAACCGATCAAAGAGATCTTCAATACGGGCAACGGATATTTATTCTTTCTGATTGCTTGATTAAGAGCCCAGTAGTCCACACACATACGCCAACTACCGCCCTTCTTCTTAGTGAGCAGAACAGAGCTCCCCACGGCGATACACTACGCCGAATCATACCTTTGGATAGCAAATCATCCAGCTTGCTTTTTCAACTCCTCCGGAATGGTCGTGCCAAACGGTATGGAGACATCGAAATAGGTCGGGTTCGGAACAAGATCTATCCGAATTCCACTTCACGCTCGAGGCATACCAGAAGCTCCACAGAAACACGTCAGAAATTCATTCACCACCGAATATCTTCAATACGAAGTGGAGATTCGAGACTTCTCGCTAAGAGACCAAAGCAACCCAATGTTCAAGGCTCGACGACTAGGAAACAGACTAGCCAACACACAGGGAATCAAGCGGCGACCGCCTCAAACACTAGTTCCTCTCCCGACGGAACTGCAAAGTCACCGTCTTCCAAAACAACAAATCTTGGCACGGTAAAAGAATAGCCAATCCATACCCAAGATAACATCAAAGGTGATAATCTGAATCACCATGAGATTGGCAATGAAATTTTCATCTTCTATAGTGATAGTACAACAGACAAGCTGTAGAGCTAGAAATAAGACCTCCTGGGAGCCCACCACCACAGATTCGAAATAGATTGCACACTCAAACCCGCCCTTTTAACAAAATCTAAGGACACAAAAGAATAAGTAGCCCCGAATCAAGCAGTAACGAAAGCCTCATGTGAATCAACTAATAAAGTACTGTCACCACATCGTATGCCCACGGTGCGTGGGTGGGCATGGCGTAGACTCCCAAAGGTGCCGGAGCAGAGGACGCACCAACACTCGAGAGGAGGGGCAGGAACTGCAGCAGTGAGAACGAGGGCGAGCAGAAGGAGCGAGGTTCGTAAGAACCCGGTCGGAGGCGCAGAGCTGAAGCCGCCGGTGGAACCCATCCGGTGAGCCCGAGGCACAAAGGTGCAACCGAGTCCGAGGCGAGCTCGAGGAGTACTAGAGGACGACGCTGCTGGGCTCGCTTCCCACTTGATGATACTTGCCGGATTCTCGCACAAGCAGAAAGCTTGTGGCCCTCTCGACCACACCGACGACAAGTCCTCTCGAAAGAACATTCTAACGCACGATGCCCCTCTCCACACTTAAAACATTTCATACCTTGACTCGAATCGGGCGCATTCGAGGTGTGGAAGAAGAAAACGTGGCGCCAAGAAAAGATCGCCTCGCTGAGCCGGACGAGATGGGCGGCTCCTGAAACCTCTTGGAAGTAGGCCGAGAGGACCCACCTCCACCACCAAAACTCCTCTTCGCCACCACCGTAACCACCAGCAGTAGTGCACCACCGATCGCCTCTGCGAAGGAGAATTCCTCTCTGCTCTATCCTCTAGCCTGCTCAACCACAAGGTCTTGAAATCACGCAAAACCGAGGCTCCCAAGATCGACGATACTCTGAAGGAGACCCGCGAAACCTCTTGGCCTTCTCCAAGTCATCATCGCCTGGTGGTACAAAGCGTGCAGCATTGTTGAACTCCATCTCGTACTCGACATCGACCTATTGCCTTGAGTCAACACTAGCAATGACCGCCCATCCTCTCAATAAAAGAATCCGGATAGTACTTGGCTCGAATCGTGCCACAAAACTTCCCAAAGTAATCGTCCTGCGCTGGGGTCCTAGCGATGCAGAACCCTTCCCACGGATATCGGCTTGACCCTTCAGTTGAAAGGCCACAAAACGAACCCTTTGCGCCGAGTTCATCTCCAATGCCTCGAACTGACGCTCCATGTACCGGAGCCAATCTGCTGCCTGAACTGGGGTACCCGGCCCATCAAACGTGTCCAGCCGAAGCGTCATCCACTCACGAAGACTCATCCTAGTCTCGGTGGAATCTGCGCAACAACCGGACTGCCATGGCGGCAGCAGAAGAAGCATCCACGGCGATCGCAGGAGCAACAGAGCAGCAGGATAAGCCGCCGCACCGCCGACGAGCTGCTCGTTCTCCTTTGAAGATTCTGAATAATCGCCGACACCGCCTGAGCATCAGCGGCCGGCGCAGCTTGAGCTTCCACAGCTGGTTGAGCAGCTGAGGCAACCTCCTCATTAACCCCACCAGCAGCCTCTTCTGCGGACGTTGCGTAAACGCGGACCACGCCCACGCATCGCGACCACGGATGGCGGACGCCACGGCCTCTACCTCTCGCCATCTAAGGACAACACAACGAACAAAGACCAAATCGAACAACGGTTGCACAACAAATAAATCATAACAACAAGAAAATTGCGGAAACAACGAATTGCCCAACCCAACCTCAGGTACACGGTGTGTCAATTTAATAATTTTATTTTAACCACGGACCTAAAGCCCGCTCGATACCAATCAGTAACACCCCAACTCAAAGACGAGCACGGAATGCAACTACCCTAAGTGAAAAACTAAATTTGCAGAACCTCCTTTGTATACGAGGATCTGGAGGTTCCACACAACAAAACACACAAGTAATCAAAACTAGTCATGAAATCCAATTCTAAGGTCTAAACATGAATCAACGATAATGAGCTAAGATAACAAATAACCATATGACTTAAAGTTCTCATCTATGTCCTCATTGATCATAAGGGTACCATCCATGACTAAATTTATTTATTACAAACCAAAAGATGACAAAAAAAGAATCATTATTTCTTATAGCAATGAGTCTAATGTGAAGTGCATTATTCGAGTAGTGCTCATCTACTCCCTCCCAAGTGAACTTCATCAACGATCACCTAGAAATAAACAAACAAAGCAAGAGTGAGTCCATGACTCAGCAAGTACAATGATTAAGAAAACATTCATTCATTGAAGACCAAACATAACATCATTGGGTTCGATCATAACACATTGGATTTCTTATGAATACATGATATGAATGCTCAAATCAAGGAATGGACTGCACACACGCAGATATCGCAGTATAGCCGTGAACACCGTCGGTGATCACTCAAGCCCGCATCTTAACAAAAATGCGGATCCACTTCCGTATGAAGAACGTTTCATACGGGTGTCCAACATTGCCCATATTGGAATTAATGGGTCTTATCCAACCATCTTGGAATTGATGGTGGTTCTCATCCACTCCCGTGGACGTCAAATGTCAATGAATGCATGCAACAATTAAATGAAATATACCATAACATCACTTTTATTCATGAACTCAATGTATTGAACAAGGCATGAATAAGTCACTTCACATGTCTCACAAGTTACCAAAACAACTCATGCTAAAAACCACAATGCACAAACATCCAAATAAACATGGTACTTGCCTTCGCGTTGCGGCGTTATCCGCAACGAAGGCGCTCTTATACCAAGTTTCGCCGCCTAAACCAACGAAATAACTTAATAAGTATACATGATACCCAGCTCAACTAGTCGGTGTTCTATTTTGCTTCTATTAGAGTCAATTAAATCCTATATCGCATAGACTGAAAAACAGCGGAGTCTGTCCAATAAGAAAATCCTGGACAGCAACACGGGACTAACATAACTCACAGCCTGGAAGTCGAAAAATAGCAAACCCAATTTCTGTAGATTCTTAACTGGTCTAACTACAAAACTCTAGTTGACGCGACAAACCAATTTGGTCAAATTAATAGGCTAATAATTGTTTGAACATTCAGCACAGATTCAGCCTACCAAAATTCAGCAGAAATATTCAGTTGATCATAACTTCTATGTTACAACTCCGAATTGAGCGTTCTTTACCAATCTGAAAAGGTTATCGAATTACCTACAATAACCTAGTTGGGTGAACTTTCAGATTCTTCCAACTTCTCTATCATAACATAGAAAATATACAGACAGATTAATCACGTCAGGTTTCTGGCAGCGACTGATAAAACAGACATATCTTTTGACCCAGAACTCGGAATCAAGTAAACTCAGTGGCCATCTAAACCTGACAGGATACTTCAATTTTCTAGGAGACACCAAGTTCAAAATCTGTGAATAACAATTTCTTATACAATTTACAAATTGACTGCAGAATCTCGTCAGGATTCTGGACAGTCAAGACTAATTCTATCATAACTTTTGACTCGGACCTCGGATTTGAGTGAACTCGGCGGCCACTGAAACGTAAGAACAAGACCTAGATATCTCTAGGAGACCGAACCTTCAGATTCCGCATAAAAATAACCGAAACACCCTTTACAACGAACTGGACAGAAACAGCTTCTAAATTCAGCAGTTCTGCCTAAACAAAAACGTAACCAAAACTCTTCTAACAACAATCAAACCACGAGGATCGGCATCGTTACCCTTGCTGCAACCAGGGAGTAGGTGGAAGGATCCTTGGCGAAGAAGCTCTTCCTCCTTTTCACCTCTTTTGCCCCAAGCGAGCTGCTGTCCTCCTCCACTCCTTGCGCAACCGGCAGCGGGAGAAGGTCCGAAGGAAGATTGGGGAGGCAAACCAGCAGGGAGCAGCACCAATGGAGGTTGGGGGCGACTCCTAGGGGCAGGGCATGAGGGGGAAGAGAGGAGGATGGGAGGGGGTGGCGGCCAAAGGGGAAAAGAGGGGGGTTCGGCCAAGGGGGGAAGGAAAAGGGGCTGATTAGGGTTTAGAGGGGGGGGGCGCATGGGCCTAGGCCCATGGCCGGCCAAGGGGTTGGGAAGGCTTCCCAGAGGCCCACGACCCTAAACAACTCCGAAAACTGAGAGTTTTAAGCTTTCCGGAGTTTCCCGATTAAATTCTTTCTTTCCCGACTAAAAACAGGGTATGACAGAGCTACAGCCTGTAGGTGCCATTTAGACTAGCTAGTTGGACAGCTTACTTACGCAGTCACATTTGCTTTGCTTTGTTGATTCCAGAAATTAACCTCTCCCATGCACCAATTCGCATTTGCAAATTCTACGTAAACAAATTCATTGAGGTTTGCATATCAAAAGGTAAGGGACAAGTTTAGGCAATTCCATTTCTGAGATTGTGCGTTTGTGATCCATCATGAGCTATATGTAATTTCACCCTAATGCATTCTCCTATTATAACACTGATGAGCTAAAATCAGTTGCATACTGGCATGGCAGTGTCAACCTACACGTGTGCAAGAATGAGAAAATAACCATTGGGGTATTTATACCTGAAGACATACATTTGTCCCCACAAGTTCACAATGCATGCCTGACTGGTTGAAAATAGTTAAATGCTTTACTTGTTTCTAAAACAAATAAGCAAGCATCACTGTAGGACTAAACAAATGTTGACACAACCTTGAGACGGGGTTAGTTTGGAGCTGAGGCATATGTATGACATGCTTCTTCTTTGAATTATATGTCTTGTGCAAGCAATTAGGAAAAAATGGTTATATGACTAGATTGAACTCAGAATGATCCTTCCAAAACCAGCCCAACACATGCATAGACACTCACTCTTACTGTGACCCTATCAATATATGCAATGTTCTCACTAAATAATCAAGCTAACACTCGAAGTATCCAACAATACTATTGGATGTAAATTAATGTGTGTGTTAACAATGTTACCACAATCATTTGGCGGTGAACTTCTCGGGCCCAGAGTAGTTCTTGATTATGTTGGACCACATTACGATATGAGGTGGAATTGGATGGCCTGATATTTCTTGATTTAGCTGCTAGTAGAACTTTAGCCTTCTTGACAGCACCTTTCCCTATTGGTACACGACCATGGGGCAAGCCACCATTGGTGTTGTAAAGTATTGCTCCATCAAGTGGTTGCTGCTCCCACTCACCATCTGGATGTTGAGCATTGGCAGCTGAAGAGTAATCATCCTAGAACAAAAGCAACATTTCATATGATTTGCTTTCGTAGAAGTTGAATTCACTTGAGTTGACTATAGTATGTCACGACCACCTCGGTGTGCCCTAAGAAGATCTCCTAGGATCTCTTAGGGAGGTCCGACAAGATCACCCGGAGGTCCTGTAGGTCCTCCAAGAACACCCGCAGAGGGAGGTCCTCCAGGACCACCCAGAGATCTAAAAGACCTCCTGGAGGTCCTAGACCCTATGCACTGAACTAGTCCTAAGGATCAACTGCTAGCTCGCACAAAACAACAAAGGTGAAATCACAACTACAAGGTACAACAACGAGAACAGCAATAACAGAAAACTTACATTAAGCAGGGGCCTTATGGCCAAGGTTGATCACAGCAAATGCCGAACAGGGCTTACAAAAACTGACAAAAGACTAACAGCGAAAACAACTAAAAATGCGAAGCCATCCGACACGCCATAGGCATGTCGAGTGGAGGACGTCCTCTAGAGGGCTAGGTTGTCAAAGAGCTCCTCCTCGAAAAGGTCCGAGCCACCAAAACTAGGATCATCTTCAGCCACTACTTAAAACAGCAGGGCAAAAAGCCATGAGTACGTTGAATGTACTCAGCAAGACGCGTGAGGAGTGGGGAGGTTGAAAATGAGACCGTTTGCAAAGCTCATCGTGTGCGACAATGGTGGTTGACTCGCAAAGACGAAGACGTCAGGGACGACGACACTGTAGCGCGGGCCCACATGGCGGTCAAAGAAAAGGAAAGGAAAAGAAAAGGAAATATATGTGGTTAGATTGTGGCCATTAGATTAAAATCGTACAGTCCACCATGAATGGTGTTGAGCTGAGAGTGCGTTGAATCTGGACCATTGGATTTAAATCAGACGGTCCACAACGTTTAGAAACATTCGGAGTTGAGTTACGAAATGAAGGGTGTCACATGGGCCATTGGATTTAGATCGTACGGCTCTCAAAGAAAGGGCCGTTCGGACCGTCCGGGGACACAAAGGATCATGGCCGTTCGCTTTAGATCTAACGGCTCACGATGAGGGGAACGTTGGGACCTCCGAAGGTTACGTGAAATGTGGCCGCTGGTTTAAGATCCAACGGTGATGGACTCTGAGGTGGTTTTAACGCGCGGGGCGTGTGCGGCTGACAGGTGGCGTCGGGGTGAGAGAGGCTGACACGCAGGCCCCGCGTGCCAGTGAGGGAGAGAGAGAGCGCGCGGGGAAGAAGGCCATGCGGGCCACGTGCGTGGGAGAGGGGGTTTTGGGCTGGGTTTTGGGTTTCGGCCCAAACACGATTTTAAGTTTTGAATTGATTTAACAATTAAACTAATTATATTAATTCATTTAAGCTTTAGAAAATAGCAAATAAATCCCAAAAAATCTAGAAAAATTCACAGAAATTCCTAGAGTCATCTGGGACTTTTATAAAGTATTTCCAACTATTATTTGGTAATTAATTTTGCAAATAAATTCATTTTGACTTTGAAATAATTACAAAAAGCTTTTTTAAAATTCCAAAAAATCCACAAAAATAATTAAATTTTATTTTCTACTGAAATTTGAAAATTGGGTTGTTACATAAGATGTACTGAAATTGAGGTCTATGCCTAGGACCTCATGTAAGTTTTGCCAAAACTTGTAGGTGAACTCAGATCCTCTATCCGATACAATCTTCTTTGGTACTCCATGAAGACACACAACTTTCGCCATGCAGAGCTCTGCCAATTTGTCCCTAGAATAGGCGGTCTTTACAGGGATAAAATGGGCCACTTTTGTCAAGCTGTCCATGACCACCCAAATGGAGTCAAAACCAGCTTGGGTTCTAGGTAGACCAGTTATAAAATACATTCCAATTTCTTTCCATTTCCACTCAGGTATAAGCAAAGGTACCAAAAGACCTCCTGGTCTGTGGTGTACAGCTTTAACCTTTTGACAAGTATCACATTCGGCCACATACTCTGCAATTTCGCGCTTCATACTAGGCCACCAGTACAACTCTTTGATGTCTTGATACATCTTTGTAGCTCCAGGATGAATGGAGACAAAGCTTCATGAGCTTCTTTGAGGAGCACCTTTTTGAGCTCTGTGTTATTTGGTACACATAACCTTTTGTCAAACCACACAGTCCCCTGTTCATCTTCCGAAAACCTCAAAGATCTCCCTTTTCTCATGTTGTTCTTGATCTCTTGAATGTCAACATCTTCAACTTGAGCTGCCCTGATCTGCTTCTGTAAGGTGGGCTGCACTTCAAGAGTTGCCAAAAACCGTTCTTCAACTATTTCCAGTCTAAGCTTGTGAAAATCTTTAAACAAAGTTGGTTGGCTTTCTTTGATCATCAAGGTGTTGCTGTAGACCTTTCTGCTCAGAGCATTTGCAACTACATTGGCCTTGCCAGGGTGATAATGGATTCTCACATTGTAGTCCTTGATTAGTTCTAACCACCTTCGTTGCCTCATGTTCAAATCAGCTTGTGTAAAGATGTATTTTAAGCTCATGTAATCTGCGTAGACCTCACAATGGTTCCCAATGAGATAGTGATGCTAAATCTTCAAAGCATGCACTACGGCAGCTAGCTCCAGATCATGAGTTGGGTAGTTTGCTTCATGAGGTTTTAATTGGCGTGAGGCATAGGCTACCACTTTCCTTTCTTGAATCACGACACAACTAAGACCTTGTCGGGATGCATGACAATAGACCTCAAAGTCTTTTCGGACATCAGGCGAAATCAGAACTGGGGTAGAGGTCAAGCGTTTGTTGAGCTCTTGAAAACTTTGTTCACAATCAGAGGTCCAGGTGAACTTGTTCTCCTTCAACAACTGAGTAAGAGGTCTTGCTATTCGAGAAAAACCTTCAATAAATCTTTGGTAGTACCCTGTCATCCCAAGAAAACTTTGAATTTGTGGCACTGACTTAGGAGGTTCCCAATTGAGCACGTCTTGGACCTTATTGGGGTTGACAGAAATTCCTTTTTCGGACAGAACATGCCCTGAAAAGACCACTTCTTTCAACCAAAACTCACACTTGCTAAACTTGGCAAAAAAGTTGGCGAGCTCTGAGCTTCTCCAAAGCCAAATTGAAGTGTTGTGCATGCTCTCCTTCACTTTTGGAGTACACCAAGATGTCATCAATAAACACAATGACAGACTTATCAAAGTACTCCATGAACACTCTGTTCATCAAATTCATAAAATAGGCAAGAGCATTGGTTAACCCAAAAGACATGACAGTGAACTCAAACATCCCATATCTAGTTGAGAAAGTTGTCTTGGGGATGTCTTCTTTGCGGATTTTGAGTTGATGGTACCCTGATCTCAGATCTATCTTGGAGAACACCCCAACTCCTTTCAATTGGTCAAACAGGTCATCAATCCTTGGTAAAGGATACTTGTTCTTGATGGTAACCTCATTCAAAGCACGATAGTCCACACACAGTCTCTGAGTACCATCCTTTTTGGCAACAAAAATCACTGGAGCTCCCCAAGGTGAGGAGCTAGGTCTAATAAAACCTTTACTCAACATATCTTTAATCTGCTGCTTCAGCTCTACTTGATCACCAACATACAATCTGTAAGGTTTTTTGGAGATGGGGGAGGTCCCTGGAACAAAATTTATGATAAATCCTAGGTCCCTATCTAGTGGGATCCCTGGGAGCTCACTGGGAAACACATCTGGGAAGTCTTGGACTACTGGGACATCTTCCAAAGGTATAACTTGAGCACTACAAACTAGAGCTTCATCAAATCTCTTTGAGAAGGCCTCAAATTTCACTGTGACTCCACTGGGACTGAGCAAAGAAATGCTTCAACTACTACAATCCAACATTGCATGGTGGTCTACAAGCTAATCCATTCCCAAGATCATATCTAGGGTCTTGATGTCCAAGAGGATGAGATCGGCTAGAAAATCTACTCCCCCTATGACCAACTTAACTTGTGGACAACTTTGGTTCGTACTTGACTCCGAACCGAGAGATGGGACCAACAAGGTAGTTCTAAGAGTTGCAACAGCAAACTGATTCTTGGCAGCAAAACTTCGAGAGATAAACGAATGGGAAGCTCTAGAATAAAAAAAAATGGCAGCTAGCCCTGGATTTACTAGGAACGTACCTAGTACAACATCTGGGGAGGTATGAGCTTCCTCCACTGAAATATGATTCACATAACCTATTCTAAAAGGTTGGGAGGTCCTGGGTTGAGGAGGTCCTGTGACCTGCTGGGAGGTCCGAGCTGGGGGAGGTCCTGAAGGGGAGGTCCTCACAACTTGTTTTGCTTTCTATGGGCACTGGCTAGCAAAGTACCCCACTTGATGGCATGTGAAACAAGTAACCCCTGTCATGGTGTTGACATTGCTTTGGGGCTACTAGGAATTGGTGTTGGAAACAATGCGACATTGACCTTGAGCAGCAGGGCGAAAGTGTTGGGATACGGGTAGGCTACGCTAGCAACAATTCAAAAATTCTACCACGTAAACCAGGATACCAAGCAAGATAGATGATCATAGATCATTACCACCAGACACTCAGTGCAGCAGAAGAAGAGTCAGAGCAGCCTAGTCCGACGAAGAACGCGCCGATGTAGTGGTCGTAGAAGATCGTCCAACGTCCTCGTAGTCGATCGTCTCCTCCAGCAACCTTTGCAGTTCCTTGTGAAGATTGCAGATCATCCTTAGCACAACAGCGACCGCAGTAGCGCCTCTATGGTATCCATACGTCCAGAGAAGGAACAATCGTACGCCGGTGTGCTAGCACCAAATCACACGGGAAGGCTCTCTCAAGAAGATGGCGGCTAGGGTTTCGGTGGAAACAATTCACGTGTCTCTCTCATATATAACACTAGCCTCAAGCATCTCCTTATATAGTGCCCCGTGTCGGATCCTATCCGAACACGTTTGACGAATCGTATTTGTGCTGGTTTGTTCCAACCCATTAAGTGTGTGACCCGTTAGGTTTATGTATAATCGGTTGTGACTCAGAAACCCTTTTCGACCACGAGTCGTAGCGGTCCCTAGCAGGACATAACGATTCCCGAATACACACAAATTATATCGGACAAACCTTAATACAATATGATCTACGACTAGGTCCTCATCACTTACGACTAGGTCCAATCTCTATATGACCAGTTCGCACTCGGTCACGACCAGTTCGTAACTCCTTACGATCAGGTTTCGACCACTCTGTGATTTCGTTCGATCAGTCTACGACTTGCTCGTATCACCATACGACTTGTCTGGACCTGATCGAACTAAGTGACCTACTCTAGTATTCTCCCTTTGCCTCACAATATTTGGTTGAACTCCAGGTGAGATAATGTGTAATCCATGGACTGTTCAATATTTTCTCGATCGAGTTGTCGGATAACCTTATGTGGCCGAACACTTCGACCACTAGTGGCATGGCCATGCACTTTCTTTATCCGACTACTTCGAGGGGCCCAGAGACATCTCTCATGTTATGTTAAGAGGGGCAAATCCCACATCCGACCAGTCACATCCCTCCGCATGTTTCATACCATACCCGAAAGCTACCTTTATAACTACCAAGTTATGAGTAGCGTTTGGCAACCACTGAGAGTGCTATTACACATGTAGGGAACCATATTGATCTCAGGTCTAAGGATTATACATCATCATTGCTTGAGACCAACTAATGACACATAGAATCATAACAACCCCAATAGTGTCTCAAGGTGGGTCAATCCAACCCCATGTTCTCTAACATGTGTTCAAATTATTGATTCGATATCCCTATATCCATGACCGGTGAAACATGACCATCATTCAATACATGTGTTGGTCGTAGGGTCACTGGTGTTCCGATCAGTGACATTCGACCAGGGATACTTTTAGAACGACATCATATAAGTCGAAGAGTTTCACCAACAAGTCACATACTCGTTGATCTTCAGAACTAACGATTCATTCAAGGAACATAATAACATTTATTCAAGAACTCATAAACATAGACGTGATACAATCATCTCTATGATTGCCTCTAGGGCATATCACCAACAGAAAGGTCTTGGTAGGGGCTCGAGAAGAGCTCGGAGGTGCTTGGCACTGATGCTGGTAAGGCACAAAGGTTCTGGCACGCTGAGGAGGACCTTGTTGAGCACTGGAGGGCGGCAACTTTCTTTTGTAAGGCTCTGAAAGCTCTTTGCGGGATTCTTCAATAAGCAGGGCTTTGTTTACCATGTGCTGAAAATCAATGTAATCATTGCCAATAACTTGAACTTTCAAGCTAGGGTGAAGACCTCGCTTGAAGCGTTTTTGTCAGGCATCATCGGTGGCAACATCTTTCTTGACATAACGGGACAATTGTGTGAACTTGGTGAGGTACTCGCTCACGGACATGTTCCCTTACTTGAGGTTCCGAAACTCATTCTTCTTCATCTCAACTCTACCATCGGGAACATGGGAGTGGCAAAAAGCTGTTGAGAATTCCACCCAAGTGATCCTCTGGGGATCTACATGCGAAGCACAGAAGGTATCCCACCATTCTGCGGCAATGCCTCCCAACTGGTGTGAGGCAAAAAGAACCTTCTCACGATCTTCACAGCGCGCAATCTCGAGCTTCTTTTCTATTGATCTCAACCAGTCATCTGCGTCAAGAGGCTCAGGAGAACTTGAAAAGGTGGTTGGGCGCGTCTTCATAAACTCAGACAACCTCGACTGGGGGTGAACTGAAGGTGGAGGAGGTGGCATAACTGCTGCTTGGCTGCTCTGACTCATCATGGCTAGGAGAGCTGTGGTGGTCTGACTCTGCTGGGCCATCACTTGATTCAAGTTTTGCATCATTGAACTCATCATCTGTGCAAAAGCCAAAAAGCAAAAGCCAGAAGGCTAAAAGGAGGCAATAAAGCTTGAACAAGAGGTCCTAGGGACCTCCACTAAGCGATACGAAAACTAAAAGGACCACAACCACTTAAACCTCAGAGGAACGGCCTTAAAGAGATCCCAGGGGTAAGAAGGTCAAGTTAAACTTTAGAAACAGGGTTCCAGAAAAGGGAAAAGAAGAAAAGAAATAGAATAAGACAAGAAAAGAATTGAGCAAGGGAAGGTCAGAATAGATCTAGACAAGGAAAAAACTGCTAAAAAGGTTACAAAGTTGGTTTAATTTAGAAAATAACTTTTGAGACTTAACTAAAACGACCTTTCTAACTAGGGCCACGTCCTACAGTCAACCAGAGCTCTGATACCACCTCTAGTCACGACCACCTCGGGGTGCCCTAAGAAGATCTCCCATGACCTCTTAGGGAGGTCCGACATGATCACCCAGAGGTCCTGCAGGTCCTCCAAGAACACCCGCAGAGGGAGGTCCTCCAGGACCACCCAGAGATCTCAAAGACCTCCCGGAGGTCCTAGACCCTGTGCACTGAACTAGTCCCAAGGATCAACTACTAGCTCGCACAGAACCACAAAGGTGAAATCACAACTACAAGGTACAACAAGAACAACAATAACAGAAAACTTACATTAAACAGGGGCCTTATGGCCAAGGTTGATTACAACAAATGCCGAACAGGGCTTACAAAAACCGACAAAAGACTAACAGTGGAAACAACTAAAAACACGAAGCCATCCGGAACGCCACAGGCATGTCGAGTGGAGGACGTCCTCTAGAGGGCTAGGTCTTTAAAGAGCTCCTCCTCGAAAAGGTCCGAGCCACCAAAACTGTGATCATCTTCGGCCACTGCTTAAAACGGGAGGGCAAAAAGCCATGAGTACGTTGAACGTACTCAACAAGTCGCAGAGAACAATTATGCGAACAGAGAGCGGCAGGGTTAGTTTTGTAGAAAGCCATGTTTGAAAAGATATAACATAGATAGATTGAAAACACAAGTTAGAAACAAATAATGCATCAGTACATTTTCTTAAAAGGAGGTCATGAGCACCAACTCTCTCCCCAAAAACCACGTGTGGGAGGTCTTGGTCGCACCTACGTCCAAGACCACCCCCACGACCTCCCTGGAGCACCAACTCCAGGGCTCCCAAGAACCCCATGCAGGAGGTCCTGGCCGCACCCACGTCCAAGACCACCCCCACGACCACCCATGAGCTAGTCACGACCTCTCTGGAGCCGGCCAAGGTCACTTCGAGAAATAGCCACAACCTCTCATGGGCTTTACTTTTTAAAAGAATAAAGTCTACCCCTTGCGCTAAATCATCAGGCAATGTCCATGACCAAGGACTTGGTTATTCGAATAGATTTTTACACTCTACAGAGGTATACAACTTTACCACAATTCACAACCTCTCTAGCAAAACCTTGCTCATTTCTGAAGATGAGCAGCCTAGAGAGTGCGACAAGGCCTTTACAAAGCTTAGAACTGGCTCAGAGCTGTCCGCTAAAGTTTCACTTTTAACGGGCATCGCACCACGTCAGATTCATGCCCCCTCTTGCGCCAGCAAATCACACGCTCAACCACAATAAGCCATCACTTTGCTAATTATTTGGCCCAGACCACCCCCATAAAGTGATCTTGTGGTTGCACGAAAATACCTGGGTCATTGGATCACAAAGTAAAGTCCTTAGTTGCTGCTCAAGTGAGATCATCCACAACCCAAATGTGACTCTAGGGCACCACCCTACAGCACCCACTACTCACTTCCTACCTTCTCGCCCAAGCATAAAACAGTTTTGGGTTCAACCCATGCCAAAAGACCACCAAGTCTAGGCACACAAGTTTTAACAAAGGTGGCATCTCACCACAAGCGACACAGCATGTGATATCCCACCACAGCTGCACACTAGTGGCATCCCACCACAAGTTCCATAGTTCATTAGTCACGATTATTAAAGAAATAAAAATAAGGTTCTCCCGAAAACCCGCGGTTCTAAGCAAAGCATAACTACGGTCCCAAGTTGGCCGAATCAAAGAATGCCAACAAAACCTACCCAACTAAGGTGTTCAAGGGGAATCATGTCAACACGATAAGTACAAATATCCAAGGAGGTACAGTGTTAAGTAGGATAATCTACTGCCCAAAACCTTACTATAAAAGTAGCCATGCATGCTATGGTAAAATAATAAAGTTTTGAAATGCTAGGGTTCAATATGATCAAAGGCCTAGAACTTGCCTTCGATGAGGAATGCAGAGGCTTCAGTAGAATCTGCCGGGTCCAACAACTTTTCTTCAAACACGGAACCTACACGTTCGCAAAGAACCAAATCAACAAAACAAACTGGGGCAAAAGAACTTAAAAGACCAAGAGAACTTAAGCAAAACCAACAAAAACAAGAAACACAGGAGCTCCTGGCCGGAGAGGGGAGGTCCAACCCAAAGAAGAACTCCAGGAACAAGCTCTGAGAGGTCTTGGCAAGAGCAAGAATGTTAAAAATGAAGCCAAAGGTGGTGAAGGAAGGCCCTCAAAGCTACAAATAGCTAGAGCTGGCAAGGGGGCTCTCAGGGCCTCAGGGCAAACGTGTCAAGGGGTAGGTGAAAATAGGACAAGGATAAGGCAAGGCATGCCGTCAAAAGGAGGAAACAAGGTACCTCAGATGTGACCACATTTAATGTATCGCAGCAACATTAAATGTTCAGAGACCTTTTGCTGCAAAGTGTACAAAAAGGGAAAAGGGAACAGGGTTGGCTCAAAGAAAGAGGTTGGTCAAAGCAACAGGAGGAAGTCTAACTACGAGGAGGTCCTGAGGAGGAGGTCCTGAAGAGGTCTCCACAAGAAGCAAAGGAGGCCCTATTCCACCAGGGTGATCTTTGCAAAACGACCAGAGGTCATGACCACATAGGGTGGTCGTGACAAAAGAGGGTGGTCTTTGCAAAAAGATCAGGGGTCGTGACCACATAGGGTGGTCGTGACAAAAGAGGGTGGTATTTGCAAAAGGACCACGGGTCATGACCACATAGGGTGGTCGTGACAAAAGAGGGAGGTCCTAAGGACAAGGAGAGGTCCAAAGATAAAGGGAAAGGCGCAACGAACCAGGGCCACACGATCAAGATTGGGTGGTTCTCGGAGATAGGAACATTCGGACCACGCAAACGCATACTTACATCGGAGCCGCCCAAACTCAATCGGACGAACCTCAATGCAAAGGGGAGGTCTCAACGGCCAAGATCTAACGAGAGGAGGTCCTGGCGGTTAAGTTCTAACAAGGGCAGGTTCTAAAAGAGGTAGAAGGGGAGGAGGTCAAGCGAGGGGAGGTCCCAAAAAAAGGGGGAAACTCAATTCACAAAGGACTTTCAGGAGTCAAAGGAATTTGAAACACAAACCCGAGCTTAGAACAACTCGAGGATGTTTGTGACCTAAAGGGGAGGTCACACCAACAAGGAAAAGTTCCAAATACAAGGGAGGCCTAAACCTGAGGGGGGTCTTGAGCTTAGGAGAGGTCCTAACCCGGGGGAGGTCTGGACCAGTAGGAGGTCCAAAAGGAGGGACTAGGCTAAAGGGGCACAAAGCAAACAAAACACAAAAGCTAAAAGCCAAAGAACACTGTAGAACTCTAACAACGAAGAGCACGAACCAACAGGACTTAGTTGAAGTTAAGTTAGTCCAAGTTAAACTTCCGAAGTTTCCAAAGTTCCAAGTTAAGCTTGAGCAAGGCAATAAATCGAATGGTTCCTTTTTTACTTTGAAATCTGGCAAGAACTCTAAGGCAAACGGGACGTTACATAGTAGTACACATATATGTAAAGAGAAAGCAACAGAACTGGGTGAATGTATATGTGAATGGCTGACTACTATAGTGAGTTAGTGACATACTAACATGTAAGATCATTGAACTTCATATGACTAGAAAAGAGATTCAAGGAGCCAAAGTATAACCCCACTCATGAATAAACCTTTTTAGGACTTGATAACATGGCAGTTGGAATATTTACTTCTTAATTTGGAGTAGCTAGCCAACTTAACTACAAATAATTATAAAGCCCTAAAATTACCATATCAAATTGTACTAGGACCTGAAAAATGAAACTCCAGTTGTTATGTTACAGCAAAGGCCATGGATGGTAGCATATAGGTTTGTCAATCAAACTACGTTACTCTTATGTTATGTGAAATCAATTTGCTCCAACTTACAATGCGTTTCTGTGCTTTTTGGCTGCAAATTGGACCACTGCTACCACTAGTATCCACATTTTTCATGCCATACTTCATTACGGCATATGTCTTCAGGCATGTAGCATTTTCTGGTCCAAACTTGTGTTCCTACAACACGGTGAAGAACACAATTAATAGCCACAACCTACTACCTTACAATATCCAAAGGCGGAAAAGAGTGAGGGAACATGTATAATATACCAGATATTGTTGGGTTTCCGAGTATGATCGTGAACCTGATCGGTTTGGAGCAACATCTTCTGATTTGAAGCATGCCTCCTGACCTCTCCTTCATTTTGTCAAGAATAGGTCGCTGCACCAGTTACGACAAAGATGTGGCCATACTTGCTCATTACACCACCAAATCCTACCAATCAAGTATTGCTCATACTCTAACTCTCTTGGAAGTGCCAGCGTGTCATCAATCTCCTCTCCTTGTTTTTTGTAGTACTCCTTGACAGCATCAACACGAGCATTATACATCATTTGCTTCACACGGTCCGAAGCATAATTTTCAAGCACTTGATCTGCTTCTGCCTCGTCGTCTTCGCTGACTTTGAATAAATGCTACATAGGGACAAAAAAACTTGCATTTATGAGTCATAATATATCAAACTAAATGCAATGAAGCTAAAGGTAAATTCAGTATTAAGCATTCTCTACATTCTCTGCATAAGGCATTTGAGGAAGTATACGAAGCCAGCACACCCCACTACAATTGGTCTTTCAAATACTGTTAATTGCTAAGTTGTTCTACATAAGGCATAAGTACTGAACTAAGTTGTTGTAATAATATGCAAGTACTAGACATGTTTCTTGAAAGCACGCCACCTTACTTACTCAGAAGAGCTACTTTCCACTGGAGTGTATATAAAAAAAATCATGTAGCAAAGCATGTTTGTTTTGAATTATGATGAAACAAAGAGCAGGGCCTACAAAGCTACAACAGCACAATACCAATATCTTCCTTCCTGCTACACCCTGTTAATAGGTGGTTGTTGCTGCAACACCACTCAAATCAAGCATGAATTTACAATGGAGTATACAGTTTGGAACTATAAGTATTTTATTTTGTATAGCAACAGAAAGTGCTATAACGGGAACTCAAAACTGTAATACTACCCATATCTTGAAGATTTCAGTATACATTTTGGAACTGTAAGTATTTTATTTTGTAGTGTCAATGTGGATGCTTCTTCACTACAATTCAACAACCCATACTGCATACAAAACTGAGACATCATGCATACTAGAATCATGGAGCAAATAAGTCTGATTAGAGATTTAAACTCCTAGGTTCAATTATGTTGAGTTGACAACGTATGCTAGTACTATTCAGTAGCAGTTTTACTATGGTGCATGATAAAATGACCAAGAACGGATTCTTAAAATATCAGGTGCTGAATGTTTGGAGCTATTTCCTATCTGATCAAAAACATATTCTTGAACAACCAGGTACTGTGTTTATAGCTATTCCCCCCTTGTTCTTTTGGTCCAAAGTCCAAACACACATATAACCAAAATAAATTTGCTCACTGAATTATAAAGATCAATTTCTTCCTACAATGTATCGCAATAGGGACCACCACATTAGTTAGTTGTTACATCAACATAACCACCTATACCAAAGGATCAAAAGAGTAAATGAAATGAGTACTAAATGTTGCTTACCCAAAACTCATTTTTCACTCGATCTGCAACAGTCATTCCAGCATCGTCTTCATCGACAAAGTGTGAGGCCTCCCCGGGATCGGATCCGTTTCAAGCTAAGTGGTTACACCGGAAGCGCAACACTTAACGAGAGACGAGAACGATACCAAGTGCCCGGATATGCGTCTCATGTTAACTCCCAAGGATCGGTAGCTAACATGCGCATATCCTAGTACACAACATTGCAATCACATCCATACACAATGTACAAGAATAATAGAATCAATTACAACATCATTTAAATAGAACCTTAAAGTACAAGGTTGCATAAGAGAGCCAATCGGCCAAATCTAATTAATACAAATAAATTGCAGCGGAAGATAAACTTAAAAGAAAAAGGGAATAACCGAGTTGGCATGCCCACAATCCCACAAGCAACCAATTGGAGTTAAAGCCGTTGCGCCCGTCGTCCTTACCTGATCAAATAGGCACTTTTCAAGTACAAAGTTGTACTCACGAGACTTTTCAAGAAAAATAAGGATGTATGTAAATATCAAAGGAAGGCTACTACACTAGTTAATTTTCAGCATAAAGCAAGTTTTGCATATAGATAAATATTATAGATTCAAACTTGCCATTTGTAAAAACATTTAGAAAGCATTTTGTAACAGTAAGTAATGATCAACAATGGTATAATCTCCAAATATAATCAACACACGAACATCCCATTCGTGGCACAAATCATTCCTCAACAAAATTAATGCGCGAACGACGCGTTCAAGATAACATTTCAGATTTGAACCAACTAACATAATGACATAACATTTTCAACCATAACCCAAACTTAATTTTCCAAAAACTAATTGTGCCTGCTTTCCCACAAGTGATGTCCATAACCTAGGACGAGGCTATTCGAATAGATTTAGTTCTCTGCAGAGTTGTACAGCTTTACCCACACGATATGCATTCCTCTTAATGTCGGTCAATGCACTCTTCCTTAGGAGTGTGACTGAGGTAGCATAATGAGGCCGTTACAATGTCATGTCCTAACTATCAAATCACCCGAGGCTCAAAACCCCATGGCAGGCTATCGTATGTGCTAGAACCACGGTGAACCTCGTTGCGTAAGTAAGTCCCTTCCAAACAAGAGACCCTTAAGAGCAAGTAAGGTGAGACTTAACATGCTCCCGCCAGATTGACAAGAGAACAATTAAAAATAACAATAACAATTGTCAACCTGATTGTGTTCTGATAGCTAACACACAACAAATTAGTTAGCCAAGCCTTCACCATTATCTCGGCGTGTGGTTGCATGTAAGACTTGGTTCATCACACCACAGACCGGTCCTTAAACACTCATACGGGGCTACACAATTTCATAACAACAAACAACAACCATAATTCATCATCACCCTACACCCGTCCAAGTTAAGAACATAAAACCCATGCCCAACATGTCCACAAACCCCAGATGCGAAGATCTGGATACATCCCTCAAATCCATCATAATCCAATCCATAAAATCCTCAAATTTCAATAAGATTCAATTCAATCCACTGGCCGATGGACTAGCTCCATCAACCACTTTCGGCTACAACTACTAGCATGGCTAAGCATCATTCTACAAACTAGTAAACAAACCCATATAACATATAACCTTAATCATTCAAGGAAAAAGGGTAATCAACATTCAAAGGAGGGCTAATGCAGCAATTAGGAGATTAACTACTTCTACCCATGAACATACATTTCAAAATAGCATGCAATGGCGATAATAAAACTCACACAAAACTTTGAAAAACCACTGGGAGCAATATGATCAAGAGGAGGGTGCTCGCACCTTGTTCTTGCCTATAGTGTTCAAAGAGTGAGGTTGTTGTTTGATCGTCGATAATCTTGCTCGCGTGTTCCAACGTCTATTTGGAAGAACCAAAAACAAAACACAAATGGAGAAATAAATCCAACAACAAGAGAATCCAATTTTGTTGTATATTATTACAAATAATTATTTTATAATCATTTAGCAAAAAGATTCATTTAATTCCGAGTTCGTATGTAACAATTATTAGTGTTTTGATTTGTATCGATTTGTTAAATCTTGAGAAGTGATGCTGAGAGTTTTTTTTTTTTGAATATTTTGCTTTCATTAGTAGGTTACTTCCTGTTCTCAGATTTTTCTTATCCTCTTAATTCCTTACTTAATCAAAGATCTCTTTGATTACTTAGTTTGCTAAACCTCTCCTTTGACCAGAAGGTAGTTTACTGTTTGTTTTGAACATCCTTATTCAAGCTTGTTTTTCAAGTGGGTTTGCTGCTGTTAGATAAAGGTGATAAGGCTATTTGAATTAATGAGATTTTCAACTACTTGTATTAACCCAGGTCATTTGCCTACTGTCACCCTAATAGCTCATGTTTGGTCTGCCTTGTTTACATATTTGCAAAAGGAATCCTTTCTGTACTGGAGTGCTGCTAGTTAAACAAACTCCAAATTTGTTAATATATTTGAATGACCTAACTAACAATCAAGAGTTTTTAGCACTAGTTGGCTTGTCTCTGTTAGCTTACTATCCAAGGCTAATTGGATCAATTTGAATTGTTAACTACTTGTTTTAGCAAAGTCCTTAGTCTAACTGATAATTCTAGTCATCCTCAGATCACCTTACTGTTCAGGTTCAGATTTTCTGGACAATGAGAAGAATTTGCCTAGTGGGGGTATTGTTTAACTAAGCTTCTCACTAACCCCCAATATTCATTTGTTAAGCAATTTGGGTGATTCAATCAGTTATTCAACATGTTGATAAGCCTCCTGTCATTTCAGATTTTTATCTGTTGTTCAAGTATCTTACAAAAGAACAGTTCTCTGAACTAAAGTGCTAAGTGTTACTAGCTACTTCCTTCAGACAGCAAATTTCAGATTTGGCTATTTCTGTTAGGTAATTGCAATCTGACTATTTGAATTAAACTCAAACTTAGTATTGTTATCAGACTACTACAACTTCGAATTTTCATTAGACCACTTCTCTGTTCATGTATTCAACTAGAGGAACACTTTCTGATTTAGAGTGTTTGCCAACTGAACTTCATACTACTTCCATTTTCCATTTGCCAAAAATATAACTGGGTGTTTTTAAAAGTCATTCAAGAAGCTTGCTATTGATTCTTGTTATCTTCAGTTTTCACTAATGTTCAGATCTTCTCATCTTTTGAAACAAGATTTGCTTAATTGAAGTATTGTTCAACTAAACTTTTAACTAATTTGATCAGTGATTTTCAGATTTGATTACTTCTAGTAGAAGTGTGATATCCCGTACTTGTTTAGGAAGAAATTTGTTCGAATTCGAGTTCGAAAGAGAAATTTTGGCGTTTGTACATTCTTTCGGTTTTGGCCTGTGTCTTTGGGCGAAGACCTAGTGGGGACATTGTGGGCCCATTGGGGGGGCTGCCGTGAAGCCCATGGGCAGCCGTGAGGCCCATTGGGGGGGGGCGGCCAAGTGGCTTTGGGGGAGGGGTGGTTAACCCTAATTTTCCTCCCCACCTCCCCCACCTTTTCCCCCTTGTGGCCGCCACCTCCATCCTCCTCTCCCCCTTGTGCCCTTTCTCCCCCTGCTCCTAGGAGCCACCGCCATCCTCCCTGGTTGCTGGTCCCTGCTGGTTTGCCTCCCCAACCTGCCTTCGGACCTTCTCCCGCTGCCGGTTGCGCAAGGATTTGAGGAGGACAGCACCTTGCTTGGGGCAAAGGAGGTGAGAAGGAGGGAGATCATCTTCTCCGAGGATCTTCCGCCTACTTCCTGGTTGCTGCAAAGGTATCGGATGCCGACCCTCGTCTTTTGATTAGTGGTAGAGGCGATTTGATTCATATTTGGTTAGAACGTATTGCTGCGAGCAGAAATTCGGTTCTGTCCAGATTGTTGCGTGGACTTTTTTGTGATGTTAGAGGCCGAATCTGAGTTGTCCATCTCCTAGAGATATGTAGGTTTTGTTCTTATATTTCGGTGGCCGCCAAGAACACTGAATTCCGATATGCGGAACAAAAGTTATGGTAGTTTTCGTCTCTGCTGTCCAGAATCCTGACAAGAATAAACTGTCAGTTTTGTCTTTTAATTTTGGATGTGTTAATGGAAAATTCAGGGCTTCTACCCAACTAGGTTATTGTAGGCCTTGGTCTTAGATTTCGATATTGTTAAAGAACGCCCAATTCGGAATTGTAGATTGAAAGTTATGGCCGTTTCAATTCTGCTGTTCTAATTGCTTAGTCAGATTCTGTTCTGTTGTTCGTTTTATAGTTAGCAATTTAATTTGGCCGAATTGGGTTATCTCGTCAACTACAAAGTTGTAGATATATTTGTTAAGCTCATGTAGGATCTGGGCTCACCTCGTTTGGGGTCTCAGGTCATTAGTTTTGGCACTTTCCGTGCTGCTGTCCAGAAAATTGCCAGAAGTTCGGACAGACAGGGTTTGTTGGTCTTGGGGAGTTTGATACATTTAGAATTCGAGAGTTCCATCAACTAGGTTGTTGTAGATAATTGTATTACCTTTCAATCAAGCCTGAGAACAGCCCTTTTCGAGTTGTAGATCGAAAGTTATGCTATTTATTCCGCTGCTGTCCGTATAGACTTTCTGCTAGAATGTGGGTTAATTCAAGCGGCAGGTATCATCTAGATGGTGGGATTGGGGTTATAAGTTAGTGTGATGCGAGTAGTTTCTTGATGACTTGGTTCTTATTGAGTAACTTTGGTGTAGGGGGTGAGGCACCAAGGTTAGCGGCTTCTTCGTTGCCTTCCAACGCACCGCTACGCTAAAGGCAAGTGCAGTGACTTATGTGTGGTTTGTAAACCCCAGATGCTTGTTGATTGGTATAGTGTTATGTTAATGTGTGAGAAGCTTAAACGTTCATGTGCCATCCACGGGAGTGGAATGTTATGATGACCATGTTCATTATGTATGTTTTTCTTATGAGTAGAGATGGTATCTTCCATTGTTCATAGATTTATTCATGCAATCATGTTCATGTTCCGTCCACGGGAGTGGAGCTCCACGGGAGTGGAGTCTAAAGTCCCATCAATTCCAGAATGGGCAAGTGAAGTCTCTCCATTCCAATGTGGGCAGTTTTGGACACCCGTATGAAACGTTCTTCATACGGTATTTGGATCCCGTATTTCGATAAATACGGGCTTAGGTGAACACCGACGGGTGTGTCACTTGCTATACTGGTATAAGCTTGAGTGCAGTCCATTCAGTTCATGGCATTCATGCATTACAGTTCTATCTTTCAGATATTTCTTATGTGCCATGTCCCTACTTGTAATATGTTCTTGTAATCGTTGTACTTGCTGAGTCCCGGACTCACTCTTGTTTGCTGTTTTGTTTTAGGTGGCCATTGATGATGATTCTAGCGGGAGGGAGTAGACATGCACTAAACACTCATCACCTTATTTCCGTTTCAATAAAAGATCTTGGATGAATCTCTCTATTTGATTAGAGTTAAACTGTATTAATTGAGGTGTTATGTAGATGAAGCCTCCTGGTTGGTTATGGATATTTATTTTTCCGCTGTGGAACTTGCCCTGCTTAAGTTCTTATTATTTGAACGATTATGCCTTATGTGAGATACATCTTTCTTTCGTTATAACTTGGAGTATTGCTTCAATTCTCATGATTATGAATGAATGTTAGAGTCTTTAGGTAACATTTTGGCTTCTGGATAGCCAGGGTGTTACAGTTGGTATCAGAGCGGGCTTTAGGTCCGTGGTGAATAAGTTAGCAACTTAGGTAGCTGAATTTGTTAAAATGTGTTAATGGTTATTAACCTAAAACTTGACACACTGGTGCACAGTAGGATGGGATGGTTCAAGCAATGTGTTTCCATTGCCGTTATGTTGCCTTGTACTATATGATATGATATGATCTTCTATACTTATGAAATTATTCTGTGATTGTTACGAGATGATATTCTATACTCACTGTGATTTTTGGCTATGGGTGATGTTGAGAGGTTGAGGTTGTGGTTATGGCCCTGGGCTTTGCCAGGTTACACCACCGTTCGTGGTAAAAGAATAGAGTAGTATCTACCCCGAATACCATAGTTTGGGTGTTTAGGGCAAGTTTCTTTAGAAAAGTTATTCTCTTCCTTGATCTTGAATTTGGCCAATTCTGGTAATAGTTGCAGTTGATGGAGTTTTCTTGAGTTAGTGCTTTACATTCCTTCTGATGAGTTTTCATTGGACTTTCTTGGTTTCATAAATCGACTACTTATTCTCCTGACTGCTGGTCTAATGTTGTTTCTTGGGAACGTTGGTTATCGGCAAGATTTATCTTTTCTTAGGAGTTCTACTCTTCTTATTGGAAATGTGATTCAATTATTCGCTTAGTATTGTGGATACTGAAAGTTTTCTGTTGCAAGTTCGTTATCATGTGAAAGCTTCGGCTTATTGTATTTCTTTTGGATTATTTCGAGTGTTGAAATTTAATACCTCTTCTTCTGAAGGATTGGGTTAAAAATCCCTAACTGATGTCTTGTCATGCTTAAGTAAGAGGTGTTAAATTAAATGAATTAATCGTCATGGTATGATTTATCATATTTGGGTTATTAGCTTTGTGCAAGCAGTTTATTCTTAACTAGTATCCATGGAGGTGAATTTCTTAATGTGAAATGATGTTATATTTGGTACATGATGAATTTTAGATAAGAGTTTGTTCATTCTGTTCAAGTACCTATTGTTATTAAGAAGTATGGAAATGTTGATGAATTGGTTTGATCCTTACGATCAAGTAACCTGTTAAATTTGTTAGACGGATTGGAATCTAGGCCCTTTTTCGGTTATTCTAACCGCTAGTGATGGTTATGTTAAGGATATGTTCGAATGTTGTCTTGATAAATATTCATCTTGAATCTGTCTTCTATTTGGATACTGATGATCTTATTCGAATGATAGCTTTACCTAATTCTTGCCATGGAAAAAAATTATTGAAACTTGTTTAAATGTCTAGATGAGCGATGATGTATCGCCTTGTGAAACCTTGTCTTATGCATCCTATAATATTGAAGTTTAAGACATTTCATTCTAATTGTTGAGCATAAGTTAGAACGTTGATTATATCCTTTTAACTGTTGTTGAGTTTGCAAACAGAGGTAGGATCATGATTGTGCCATGTGTGGTTAGAGAGCATTTAGTGTGTTCTATCTTGGCGTCAAGTGTCAGTAAGAGTTAAATGGATGAAAGCTAATAAGAGATTTCTGTTGGTGTACATTGGTGAGATTGTCATGTTCTATTATCATCTTGTTGAAAGAACTTGTTTCAATTTTTGAGGCTCGTGCACTAGGTTTCCCCTAGATCAAGTAGATGCAATTTTTTTTTAGATTTTAGAGACATGATGAAGTAGTTCATTGAGTTTCTTTTCAAAAGTTCATGAAGTGATAAGAGACTATGATGATTCTTGCTAATAGCGCATTATCCCGTTGATTAGTATGATTGTCGATCGTGGTTGTGATGATAATGTTGAGCAATTATAAGAAAACAAATTGATCATTCGCATGATACTGTTTTTGTGAAAGTGTTTTGAGTTTTGCGGTTGTTATCTTTGGACCTCATGAGTTATGTGGTAATTAAGTCTGTTTTGAGCAAAGAGACGTGTTGAAAGATTTTATTGGTTCTTAAGTGGTTCCTGTGATTTGGTCTTAAGAGCTTATCTTGTTTAAGCTAGCGAAGTGATGCAGTAGTCACAGAAAATAACTTTCCTGGTTAAAGGAAGGAGTGAAGTAAAAGTAATTGAGATTGAAGTCGCGGTTCACAACTTTTAGTTATTTGAGTGTGCTTAGACCTTATGCATTTGTTCCATAAGAGTTTACCAATTTTCAAAGGGCAATACTTTCTTCCCATTGGTGGTTTGGTATTCGCTTATAGCAGGACGTGAGCCCTCAGCTGTTGACTTCCTCTATGTTTTCTGAATTCTTTGCCTAAGTGACTATTTCCCTTGGTCCTATGTTTACTTCGAGCAGTAAATGTCTTCATTTGCTTTTTCTTTTGAGGAAGGATCCACCGGTTCGTTTCACAGTGGTTTTTCGAAGTGTTTATTCATTGTGGTTGTGAGACCTTGGATTGAAAGTTAGTCGAGGAGCATTGAATGATGAACTAATTTTGTGTATAATTCTTGGAGAAAATTTTATTTATTCAGAATGTCTGCCTTTGAGGCTAAACTGATTGCATTGTTGCAACCATTAGAACCTAAGGAGATTTGTGATCCAAGATCCTTTGTCCAATTCGGGTGGAACATTAGAATTTTTGAAAGGATGGGAATCTTGATCAACGTATTAGAGTGTCGCGATTGAGTACCTTGCACAGTTGTGAAGATGAAATATGATGGCATTGTAATGAGAGTGTTATTAGCGAAGTAATCTGATCGATAAAGCGATTAATGAGATAGCCGAGATTGTTGGGTTATTGTCAAAAATGACTTGGACATAGTAAGTAACTCTCTAATAGCTTGAATCTTTATAAAGATAATTGGGTCGAGGAAATATTTTCGTGGTGATGTTAATGCGCGAGTATGTTTGGATTGTGATAACTTTAGGGATTTTAAACTGAGGTTTTCCCTATCTTATATATGAGAAGTTTGTTGTAGGGGTCTTAGAGGTTAAAATCTGGGATTTGCACCTTTATGCTAGAACTTTGGTCGCCCAATGATTTGTGTATAGAGGAAGTAGAATAAAGGTGGATTCCGAATAGTAGGATGTTCATTGATAGAACCCTTGATGAACTATATGAATATGTGTGCTGAGGATTCCGAGTTGTCTATAAATAAAAGATTGAGGTGATGGGATTGTGTGTGAGATCTATTTTGAGATGCATTGGGAGTCATCTGTCAAAGTATTTCCATTGGCTAGAGTATGTTTAGTCGAATCAATAGAGTCTCTCCACAAAGGTGTGGATGATGTATTTCGGATTAAGCCTGACTTGATGAGGTTAAATTAAGAGGATTGAGCTCGCGTGGTATGCGATGAGTTCGAATTCCAAGGTTTGAGAGAAATTTTATTCCTAAAAGAGAAACTGAGAAATTGATGCTTCCTCAAGTAGTGACACGTTTTCTTGATTCTTGTTTGAGCTATGTGCTTATGGTGTGTCTTCGAAATTGAGATTTGATTTATGTTGACATGTGTGGTTCTTATCAGTTCAGAAAGAATAAAAGAAATTTATGGTTTGAGCATTCAAGTGATCTCTCCTTTGGCTTTCGTGACGTTTATTCGCAATTTGCCACTTGGAAAGTGGAAAGGTTTTCGTGATAAAATTCCTATTTCTGGATTTGACTCTTTAGTACCGAGCTGGTAACGCATAGTTGCGATGTGAGTCTTTCTTTTTCGGATGGGTTTTGTTGGTAAAAGAGTTTACTTAAAGAGAGTTCTGTTGTGTGTTTCTAGTTAAAGGAGGTGATCCTTGTTTCAATGAGGAGTTCAATTGAGAGGTGGAACAAGAGTTTCGTGTTCTATGTGCATGTTGTGTGGTTCGGTATCATTGGGAAAGTTAGCCCAAGGTACATTGGGTTGTTTTCGATAGCTACAGGAATTCAAAAGTTGGCGTATTGGTAGGACCGTCTCGGGTCCGTACGCGGTGTACGCAACGTTTGGCATGTTTGGTGCCGAGTGAGTACCTGTGAGATTTAAAGTTTGAGTATTCGTTAACAACGTGACCGCCGAGTAAGATCTTACCTTTGAGTCTTGTCCAATGAGTGTACCTGGAGATGTAGGGTTGAGTGTTACGGCTTACATCTTTTCACGTCTTTCTGTTGTGATTCTCAGTCCGAGAGTGAGGTCACTTGGGGGTTGGAGATTCGCTGGTGTGAGCGTTATTCGGATTTGTTCGCAACGAATATCCGTTTACCGTTGTTAATTTTCAGTCGCCGTTTTTCTCTCGTGTGGATCAGCATTTGGATTCGGGGTCGAATCCTATTAAGGGGGGTAGAATGTGATATCCCGTACTTGTTTAGGAAGAAATTTGTTCGAATTCGAGTTCGAAAGAGAAATTTCGGCGTTTGCTTCTGTTCTTTCGGTTTTGGCCCAGGTCTTTGGGCCAGAAGACCCTAGTGGGGACATTGTGGGCCCATTGGGGGGGGGGCTGCCGTGAAGCCCATGGGCAGCCGTGAGGCCCATTGGGGGGGCCGGCCAAGTGGCTTTGGGGGAGGGGTGGTTAACCCTAATTTTCCTCCCCACCTCCCCCACCTTTTCCCCCTTGTGGCCGCCATCTCCATCTGTAATACCCCAAATCTAGTTTTGGTGAGAATAATTAAAAGAGGGAAAATGACCAATTAGAAAATACAATTAGCAGCAGTTTGAGGGGGGTTTTCTGTAAAGGTTGGACAACCTGGGCCAAGGCTTCAAGCCCACTTGAATTCAGCCCATTGGTGGGGTGGTGGCCGGCCATATGGGGGCAAACCCTAGGCGCCTCCACCCCTCCCTTGGCCGCCACTTCCCCTTCTCCTTTTGCGCGCCTCCTCCTCCCCTCTCCCTTGCGCAGCCTCTCCTCCCCTCTTCCTTGGTTGAGCCACCTCCCGGCAGCTCCTCCTGCGATCTTCAAGGGTATCAAAGAGGTTTCTTCGCTGTTCTTTTGGTTTTAGATGCGTTTCACGGTTTCTTTTAGCAGATCGTTTAATTTTGCTGCTAGATTGCTTTTCTGTCCAGTTTAGTGCGCGGCAATTTTCGCATCCTTAGAATCATAATTTGGGAATCCGTCTCCTAGAAGTGTGGAAATTGTTCTTAGCTTTCAGTGGCCGCCAAGAACACCGGATTCCGACATTCGAGTTAAAAGTTATGTTATTTTTAGTGTTTACTGTCCAGAATCCTGACGAGAATCTGCAGTCATCTTGTTTAATAAATAAGAAATTGTTAAGTGCCGAATTAGAACTTGGGATCTCCTAGAGAGTTGTAGGTTATCTCGTTACCTTTCATTTCCGACAAGAATCACATCATTTGGACCTTTGTAGCAAAAGTTATGATTTTTCTTAGGGAGTCTGTGCTGTGGAATGGTGGTTGGTCTGACAGGTTTTAGTGTTTCGACTTAAGCGTGTATTTAGAGGAAAAATCAGAGGGGTTCACCATAATGAAAAATGTAGATAATACTTCCAGCTTTCAGGAAAACTAAAGATCATGAAATTCGGACGAACGTAGAAAGTTATGATAATTTCATCGTTGCTGTCCAGAGACCCGACGCGACAATTGATACTTTGTTGTTTGGTTTGGTAGGGCTAGTAAAGGACCGAATCAGAGAACCCCACCAACTAGGTTTAGAAGGGGAATTCAATAACCTTTTCATATTGTCCAAGATCAATCCATTTGGATTCCTGTACATTTAGTTATGATTTTTCGAAGGGGGCTGTTCTCTGGAAAAGAAATCTGACCGCTAGCAATAAGAGTTGGGGATCGCGTTTAGTGGACGATGTGCTCATTTTGTGTTTATGGTTTTGTTATTAGACTTATATGGTAGCCTTAGCATGTCTCAATTGTATGTCCAGGTGTGGGTTTGGCTCCGGGAGCAGTACCTTATCCTCGACATCCACCTTCGCACGGTTGAGGCAAGTGCATTGTTTGTTAAATGGGTGTGATTGATTAGCTATGTCTGTGTGCTTTTTGATATAAGGTTGCATAGCAAGATGGTTTACTTGATGATTGTTTAAGTATGGTGATTGCTCAAATTATGCTTATGCTTTCTTGTGGTACAATGTTGTTGTCTTTTGATAAGATTGATAATGAATAAGAGATGAGCATATGCATATTGAGAACATGTTGTGGCTTGGTCACGCGGTGACCAAGCATGTTTCCTTGAGATTCCGTCATGAATGTGACGGGCCGAGATCCTCACTCGTGGAGTGTGGGCTTGAGGTCCCCTTACTTGCGGAGTGCGGGCAATTGGTCCCTGTGCGTGCGCGCTGCGAGCATGGGTATCTTGGCGGCGGTTGCATACTGCATTACACGTGTAATGCACACATAAAGTTAAAGATAAAGGATCCTTGAGCATTGCATTTGCATATGAGATGTTCTATTGTTGATCTCCTTTACGTGGATCTGATGTTATGGTTTCTTTATGTACTTGCTGAGTCTATGGACTCACTCTTGCTTTATTGTTGTTTTAGGTACAGAGCCAAGAACGACATGCATGGGGGAAGTAGAGCGCTAGTCACACACATGTCACACGAACTAAATAAAGATGAATGATCTTGAGCGTGATTGATTTTAGTAAATGCAAAGATTATTATGTTTTGTCTCATGCAATGGATTAAATGTAATAATGATGAGTAGTGTAACTTCATATCTCTCTAGTTATGTTAAATACTTAGCATGTCTTTGATTATCTTTTGATGTCTTTGGATGAAAGTTTTAGTTAATATTTGATTAATCGTGTGTTGGAACCTTCGTGTAATTAACTTTACAATGGAGGTTCTGCCGAAATTTATTAAGATTGTCTAGTTAGTAGCATTCTGGGTCCCTTCTGGACTGGGGTGTTACAGTTGGTATCAGAGCGGGCTGTAGGTCCGTGGTGACTAGATTATAAAAAAAATTGCTAATGTTAATCAACTTAAAAGTTTGACACCTTTGGTGCATGAGGATGGGGATGGGCCAATCATTGCATTTACGTTTCCGTTATATCGTTTTGATTATTGCTGATATGGATTGAGTTTGGCTTCCTATTAACTAATTATTATGATTATTATGAGCGGGATTAGTCGTTGTTGAGAGGTTAAGGTCGTGGTTGTGACCCTGGGCTTTACCATGTTACACCACCGTTCGTGGAGTGGGAATAGAGAAGTGCTACCCCGGATATCTTAGTACAGGTGACGATAGCGAGAACCGTTAGAAGAGTTGTTCTCTTCCTTGAATTTGAATTTGGTCAACTCTTATCCGGTTGCGATTGTTGGGTTGCTTTGAAATTATTGGTGTGTTTCCATTGGTTTAATTTGTCCCGTAAATCAATTATTGTTTTTCCCAACTGTTGAGTTATTCTCGCGATTGGTGAACTTTGCTAATTGTCAAGATTGACTTTTGTAGGGGAGTTTTGTTTTTTCTTTTTGAAAAGCTTGACCTATTTATTCGCTTGATGTTTTTGGTTAATGAAAGTTTCCTTTTGCAAGTCCTTTAGTTCATGAAGGCTTTGACTCAACGTATCTATCTTGGGTATTTTGAGCGTTGAATATTAATGGTTGTGTTATGAGTTTCAAGTTGAGTCCGCAGTGTGTGCATGACCGATCTTAACTAAGGTCCTTATCAAGGAAAGTTGAATAAATGGAGGTTGTCCTCTAGTGGTTCTTGATGAGCTGTGACTATGAGTATGACAATATTTAGTTGGAATCAATAGAGTTATTAAGAGGTGTGGTATTTTGATGGTTTGGTCTGATCGTTAGGATTGTGGAATCAGGTAGATTTATTGGATAGCATGGAATAATGTATCTCTATGTATTAGCCTACCCATTAGTGATGGTTATGTTAAGAATGTGTTTGAACGATGCTTTAGAGGATATCAAATTTGAAAATTTTCGTAAATTGGTTACTTGATGATCATACATAATTGCTAGATTGAAACATGTATATTAGATTAGACGAACGTTGAGGTAGCATGTGTGAAACCCTGTTGTACAGGCGATGAGATTATTAAATGTTGACTTTGTGTTTATAGATGGTTATGTGACTACAAACAGAAGTAGGACCCTATTTGTATACATGATACATACAATTGACAATTGTTAATGACAGTTGGAGCGGGTGTGAGTAACACTAATGGTTGAGTGGATGAATGAGTAAGTGGCCTCTGATAGTGTGCTTTGCGAAAGTATCATTTGATAGTATGAACTAGTTAAAATAGGTTTGTTTCAACCTTGTGGCTTGTGTTTCTTTTGGAGAAATTTATGATGGGATAAGAGGTTATGATGAGTCTCGCTAAGAGTGTATTATTACATTACTAATGTGATATCCCGGAAAGAAATTGAAAGTTTTGTCGAGTGCTTAGCAAGTATTCATGAAAGACCTTAATAGAAAAGCCATTTTGACTGTTGTCCTAGTGGATAATAATATGAAAATTGCCTTTAAATGGTTGCTTGATGGTCTCATATTTGCTAGTGGGAACGTAGATAGTAAAAGGACCATAAATTCTTCTATGATGGTATAATACGTTAAATGTCTATGATAACCGCTAGATTGGAAGTTGTGTACAAAATGAGTGTGAGCATTGCTAATAGGTGAAGGGTTGAAAAAAAATGATTTATTCATGTGTGTCTCATGAGGAATGTGACTTGTGGCTACATGCCCTTGTTTAAAGAGTTGATGATAAAGATTCTTGTTAATAGTTTATTATTCCTGATGTGAATAAGATTGTCCATAAAGGGTTCTGACTTGTGGGAGTGGTGATGATTCTTTCAGAAAGAAGGTAATTTGACCACCTCCCATAATATCGGTTAAATGGAAAGTTTGGAGTTTCGCATTTGTGAGCTTTTGGGAGTTCGTGCCTAGTGTGGTGACTGAAATTGTTTTCTCTGTTAAGGAGAAGAGGAAAAAGGGGTGTACCATAGGTATTTAAGGTTGGACTTCAAGATTGTAACCTGTAACTTTTCTTTCATTGTCGCTTAAGTGTTTCTTGAGCTTCAAATGCAGTGTTTTAATGTGATTTATTGTTGTTCGAAACTCCCCTCTTGTGAACTTGTGCCCGCAATTGTGTCTCATCTTTTGTTTTTGTTTTTCAAGATCAACGCTATTTGACTATTTCTCTTGGGTCTCGTGCTCACTGTGAGGAGTAGTGTTTCGTCGTGTGTTAAAACTTGTGTTTTCTTGCTCTTTCCTGTTGAGGAAAGATTATCCGACTTGGGTTGCAAGGCCTTATAGAGTGAAATGTGGCGATTGGTTGGTGGTGGTCAAGTAAATGATCGTAGTGAGAAATATGGGATCCAAGCTAGTTGAAGATCAGTAGAAAGTGATTTGGTTTTGTCCTATAACTCTTGGAAAAGAAGTGGATTTAAATGGAAAGATTGTCGTTGAAATAAAATAGATTAGTGTTACAACTAGTGGAACCTATAGCGAATTATAATCAAAGAATCCTCAATCATGTTGGAATGTTGGGATTATCAAAAGTTTGGAAGCTTGATCAATGTGTTATAGTATCGCGATTGGGTAATTTTGCAAGGTTGCGTAGGTGATCTCTGACGGTGTAGTTTAATGAGAGTAGGATTAGCGAAGTAATTCAATCGTAATGTCAATTGGTGGAATAGTAGGTAAGGTTGAGATGTTGGCGGTATGCCACGGTTTTAGTGAGTAACCTTCGGGAGATAGAATTCTTCTAAAAGATTATTTGGTCAATATATATATATATATATATATATATATTACATGTGGATGATAATGTGTGAGTATGTTTAGAGTGTGGAATTTTAGGAGTGAATCGAGGATTTCTCGATCTTTTATACAAAGTTAGTCGTATGAGTCTTGGAGATTGAATTAGGGCTTTGCATTTTATGCTAGAATCTTGGTTGCCATGATTATGTGTAAAAATAGTAGAATAAGAGTGGATTCCGAGTAGTGGAATGATCATTGATAGTATCCTTTGGGGCTAGTATATGAGAGTGTGGGATGTGAATTTTAAATTGCTCATCCTTAACGGATTATGGGATGTGATGGTGGGTGAAACCTATATTGAGTTGTGTTGGAAATTATTTTGACAAGTAATTCTTTCGGTAAGGAAATTGGCTAGAGTACGATATTGTAGATTGGAGGAGTTTCCCTGCACAAGTGTGGATTTTGTGTTCGGTAGAGCATATGTTTGAGGTTGCCAATTTAAGAGAAATGAGTTAATGCGTTATGCGATGATTTGGGGTCTTATGATTTAAGAGAAAGTTAAAATCTTAAAAGAAAAATTATGGGAAAGAGTGTGATCTTGAATAGTGAAATATTTTCTTAGTTCTTATTTGAACTATGTGTTTATGACGGATATCAATTTCAAATTGAGTTGGTTCTTGCCGGGATATGTGGTTCTTCTGATTGAAAAAGGGTTAATCTGTTTATTCGAGTGATTTCACCTTTGGCCTATGTGGCATTTATTTCTAAACTGCCTAGTTGGAATGTGAAAAGGGTTTTCTTGGGGATCTTCGATTTTGGACTTGAGTGTTTTTGAGGGAAGTTGGAATTGCATTGTGAATCCTTTGTTTTCAGTAGAATCTGGTTATTAGAGTTGATTAAAATAAGTTGTGTTGTGCGTCCACGCTAACGAAGACCCTCCTAGTTAGGATAAAGAGGTCGACTGAAGATAGAACGAGCGTTCCATATGCTTGTGCACAAATTCTGTGGTTTGGTACCAAAGGGCTAGGACCGTATTGAGTCCATGCGTGGAGTATGCATCGTCATGTTTGTTCCGATGATGGCGAGCACCGAGAGGTCCAAGTTTGAAGTTTGCGGGAGCCACCGACCTTTCCATATCATCCGTGCATTGTTAGAGAGGTCGGGCGAGTATTGAGGCACCGATCGTTGGTTTGTGTCAAGGTGCTTTTGTCCCAATAGTCCACAGAGGCGACTTGGGAATTGGGGTTTCACATGCGTGAGCTTTATCCACTTCGTTATAGCGGTTATCTGCTTACTAAAGTTAAGTTCTATTCGCGGTTTACTTTCGTTTATTTCTACGGTTAGAATTCGAGGACTAATTCTGTTTAAGGGGTAGAGTGTAATACCCCAAATCTAGTTTTGGTGAGAATAATTAAAAGAGGAAAATGACCAATTAGAAAATACAATTAGCAGCAGTTTGAGGGTTTTTCAGTAAGGTTGGACAACCTGGGCCAAGGCTTCAAGCCCACTTGAATTCAGCCCATTGGTGGGGTGGTGGCCGGCCATATGGGGGCAAACCCTAGGCGCCTCCACCCCTCCCTTGGCCGCCACTTCCCCTTCTCCCTTTTGCGCCCCTCCTCCTCCCCTCTCCCTTGCGCAGCCTCTCCTCCCCTCTTCCTTGGTTGAGCCACCTCCCCGGCAGCTCCTCCTGCGATCTTCAAGGGTATCAAAGAGGTTTCTTCGCTGTTCTTTTGGTTTTAGATGCGTTTACGGTTTCTTTTAGCAGATCGTTTAATTTTGCTGCTAGATTGCTTTTCTGTCCAGTTTAGTGCGCGGCAATTTTCGCATCCTTAGAATCATAATTTGGGAATCCCGTCTCCTAGAGAAGTGTGGAAATTGTTCTTAGCTTTCAGTGGCCGCCAAGAACACCGGATTCCGACATTCGAGTTAAAAGTTATGTTATTTTTAGTGTTTACTGTCCAGAATCCTGACGAGAATCTGCAGTCATCTTGTTTAATAAATAATAAATTGTTAAGTGCCGAATTAGAACTTGGGATCTCCTAGAGAGTTGTAGGTTATCTCGTTACCTTTCATTTCCGACAAGAATCACATCATTTGGACCTTTGTAGCAAAAGTTATGATTTTTCTTAGGGAGTCTGTGCTGTGGAATGGTGGTTGGTCTGACAGGTTTTAGTGTTTCGACTTAAGCGTGTATTTAGAGGAAAAATCAGAGGGGTTCACCATAATGAAAAATGTAGATAATACTTCCAGCTTTCAGGAAAACTAAAGATCATGAAATTCGGATGAACGTAGAGAAAGTTATGATAATTTCATCGTTGCTGTCCAGAGACCCGACGCGACAATTGATACTTTGTTGTTTGGTTTGGTAGGGCTAGTAAAGGACCGAATCAGAGAACCCCACCAACTAGGTTTAGAAGGGGAATTCAATAACCTTTTCATATTGTCCAAGATCAATCCATTTGGATTCCTGTACATTTAGTTATGATTTTTCGAAGGGGGCTGTTCTCTGGAAAAGAAATCTGACCGCTAGCAATAAGAGTTGGGGATCGCGTTTAGTGGACGATGTGCTCATTTTGTGTTTATGGTTTTGTTATTAGACTTATATGGTAGCCTTAGCATGTCTCAATTGTATGTCCAGGTGTGGGTTTGGCTCCGGGAGCAGTACCTTATCCTCGACATCCACCTTCGCACGGTTGAGGCAAGTGCATTGTTTGTTAAATGGGTGTGATTGATTAGCTATGTCTGTGTGCTTTTTGATATAAGGTTGCATAGCAAGATGGTTTACTTGATGATTGTTTAAGTATGGTGATTGCTCAAATTATGCTTATGCTTTACTGTGGTACAATGTTGTTGTCTTTTGATAAGATTGATAATGAATAAGAGATGAGCATATGCATATTGAGAACATGTTGTGGCTTGGTCACGCGGTGACCAAGCATGTTTCCCTTTGAGATTCCCGTCATGAATGTGACGGGCCCGAGATCCTCACTGCGTGGAGTGTGGGCTTGAGGTCCCCGTTACTTGCGGAGTAACGGGCAATTGGTCCCTGTGCGTGCGCGCACAGGCATGGGTATGCGGCGACGGTTGCATACTCTGCATTACCGGTGTAATGCACACATAAAGTTAAAGATAAAGGATCCTTGAGCATTGCATTTGCATATGAGATGTTCTATTGTTGATCTCCTTTACGTGGATGCTGATGTTATGGTTTCTTTATGTACTTGCTGAGTCTATGGACTCACTCTTGCTTTATTGTTGTTTTAGGTACCGAGCCAAGAACGACATGCATGGGGAAGTAGGCGCTAGTCACACACATGTCACACGAACTAAATAAAGATGAATGATCTTGAGCGTGATTGATTTTAGTAAATGCAAAGATTATTATGTTTTGTCTCATGCAATGGATTAAATGTAATAATGATGAGTAGTGTAACTTCATATCTCTCTAGTTATGTTAAATACTTAGCATGTCTTTGATTATCTTTTGATGTCTTTGGATGAAAGTTTTAGTTAATATTTGATTAATCTGTGTGTTGGAACCTTCGTGTAATTAACTTTACAATGGAGGTTCTGCCGAAATTTATTAAGATTGTCTAGTTAGTAGCATTCTGGGTCCCTTCTGGACTGGGGTGTTACACCATCCTCCTCTCCCCCTTGCGCCCTTTCTCCCCCTGCTCCTAGGAGCCGCCCCCATCCTCCCTGGTTGCTGGTCCCTGCTGGTTTGCCTCCCCAACCTGCCTTCGGACCTTCTCCCGCTGCCGGTTGCGCAAGGATTTGAGGAGGACAGGACCTTGCTTGGGGCAAAGGAGGTGAGAAGGAGGGAGATCATCTTCTCCGAGGATCTTCCGCCTACTTCCTGGTTGCTGCAAAGGTATCGGATGCCGACCCTCGTCTTTTGATTAGTGGTAGAGGCGATTTGATTCATATTTGGTTAGAACGTATTGCTGCGAGCAGAAATTCGGTTCTGTCCAGATTGTTGCGTGGACTTTTTCGTGATGTTAGAGGCCGAATCTGAGTTTTCCATCTCCTAGAGATATGTAGGTTTTGTTCTTAGATTTCGGTGGCCGCCAAGAACATTGAATTCCGATATGCGGATCAAAAGTTATGGTAGTTTTCGTCTCTGCTGTCCAGAATCCTGACGAGAATAAACTGTCAGTTTTGTCTTTTAATTTTGGATGTGTTAATGGAAAATTCAGGGCTTCCACACAACTAGGTTATTGTAGGACTTGGTCTTAGCTTTTGATATTGTTAAAGAATGCCCAATTCGTAATTGTAGATTAAAAGTTATGGCCGTTTCAATTCTGCTGTTCTAATTGCTTAGTCAGATTCTGTTCTGTTGTTCGTTTGATAGTTAGCAATTTAATTTGGCCGAATTGGGTTATCTCGTCAACTACAAAGTTGTAGATATATTTGTTAAGCTCGTGTAGGATCTGGGCTCACCTCGTTTGGGGTCTCAGGTCATTAGTTTTGGCACTTTTCGTGCTGCTGTCCAGAAAATTGCCAGAAGTTCGGACAGACAGGGTTTGTTGGTCTTGGGGAGTTTGATACATTTAGAATTCGAGAGTTCCATCAACTAGGTTGTTGTAGATAATTGTATTAAATTTCAATCAAGCCTGAGAACACCCCTTTTTGAGTTGTAGATCGAAAGTTATGCTATTTATTCCGCTGCTGTCCGTATAGACTTTCTGCTAGAGTGTGGGTTAATTCAAGCGGCGGGTGTCATCTAGATGGTGGGATTGGGGTTATAAGTTAGTGTGATGCGAGTAGTTTCTTGATGACTTGGTTCTTATTGAGTAACTTTGGTGTAGGGGGTGAGGCACCAAGGTTAGCGGCTTCTTCGTTGCCTTCCAATGCACCGCTACGCTAAAGGCAAGTACAGTGACTTATGTGTGGTTTGTAAACCCCGGATGCTTGTTGATTGGTATAGTGTTATGTTAATGTGTGAGAAGCTTAAACGTTCATGTGCCATCCACGGGAGTGGAATGTTATGATGACCATGTTCATTATGTATGTTTTTCTTATGAGTAGAGATGGTATCTTCCATTGTTCATAAATTTATTCATGCAATCATGTTCATGTTCCGTCCACGGGAGTGGAGCTCCACGGGAGTGGAGTCTAAAGTCCCATCAATTCCAGAATGGGCAAGTGAAGTCCCTCCATTCCAATGTGGGCAGTTTTGGACACCCGTATGAAACGTTCTTCATACGGTATTTGGATCCTCGTATTTCGATAAATACGGGCTTAGGTGAACACCGACGGTGTGTCACTTGCTATACCGTATAAGCTTGAGTGCATCCATTCAGTTCATGGCATTCATGCATTACGATTCTATCTTTCAGATATTTCTTATGTGCCATGTCCCTACTTGTAATATGTTCTTGTAATCGTTGTACTTGCTGAGTCCCGGACTCACTCTGCTTTCTTTATTTTGTTTTAGGTGGCCATTGATGATGATTCTAGCGGGAGGGAGTAGACATGCACTAAACACTCATCACCTTATTTCTGTTTGAATAAAAGATCTTGGATGAATCTCTCTATTTGATTAGAGTTAAACTGTATTAATTGAGGTGTTATGTAGATGAAGCCTCCTGGTTGGTTATGGATATTTATTTTTCCGCTGTGGAACTTGCCTTGCTTAAGTTCTTATTATTTGAACGATTATGCCTTATGTGAGATACATCTTTCTTTCGTTATAACTTGGAGTATTGCTTCAATTCTCATGATTATGAATGAATGTTAGAGTCTTTAGGTAACATTTTGGCTTCTGGATAGCCAGGGTGTTATAAGAAGATAAAAGTTCAACTGACCAAATGACTCAAGAACATTTCTAACTGCTGCTATACAAAGACAAAAAGTCTGTTGACAAACTAAAAAAACATTCAGGCTACTGTTCAGGCAACCTACAACAGAACATTAACTGAGATTGAGGTGTTGTCAACACATTTTCTCTCTTGAAATCATAGGTACAAAAAATAAGTAGTTTGAGTAAACTAACGGTTAATCAAAAGGGCTAGCAGCAAATGGATTCAATTGTTCATCAAAATTAGTGACTGCTTTAACTAAGCCGACCAAGATTTTCCTAATGAAAGCAGTACAGTAAATGTCGGTTGTTCCGACACAGAGGCGCATCGCAGAGCCGGCCGTCGCGAAGCCCGCCGGCGGTGCACTGGGCCCAGAGATAGCTAAAATGGAAAGCTTGGGCTCGTGGCTACCTTCAGGAGGTGTCGTCGCAGCAGAGGGGCACGGTGGCGCGCCGGCGGTGGAGTTGAGCGGAGGAGGTAGCTCGGGCGTCGACGTCGTGGGCACGTGAAGCTGATCCAACTCAGGAAAGGCACCTGGATTTGAGCTCCTGGGGTGCTACGACACGGTAGAAGCTCGGCACAGGAGCCGACGGTCACTGGCGCCGCTCCGGTGACCACAGAGCCCAGCGGCGGGTCTCCTACCATGCCGGCGAAACGAAACGGATGGGGAGGCGTTGGGAGGTGTAAGACAATGAAATGTGGGGAAAGCAAGGAAGCTCACCAAGCTATTGGACTCGTCGGAGAAGCTCGGAAAACCAGGTGGCGAAGCTTCACGGTGGTGACGCCCGCCGAAGGGGAAAGTGACGCCCGCGTTCCCGTCGGCTCGGTGGACGGCGAGGCTCCGGTCCGGTGAAAAAGAAGACGGCGACGAGTGAGGAGCACGAAGGAGGGGTCCTTGGCCCGAGAGGAGCAACGGTGGGGGTTCTCTCACCTCCTTCTTCTCGTCGGGCAGAGAGGGAGAAATGGGGTGACGTGAGGGGAAAGATGGTGACAGAGGGTGGTCAGGGCAGGTATTAGAGGCTCAGGTGGTCCTCATGGCGCGATGGCAGTGGCCAAGGTGGGCGGTGGAGTCAGGACCTCAATCGAGCGGCTGCATATGCATGCACAGTGATGAACGGTGAGATCAAGTGAGGGGAGGAGGGTGATGACAGGTGGGCCCTGGAGGTAAGTGACTCAGAGGTGTTGTTCAGACTGGCCGAATGGGTAAGCTACTCCGTTCAGTAGGTCCAAACATGAACTGGTTGGGTCAGACCAAAAGGTCGGGTCCGACTTGAGTCCAACAAGGTTGACTGTTTTGAATTCAACCAAAAAGACTTTGACTAGGCCACTAAAAATAGCAATAAATTTTGTAAAATCCTGAAATAAATCCAGGTGGTTCCTGGGAAGGTCTAGTGTTCATAAAAATTATTAAATCTTACTTTTCATGATATATTTTGTATAGTTTTAATTCATCCTAAAGTAGGTCTTTGTATTGTGTTTGAAATTTCTGAGGGTTTAAATAAGTTCCAAAAATTTGGTAAAAATTATATTTATTCATGGTAATTATTATATTATTTGAATAAATTGTTTCAGATGATGATCAAATGTATTTGTTCCTATTTTTATTTGGAGTTTAAATTTGAAGAGTATGTTTAATCTTTGATTTAGATTTTCCAAGTGCAATAAATGATGCAAATGATTCCAAAATGTCATGCATGCTGATAAGATGCATACCAAATCTCATTAATTAAATTGGGGATGTTACACAAAGTAATCATCCCATGTCAACGCAGGGCGAGTATTAAAGGTTCTACCCTGCTCATCCTTGTCCTCTATAACACCTGGGTACTCATGTCTAAGAATAACTCCAAGTTGTGCTTGATATGTGTAGTCTTTTTGGGGTATATAATTGGCATACTTGAATTGCCTACAATACAGGAATTAAGCATGACATTTGTATGTATTGCTTCTTATCAAGAAAAAAACAAAACAACACTTCTTTATGGTCAAGTGCACATGTCTATACTTACTTGTTGCCATTAGGTCTCAAGGCAATCTTCCTAGCACGTGAAGACATCTTCAATTGAGTTCCCGACTTCTTCTTCCTTCCCCTTTTTATAGCACGTCCATTGACTTCACTAGTGGAATGATCACTGCTCCTTTGAGAGCCATTGCCATTGCAGCTAGTGCCACCAGCAATAATCCTTTATGAGCATTCACATTGTTGTTGGTACCAGCGATACTACTCCTTTGGGAGGCATTTCCTCCATGTTGCTAACCTCCACGTCGTTTGGAGGGAATATGATTCATATCCTGCATAGTTACAATCTGAAATTAGTGTAATTAAAGGATATACATAGCATGAAAACGAGTGTAATTAAAGGATCAGTTGTTAGAACAACATAGAACATGACGTGGTTTATGATATAACTCCTACGTAAGACAAGAACAAGGTTGGTCCAACATAACATTGCGTTTGCAAAAAAAGGACATAATTTTGAGTACTCAAAGTGCAATAGTGCAACAAAAGGACATAATTTTGAGTACTCATAGTGCAAAAGGACAAGAAGCCTCAGGTTAGTGATGTCGCTAGTGTCTTCCTCATCGTGGTAGCACTGGCGGCAAGCTCCAGGATGGTGCTTCCACTGCTGCTGAAAACCAAAATGCCAGGAAAGGGGGAGCGAGGGAGAGCCGAGGGTGCGGACACAGGCGTGGGCCGATGGCAGGAAGGGCCGGGCCCAGGGAGGCGGCGCCAGGGGAGAGAGAGAGGCTGGAGGGGAGAGAGAGGCGCCGGGGATGTGTGTGGAGCTAGCTAGGGATTTTGATGGGAGGAAGCAGCTTTGACTGCTAGCTGGGCAGTGCGCACAGGGCGGTATTTTATTTTCCATGGGCGCGTGATGAAAAATTTTTGCACGCGAACGGAAGCTTTCATGCAAGAAAACCCAAACAATTAACCTGACGGGCATAACCGTGAGGAAATTTTTTTGTTGAGAGTTTTATTATAACCGTCACCAAAATAATAAACCTTATCACTGCACAAGGTTGTCCCGTTTGGTCTTGTCAATGCGCAAAGTTGCCCCGTCTGGTCTTGTCACTGCGCAAAACTACCCCGTCTGATCTTGTCACTACGCAAGGTTGTCTTCTTTGGTCTTCTCACTGCGCAAAGCTGGCCCGTTTGGTCTTGTCACTGCGCAAGGCTGTCTCCATGGGTCTTGTCACTACGCAAAGCTGCCCCGTCTGGTCTAGTCACCGCGCAAAGCTATCCCGTCTAATATTGTCACTGCACAAGGCTGTCTCCTTTGGTCTTCTCACTGCGCAAAGCTGGCCCGTTTGGTCTTGTCAATACACAAGGCTGTCTCTTTTGGTCTTGTCACTGTGCAAAGCTGCCCCGTCTGGTCTTTGTCATCTGCAAGCTAACACATACCATGGCAGATGCCCTCCAAACCGTAGGAAGAAAGACCACTAGACCCTCCCCCGGCGGGCTATAAAATGCATGCCCCACACTCTGAAAGTAGGACCACTAGACCCTCCAAACCGTAGGAAGAAGGACCTTCTCTATCGTACAGTAACATACCATGGCAGATGCTGAGGGACCAGTCCAACCCGGGTCGCCGAAGCAAGACCTTCCCCTCGAAAGGAGGGAGGACTTCGGCCCTAACCACCGCTTAATGTCGAACAAGCGTGCTCAACCGGTATGACCAAAATGCGGACACAGGGAGGACGCTATCGTGCAGGTCTTGGACGGCTCTTTCGATGGAGAACGACGTTTCTTCCGATGTCCACACTCTAGGGTACAATTAGCAAATAGTTTGCTTTATGTTAATGCTAATAGAGCTTCCATGTTAACCCTCCATTCCAGCAGATGGCGAAATGCGACTTTGTCTGCTAGATCGATCCTCCCCATGAACGAAATGTTGTGATGTACGTGGATACATTGTGGAACCGAATCTTTGAGTTGGAGGCATGGATTGACAATCTCAACGAGGAAAATGATGACCTCCGTCAACAGATGCGGCAGGAGAGGGGCAATGAGGAGGTCGTGAACAAAGGAAGTTCCTATGATCCCACATGCAGCTACACGAACCTAAGCTGCATATGTGCGTGCTACTACAATGACGGCCAGCCACGTCCAAGGCGCCCCCTGTACAACACTCTATGTGCGTAGCACGAGACACCTTCTACCATTAGGCACGACTGGAGAAGCTTGTACCTGAGTACTCTCCCCTTCTGTACACAATTTTGTTCAATCTCGTAAAGCATGTAACTGAATGATCGATGCGTCATTGCGGTTGCCTTTTATAGAGTAGATTGTTGCATCGATGTGTCGCATGCATTAAGCTATAGGCATCAATATGCATTGAACAAACGTGCATTGTACGAACGAGTACACATAAGAACGCAAAAGTATTACAGGCATCACACATTAAGTACAAAATTTAAGTATCACATAATGAAAAAAGTATTACATGCATCACACATTAAGGCACAATTTGTTGCATCAAGCTATTTTCCAACCTACCAAGATCTCGGGGTTGAGATCTTTTGTAGGGGGGGAGGTTTTTCATATCCCCAAATTAATAAAGAGGATTACTATGCATCTCATGAGCATGCATCATTATTTTGAAGCAATTACATTATATATTGCACTTGGAAAATGTCAAACAATTATTGAACATACACTTTAAAAATTGAACTTCAAAAGAAAAATCAAAACAAATGCTACTGAAGTTCACCTGGAAATAATTTAGTAAAGTACTAGAATCATTATCATGAATTAATATAATTTTTCCCACATTTTTGGGATTGGTTTCAAAGCTCAGAAAATTCACACACAATTTAATGACCTACACTAAGTTTGAATTTCAATTATACAAATTATATCATGAACAGTGGGGTTCAATAATTTTTATTTATACTTGACCTTCCCAGGAACCCCTCTGAATCATTTCACATTTTTAGGAAATTATTTGCTATATTTAGTAGCTCAGTCAAACTAGGAACAATAGAATTCAAAAATCAGTCAAAGTTGGCACTGTTCCTTGGGCTCAAGTCAGTCCGCACACTTGACTCAGCCCAACCCCCTAACTGCACCGTTCATGAACCGTAGCCACTCAGGTCAGTCTGAATGTTTGGACACACGAGATCGACCGTCCAATCTAGAATCAACGGCCCAGGTCTCGCAACCTTCGGACGGTCCAAACGTTCCTTTTGATCTAAGCCGTCCAGTCCAGATTCAACGGCCCAGATTACATAACCCTTCAGGCGGTCCGAACGTTCCTTTTGATCTAAGCCATCCAGTCCAGATCAAACGGCTCACACCGAACCACTTAATCGTACTCTCGCACGCGCGTGTGTTTCGCTGACGAAGCGAGCCCGCGTTGTCAGCGCCTTCTTCAACCTCGCATGTCAGTACACAATTTAATCGGTTGGATAAATAAAAAATGAGTTATAAAATCCGAAAGTCATTATTTACACACTCAAAATTGTAGTAAACTTCTAAAATGCATAACTATTTTATTTTAACTCCAAAAACAGTGAAACCAATTTTGATAATTTTGATTTTTAATGAACTTTATTATAAAATTGTTTCAAACCATGTGTATGTACCAGAGAGTATTATTTTGGAAATTTATCCATTAACTCCATTGGTTTTACAAAAGAAAAGGCTGCTAACTTTAGAAATTTGTAACTAAATCATAAAAATTATTGCGATAATTTGAATTATACAAATTATATCATAAAAACTCCAGATTGGTTCATCCATCCAAAAGACATCTAAAGTCAAGTACCACATACAAAAGTCACAAAAGTACTCATTTTCATTACATTCAAGTTCAGCTAGTCAAAAGAACTACAAGAGATCACTAAAAGTTACATAATGGCAGCATGGTTGTCCAGCTCCAAACATCAAACAAACATGTACAAACTACACAAGGTATTTTACAAGAAACAATTCAAGCACAACAACAAGAAATTTAGAAATCATTTGGATCATAAGTTGGAGGTTGAAGCTCCTCATCTTCATCCTCCTCATCTTCATCCTCATCATATTCATATTCATCTTCATCTTCAACAATTCCTTTTTGAGGATCAACATTCTGGTGTTGCAAAATTTCCAAATCTTTTGGATTTTTTATTTTGTCTGAGATCAATGGAAGTGTAATTTCGAAGTCATTCCCTAAGTCGATGACAAAGGTGCCATACAAACCATCCTCCTGATAAAACTCCATTTGTTCTATTGGTCCTTCAGGAGGGTTGAAACCACCATCAGTGCTATTTGGAGGAATATATCCATGTGGGGCTACATCATATGCAACCCACCATTCTAATATATCCAGTCTAGTCTTACAAGGGTATGGTAGGTAATAGACTTGTGTAACTTGACTTGTCATGACAAATGGATCAAAATTTGAAAGCCTAGATGTGTGATTGACCTCTATCAAGCCCAAATTTTCAGTTCGCCTAACTCCATTTGGTGTTGGATCAAACCAATGGCAATCAAATAAAACCAGCTCAAGACGCATGCTGCCTTCCCAAGTAATTTTTATGATGTCTTCCAAGACACCATAATGCTCCAACACATTGTTGTTCTCGTCAACACTAGACACACAAACACAACTGTTAGTTGTAGTCAGTCCAGATTTCCCGCTCTCATACTTTGATGAGCGAAATCTGTATCCATTCACATCATGGCATCCATAAGTGGCAACTCTTGTATGAAAACCATAAGACATTTGGCGTAAGGTCAGCACATACACGAAGTAATCATCCATCTCTGGCACATTTGTCAATATGTACAAGAAAGCAACCTCTTTGGCACATTTGACAATATGTACAAGAAAGCAACATTGTACTCTTCTGTTGTGAGATCACAACAGCCACAAGGGCTAATGCATCGACCTGGGTATTGAAATATGACGAGGTCACATGAACTTTGAAATGTGGAGGCACTATCATCGTACCAAGGTGTCTTGTTTCTAATTGACCGAACTTTAGTGTTAAAATACAGTGATAGAAAATTTGTAGCATCCTCAACTAGGTAAGTCTCAACAATATAACTCTCAACTCGAGCCTTATTCCGCACTTTCTTCCTAATTTTTTGAATGTACCTACATGGAGTAGACCAATTAATTACATATATCATTAGGCTAGAAAGATAAAATAGTGGTATTACTTATTTTACCTCTCATGTGGGTACATCCAGCGGGCCAGGACAAGGCCTCCTAGTAGAGCCTCATAAGGAAGATGTATGATTAGATGTTGCATAGGATTAAAGAACTCAGGAGGAAATATTTTCTCTAGTTTGCATAGAAGCACAGCAACATTCCATTGTAGTGAGGCTATGTCATCCTTGCTAATCTCTTTAGCACACAACTTTCTATAGAAAAAACTGAGCTCAGCCAAACATAGCCATATATTTTCAAGAAGAAAGCCACGGAATGCAACTGGTAGCAAACGTTCCATGAATATATGGAAGTCATGACTTTTGAGGTCAAATATCTTCCTTTGTAGAAGGTTAACACCTCACCTAATATTGGATGCATATCCATCGGGAAACTTCAATGTTTGAAACCACTTAAGGATGGTTGTCTTGTCATTATTATTGATGCAAAAAGGTGCCCTAGGCTTGTGCCACTTCCCATTGTTCTTCAGCTCCAAGTGCAGTGAAGGACGGTGACAAATCTCAGCTAAATCTTGTCTGGCCTTCACATTATCCTTGGTCTTATCGGGTATGTCAAAGCATGTGTTCCATATAGCTTCAGCTACATTTTTCTTATTGTGCATCACATCAATGTTGTGTTGAAGCTTTAATTTATTGAAGTATGGAAGTTGCCAAAAGCAGCTTTTGTGGGTCCAATGGTGAAGTTTACCAAAGTTTTCCGTATCACCTACAAACTTGTATATTTGGGCTTCGACTTCCTCTCCCCTTAAATGCCTAGGTGCCTCCTCAAGCACTACTATGTTCTTTCGAAATGCATTACCTTGGGTTCTGAATTCATGGTCTCTAGGTAGGAAGCATCTATGACAATCAAACCAGCAAGCCTTGCGACTATTACGGAGTTGAAATGCTTTACCGTCACACAAGCATTCTGGACATGCAAACGAACCATGTGTGCTCCAACCAGCAAACATACCATATGCAGGGAAATCATGAACTGACCATAGATATACTCCCCGCATTGTAAAGTTTTGCTTAAGTAAAGCATCCCATGTTTGTACCCCCTCTCACAACTTGATAAGTTCGTCAACTAAAGGTTGCATTAGAATATTTAATTTTTCCCAAGATGTTTAGGGCCAGGGATAACAAGGCCAAGGAATATGTACTCCGGCTTCAAGAGCATGCACGGCAAAATATTTAATAGAGCCACAAACACTAGCCAACATGAGTAAGGAGCAGCACCCAAACTAAATGGTGTGAAATCATCAGTTTCTATAGCAAGACGCACATTTCTAGGATCACTTGCAAAGTTTGGGAAGTCTTCGTCAAATTGTTGCCAAGCTTCCCCATCACATGGGTGCACCATCTTTCAAGACTGACTATGTGACCGCATTAGCTTTGCTGTCTCCTTTTGTGCATACTACCTTTGTAGTCTATCTACAATGGGGAGGTATCGTAATACTTTACGTGGGACTTTATTATGGCCTACCTCGTAGTGAGAGGTATCACATAAGTCACACTTGTCTTTATGCTCATTTTCTTTCCAGTAAAGCATGCAGTTATTATAGCACACATCAATTTTTACATATGGCATTCTGAGACCCTCTAACAACTTTTTTGAATGGTAAAAGTCCTCGAACAACTTAGATTCTGGAAACAACAGTTCATGAATTATCTGTAATACATCGTCATGTGTGCAATTGACATATTGTACTGTGACTTCATAGCTAGCAAACGAGCGACGGCAGATAGACTTGAGTGTGTTGTGTTCTCATGGACTAGTTCGTCAGCGCTAGCGACCATTCTATAGAAAGCCTAGGCAGAGGCCGTTGGCTCCTCATCAATTCCAAGTGGATGGTCACCGCCTAGGTCCATCAACAGATTGTCCATCCGGTTACATTTATTGATTTCCTCGTGATCTATTGAAGGGTCGTGTCCATCATGTGTTGTCCATGTTTGATAGTTCGACCTAAACCCATATTTACTCAAGTGCAACTCTATAATATGCCTGTTGTCCCTAAAATACTTCCTGCATTTTGCACATGGACACTTAATGGTGTCACCTTCAACTACCCTAGGATTTGAGAATGCATGACCTAAGAACTGTGTAGTTTATTCAATCCATTCATTTGAGGGAGCTTTACCACACTGCTAGCCACTTGTAACATCCCAATTTTCTGAGTTTAAAAATCTTTTAATAGTTAGTAGGGAGAAAATTCACCATTTGGATTTATTTGATTTTAAATTCAAAAGCTTAATATTGGACCTTGCAATCAAAAACATTTAATATGAATAATTCCAACATGAACAATAGTCAAAACTATTTTATTTGGGTTCTATGTGCTCAGATATATTTTTTAGATTTTTCTAGAATTTTTCTGAGTTCATTTGCTATTTTCTATTGCTTATTTGAATTTCTGGTATTTTCTAAAATAGAAAACCTATTTAAAATCTCGGAAAAACTCTTGGGCCGAAACCCAGCCCAAAACCCCTTGGCCCAACCCTGTCCAGCCCAACCCCCGCGCGCGCGCGAGCCGCCTCTCGCTGACAGGTGGTCCCCGCGTGTCAGCCTCCCTTCTCTCTCTTCGCGGGAGCGCGTTAAACCTCAGCCGTCCGATTCTCCTTGAGCGGTCTGATGGAGTTGTGCTGTTCGGGTGACTCAAACGTCCCATTGATCGTGAGCCGTGCGATCAAGAATGGATGGTCCGATGGCGTTGTGCCTTCCAGGCGACCCGAACGTCCCATTGATTTTGGGCCGTCCGATCAGATCTGGACGGTGACTCTCTTATCCCGATCGTGCACGTGCGTGGGTTTTCACTACCAGGTGGGACCGCCGTCTTCATCTCCGAGTCGGCTTCGTCTCCGCGACGCGCCCGCCTCCGTCCGCCATTGCCGCCTTCTAGAAGCCTCGTCGGACAACGGGACTTCCTAACCAAAGTCTTCTAGATTTTTGTACCAAACTCAATCTCTATCTTCTCCGCATCTTTTGGGATAAAAATCATATCCCGGTTCCGTTTCTATCTCTGTTTTCCTCGCAGGTTCATCTCGGACTCTTTTTAGGGTTTCCGCCGTCGCACGCCTCCCTAGCCTCCCGGACCCTATAAATAGGTCCCTTGGGATCGCATCGACGTCCGCACCAGAACCCCTCAACCTATTGCGCAACTTGAGCCCTAGCGCCGCCGCAATCGGAGTTTTAGGTTTTTGTCACCGCCGGTGTTTTCTTCGTTTTGCGCCATCGTCGACGTCGCCCTGCCCTTGTGGTTTGCGCCGCCAGGTTCGCCGTCGTCCAAGCTACCTCCAGGAGCCCTCGCCGTTGCCGGAACCTCACCGGAACCCCGTCCGACAAAACCGAGCCACTCCGCCGCATAAACCTCGCCGCCGGCCATCTCCGTCGACCTTGACCACCCGGAGTTGGTTCAACAGGTTCGCAATAACCTCAGCTACACGCCGGTACCACTCACCGCCGGCGAATCGCCGCCGTTCGCCGTTGTCATTGGTTCCAAAGCCTCCGCCGCCGTTTAACCGCCGCGTCAGCGCCACCTCGGCGCCCTGTCAGCACCCTCGCCGACGTGTCGCGTGCGTGGCGTCCAGTCAGCGTCCACGTGTACGCGTGTGTGGGCAGTCCACCGACCTCAGATCTAATCGGCTCGGTAGACTTGGTCTACCGTGAGCCATCTCACTGACATGTGAGTCCCACATGTCAGTATTTTCTTTTATTTCTTTTATTTCCGAAATTCCTTCGCTGATGTCGTGCTGGCGCAACAATCCGATTTTTCTTTAGAGAAATAATTCGGAAAATCCAAATTAGGGTTTCTTTTAGATTTGAAACTTCCAGAGGCCATAACTTTTGCATCCTAACTCCGATTGAGCTCATTCAAATTTCTAAATTTGTCTAAATTCGAGCTCTATTTATCTGAGATTTTTATTTAATTTTTGGAGTTTGTTTTGTCTCTGTTATTTATTTGTTTTGTTTGTTTTTGTTTCGTTTGCGAGTAGACGTCGATTCGTCGGGGAATTTTGTGGAAGAAGGAGCACCCCAAGATCAAGACCAGTACATAGACCTTTTCCAAGGCAAGTCATACCTTTGATCATCTTGAACCCAGTTTTCAAATTACTTTGTTTCAAAGTATTGCATTCTATTTTAATTATGTATTTAAATGCTTTGGGCATAGTTATTATCCAATTTGTTATCACCCCTTGACCTTGTATGCCATAATTCCTTATCACCCTAGATTGGTTTGTTAGTTGGTAATATTATAGCACCAACGTGGGTTGGTTAGATGCGAGTACAATTGCTTAGCCATGCTACGAGTCTCACATCTCATGTAAGTTGCAATTATCAAATGTGACTAAGTGACTATAGAACTTTGTGTAAAACTGTGTGCTATGTGTTATTACTTCGTGATGGCATGTGTTGCACTAAAACCAACTGGGTGGTAAAGGATTTGGACCGGGGCAAGTGGTGGAAACTGTGTGATATGGTGGACTATGTGATGGGAATGATAATCTTTGTGATCTAGTTAGAATATGGAAGTCTTGCCTTGGTCAATTAAGGACTTAACTTTGTGCGCCATTGAACTAAGCCTTACTGTACGACCACATGCCTGGTATGGGACGGGCCTAACTTAGTAGGTTATGAATTCTTGGCATTGATTACTCAGGTGGTAGGTTAGGCTATGGGTGTAGGTGTGTACTACAAGGTAGTCGCATCACGGGGCGGTTCGCCGTGTCCCTGTCCAGCGGTGTGTGTTATGCCAAAGCGCTTCGTTTGGGTTGGCATAGCGGTTTGTAAGCACATCGGGAGTGTCAATGTTGAGATGAAGTTTCTGAACCGTTTTGTTATGATTAGTGCTTGCTACACTAGTTGTATCGTGTGGGTAAAGTGTACAACCTCTGCAGAGTGTTAAACAATCTATTCGAATAGCCGCGTCATGATCATAGACATGCTAGGGATTTCACACGAGGGTAGTTTTCATAAAATGTTTGGGATGGAGTGTGTGACTGAATCATATGGCTATGTGAAATAATCTGTTTAGCTGTGTGTCTTTGTGGAAACAACTGTTAAATTAATATTGTCTATTTGTTTTGAATTATGCTTTCAATCTATTATTCGTATTCAATTACAAATGTTGCTTTTATGCAAAAGAACCAGAGAAGCCTTTTTTTGGAATAAGCCTGCATCTATACATTGCATTCTGTGGTATGATTTGCGAGTACGGTTGTGTACTCACGCTTGTTGTAAAACTTGCGCCCAAACCTACAGAAGAGGAGGAGTCTACGCCTGCTTTCGAGGAGGAGTTCGCCGAAGGTTGCTGATCGTTAAGGTCTGGATCCCAGTCGGTTGCCTCTGGTGAATTGGTGGGATCTACGCTGGAGTTATTTCATTCATTCTTTGCTTTATTCTCTGTTAGCCCTGCGTGGCTTAATAAGTGTAAACTCGACCATAAGGTCAAAACCCTTATTTGTTATTCAAACAAATCGTTTACTTTATTTATCGCTTGTGTGGATCGATATTTACCTATGTTAACCCTGTGTGCACTAGCGTGATCCTGGACTAGTGCAGTATAGATAGAGGGTTCCAGAATCGTAATTCTGGGTCCCGACACCACTATACATCCATTCATGGTCTGCCATGAAATAGTTCTGCGTGTGCACAGCATGAATATATCAGGTGTAAAATTATATTTATTAAAACTAGGTATGTTGCATCTGTACTATACGAATATCCTGTAGTGTTTGGCCCAATTTAAGATTAAATGACCATGGCATATTGCAATTTATTAGACAATATTCTGTACTATATATGACCCAGCTGACTAAGCAATATCAATATTATTCTCGCAATTACCAAGATTGGAACATTTGCACATAATTAACAATTTAGCAATCAACAGAAGAGTAGACGGGAGCTTACCAATAACAGTTGTTAGCAAAATAAGGTAGCCTCGGTATGAAGACCTTGAGACTTCCGTCTTTAGTTCCCAAATCTGCTATGGAACGAGGCTTTCTACGTTTGATCAAGCTGTTAGTCGTCTGTTTGCTAAGTGTCTGCAGCGAACCAAGACTTAACATTAGTCTTCTATGCGATATACTTAGTGAGTTATTTAGTGAGTTATCCAACAGAGGCATTCCATTAGCTAACCAAATCTATAGTCCCGTAAGGAAATGACCAACCCCCATAGTTTAATACTCGATTATAATGCGATGAAGTTAAACGCATTATATTACTCATTAAACCAATGCAGTGAACACACTACATAGTGCAACAATCCACATGCATGTGTTGATCCACCACTCCACTTATAGTCAAGGGCAATATTAGTGTTGCCTCACATTGACATTTTTCCTTTAGCCCCAGTTCCTGAATGAATAGAAACACATGATTTCTCTGAAGACAAGAATTGAAACACATATAATTTCTATAGACAAGAGTGCAGAGTTTAGTACTAAAAAGAGTGGAGGTTGCGGGGAGCACAGCCAGACATGGCATGGAGGTGGCGGGCGCGGCCTGAGATGGGGTGGAGGCGTCAGATTGGGGATGGAGCTAGGGATTTGCAGAGGAGGGAGTGGCTGCGGCCGGAGATGGCGTGGAGGTGACGGGCGTGGCCAGAGAGGGCGTGGAGGCGGTAGAGTGGGGATGGAGCTAGGGATTTGGAGGGGAGGTAGTGCCGGCAGGCGGAGATGGCGTGGAGGTGGCGGGCGTGGCCGGAGATGGCGGGCGTGGCCGAATATGGCATGGGGGTGGCGGATTGAGGAGGGAGCTGGGGATTTGGCGTGGAGGTGGCGGGCGCGGCCGGAGGTGGCGTGGAGGTGGCGGGTGCGACCGGAGATGGTGGAGGCGGCAGATTAGGGAGAGGCGCAGCTGGAGATGGTGGAGGCGATGGATGGGGGAGAGCTAGGGTTTTCAGCAATTGACTGGTAGGGCTGAAAGTACTAGTGCCACTCAGCTCAGTCGATTTTTTTTATGTCCCACGCGCAGACGACCAACCACTTAACCTGACGGTTGTAACAGTTAGGAAAATATATTATATTGACGGTTTTATTATAACCGTTAGGAAATTTAGAATTTTACTGCGGGAGTTACTATTTTTGTGACCAAAATAGTATAACTTGACAGTCGTTGTGGGCCCATCAACATAATTCGGGTAAACTTGACGGTCGTTGTGGGCCCGTCAGCATAATTAGTGGCTGTCAGGTTTGCTCTGTTTTCTAGTAGTGCCTATCCTTTCGCATCTGTATCTGCTTGCAATCGGGATCGGAACGAACTCTATCTCCAATTTCAAATGAACCCGAGGAAATCCCAATTTGGGGGTTTCCTATCCCGTGCAGTCCAGACCCTATAAGTAGGACCTTGGATTCGCAATCGCCCCCACACCAAGAACCCTAGCTCAATTCCACCCCGAGAGCTCCAACGCCGCCGCAATCAAGCTTTTAGGGTTTTTCACCACCGTCGGTTTTCTTCGAATTCCAATGCCGTCAATGTCACCCTAAGCTTGGGGTCTACACCGCCGTGTTCTCCGTCGCTCAGGCTACCTCCAGGAGTTTTCACCATCGCCAGTACTGTTGGTGATATGCCCTAGAGGCAATCATAGAGATGATTGTATCACGTCTATGTTTATGATTTCTTGAATAAATGTTATTCTGTTCCTTGAATGAATCGTTAGTTTTGAAGATCAACAAGTATGTGACTTGTTGGTGAAACTCTTCGACTTATATGATGTCGTTCTAAAAGTATCCCTGGTCGAATGTCACTAATCGGAACACCAGTGACCATACGACCAGTATATGTATTGATTGATGATCATGTTTCACCGATCATAGATATAGGGATATCGAATCAATAATGTAAACACATGTTAGAGAACATGGGGTTGGATTGACCCACCTTGAGACACTATAGAGATTGTTATGATTCTATGTGTCATTAGTTGGTCTCAAGCAATGATGATGTATAATCCTTAGACCTGAGATCAGCATGGTTCCCTACATGTGTAATAGCACTCTTAGAGGTTGCCAAACGTTGCAGAATCGGGTAGTTATAAAGGTAGCTTTCGGGTATGCTATGAAACATGCGGAGGGATATGACTGGTCGGATATGGGATTTGCCCCTCCTAACATAACGGGAGAGATGTCTCTGGGCCCCTCGAAGTGACCGGATAAAGAAAGTGCATGGCCATGCCACTAGTAGTCGAAGTGTTCGACCACATAAGGTTATCCGACAACTCGATCGAGAAAGTATTAAACAGTCCATAGATGACACATTATCTCACCTGGAGTTCAAACCAGATATCGTGAGGCAAAAGGAGAATACTATAGTAAGTCGCTTAGTTCGATCAGATCCAGACAAGTCGTATGGTGATACGAGCAAGTTGTAGACCGATCAAACGAAATCACAGAGTGGTCAAAACCTGGTCGTAAGGAGTTACGAACTAGTCGTGACCGAGTGCGAATTGGTCGTATAAAGATAGGATCTGGTCGTAAGTGATAAGGACCTAGTCGTAGATCATATTGCATTAAGGTTCGTCCGATATAATTTGTATGTATTCGGGAATCGTTATGTCCTGCTAGGGACCGCTACGACTCGTGGTCGGAAAGGGTTTCCGAGTCACAACCGATTACACATATACCTAACGGGTCACACACTTAATGGGATGGAACAAACCAGTACGAATACGATTTGTAAAACATGTTTGGATATAATCCGACACGGGGCACTATATAAGGAGATGCTTGAGGCTAGTACAAAGCGAGAGGGAGAGACACATGAGTTGTTTCCACCAAAACCCTAGCTGCCATCTTCTTGAGAGAGCCTTCCCGTGCGACTTGGTGCTAGCACACCGGCGTACGGTTGTTCCTTCTCTGGACGTGTGGATACCGTAGAGGCACGATCGCGATCATTTGTTGCGGCGAGGACGATCCGCGATCTTCACAAGGAACCGTGGAGGCCGCCTGGAGGAGACGATCGACTACGAGGACGTTGGACGATCATCTACGACCACCGCATCGACGCTGCTCATCGTCGGACTAGGTCGCCCGACTCTACTTCGCCGACGCGCGGCGTCGGTGGTAATGATCTGTGATCATCTATCTTGCTTGGCATCCTGGTTTACGTGGTAGAAATTTTGAATTGTTGCTAGCGTAGCCTACCCGTATCCCTTACAAGTACCTCACCGGAATAGTCGTTCGATAAAACCCAAAGGTCCCCGTCGCCAAAAGCACGCCGCTGGCCGATTCTGTCCACCTCAACCACCCGAGAGTACACCATCATGTTCACAATAGACTTAGCTACACACCTATAACACCCATCTCTCACGAGGAGCCGCCGTTCGCTGAAACCTTGGTTCCCGAGCTGCCTCGCCGTCGAGCTGACGTGGCAGTCGACATTGACGTCCATCTCGGTGCTGCGTCACCCTTTTGCTGAAGTGTCGTCTCGCGTGGCGCCGAGTCATCTATCTTGTTAGCACACACATGTGCATCCAAATCATCAACCAGCTGTGTCACCGCTTTAGCCGACATGTCGCACGCGTGGCGTCCCAGTCATCACCATGTAAGCGTCCAATCCACAAAACCCAAATCCAATCTCCTCGGTGAACCCAGTCCACATACACTGTGTCTATGACACATGGGTCCCACAAGTCAGGATATTCCTTTTATTTCTTTTATTTCTTATGGCTGACATCATGCTTGCATCATAATCCGATTTTCTAGTAGAAAAATAATTCAAGAAATTCCAGAAAATCCTATTTAGGTTATTTTCTTTAGATTCAAACTTTCAAAGCCCATATCTTCTTCATCCGAACTCCGATTGAGCCCATTAAAATTTCTAAATTTATCTGAATTCGAGATCTATTTATCTGAGATTTTTATTTAATTTTTGGAGTTAGTTTTCTTCTCTGTTTTATTTATTTTTGTTTATTTGTCTCGTTTGGGAAGTAGACGTTGATACTTCGGTTGATTTTGGAGAAGGAGTTCACCAAGACCAAGAACAGTACCAGGATTTATTCCAATGAGCCCGTGTCTTGCTCTTCGGCTTCTTGTACCAAGTTCGGGCCATATAATGGCCTTTCCCCGGACTCAGACAAGCTCTCCCATACAACGCCTCAAAGGGTGACATTTGTATGCACTACTACAAAACAGGCAATAGCAGACACCTCATCACAGACGGTTCCAAAGGAGCCGTCTGTGTTGAACTTATACTGACGGTTCCCTTTGGAACCGCTCGGGAACTGCTCGTGATATGTCCTCATCACGCAGCGGTTCTTCTTACCAACCGCTTGTGATACTTCACGCACGGTTGGTAAAAGAACCGTCTGTGATGAGGACATATCACGCACGTGCATATTAAGAACCGTCAGGAGTATCACGCACGGTTCGTAATATGAACCGCTCGTGATGAGGACAACTTATCACGAGCGGCTTGTAAATAAAACCGTCAGGAAGTATCACGAGCGGTTTTAATTTTAAACCGCTCGTGATAAGCTACTATCATAGACGGCTCTATTAAATAATCGTGCGTGATATTATTATCACGCACGGTTTTATTTAGAGCCGCTCGTGATATCCAACCTCTTCTCCGCGCGATGTGTCTCTTCACCATCGCAACAACCTCTTCGTCTCGCACGCCGACGATACATGCGTCTCTTCGTCTCACGTGCGATTACTCCTAATTCTTTATATAAGACGGAATAATTCACCAAGATTAAACTCCTCCCATCGCTCTTCGTCTCACGGTTTTGAGTACGTCAATCGCCAAGGTGAGCATGCGAGCGATCAAAGCGGCACCAAGGCGAGGAGGTCGGTGATCGCGCTCTTTCTCACGATGTCGTCGTGCCGACATCGCTTACCGTGTGGCCGCGAGCTCTCCTCACCCATGGAGGACCTATGCACCTACGATTAACGTACGTACATCTTTATGTCTACAATATACGTACGTACATACTACTATTTATTCTAACATCTTGAATGTATGTACGTATAGTTGCAAGGCCTTGTACAAGGTGTCCAAGGAACGCGCCGTGGGGAGGCGCGTGGCGCTGGAGCGAGAGGAGGCGATGAAGTGGCAGGACAACGAGCGCTACCTCGCGTCGTCAACCACCGCCGCCGCCAAAGAACCCGGCTTGTTTCATCGTCGGCCTCGGGCTTGTCTTCGCGCCCAAGACATGCGTGCGCCTCATGTTCCTTGAACAGGCGGCCGTGGCCGCCACAAGGCCGCAGCCTACGTGCTCGGTCTCCTCTACACGGCCGGCGAGACGCGCGACGTTGGGAAGCACTACATCAGCCAGGTCGAGGACGAGCCGACCGGCGGCGGGTGCGAGACGGCCAAGACCAACCGGGAGTGCGGCGGTGCGAGGCTCACCGCGGACATGGTCCAGCGCGGCGTGGGGAAGAAGGCCGCCTTTGGGCGGGTGTGGGCGCTGTCGGAGGATGGCCACCGTGCACGAGCATTGGGCTGCGGTGTGGAAGGGTGGGATGACTACGTCGTCTTCTCTGATGGACGCATCGCAGGATTAGGCATGAGTATACGTTTTTGCAAAGGTGTTAGACTATTTGCCATAAAATTTTAGTTTTTAGGTTTCTAGAAAGGTGGTGCGGTGGACTATTTTCCAAATTAAATGAATTTTTAATGCACCAAAATATACGGTCCACAAGGACAGGAGCGATTACAAATCCACGTTGACATCAAAATATACGTACGACATATTACAAGTTCATAACACATGATGTTATGGAATAAATTAATTACAATGGAGTAATTTCTTAATTAAAATATATGTTCGTCCTTTATCGGTCTCTTTCGGTGCTAACTCGGTCCTTATGTTCATATCAACCAAGTCGCGTCGTGCATTAACACCATCCTTTGTTTTGCCACTAATGTTCAGTAAGAGACCAATCAAGCTTTCACATACATTCTTCTCCACGTGCATGACGTCGATGCAGTGACGAACTTCTAAGTGCTCCCAATAAGGCAAGTCCCAAAAAATTGACCGCTTCTTCGGATGTTCTTCGACGGGTTTTAATTTACATCCCTTCCCAAGCACAACATTGATATCCTTAACCATATCATAGACCTCTTTCCTCTAAAAGCCCTTGAGCCGAATCTGTCCTCCTTATTTCCGTCGAATTGTTTTTTCATCTTGCGGTATGGGTGACTCACAGGAAGGAACCTACGGTGACGCATATACACGCTTTGCGCGAGTTGTTCACCATACACTCTCCGTAGCATCTAAGCAATGCGGATGAGCTTTGGCTCCTTTCGCATCAAGCCCGACAAAGTTACCAAGGGCAGGAAAATCATTGATAGTGCGAGAACAACATGACGCGTAAAGAGAAGTTCTCTCGCTTGTACGCATCCCATACTTGTACCCCTTCGCTCCACAAAGGTCACAAGATCATCCAAGAATGGTGCTAGGTACACATCAATATCGCTCCTGTGTTGCTTCGCCCTTGGATAAGTAGTGACATCAAAATGTACTTCCGCTTCATACACCAAGGAGGAAGGTTGTACATACATAGGTTCACGGGCCATGTGCTATGTCGGCCGCTCATGTTACCGAAAGGATTCATTCCATCTTTACTCAACCCTAACCTTATGTTCCTCGGTTCCGCACCGAACTCTTTGAAGGTCCGATCGAAGTTTCTCCATCGCGTAATCAGCAGGTGTCTTAGTTTTCCATCTTTCTTACGCTCCTCGAGTGCCAACGCAGCAATCTTGCCTCCTTTCGGTTCGCAAATAAACGCTTCAAACGTGGGATCACAGCAGATACCACAACACCTTAGCAGAGGTCCTTGCTTCACCTTAGCGTATTCTTACGCTTGTATCGGGATGCTTTGCACACGGACATACATGCAAGTCTGCATACTTTACGATACAGATACAATCGTTCGGACATGCATGTATTCTTTCTACTTCCATTCCCAATGGACAAAGAACCTTCTTGGCTTGGTAGGTGGTGTTGGGAAACACGTTTCCCTCCGGAAGAATGTCCGCTAGGAGACCTAACAACGCCGTGAAACTCTTGTTGGACCAACCATTGCTCGCCTTCAATTTCAGCAGTTCAAGTACGGTTGACAACCTTGTGTATTCCGCTGCGGCCAGGAACAAAGGTTTCCGAGTCCTCCATTAAGCGCTCGAATTTACAAAACTCTCTCTCACTGTAGTTTCCTTCTGCATCGCGTAGCATCTGATCCAGATTGTCATCGTACGACCTATCGTCATCAAAAACACAGTCCACATCCGGCATATCGTTGACTTCCTCGTCGATGTCATCATTATTAACTTCTGTATAATCGCTCTTCACCGTGGATCGTCCAACATGTATACCCTTTTTGAAACCCTTGAATCAAGTGCCCTACGATCCGCGCGGGTTGTTAAAAATCTTGATTACGCAATCAATGCATGGACAAGATATAAATTCTATCCCTTATTCAAAGATATCCTTCTCCGCGGCTCTTTTAAAAGCAATCACGCCATTAATGTACTCTTCACTCACACGGTTCGCACTGCACATCCGATTCGGTCCATCTACGCTACACATGTAACAATTAGTAGTGTTAAATTATATTAATAAAGCGCAAATACGTTACTCCTCATATTAACTGCAAATACGTTACTCCTCCTATTAAGCAAATATAAAGAGTTAAATATCGTTACCCTCGGAGCTCACGACGAAAATTCCTAATATCCCATGAGATTCCTCACCGTCCTTCTCCTTCAAAGCCAATGAGCAGGCAAGAGAAGAGCCACAGTCGAAATGCACCAGCTCCCACATAAGCTTATCCCACTCACAAAAACACTCATTCACAACACCCAAACCGAGAGCTACCACCAAAGCCAAGCCTCACAAAGCAAGCATGCATGCAAGCCAAATGACCATAAGTTGCTAGGGCAACCCACAACCAAGAACATGGCAAGCAAAATAAACAAGCCTCCTACAGCCAACACAGAGCAAAGCTTCTCAAGCCCCTCTATTCCAAAGAAGAGATCAGAGGCGCTAGGGCAGGGGGCCTCTGTCGGGTCTTTATATTTATAGGGGTGAAATATCACAGACGGTTCTTATTTCCAACCGTCTGTGATACGAGTATATCACAGACGGTTCTCCACAAACCGTCTGTGTTGAACTTGCATAGACGGCTCCATGTGGAACCGTCTGTGATATACTCAATATCACGAGCGGTTAATAAGTATAACCGTGCGTGATATACTCACATCACTGACGGTTCTATTAACAAACCGTGCGTGATGTGAGTATATCATGATTTGTTCTACTTATTAACCGTCTGTGATATTGAGTATATCACGCACGGTTCCACATGGAGCCGTCATGCAAAGTTCAACACTGACGCTAGTAATAGGAACCGCTCGTGATGAGGATATTAGCACGATGGTTCTTCATTCAACCGCTCGTGATAGCGCATTTGAGCATGTATATGTGCAAATAATTAACAAAATAAATTTTGCCCAATAATAAATAGATGATAAAGAGACCATATCATCACGCACGATAAAAAGACCATATCATCACGCATTTATAAAAATTAAAGACCATATTTACATCACGCATAATAGATCGCCTTATCGTTTTACATCACGACGATATAAAAAGGATGAGCGATCCTATCTTAGTCTTCAAATCTTCGTGACGCATTCTCGTTGGCTTGGTGGGAGCGGGATCACGATCGTCTCACCAAACGCTCCACCGTGACCTTGCACGCTCAATTTCCTCTTGTAGATGTTCGGACTCGTAATCAAGTCCCATATAACCTGAGGCCATCAACCTGGTCTCCACAGTCTCGGCTAGGTGACCCGCTCTCCTGCAATGTCGAGGTCGCCTCGACTCTGGGCTGCATCCTCGGTGCGGACCAAAGAGTTCAATAGGACAATCTCCACGACGAGGTTTACTCGTCGGATCTGCCGAGAGCCTCGCACCGGTCTGTTGGAGGAGGAGCTCCAATCGACCGATGATCGCCGTTATGGTCTCCAGAGATCGGAGGGTCTACAACGGATTGCATTGCGAACAGACGCCTTGTTCGCAGCTTGGGCCAAAGTTGCGATCGAGAGGTGCGAGTACACAACCATAATGTAGGCCGATGATACCGGGACGAGAGAGGAAGCCATTTGGAATTTGTGGAGAGAGGGGATGATCAGGATCGAGGTTCGTGAGAAATCCCTCGATAAGGGTTGTCTATTTATATAAAAGAAGTAGTAAAGCCGAGCAGAGACGAAGAGACACTCGCGCGGGAGATGAAGGGAATGAGATCCATAGCACAGACGGCTCTATGATGGATCCGTCTATGATAAGATATCACAGACGGCTTTATCTAAGCATCGTCTGTGATATCATCAATATCACAGACGGCTCTATTGAAGCACCGTCTGTGATATACTATCGCGACGGTTATTTAATAGAGCCGCTCGTGATATTTAGATATCACGCACGGCTCTATTAAAGAACCGTCAGGATAGTATATCACGACGGTGCTTCAATAGAGCCGCTCGTGATATCATTTTTATAAAAAGGCGCACCTAGGGTTTTGCTCTTTACTCGCCACTTCGTCTCCCACGCCCCTTAGGCTCTCGCGCTCTCGGCTCCTCTAGGGTTCGCCCGCTCACCTCCCGGCCGAAGACCCCGCCGCGCCCCTTCATCGACGACGCGCCCGCCTCGCGCGGCCTCCTCCCCGTGTCGGCCTCCTCCCTCTGCACCGGCCTCCTCCCCGCGCCGCCTCCTCCCCTGCCGGCCTCCTCCCGCGCCGCCTCCTCCCACCTGCCGGCCTCCTCCCGCGCCGCCCTCCTCCCCTGACCGGCCTCCTCCCCGCACGGCCTCCTCCTTGCACCGTGAGTTGTTGTGCGGCATCCTCTCTGTGAGTATTCCTAAAGATAATATGTGAACTGAATCTAGTACTAAAGATATGGCAAATTGATCAGTGGGCTTTGTTGACATGCTCTGTGATGAACTTTGTCTTATACTGAGATTGAATGTGATAGTTAGTTGATTCTTGAGCTCTATTGTACAAATTACTTGCTATTGTCAATTTCATATCGTTAATTTGTTACTTTCGATTGAATGCTAGTTATCACAGCACGGTTGAATGCCATGTCAATTTGATATACCGTTAGTTCATTCTTGAGCTCTATTGTATTGACGAACCGTCTCTGTCATGTGACTTTGATAGTCTTTGATAATGTGAACTGAAATTGATCGAGTGGGCTTTGTTCAGTTCGCTCTGTGATGAACTTTTCTCTTATACCGAGATTGAATGTGATAGTTAAGATCATTTTTGTGAATGATTGAGATCATTTGTGATTAAGCAAAGTATTGTTTAGAGCTCATAGTTTGAATTTATACTATCATATTCATTTAATGAAGAGTATAGACAATAGGATTGAGATGGCAAAGACTTGTTCTTTGCAACTCTCTTACGAGAGCACAAACTACCATCAATCCTTCTTTATATATTATACGCTTGTGCATCATTTTCGTTAAGTTGAGTAACCGCTTGAATCGTCGATTAGAGCTTACGATATTGCTTCGTGCATATATAGATAGCAAGTAGCGACATGGCGTCCGCACCATCTTCGCCGCCGTCCGGATCTCGAGGAAAGTGGTACGACGCGAGATGGCAGAGGAACATCAAGAATTCCTCCAGCCTAATGACCGCCACGAGGTCAATGCCAATGGGATCCCCGTGAGTCCCCAAAGCGTGGCGAGATTCGAACCTTGTGCGGGATACTTGAAGGAACGGGTCCCCATCACCACACCGAAATGGGACACCGTGGTCGGATGTTCTGAGAAGCCACCGTGGGACGAAGTTTTAAAATCGCTCACTTTCCCACCGCAGCACTGGCGCGTGGAACGACAGCGTTGCTCTCGATCGGAAGGCATGGAGGACCTTCAAGAGCGTGCTTGTCACAAAGCACGTGAACACGGTCTAACGCTCTTCACGGCGTATAAATTCTTGTCGCGGGATATATGGGACGCCTTTGTGCAAATGAAGACGACGCCGAATTTCTTGAGGAAAGTGCGACGACAAGGCTCTCCGCACACTTAACACTCACCCCACAAACTTCGGCACCGCTGGTACGCGGTAAAACCGCGCAATGGGCGCGGAGGACGCGAACGAAACAAGGCCATTTCTTTGAGATCACGCACCAGCGCTCTCTCCCGGTTAAGAGCGAGGGCATCGCCACGCCTTTGGCGAAATCTCTTTCACAAACCCGTGAGACAGGGATGTGGCCAACCGTGTGGTAAATGTCTTGAACTACCTAGTTGTTAATAAGTCTATAACTTCATAATGTATATAATAACATGATGACCTCTTGCAGCAAGAATTGAGTTCCGCATGTTCAAGGCTCCTTCCAGCGGCGAGGAGAAGGATATACTAACTACGCCCCGGAAAACAAGGAGCACCGGGTCGCACGCGAGGCAAAGGGTTAACGATCTTGGAGGGATGGATTCCCTGCGACTCATCGCACGATAGGAGCGGGAAGAGATCCAAGGCCGAGTACGACACGTTGTTGGAACATGTGCTTACTTCAAAATTTGAAGGAAGGGAACGGTGCTTCGCAAAATTTGAAGAAAAGATAGCAAGATTGCGGGACCAAGTGAATCAACTACTACTCCTCAACAACTTGATCGCAGCCGCCCCGTTGTTTTGGTAGGCGATCCTCCTCAACATCGGAGTAGCGCCGCGTCCACGCAAAATTGTGAACACGATGATGTCCAATTACCTATCGACGACATCAAGGTAATGTACATCTCTCGAATGCTCCAAAGATAGACCTATAGGACGCCTTAGCTAATTGCGTATCGCTTTGTAGGAGCCGACGACCGCACACTCCAAGTGAGGATGGTTGGGATGTCTATTGAGGCTGGGCGGAGGGTGGTGTATCCATGCAATGAAGGGATAGTGCAAAGACGGTGCCCGTGTGGCGCAGGTTACGCCAGGTCCAGTGGACATGGTACATGATAATTTTAGGGCCGTCCGCCGAGATTCGCTCGAACGACGAAATCATAACACTAGGGGATGCCTGCATAGTTTTATTCGGTGGCCAAAGAAGGACATCGCTCGACCTGCAGTGCCGCCTCAACCTTCGATGACTCCACCCAAACCATCTCCACACGACCATGCCTCTCCAATTCAACTTTTGAAGGACAACGTCCTGGACCCTACAGTGCCGCCTCAACTTTTGATGACTCTACCCCAACCATCTCGACACGACCATGTCTCTCCAACAGACCTCCATGATCGCACCTCAACCTTCGCCGAAGCCCACCTCATCGGTTCCGTGGAGAAGACACCGAACGAACAAAAAAAGCGTGCCGCCGTATCGGTTCCCGAGTCGTCTGACAGGAGGAAGACACGTAGCGGGCAAGTCGTTCAGGACAAATCGAAATCGAAGAACATTAAGGCGCTCCGCCTCCTAACCCTAAGAAATACTCTTTCGAAGTCCGCTGGCGGCGAGCACATGATAGCCTGTTTGGATTAGGTTGTCGAGTTTGCATAGCCGGTACTTGCGAAGACCAAAGAGAAAGGGTGCGATGGAATCACCGTCGATACACGGAGGACTATTTCCTCCACGAGCCGCCCCCTTCATCGTGGGCTTCACGACTTATTCGACCTATTCAACCTCAAAGCCCTCGATGCCTCACTTCTACGATGCCGACATCGTAAGTGTGTACAATCAAGTTCTACATTCACGTACATTCACGTAATATAACAACTCATTGCTTATGTATAGATACATGATTAAAACCGCCCAACGATTGAAAGAACCGGTGGGTTTCTCGACCCACACGTGGTCTCTGAGCAAACTATCTTGGCGAGCGCATCCTACGCCGAGAAATACATAACGGCAGGATTGCTTGCTCAAAACTACGTGGACTACATAATGGTGCCCTACAACCGTAAGTAAGTGCTTCACTACTTGCTATACAAATTTCATTTGTACTTTATATGATATGAACTTAGGTTTAATGACTATAGCGACATACATGAGTAGGCATCACTGGATCCTTCTAGTCATTATACCAAAGAGGAATCAGGTACTATGCCTTGATTCCCTAATGAAAAAAGGCCACGACTTCACCCTTGTGCAAGAAGTACTCGACAGGTGTGCTCATTTCCTCCATACATAACTCTATTGTAGTCTTCCTTCGTTTGAAATGGCCGAGGTTAACTTTTTGAAACATGTAGGTCGTTCATCTCCTATATTGCCGAGGAGGGCTATACAAGGAACGAACGCCACACTTAATCACAGGACGCGATTTCGGACGTGCTACAACACAATAATCCTATATCATACTGTAATAATGCGTCTCGAACCGACTATACCTATATATGTAATTCTATTTTTCAAGTGCACAAGAAAAGCGTAAGAATGTGCATTCTCGCTTGCCATCATATGCGATTCTCATGAGTGCTAGGTTGCGGATCCCGAGGTTGGTCAATCTCGCAATAATTGCTAATTATAAATTTAAATATATATGTGTAACACTTTACTCTTGTTTGTAGGTTTTGAATATAGATTTAGATTCACTCGCTCGTAAAGAGATCTCGGATGTTCGAGGAGGCTTTGCACCTTCATCATAACGGATATCATTGCGCCCAACGGAGAGTTTCACTCTTGAACGACCTCGAAACAATTAATATATATTTGATATAGTTGTAATTCACTTTGAATAGTTGTAATTCAATGGTACACTAGCGACAATATTTGATATATGTTGGTTTGTAATTGACAATGATCACTTTGGGTTGTCCGTTGATTTATACGTGATGTATCTATTTTCGCTCGCTTATTTTGAGGGCATGGCTAGCAATTCCGAGGCTAGCGAAAATTTTTAAAAATAGTTAGGTGAAGTAACTATCACGCACGGTTTAACAATCAAACCGCTCGTGAATATGCATATCTGCATCGTTCTATTTAATAACCGTCATGATATACACATATCTCGAGCGGTTCGTAAATAGAACCGTCGATATCTTTTATCACGATGGTTCTATTTACGAACCGTCGAGATATGTATATCACGCAGCGGTTAAATAATTAGAACCGCTCAGGATATGTGCATATCACGACGGTTTGTAAATAGAACCGCTCGTGATAATTAGATAGCACTGACGGTTCTTTAATAGAACCGTCTGTGATAATTAGATAGCACAGACGGTTATATAATTAGAACCGTCTGTGTTGTGACTTATCACATATGGATTTTTAACCGTCTGTGATAACCGCCTGTTTATCACAGACGTACAAAAACACAGACGGTTCGGAACCGTCTGTGATGACTGTTCCGAACCGTCTGTGATGAGGCTGTGTGTAGTAGTGATGCTTGATTGAAAGCTATTATTGTAGGAGAATTCCGCATATGGCAAGCATTTCTCCCAATTTTTGTCATAGGACAGCACACAAGCTCAAAGAAGATCTTCTAACATTTGGTTCACCCTCTCAGTTTGTCCTCCTATTTATGGGTGGTATGCGGTACTAAAAGATAGATCTGTCCCCATTGGCTTGTGTAGGCATTCCCAAAAGTAGGATGTGAACTGAGCGCCTCAATCTGAAACGATCAACTTTGGTACACCGTGGAGACAAACGATTCTTGAAATGTATAGCTCCGCTAGCTTGCTCCTGTCATAGTTGGTTTTGATAGGAATGAAATGGGCAGCGTTCGTGAGATGATCAATAATCACCAATATGTCATCGGACCCGTTTTGAGTCCTTGGAAGGCCGATGATGAAGTCCATGTCGACTACTTCCAATTTCCACATGGGAACGGGCAGGGGTTGAAGTGTCCCTACTAGTTTCAAGTACTCGGCCTTAACCCTTTGGCAAATATCACAATCGACAACGTACCGTGTGATCTACTGCTTCATTCGGCTCCACCATAGCCTCTTTTTCAGGTCTTGATACATCTTGGTGCTCCCGGGGTGTGTGTAGAATCGAGAGTCGTGAGCTTCTTTGAGAATTAACTCTATCAACTTGTGGTCAAATGGAACCACCAAACGGTTTCCAAACCATAAGGTGCCTTGTGCGTCTTCAGTGAAGCATTTGGTCTTGCCTTGCTTCATAATCTCCCGGATTTGGGCCTCCTCCAAATCCGTCTTTTGGGCTTCCTTAATCTGGTCCTCTATAACATCCCAATTTTCTGAAGTTTAAAAACCTCTTTTGTATAGTTAGTAGGGAGAAAATTCACCCTTTAGTTTTATTTGAATTTTATAACAAGCTTAATATGGACTTTTAGTATCAAAATAATTTAATATGAATAATTCCAACATGAACAATTGTCAAAACTATTTTATTTGTGTTCTATGTGCTTGGATATATTTTCTAGATTTTTCTAGAATTTTTCTGAGTTCATTTGCTATTTTCTATTGCTTATTTGAATTTCTAGTATTTTCTAAAATAGAAAACCTATTTAAAATTTCACAAAGTGCTTCGGGCCGAAACCCAACCCTATTCTACCCTGGCCCAATCTTGTGCGGCCCAGCACCGCGTGCGCGACCCGCGTGCGCGCCCCGCGTGTGCGCCCCGCCTCCGACTGACATGCGGGCCCCACATGTCAGCCCCTTACTTCCTCTCTCCGCGTGTACACGTTTGATCCCACATGTTAGCGTGTCCATGCCGTGCGCGACGTGGACTCACGCGATCCACCATCGCTGATGAGTGGGGCCCACCAAATCTCCTATGCATCGTCTCCGAATCTGTTGGGGATTCTATTTCGCCGTCGCTCGGCCGTTTTGGGCGTTCGTGCCCTGGACTCTCCCGAGCCTCCGAGTATAAATAAAGAGGTAGCACTCACCCTCCGCATCCAAGCACTAGTTGCCTCTACGTCAGCGCCGAACCGTAGCCGCCGCTAGAGTTTGAGGAAGCATTTACGCCTTCGCCAACTCTGATGAGCGATTTCATCGCCGTCAGCGCCGCCAGAGCCTCGTGGTCTACATCGTCGACATCGCACAGAGCTGCTCTACCTCATGCTCGCCTTGGTTCAACCGGAGCATCACTAAAGAGCAGATCCCGACGAGCACGTGTCTTCCCCGCCGCTTCGACCTTGCCGCCGGTCACCATAGACGTCCTTGAGCACTCGTGAGCACACCTACGAGATCCCCGCGTCATCCTCTTCACGTCAGTACCACCCACCTCCGGCGATGAGCCACCATTCGTCGGAATCGTGGTTTCTGAGCCTTCGCCACCGTCGATCTGACATGGCGTCCACGTTGCACGCTAACTCAGCGCCCACGTCATCGCTTTAGCCCATGTGTCGTCCCGCGTGTACGTTTTGTCAACACGTGTGTGTGTCCATCCATGTCACCGCCAACTCACCAGTTGTGTTAGCACTTTTGTCGTCGTGTCTTCCACATGTCCGCCACATGTGCGCACACGTGGCAGTTCACCTGCACCCAAATCCAATCACTTGGTGGACTTGGTCCATGTGAGCCGTGCCTCTAACTTGTGGGTCCCACATGTCAAGTTTTCCTCATATTTGTTTTAATTCCAAAAATCCAAGGGCTGACATCAGCATTGCGTCATAAGTTGATTTTCCGGTAGGAAAATAAATCCAGAAATTCCAATAATTCCTTTTTAGGGTTTTTCTTTAGATTGAAACTTCCAAAGGCCATATCTTCTTCATCCGAACTCTGATTGAGCTCATTCAAATTTCTAAATTCATCTAAATTCGAGATCTATTTATCTAAGATTTTTTATTTAATTTTTGGAGTTGATTTTATTCTCTATTTTATTATTTTTATTTATTTGCTTCGTTTGCGAGTAGACGTTGATACTTCGGGAGATTTTGAAGAAGGAGGGCTTGAAGACCAAGACCAGTACCATGATATTTTCCAAGGCAAGTCATACCTTTGATCATATTGAACCCAGTTTTGAAAAATTATATGGATTCAAATTATTGCATGTACTTTAAATATTTATTTAAATGCTTTTGGGTTTAATCATTAATCCAAATTATTATATCCACCTTGCTTATTGTTATGTCATGATCTTTTGTCACCCTAGATTGGTTCATTATTTAGTTGGTATTGTCATAGCACCAACGTGAGTTGGTTAGATACGATTAGATTGTTTAGTCATGCAACGAGTCATCATTCCATGTGAGTTGCAAATATAAATTTGACTACGTGAATATGAAACTTTGTGATATAACTGTGTGTTGTGTGTTATTACTTTGTGATAGCATGTGTTGCACTTAACCAACAGGGTGGGAAAGGATTTAGACTAAGGCAAGTGGTGGATACTATGTGATATGGTAGAACTATGTGAATGGAAATAATAATCAGTGTGGCATAGTTAGAAATTAGAAGTCTTGCCTTGGTCAATTAAGGACTTAACTTTGTGCGTCATTGAATTGAGCCTTACTGTATGACTACATGCCTGGTGGGACAGGCCTAACTTAGTAAGTTATGGATTCTTGGCATTGACTACTCAGGTAGTAGGTTAGGCTGTGTGATGAGATAGAGGTGTGAACTACCAGGTAGTTACATCGTAGGTCAATTTGTCACTTCCCTGTCCAACAGTGTGCGTCAGGCTAACTTTTTGTGTGGGTTAGACCGGTAGTAAAACACATTGGAAGTGTCAATGTTTGAGATAAGTTTCAGAAAAGTTTTGTTATGACTTGTGCTAGCTACACTAGTTATATCGTGTGGGTAAAGTGTACAACCTCTGCAGAGTGTTAAACAATCTATTCAAATAGCCGCGTCCACAGTCATGGACATACTCAGGGATTTCACATGAGGGGTAGATTTTCATAAAACCTTTGGGAAGGGACAGCCGTGTGATCTAAGTCATATGGATGTGTGAATTAAACTGATTAGCTTTGTGTTCTTTGTGAAAACAATTGTTAAGTTATTATTGTTTATTTGTTTTAAGTTACATTTCAATCTATTATTTGTATTCAATTGCAAATGTTGTATTTCCGCAAAAGAACCACAGAAACCATTTCCTTTGGAATAAGCCTGCATCTATACATTGCATTCTGTGGTATGTCTTGCGAGTACAGTTGTGTACTCATAATTGCTAAAATCAAATCAACAGAAGTGGAGGAGTCATCGCCTGCTTTCGAGGAGGAGCACTACGAAGGTGTTGATCGTTAGGTAATTGATTCCAGTCGGTTGCCTGTGGCGAATTGATAGGATTCCAATGAAGTTTATTTTGTTCCGCTGCTTATTTATTTATTATTAGCCCTGTGAGGCTTAATAATGTAAACTCGACCACAAGGTCAAAACCTTTATTTGTTATTCAAATTAATCGTTTATGCTATTATTCGACTTGTGTGGATCGATATTCATCTATGGTTACACTGTGTGCACTAGCGTGATCCTGGACTAGTGCAGAATACACAGAGGCTGCAAAATTGTATTTTTGGGTCCCAACATCCTCCAAGGTGGATTCCACATTAAGGGTAGAAAGGGAATCTTCTTCAACCATCTAGAGGTTCAGACGTTGCAGTTCAGTGCACAAGCCTTCTGAAGTGGGTGCTACCGACAAGCAGTTGCATTGAGATTTTCTGCTCAACGCGTTAGCCACTACATTAGCCTTCCCGAGTGATAATGGAGTCCCATATCATAGTCCTTGATCAACTCAAGCCACCTCATTTGCCTTAAGTTCAGATCGGCTTGGGTCAAGATATATTTGAGGCTCCTATGATCAGTTTATATCTCGCAACAGTTACTGATGAGGTAATATCGCCAAATCTTTAGAGCATGGACTACGACAGCCAACTCTAAGTCATGTGTGGGATAATTCACTTCGTGAGGTATCAATTTCCTCGATGCATACACCACCACTCGTCCCTCTTGCATAAGCACGCAACCAGGCCCGTGGCGAGAAGCATGGCAGTACACATCGAATCTCTTGTGAATATCCGGTAGAATGAGCATTGGGGCTTTAGTCAGGCACTCTTTCGAGATTTGAAAGCTTTCCTCACACTCCGCTGACCATTTGAACTTCTTTTTCCTTCTTTAATAGTTGGGTCATCAGCCTTGCGAATTTGGAGAAGTTCTTGATAAACCTACGGTAGTAGCCCGCATGTCCGAGAATGCTTCTAATGTCAGTGACGGTCTTGGGCTGCCCCCGGTTCTGTACATCTTGCACTTTACTAGGATCAACAGCTACACCACCCTTGGAAAGCACATGACCCAAAAAGCTAACTTCCCTGAGCCAAAACTCGCATTTGCTGAACTTTGCATAAAGTTGATGCTTGCGGAGTTTCTCCAACACAAGCCTGAAGTGCTGCTCATGTTCTTTATCAGATTTGGAGTGGATAAGGATGTCATCAACAAACATGACAATGAACTTGTCTAGTGCTCCATGAAAACCGAATTCATGAGGCTCATGAAGTAGGCTGGTGCATTTGTTAAGCCAAAGGAAATGATGGCACACTCGTACAAGTCATAATGAGCAGAGGATGTCGTCTTTGCAATGTCTTCAGTTCAAACTTTGATCTGATGGTAGCCCAGTCGCAAGTCAATCTTGGAAAATACTTGAGCTCCCGTTAGTTGGTCAAATAAGTCATCAATTCGAGGAAGTGGATATTTGTTCTTGATTGTGACCTCGTTAAGCGGACGGTAATCAACACACATCTGCAAACTCTTGTCTTTCTTCTTAACGAATATTGCCGGGCATCCCCAAGGTGGGGAGCTCGACTGAATAAAACCCTTGTCTTGAAGCTCCATGAGTTGCTCCTTCAATTCCACTAACTTATTAGGAGGCACTGGATGGAAGCTCGATCACAAATTCGACTTCACGATCAGGGGGCATGCCTGGGAGTTCTTCGAAAAAGACATCCGTGTATTCCCAAACCACTGGTTCCTTCTCTAATTCAAGAGTGGTACACATTTCAAGACCATAAAGATGAGAACCAACAATTCTGGGTGTGAAAATGACTTGATCGCCATCTGCACTTGTGATAGAATTGATCGCTATGCATAATCAATTTGCCCCTGATTTTTGGACAGCCAATACATCCACAATATAACATCAATCCCCACTGAATTTATTACTATTATATTTGCCAAAAACTCCATCCCCCTGAGTCTCCACTTTTACGTCCCATCAGACTTGATCGATTTGCAAAACCGCTCCCAGGGACTGAATGCGATATGGTGGCTAAAGTGTGTGCAATTCAAATTGATGGTGTGCAGTGAAACTGTAATATCCTGATTATCATTACTGAGTGCAATAAGATTAGAGAAGGAATTAAGAGAATGGAAAGAGGAAAAAATTCAGGATTTAGAGGGGAATAGGCTACCAACCCAAAGTCAAGCGAGGGGAAAAATCAGCCCTTTTGGCCCATGGCCCATGGGGGAACCGGCCACCAACAAAAGGAGGAGTAACCCTAACTTGGTACTGTAGCATAGGCTGCTACAGTGCACCGTCGCTGCTACAGTAGCCTCCGCCCTTAGCCCTTGCTGCCATCTTGTTCTTGCATGCTTTCGACCAAGGGAGAAGAAGAGCAGGGAAGAAGAAGGAAGGGGAAGAAGAAGGGAAACCTTCAAGAGGGGATTCAGCGAAGTCCAGCGGGATGTCGTGGTTAATTTCATATTCCCCATTATTTTTTAGTAGATTTTTCTTATGCGATTCGTCATCAATAGTTATTATGTAACTGCTGTTGTAGATCGATCATTTTTGTTGATCTGTTGACGCGCGAATTTGACTTAGTTCTATGCAGATTCTGTGTTTAGGGTCTCCTGGAGATTGGTGGGGATTTTTGTTAGCTTTCCAGAAAGTACTAAGTCATAATTTTTGGATGAACGGTGAATTAGTTACGAATTTTACAAGTTCAAGTGCTTATTCAGTCTCTATATTCGGATAGCGAGCTTAATTCTGTGAATTAGGGTTTGAGATGGACGAATTTGGTCGTTTGATGTCCACAAGATATGTAGATATTTTTATGATTATTCCAGGAAGATAAAGTTCATAATTTTTGGACATTTAGAACGAGAGATATGAATTTTAGAAGTTAATGTTGTAATCTGTCTCTCTGTTGTGGACAGAAGAGAATTACTTAACTGTTTTTAATCTTTGTTGCACAGTAGGGATAATTGTGATAAATTTATTGAGAAAGCTAGTTTCCTTTAGTTTCCATAAAGTCTTAGAATAGTGAGATTGGATGTACCAAATAAGAGTTATGAAATTCCCAAGTCAGTAGTATAGAAGATGACAGAACGATCTTCGGGGTTAAAAACAATGGCTTAGATGGTTAATTTGATCTTGCGGTCAAGTGGCGAATTGTGGCTATGCCTGTGTAGATTCCAGGAAAGTTGGATTCATGACTTTTGGAGTTTTGACTCAAAAGTTATGGATTTTCCTTTGATAACTGTCGGTTTGGACAGATTGGGATTGAGAATGTATTGATTAAGTTTTGGATTTCGTTTAGGGAGATTGATTTCTTTTTATTCCATTGCTGTGCTGAGCACTTGTGAACGTTATTCTTAGAATGCTTTACGGTTGTCTGGTGGTGGTGAGAACCGGGGTTAGAGCCTTCCTGTCATCGTCTTTCGTCTTGCGGTTGAAGCAAGTACATTGTGGATTGTGTTGACTGTTATTTGTTCATAGTGCTTGATGCCATGCTATGATTAAATTATATGGACTATGAGTAAATTCCAATAATTCTTGTTTCTTTCAATGGATGTTAATCCATGCTTCTTGAGATGATGTTTTCCATATCAATGTATTCATTCGTTCGTTCGTTCATGATTCAGCCATGGGAGTGGGAAGTAAAAACCCATCATTCCAATATGGGCAAGTAAGACCCACCATTTCAATGTGGGCAAATTGGATCCCCGTTTGAAAGATTATTCAAATGGGCCTTAGATCCCCGTATTTTGTGTAATGCAGGCCTGAGTGAACACCGACGGGTGTTCACTGGCTATACCGGTACAAGCAGAAGAGAAGTGGATGCATTTCATACCTGCATAAAGTGCATGACAGTTCTTAAGTATTCTAAATTTTGTGATCGATATGTCTTTGTTTCAGTGTTCCATAAGTTGTTCAATGAGAATGATCTATCGTTTATATGAGGTTTTTGTATGCCTTTATTTGTACTTGCTGAGTCTTAGACTCACTCTTGCTAGTCGTTTGTTTTAGGTAAATTATGAAGACGACATGCTTGGGAGGGAGTCGTCACATGGAAGAACACACTCCGCCATTTATTTCACAATTAGTTAAATATTATGTTATTACTTTTCATATGAGAGCTATGAATTGTAATAATTGGTGTCATGATGTTTTCTATTGTTCGTCTTTACGTGTTGATTGTAATAGTTGTTGATTTACATTTTCCAGTAGTAATCATGTTAGTATTCCTCTTGATTGAATAGTTGTGATCTGAAATTTAGAGTTATAAGCTTGCTGAAATTAGGTTGTTTAATTCTATAGTGACCTTGTATGTTGAAGTTAGATGTATGTATTCGTTAAATTGATGTAATTGAATTATTATGTTGATTCATGTTAAGAGTTTAGGTAATATCTTGGCTTCTGCATAGCCAGGGTGTTACAGAAACCCTTCCTGATAAATGAAGGTGATACTCCCAAATCAAAAAAAGACAATAGCTAGACTAGAATTTACGAGAAGCGTACCCAAAACGACTTCTGGTGCCTCGATCGTCTCCTCGGCGGTGACGTGGTTCACCTGACCATGTGCCAAAGCTTGAGGGGGCTTGGCAGCTGCCCTCAGGGGTGGTGGTGGTCGCACTGGAGCTGGAGTTGGAGCTGGGTAGACTCGGGGCATGCCACGTGCTTTCGCCAAGCACTGATGCGCATATTGCCCATGACGGCCGCAATGGAAGCAAGTCACATTCGGGTGGAAGTTGCGGCTGTTTTCCCCCATTCCCTTGTTGCACATTTGGTGGTGGAGAACTTGGCGCAAATGTATGCAGCCTCGGTGGTGCTGGAGATGGGAATCGAGGCGGTTGGGGCTGCCCAGTGTGTGGCCTCGGGAAACTGCCGCTTGCTGAAATCAGTGCGGCTCTCTTCCTCTTTCGCGACTCTTCTAAGGCTTGGCTCTTGATTTCCACCACAATGGCCTTGTTGACCATGTGCTAGAAGTTGCGGAATGTGGACGGACAATGCATGCTACATCTCTTCAGTCAAGTCGTTCATGAAATGGCTCTGTCGGTGGGAGTCAGTGGAGACGTCATCAGGAGCGTACCGAGCCAAGAAGTTGAAATAGTGGAGATACTCTGTCACTCTCTTCTTTCCTTGCTTAAGAGTGAGAAATTGTTGTTGATTGATTATCATAACGCCCTCTGGGATGTGAGCCTCAAGGAAGGCCGCTCTGAACTTGTTCCAAGTAAGAACGTGTCCCTCAGGCTGCATGGCATAGAAATTGTCCCACCATGTGCTTGTTGCCCCCTCAAGTTGGTAGCTAGCAAATAAGACCTTCTTGACTCCAGTACATTGAGCAATGATCAGCTTCTTCTCGATCGTACGAAGCCAGTCCTCCGCCTCCATCGGGTCCTCGAAGCTCGAGAACACCGAGGGGTTGGTGCACTAAAAATCAGTGAGTCCCCCGGGTGCCCGGTGAGCGGCCGCTCCTCCAGATGGTCCTATAGCGGTGGAGGTGTTACGCGCAATTTGCTCCAATATGCGCATCTAATCCATGCGGTTGCACTCAATCTGAGTGAGCACTTCCGCCATTGTGGGTGGCGGGGGAAGCTCCTCTTCTGGTAGACCACCTTACTGATTTTGGTGGCTGGATGGCTCCTTGTGTTCTCCTCGTGTGTAAGCGAGATCCCAGGGGTGGGGATTCCTCTCCCTACTGAGCCCTTGAACGAGTAGTAGCTCCCGCCATGCTGTTGCCACATGAATAGTTAGCAATTCGACGAAAGATACACTCGAATAAGCGCGACAAGAAATCCGAAGCGAGTGTATTATACTTACTCTATCATGCATTATGACATGAAATACGCGAAAACTTAACACCAAATGGGGGTACAAAGGCACTTGGGCCAGTACAAGATCTATGAAAAGCAATCATAGTTGTCCGGCTTGATTACATTCATATAGGCCTGTAGGCGAATGGCAACCGCCCGAAACAAAAAGTTCTTGCAACAACACATAAAGAGTTCAACAACTACTGCCCTATTACATTAATTTGGAGAAAATACTCGCTCAAAACACCTCCAAACAGCGAGCTTATGACACTACAACCTAGGCATTCCGGTTGAAGTTCAATGAAAACTCATCTAGAAGATAATATACCGGTGATCCCGAGTCCTCGGGGTCCTCTGGGTTGGTGAGGCGCAACAGAGATCCTAATTCAATGGTGTGCCCTCCAACAGGTTTTGGGCTCTGGGTGTGAGTAAAACCCGTTCTGGACATACTGGCTTGGCGTCTCAGCTCATAATTGGGTACCCGTCCTCCCACTTCTGGAAGACGATACTCTGGTGGTGCAGCAGCATATGGAGAGGTCTTATTTTTGCCATAAAACACGTTGCGGCGGACGTGGTTCATGTTGACCATGAGTCTAAGGTACTCCTGGGCAACACTGAGGCGACGTCGTGTCTCCCACAGCTCGTGTATGGTGCAATGGTGAACTCGGTTCATAATATGAACCAATCTTTCCAACTGCCGCACTTGGGGATCTTCCCCATACTGGATCTCAGCGAAGGTGTTCACCTCTGCTCCACGTGCTTGTAGTGGAAAGTGGTCGTATGGTGGTTGAGCTGGGTATCCATCAAATCATGATGAAGATGGCTCATGGCCACACGGGCCACTTCCTGCAATGCCATTGTCTCGGAGGTGCCACGCGCTTGGAAGCAGTATGGAATGCTCCCCGTTACTTGCCTTGTGAGGATGTTGGCTATGGCAAGATACTCCTCCGTTCCCAATCCTCTGTCGCCGCGCTAGATGGCATACGATGGTTGGTAGGTGAAGTTCGCCCTCCACATCATATCCCGAAGTAGCGCTGGGTATCCATCAACATCTTTAGCTTGGGTTTCCTTGACCAAGTATCGACGACTCATTTAAGCATAAGAAGGACAAGGTGAGAAGAAAATTAGTTTGCAAATCCAATGAATGTAGGGTAAGAAAATGATACTAGGATGGATAAGGAATAAAAGATATTCTTAACTTAAACTTTCTGAAATCAGTTTGCTAATTTGAAAATAATTTGATTGAAGACTTGCTAAAGCTAAGGCCCATGCTATTTCTAACCTACAGTCAGTATGGCTCTGATACCAACGATGTGAGGACCCCGGGTTATTTTCGTAAGACCAAGGCCTTCCCAGTCTTATGAAAATAACACTGGGCCTTATAGGAATGGAATCCACTTTAACTCCTTTTAGGTGAGAGTACCTGGCTGAGTTAGAGCAACGGTGACCATGCACACTGCTCCTCTACGGGTGCTACATGGTGACTAGTTCTCCAACAATCCAAGTACACACTTAAAGGAATTAAAGAGCATTTCAAAAAAAAAGGTATGTGTCCCGTGTTGGCTCCCAAGATCAGCGACCAACACGCACATACCCTTATCAACATCAATCACAGACGTACAAGAGTCATAAAACATAATATCAAAAGACTTACAACAAAGTACTTTAGTCTACAACTATTACAAAAGTGGTCGACCGGCCAAATTCAAAGATTAACATCAAGTAGCAGCGGAAGTAAAGTAAATAAACCAAAAGGTCGAACAAGGTGTGCCCAAACCCAAGGCAACCGACTAGGAGTTAGAAACAATGTTCATTCATTAGCATCGCCTGAGTCAGCTCTAACGAACTCATCGAGGGTAAAGTCTTCCTCACCTGATCAAGAAGATATTCGTATTAAGTACAAAATTGTACTCGCAAGTCTTACACAAAATAAAATTCATATATGCTAGTGGCTACCCAAAGAGAGGTATTAGTGGTTTAGTTTTGCATAAACGCGCAATTTTTCATCCCTACACCATCTAGTTTTTAATTGCCATTTGGTAAATAAATGCTTAGTAAAAGAAATACATATAATAGATATGGACATATAAATCAATCAATACCAAAGTGGCAGCCCACTTTGATAAACTAAATTTCATGAATACCAATTCATGCCGAAACCAAGTTATAACCCATCAATCTGAATTTAGAGTCTAACGATGACGTCTCCCAAACCAAGCGTCGTCCGTAACCGTGGACACAGCTATTTGAATAGATTAATCCCTATAGGGGAGTACAACTTTACCCACACGACTTGATTAGCCCGTAAGCCTCCGGATAATGACATAGTTCCTAAGGTATGCCGGCCAAAAAAATCGAGAATCGGTACTTTTTAGCAAGATGACCCTATTGAGATGAGTCCCCCTTGCGAGATGAACCCCAAAATTAGTACAAGCTACTGATAGAGCTTCCTAAGCAAGCTCACAAGTTGTGTTGGAGATACCGATACAATGTAAAGAAAGAAAAAGAGTGCTCCCCTGCACATTATAGAAAATTGCATCGGATCCTACAAACAGATGATCGAACACAAATGTCCTCACACCACCTGGGACTTAACCCAATAAAACCCTCCCCTTACTTGACCAAGCCGCTCCCAACCAAGCGTGTGGTAGTACGATAGTTACTTGGAAGGATAGCCCATGGCTCGGTCCTTAATGATCCGGACAAGACTGTCACAATACCCGAGTCTCGTGCACGAAGGCACCCACACTATCAACCACTTGTTCAGACCAAAAATCATTTGAAATAAACAAAGTTTAACTCAAGAACCAGATACGAAGATCTGAACAAAACATAGATAAGAAATGTTCTATGTTTCCCACAATTGGTGGGTTAACCCTGTCAACTGATCTAACGCAACTACTAGACTCGTATGGCTAAGCATTCTACAACATAATAGATATAACATCACAAACATCTAATCTTAAGCATATGTGTAATGGAAATATCAAGGATAATCAACAAGAGTAGGACATAACTAACTAACTCACAGACATATCGATATACCAAAATAGCATGCAAGCAATATCATTGCATTTCAAAATACTAATTAGCCAAAAGCTGGGATCAATATGCTACAAAAACAAAGTTCAAATGATGCTTGCCTTGCTGGAATTCCACTTGTTCACTTTCAATTGCGTAATCGTTAACGTTCGGCACTTCGGAATCTAGAGAAATACAATATCGAATAAACACTGAGAAAAGCTAAAAATTCAAAATGCTAAAAATGCATGAAATCTATATAGTGGGTAGATGGCGATTTTATATGAATGTAGGTGGAAGAATCATTTCAATTGGAGTTAGTATGTGAAAGTTATAGCAGTTTGAAAATTAGTAATTAAGAAAATGCCAAAAAATCATGGGCCGGTTATTGTTCATTCGAATTTAATTGTTTCGTTAAAATTTGCATAACAGTGGTGGGGATAAAATTTACATGGTATGAAAGATAATAAAAAGTTATGACCAATAAAAAATGAATCACCCCATTTGGAGTTCAAATGGATTTTCTATGAATTTTTGAAGTTAATATAATTTCTAGTGTAAAAATAATGCCTTACCAAATTTAATTCTAACTTTGAAATCTTCTGTGGTAGCAACATGTTTCAAAATTATACCATGAGGATGTACATTAAAAACACAAACCAACAAAATTGGTTTCACTCAATTTGGAGTTAAAATGAATTAGTTATGAATTTTTGAAGTTATTTGAATTTTACAGTGCAAAAATAATTCACTTCGGAATTTCTAAAAGAATCTAATACTTTTTATACCCGAGCTTACCTAGCCGCTGTCATGGCATGTGGGGTCCACTGCATAGTGTCCTTTTTCATTTAATTTCTGAATTACAATCCATACTGACACGTGGGGCCCTTTTGTCATTGACTCGGTCCATGCAACAGTGCATGGGCCGAAGGTCAACATGCGCTGTTCATCGGTCCATGGACCAAACATGCGGTGCACCCACTCGGTGGGACTCAGCCGTCAGTGTCTCTAAGCCAAAATAGATTTAAATCGTTTCATTTACTCCAGTTCGGGCCCACATGTAATAGACTCCTCAATGCGTTAAGACAGTCATTTAATACACTAAGCAATCATTAGCTCTTAAGGACCGAGATTTGCTGCTAATCCAAACGCTATAGTAGCGGTCGGAGTTCCGACAAAACTTGAAAATGCAATGGGTTCACTATCGGGCTCCACACCGGCGACGTGGTCCACGCCGTCGCGAATGGAGGTCAAGACTGGATTCCTAATAGCCCTACGCACCTACCTGTGCTGGTGGAGACGCTCATAGCGTCCTGTAGCAGCGGCGCACCAGAGAAAGGCGGCGTTGAGCTATGGTCAAGCGTGCATGTCGCAACCCGATGGCATATCTAGCTAAGCATCATGCGCAAGTGCAACTAGGTGGTCTAGTGAACCTACCTAAGTGACGGGGATGGTCGGAGAAGCTCTGAGGAAGCCTGTCGTTGACAATGGTGATGGCGACGCTACAGTTCATGTGGAGAGGGCACTCTGCGCAAATAGAAGGACCATAAAGCGTCGGGACAGCTCAAGCAACGTTACTAGATGCTATAATAGGAAGCAATTGGAAAATGCATTACCGAAACGGAGTTAGGGGAAGAAGCTAGGGTTTCCATCCGAAAGTGAGCAACTTCAAATCCCAAAGACTCCTGTGAGATATTTGCAAAATTAACCGAGGGGAAATCATTCTTATACCCTAGAACACAAAGTGACGCACATAAGAGGGAAAATGGCTCACCGGAGCGATGGTTGACACGGCGGTGTGGTTGCTCTGGCGACAACAAGGGCACGACGGTGTTCTAAGAGCTACAAGTGAATACAAGGGCTCGCATTAGCAAAAATGAATACAGTGATGATCGTAGACGACGAGGGACAAAGCAGAGAGGAGATTACCCGAGAGAGGTGCTAGAACAAGCGTCTCCCTCCTCAGCCACCGAGAGGAGGAATGAGGGAGAAAGAGGGTAGCGAGGGGGTTTTAGCACAGGAAAGAGATGGAGCAATGGTGGCATGAATGGGAGAAGGCTCTAGAGTGGTCAAAATGGGCGGTGGATCCACGTTGTCACTACGCGCGGAAGAGATGCCCGGCCACGTGGCGCGCATCACCATTGAGCGCGTCTGCGAGAGGTTGAAGGCAGATCCAACAGGTGGGCCCAGGGTGGCAGCAACACAAGAACGGTGTGGTCGGTGTGTGGTGCAGTCGGTTAGTTTAGTTGGTTGGGTCAAACTGAGTCAAAGCGAGTCCAACAATTGACTGAGTTGAAATCAAACTTCTATACTTTGACCGAGCTTTAAAAATAGCATATAACTTACTAAAAAATGTAAAAAATTTCACAGGGGTTCCTAGGATGATATAGTACACAAATAAATTATCTAACCTCACTGTTCAAATTTTATTTTTCTTATTTTTAATTCTTGCACAGGAAAGGCTTGTGAATTGAGTTTGAATTTTCTCTAGGTTGACTTAGGTTCTAAAAATTTGGGAAAAATATATTTATTCAGGATAAATATTATAAGATTTAAATAAATTATTTTCTAGAGATGATCACAAGTATTTATTTCTGATTTTATTTGGGGCTTCTATTTGAGTTGTATGTTTAACTTTGATTTTGAAGATTTTCGAATGCAATTTTTTGTGCAAATGCTCCAGAAATGATATGCATGCTCATATGATGCATCTTAATTCCATTTAATAGAAATGGGGGTGTGACAAACCCCCCCCCTACCTTACAAAGAATCTCGACCTCGAGATTCCGATACTTCGAAAATCGGACAGGAAGGTTTCTAAGTGGCTCCTTCTCCTCTAACCAATTACATCATCTATTGTCTTGATTTCCTTCAAAGATGGTGCTAAGATATCCTAACCAAGTAGAGTTGCTAATATATTTTTCTTTCCATTGCTTTGTTTAACCTTTCCTTTCTTGATTCGAAGGCACTTCAGACATCTGAAAAAGGTTGGGGTACTCAATTCACATTCAGTCATCACACTCCCAAGTTGTTTCATCTTCAGTATGGTTGCTCCACTGAATTTTCAAGAACTTGTTGTCTCGGTTTCTTGTCTAGCGCTCCGTTTCTTCAAGAATATGAATCGGGTTGCAAATCGAGGTCTTCTACATTGGTTGCTTTGGTTGGGACTCTAAGGCACTTCTTCAGTTGTGATACATGAAAAACATTGTATACATCTAAAAGTGATGGTGGAAGCTTCAACTGATAGGCCACCGATCCTCGCGTATCTAGAACTCGGAATGGACCGATGAAGCGACGTGCCAACTTGCCCTTCACTTGAAAACGGTGTGTTCCTTTCATCGGGGTGACTTTAAGGTAAACATAATCGTTCACCTCAAAGCTCAACTCACGTCGATAACGGTTGGTATAAGACTTTTGATGAGACTGAGCCGCCCAAAGTCGCTCCGGATCACACGAACTTGCTCTTCGGCTTCTTGTACCAAGTTCAGGCCATAGAATGGCCTCTCCCCAGACTCAGACCAGTTCAACGGCGTCCTACGAGCTCTCCCATACAGCGCCTCGAAGGGTGACATTTGTATGCTTGATTGAAAGCTATTGCTGAAGGAGAATTCTGCATACGGCAAGCATGTCTCTCAATTTTTGTTATAGGACAGCACACAAGCTCAGAGAAGGTCTTCTAATATTTGGTTCACCCTCTCGGTTTGTCCCCCTATTTGTGGGTGGTATGCGGTGCTAAAAGATAGATCTGTCCCCATTGCCTTGTGTAGGCATTCCCAAAAGTAGGATGTGAACTGAGCGCCTCGATCTAAAACGACCACCTTTGTTACACCGTGGAGACAAATGGTTCTTGAAATGTATAGCTCTGCTAGATTTCTCCCGTTATAGTTGGTTTTGATAGGAATGAAATGCGCAACCTTCATCAGACAATCAATAATTACCCATATGGCATTGGACCTGTTTTGAGTCCTTGGAAGGTCGGTGATGAAGTTTATGCCGACTTCTTCCCATTTCCACTTGGGAATGGGCAGGGGTTGGAGTGTCCCTACTAGTTTCAAGTGCTCGGCCTTAACCCTTTGGAAAATATCACACTCAGTAACGTATCATGCGATCTACCGCTTCATTCGTCTCCACTATAGCCTCTTTTTCAGGTCTTGATACATCTTGGTGCTCCCAGGGTGTATGGAGAACTGAGAGTCATGAGCTTCTTTGAGAATTAACTCTCTCAACTTGCAGTCAAATGGTACCACCAAACGGTTCCCGAACCATAGGTTACCTTGTGCGTCTTCGGTAAAGCATTTGGCCTTGCCTTGCTTCATAATCTCTCGGATTTGTGCCACCTCCAAATCTGTCTTCTGTGCTTCCTTAATCTGGTCCTCTAAGGTGGATTTCACATTAAGGGCAGCAAGGGAACCTTCTTCAACCATCTCTAGGTTCAGACGTTGCAGTTCAGTGCACAAGCCTTCCAAAGTGGGTGCTACCAACAAGCAGTTGCATTGAGATTTTCTGCTCAATGTGTCAGCCACTACGTTAGCCTTCCCTGAGTGATAATGGAGTCACATATCATAATCCTTGATCAACTCAAGCCAACTCCTTTGCCTTAAATTCAGATCGGCTTGGGTCAAGATATATTTGAGACTCCTATGATCAGTGTATGTCTCGCAATGATTACCGATAAGGTAATATCGCCAAATCTTTATAGCATGGACTATGGCTGCCAACTCTAAGTCATGTGTGAGATAATTCACTTTGTGAGATCTCAATTGCCTCGATGCATATGCCACCACTCATCCCTCTTGCATAAGCATGCAACTGAGCCCGTGGCAAGAAGCATCACTGAACACATCGAAGCTCTTGTGGATATCCGGTAGAATGAGCACTAGGGCTTTGGTCATGCACCCTTTCAAGATCTGAAAGCTTTCCTCATACTCCATTGACTATTCAAACTTATTTTCCTTCTTTAGTAGTTGGGCCATCGGCCTTGCGATTTTGGAGAAGTTCTTGATGAACCTGCAGTAGTAGCCCGCAAGTCCGAGAAAGCTTCTGATGTTGGTGACGGTCTTGGGCTACCCCTAGTTCAGTACATCTTGCACTTTACTTGGATCAACAGCTACACCACCCTTGGATAGCACATGACCCAAAAAGCTAACCTCCCTGAGCCAAAACTGGAATTTGCTGAACTTTGCATAAAGTTGATGCTCGCGGAGTTTCTCCAACACAAGCCTGAAGTGCTGCTCATGTTCTTTATCTGATTTGGAGTAGATAAAGATGTCATCAATAAACACGACAATGAACTTGTCGAGATACTCCATGAAAACCGAATTCATGAGGCTCATGAAGTAGGTCGGTGCATTTGTCAAGCCAAAGGACATGACGGTATACTTGTACAAGCCGTAACGAGTAGAGAATGTCGTCTTTGGAATGTCTTCAGTTCATACTTTGATCTGATGGTAGCCCAGTCGCAAGTCAGTTTTGGAAAATACTTGAGCTCCTGTCAGTTGGTCGAATAAATCATCAATTCGAGGAAGTGGATATTTGTTCTTGACTGTGACCTTGTTAAGCGGACGGTAATCAACACACATTCGCAAACTCTTGTCTTTCTTCTTAACGAATATTGTCGGGCATCCCCAAGGAAAGAAGCATCGCAGTACATGCCAAAGTAGAGCTCAAGCTCTCTCGTGTGTTTGAGCTCAACCGAGGAGAAGAGAAGGTGGGAGATGAGGGGAATGGTGAGGAAACGAGGAAAGGAAGATCAGGATGGTTTTTTTATAGGCTGAGGGGCAGAGAATGCACACGGAGGAACGAGCATGCCCGCGGGCAAGGGCGATGGAGTTCTCGAGTGTACAGGCAGGAGTGGGCGAGGAGACGGTAGGCATAGGTGCGGAGGAGACTGTGGAGGTGATGGGGGTGGTTGGCGATGGGAAACCGGGGACGGTGTGGCAAAACCGCGAGCACGCGACGGAGAGCTCGCGAGCGTGCGCTGGCATTTGGCAAACCGAGGTGGACGAAGGTCCCTGCCGACGGGGCCCACTGTCAGTGAGAGATGAGAGAAGGGATTAGGTTAGGGTTTTTTTTATTTAAAGCTGATTTGTTTGCCAAATTTTTATACTGAACAAACAAAGTCCAAATTTAATGAACATTTTTGTGAGGGCTAATAACTTAATGTTGTTTCTTTGGTAAATTTCTCAGGAGTTTATCTCTTCTATGATTTTCTCTAAAATTCATATAATTTTCTGTTATTATGCATTTGCATTTATTATTCTTAACAAAGTTCCACATAAGTTGTTTAGTAAATTTTTCCTGAAAGATTATGCCCAAAATAATTCTCTCACCTATGATTTTTTTGTTTTGTCAAATATCTTTTAAGTGCATGTTAGTTTATGTTTTCTTGGTTTGTTTTTAAACAAAAGTCCAAATCTCAAATATGGGTAGATTTTTATACGCAAAATGATCAAAGTATTTTTTCCCCCAATGCATTGTTATTAAGCATTCCCAAAATGTGGATTTTGGGGTGTTATAATGGTCTTATGCCAACAAGGCAACAATCAAAAGGCTCTGTCTAAAAAGAAGAGCAATAAAATTTACTTACATTGTACCAGTAGTATATGGTAGTAGTATAAATTAAATCTAACTATTGATTTGTTAAATGCATAATAAACATTTCGTTGTATTTATATTTTTTTCCGTGAGAATATTATAGATTTTTCCAACTAAGGTTGAAAATATTACCTTGTGTTATGTGATTCCACATAAGCAATTATAATTCACCTCTTGATATTCTACTACTCATACTATCAAGTGTAGTATAACTAAATCCTAACTAATCTGAATCATTAGATCAAAAAGAATACACGTTGCATATTAAATCCATATTAAATTGGATAAAAAATAATACAGTAAAAGAACTTATATATATATATATATATATATATATATATATATATATATATATATATATATATATATATATATATATAGGAAGCCTTTTCCTACTCCAGGAGTAGTTACTCCCTATTCCGTATCTCACATATCTCACAACGTAGGGAGTATCTTGCGCAACCGAGAGTATGTATGTGTAGTATATGAGTATATAAGACCATATAGGTGGTATTTACACATTTTTAGAGGTGGTATTTACACATTTTTAGAGGTGGTATGTATAATTTTTAGACATACTCCTTTTTATGTGTGAATATGAAGGTATTTACAAAATATGCTAAAAACTATGGATTCTCTTGCAAATTGTTCGTGTGTTTCACATTGGAGTATCTTATAATTAGTATATGAGTATACCTAAAGTGATAAAGGAGTATGTCAAGTTCTTTAAGGTGGTATATCAAAAGTGGGAGTAACTACACCCGGGAGTAGAAAGTATTTTTCTATATATATATATATATATATATATATATATATATATATATATATATATATATATATATATATATATATATTCATACTCTGAATATGTACTCCACTTCTAATATACCACTTAAACGCACATATTATACTTCTTTATCATTTTCAGTATACTTAAATACCAATTATAAGATACTCCTATGCGACTTGATTGAAAAAATTCATTAGAGCCCTTTGTTTTTGCTATATACCCTTTTTCATATATAAAAGAAGTATATACACAAATTTTGCTATAAAAGTGGAATTTAATAAAAAAAATTTATGGAACTTACTTTGGAGTATCTTATAATCATTATTAGAGTATGCTCAAATAGATAAAGAGGTATCATCATACGATTTAAGTAGTATATGAGAGGTGGGAGTACGTACTCCCAGGAGTACCATACCATTTTCCTATATATATATATATATATATATATATATATATATATATATATATATATATATATATATATATATATATAATCGATCAATCGATCATACGGTGTTAGCCCACCTTCTAATGGGCCGTAGGCTTTGTGCCGTAAGTTACGGAATCCGGGTCTTCCCCGTTTGGAGAAAAAAAATTGAGGAAAGGAGTCAAAGGACGATGTTTTCTTCCTTGGTTTCTATTTTCAAGCACAGAATAGATCAGGGTAGCAACCTGCTGATGGGCACTTTAGTTTGATGCTTTTTTTTCGCCCTTCGGTAATTGATACCGCACAAACTAGACTATGATAGTCCGTGGTGGAGGGTTTGGTGATTCTTGTACTGATGGGTAGATTTAGTCTGGGCCGTTTTGGCAGGCCTTGTTGGTTTTATATGGAATGGTGATTTTAGAAGTTCTAGTCACAACAGAGTCTCTCAGTTTTGAAAATCCATTTGCAAAGTGAAGCATCTCTTCAACTTGGGAGCTTCCTACCAAGTTGGTAATGGGAGAAATGTCTTTTTTTGGCATGATGTTTGGTTAGCCAATTGTCCTTTAAAGATTAAGTACAACCTGTTGTTTGACATCTGCTCTGATTCTGACATAAAGGTTTCGGATTGTATATCAAATAGTATTTGGCATGTTGAGTTTGTTAGGAGTTTTGGCTGGAAGGAGGAAGACATGTGGGCAGACCTTAAATCTGATTTGAATGGTGTAAGGCTCAATAAGAATAAGGATCAGGTGGGGTGGTGTTTAGAAAAGAATGATCTCTTTACTGTTAAGTCGTTGTACAGACACCTGGCTTTGGGGGGGTGGTTAATAAGAGATTGAATAAGTTGTGGTACAGCAGGATTTCTCTGAAAGTTAAAATTTTCTTATGGCTAGTTTATCAAGGTAGAATACAATCGGCTGATCAACTTAAAGTTAGAGGCTGAAAAGGTAATGCTAATTGTGCTTTGTGTGGGGTGAGGAAAGATATGAACCATATTTTCTTTGACTGTGTCTTAGCTAAATTTGCTTGGGCCTGCTTCAGAGAGATTTTTGAGTGGACAAGGAGCCCTGTCTCAGTAGATGACTTTCATCTCTGTTGGATGGACTCTTGGGGGGCTATTAACTGTCATCTTGCCCTTATCAGTTTTGCAGCTCTTATTTAGACGTTATGGAAAATCAGAAACAAGTGGGCGATTGAGGGAGTTTTCCCTAAGCATCCGCACAAAGTGATTTTCAAATTTCTGTCATGTTTGCAGCGGTGGCGGGTGCTGACTAAAAAGGAGTTGCGGACAAAGCTGGATAACCTAGTTTTTTTGGTAGAAAGTTGGATGAATGTTTTCTGTTCAGATATACCTGTGTAATCACTTTGTTGTCTGCCCTGCTGGGTGCTGTTCAGGCTGTGTGCCGTTGCTTGGCTCAGCTTGGTGTTGGTTTAGACTCTAGTGCTAGCTGGTGCTCCCAGCATGTTTTGTTTCTTTGCGTTTCAGACTGGACTTTGTATTGATTAGCTTTCTATAAAAGCTGGGATGTTCCCTTTTTCAAAAAAAAATATGGAATGGTGAATAGTTTAATCAACTGTTACCTAAATTTTACAATGCGGTGGGCATCTTAATAACCACATTGCTTCCAAATGCGACAAATAGCTTGATTTTTTGTAAATCGTGAAAGGAATGAGTACAGGTTCCGAGGGGAAATGATTTGGCGTGGCTACATATTTGCATATGTGATGTAGCCATGTAGGTTTAGGACTACGGACGGCTACTGTTTCATATTTGCGACTACGGACTACGGATGGCTACTGTTTCATATTTGATTTCTTCAATAGAGAGTGAGCTATGTTGCTGAAACTCAGCGGTAATCATGTTTCTGGCTACTCTAATGGTTAGTCATGCTCAAATAGTGATGTTACTTCAGTTTGCTTCTTGCAACAAATATTGATTCATGCTTGTGCATTGTGTAACATGTCGTGTCGGCTGGAAAATCACAAGCCAAGCCCTGCTCCACAACTCTCATAATTGAGTTGTGGACTATGCTACGAATTTCAATATTTGGTCAACTTCCTTACAGTGTGAAAAGAGGCACAAGGTTTGAATTTACTGAGAGCTACAAAGATTAAAAACTTACAACAAACAGTTACCAGTCCCTTTTTTTGACGAAATACATTATAGCTGCATGATAGTTTTTGTCTAATTGAGAATTTGTTTAATGTCTTAACATGTATAAATTCAGGAATCAATTCACATGCCAATAACTTTCCCTGGATCCATCAGTAACAGCTACACTTCTGAAAATTTCCGTTTCAGAAGTTTGTTCTTGTATGGTTCTCTTCCCCCTTAGCTGGGATCTCTCTCATGCTATAATTCTTTAGCTCTAAGATTTCTGTGTTTACTGTAATAGAATACTTTGACTTGTGACCATCTATTGATATTCTTAAGACGCTGGATTCTTGTTGTAGTAACATAACACTTTGGACAACTTTCATTCAGTAATATTAAATTTTGAATGCCTTTTGAAAGTATACTGAGTTATCTTAATGCAATATGTTACTTCTCTCACATTAAATCTAACAACAATGTTTTGTTTGTAGTTAAAGCGGGAACATGACACAGAAGACAATGAAACAGCTGGATCAAATGACTGGATGATGAGCCCTGGATATGCTAACACAGCAAGCAGTCCAGTTCCTACACCACCTTCAGGAAAAGGCTCTAAAATTTCTGCCAAATCTAAGGCTGCAAAAGGCCAGAAATCTTGTCCTCAGACCCCTTTGTGTTCTGGTGAGTGATGCACATTCAGTCAGACATGAATCATCCTTATCTTGGGCCAAGTTACTCATGTCAACTGCATACTCTTTCCCAGGTTCTCCTGGCAATCCGGTTACTCCTATTGGTGGCTGCCGCTACGATAGCTCCCTAGGTGAGTAGAGGCACTCATCATTGGACTGGTGTTCTCCTTCTGGGCTGACATTTATTGATAGCTTTTTAACTTATCTGGTCATATATTCGTGTTGTTCTTTTAGGACTATTGACAAAAAAGTTCCTGAACTTGCTAAAAGGTGCACCCAGTGGCATAGTTGATTTGAATAATGCTGCAGAAACATTAGAGGTCAGTAGTTCTTTTGTCGTATTTTCTTCTTCTTTGAAACAAAACAGTACTTCGATTTCTATTAACAGAAACCACAACTACAGAGTTATGAGAAAGCAAACAGAAAATACGTTTAGTCTCAAGATGGAGATCACACGCTCCCATGTCAGCATTACAGCTACAGTTTCTTAATCCTACTACACTACATGAGTTTGTAACTCTTGCGCCTCAAGCATACAAGAGCATTCCATCCCACCAAAATATGTTGCCAACGTGTGAGTTTTTTCCTTCATCAAGCAGCAGATAAAGCCCTCCTTTTAGCGCATACAGTCCAGTCTCCCCTTCACACTCTGATTCTTCTTGCCAACAGATCCCAGCCTCTGTGCGTGTTGACCAAAATTCGAACCAATAGCGAACAGAGAACACAAGACAAGTTGGGTCAGTAGCCCACTTATGCTGATAACAAGCCAGGTTGCGTGCCTTCCAAACAGCCCACAACACGGCAGCAGCACCAACTGATACCAAATTCTCATGTTTAGCTTTAAAGCTGCTTAACCAATTCCCGAACAAATGAGATACACTATCAGGTAAGTATTTACAGTTAAAAGCACAGGCAATCACATTCCAAATAAACCGAGACATAGGACACTGAAAAAACAGATGATCTATGGATTCATTAAGTCCACAGAATTGGCATTTCAGGTCCCCTTTCCAACCTCTACGCCACAAATTATCTTTTGTCAATATGCTGTTCTGCAAAACTAACCACAAAAACACTCTGATCTTCAATGGTAGTTTCACTTTCCATATAAACTTATATGGGAAGTTACTACTCTGCAGTTTCAAAGCATTGTAGGAAGATCTGACAGAAAAGGTCTCATGTGCATTCAGGAGCCATGTCCTTGATCATTCAGCTCTACCCCTTCACAATCCTTTAAAAGTTTATCCCATATGGTCAAGGATCCCCCTAGAGCACTCTTCGAAATCTGATGCAACCAAAGCCACCACCAAAAACCTTGGCAACAGTTATATTTTTACTAAATGTGAGATAGTACAATATGGGATATTTGTTGACCAATGGAACATCCGGCAGCCAAACATCCTCCCAGAATCTTGTTCTTTCTCCATTACCCACAATCTTCTTACAAAATTGAAAACTGATGAAACATTTGCTTTGCTTCCATAATATCTGACCAGAAATGAGAATCACCTCTCCTGTAACTTGCCTGAGACAAAGTAACCTTTTTGAGGTAGTTTTCTGAGTAAATCCTGCCACAGTCCTTCATTTTCAAGCTTCCATAGCCACTTACCTAGCAGGGCAATATGCATAGCCTCTAAATCAAGAACACCTAATCCCCCCTGATCTTTAGGTCTGCAAACTTGTGGCCATCTGACCAAATGGTACTTCTTAATCCCATTATCCTCCTTCCATAACAGCCTAGACTCTTCCCAAATTTTGTCGTATCTTCTTGCAAGTACAAGTTTATTTTGTTAAGCATATAAATGTGCTAATTGTTTTGCAGGTACAAAAAAGGCGTATATATGACATTACTAATGTCCTTGAAGGGACAGGGCTGATTTTTTTTTAGATAATGGAAGAGACAAAATCTCTCCCGGCCTCTGCATCAAGGATGCACACGGCCCCATTTATTACAAATAAACAACATCCAACGTATCCAACGAATGAAAGTGACTTGAAACAACACAACCAAAAGATGACTGAACTTTAAATTCAATCATTACAAATTCTGAGACTACACCGCCACCCATGATTGCTGAAGATTTGCTTTGCCACACATTCCAACCTGGCACTTCCGCTCAACATTAACTCCTTCTCGGTCGGTTTCTGCATATTTGCCCATGCTCTCATCCAGTGCCCACTCAATAAGATAACCTGCATTGGATTATTGATAATCTTTTTATCGAAAGTTGCATCATTCCGACATAGCCAAATAGACCAACATAAGGCACTAGCTCCAACAAGAAGTTGAGTTTTTAACATATTTGAAACACCAGTTAACCAATTCCCAAACAAGTTGGCTATATTTACCGGAGGAGATAGATTAAATGTACATTGAACAGTCCACCAAACAAGACGAACAAAAGGACAGTCAATAAAAAGATGTTGGATCGTTTCTTCTGAAATACAGAAACAACATTTTTTGCTTCCTCTCCAATTTCTTTTGAACAAATTATCTTTAGTTAATACTACTCCTCTTTTGAGATACCAAAGGAATATTTTCACTTTTAAAGGAATTTTAAGTAACCAAAAAGAGTGCTTATTGGGGATACGATAATTTCCAATAAGTCTTGCATAAAACTCGAATGAAAAAGCCGGACTTATTTAGTTTCCATCTGAAAATATCATTTTGAGAGATTAATTGAACATTACTAATTCTCACCAATAACTCATGCCAAGCATGTAACTTGGGTCCAATAATAGGTCTACGAAAAGAGATATTGAGAGAAGTCGAACTCAAAATATTTGCTATTGTATCATCCTTTTTCCTCACCACATTATAAAGGTTTGGATATTGCCTTTTTAACGGCGAGTCTCCTAACCAAATATCTTCCCAAAACCTAGTTTGCATTCCATTTTTAACCTGAAATGAACCAAAACGAAATAAAAGCTTAAGAACAATATCCGTTGGAAGTAATTTATCCTCCGTATCCATATCTGTCATTAGTGTTTTATGGTCATCACTTACTTTATATGTCCTTTTGCAGAGGAATTGATGACTCTCGACCAGGAGAAGTTAGCGACGATATGTCCATTTTACAGGTATCATGCTTTGCGCCATCCTAATTGTGGCAAATATTGCTTCTCGTGCAACATAAATTGTTGGAATGGAGATGCTTAAGTAATAATTCTTTTGCTGTAAAAAAGTAATGATTCTTTTTATTTGTCATCCACAGGCAGATATTGAAACCCTCACACTGCAGGAGCACAGCTTAGATGAACAAATAAGGTTGGCGACCATTTACTTAAAGTTCCTGTTGTTGTTATTCTTTCACTTACCGAGCTGCTCCAATGTTTGTTGCAGTGAAATGCGAGACAAGTTAAGGGAGCTGACTGAAGATGAAAATAACCAAAAGTTAGTATCTCCTTTTTTAACTTGAGAGAGTAACTATATGTTCATCATAATTACTTCAAATTTCTAGGACTACAATGCAAGTTTAAGATCTATTCTTGCACCTCTTTTCCTACAGGTGGCTTTACGTTACGGAAGATGATATCAAGTCTTTGCCCTGCTTTCAGGTCCCTTCTGAACTCTAATAATAATAGTTAAATGATCGATACTATCTCTATGGGTCAAGTGAATTATCAACACTTTACTACAATTTGCAGAACCAGACCCTAATCGCAATAAAAGCACCTCATGGTACAACTCTGGAAGTCCCAGATCCTGACGAGGTGAGTAGTAACAATATGGTTGTTACCCTTAGGACCTTAGATGGATGTTACATTTTGTTAATGAAGGAGGCTTCCTTCCCCATGCAGGTGAATGATTATCCTCAAAGGAGATAAAGGATTGTTCTAAGAAGCAATATGGGTTCAATAGATGTCTACCTAGTTAGGTATAGAGCTCATTACCTCTACGCTCTGGCATAATAATGCTAAAAAAATCGTAACTTCAGAATGTAGAGCTCTAATTTAACATGAAGACTAATGCCATTATTGATTTATTTTAGTCAATTTGAGGAGATGAGTGGCATGGAGACTCCTCCAAGGCCCACACAAACAATAAACATGGATTCTCTAGAGAATCCTAGGACGCCATTGGCTGCAGAATCAAACAAAGCTGCACAGATGGAACCGAATATTCAAGAAGGGCTGACAATGCCTCCTGATGCTCCTACTAGTTCACAGGATATTGGAGGGATGATGAAGATTGTCCCTTCGGAACTTGATGTAAGTTTACTTCCATGCATAAATGTTCGCAAGATATCCCAACTAAAATCAATCTGCCTAGGATCCTGTTCTCATTATAGTACGGGTTTTCACCCTATGCTCAACATCACTACTTTCTGCTTGAACTACCTGTCTTTTGTCGTTGCTTCTGTCTAATTAGGCAAATAGAACCACTTTACCTCAACTTCACTATATCACTCTTGTGATGTACTATTAGCGTCTGGTCTTTTCTTTGCTCCTTATCATTTCATTCTACTACCTGTTCTTTTGATGATTGGAAGATTAACCTGTAAAGAGCTACTTGACTTGGTTACTGGCTAGTCATCACAGAACTGATGAATTATGGACCCCTTTTCCTTTGGGAAGAAAAGGACCAGCTATTGAATTTTGACTGGTTCTGCTACCTCATGAAGGAGCATTTCATGACCAATATTAGTAAAATGTTCTACCCAAATTAATTCCAAAGAAAATAAAGAATGCATCCTTATCTGTTATGGATATATCGTTTCTATCACAACCGAGTTCATCTGTAATTTGTCTAACCATTTTTCCTGGCACAAGCACTTCATAATGCAAGATTTTATTTTATTTTTGTGCAGACTGATGCAGACTACTGGCTCTTATCAGACACAGGGGTTAGCATTACCGACATGTGGAAGACAGCCTGTATCCTCGTTCTAACAGTCTTTATCACCCTGACCTTTTGATTATGTATATATCTTTCTAGTACACCCCATTTTGATGTGAAACCACTAGACCCTTAACTCGAAAACACAGCAGAGGTGCAGTGGGATGGAATTGATAAATTCAATGCTGAGGACTTCCTGGAAGTTAGCACACCTCGGCAGCAGGATAAACCATCCCCCGACATTGCAATTCTCCCCTCGTGCATAAGCTGAAGACCTGAAGTATGGTGGCAAGTACCATTCAGCTACCTGGAAATTGTCTGTTTCTCGGCATGGGCTATCAATGACCGATCAATTTAGAGCAGAAGCTGGAGAACAGAGGTTCGAGGGGATGGCTGTGATGTACAGATAGATGGCAACCTTGTGCCATGTTAATAGTTTCCTGGATCAAGCCGACCTGCCAACATCCTGATCGTTTTCAGGTCTGTACTGACAAGTTGAATGAAACAACGCAAGCTGCATTTGTTGTACCTTGTATGTTGCATCACAATAGGAGTGCCAGGTTATGGTACCTGAAAATGCACAGTACAGAGAGCTCTATGAGTGAATTCATTTCAAGTAGCACTGAAAAACTAGAAGCTGAATCGTTCGATGGTATTTATCGGGTTTCACGAGTGTCATATATTGAAATGGACTGATGCAATGAGGAAGGTTGCTATATGACATGTCGACCTTGAGTGTTTTGCTAGACTAGCTATCCATCGTCACTGGGCAATCTCTTATGATACTTTGTTTTCGAAGTAAATTTCTTGTGATGTATGCATATCCTGAATCCTGATCTCTATGATATGATTAGCTTGTTCCCCTGCAGCTTGGAATTAGATGCTACTCCATTTCGTTTTCTTGTTGTCCCATCAGGCATCAGTTGACTATTATTTTTCCTCTTCCTGGCCTTAAGTGTCTCAAAGTTATCTTGTGTAGTCATTGTCGAATATCTCGTGTAGTCTAAATGACACCACATCAGTACCACGTCAAAAGACTCATCTATTTGCATGAAGCATGAGTTTATGTGTCAACTTCGTCTACTGCTGCGTGTTCACTTAAAAAATATCACCTACTAATAGTCGAATTTTTTTATCCTTTTTAATGAGGGAAAATTGTCCTCTTAACCGGTGATCTTAACCAAGCATTAATCATAATCATTAACAGGTAGCACATGGAGTAAACTAACTTTTTAAAAAGATGGAGCGAACTAACTAGTCGTCTTGAACCTTGACTACCCTTTGCTGCAAAATAACAAAGTTTAGCTTTTTGACAAATCCAATTCTTAGTTTCATCCAAATGGCCGGACAATACAAATTATTTTTTTATGGAAAATAAGTATGTGTATTCTTTCAAGAGTATAAGGAGGACACACACCACACGAGCACATGCGCATATATTTTTTTCGAAAGATTGCTTGGCACCTACATATCCACTGCACATGCTAAGAATTTTGTAGAGGCTTGGCACATGCTTTTCCACGTAGTACTCATTAAATGTTAAACCACCGCTATTTAAAACCAACCATTATAAATGGCAAGAGAATATGCGCCAACTCTGATCTAGATTTTGTCTCTTCGACGAGAGTCATTGCCTTCTCTGATGACAGAGGTCACTTCGACATCTAATTTTTAATCCAAAGTTCTGCAGTTCGACCTCTAATTTTTAATCCAAAGTTCTTCAGGTATAATATGCGCTTTAACTGAATCCTACTTGTCTACAAAAAGGGAGAGTTTATGCATCGTGCACCACTTGGCCCAACTCATCCTAGTAGATGTCCAATTCCCAGAATTAGTATGTTTTTTTTTTGCGCATTAATTCGATTTCTGGAGTATGACAAACTGACATTCAAACAAGGAGTACGTGCTTACATCTTAATTAAGTAGAAATTTGTAAGTGACAACTAGACCAAGATTCCAACGTGGAATGCTGAGTTGGATTGGGAAATGGATCCTCTCCATTGAAACATTGAAATTCTCAATGTAGAGATCTATCGTACTATACATTAGAAGACGATCTTCACCGCACGATACCACTATCCAAAAACAAAGGTCCAAATTTCTAACTACAGTAGTTTTACTGTAGTAAATATTTCCATACCCTTTCGGTGCTTGCTACAGTCATAGCCGAGTACTACTCAAGGTCACATGAATCACTGTTTACACAGTGATCGTGGCATTGCTCCGTTGGATTGATGCTGATTGGGTCCCATTCCCATTGCCTGGTTGAGTGAACTCGAACAAGAAAAGTAGACGTTGGGTTGTGTTGCTGAGATGTGAGGTCACCAGCAAAATTTCATCGCCTTAGTGCCACCATTTCTCCAGAGCAGTTGGAGATTGATCTTCAACTTATTTTGAAATATTCTGCACGGTGGGTCCATCATTCTCTTGCGATAGAGACCAATGAAATTTACCTTTTCTTTTATTATTTTCCACGTGTTAATTGACACCTTTTGGTCTCGCAAAAAAATCCTCCTTTTTGAAAATTGGGAGTAGCGAGTTATAAATACTTAAATGTGGCTACGGTTAAGAAACCATGGATTATGGATTGACAGGCATAATACCGAAACTATCCTGGTGGATTTTAGTCTTTAAAGAAGACCTCACTGTACTTAGAAAAAGATTGATCAAAAGATGTTCTCATATTGTGTCTACATCTATTATCTCTCTGTTGATTATCTATTACTTGGTGATTGGTTGATTGATTCCTACGACTACTAAGTTCTTCAATATGTTATCAGCACGAATCGCTCTACACGGCTGAATCGGTATGTCGTTAGGATTCCATCTTTCAATCTCTAAATTTCGATATGAAATAATCTGGTAGATTAATTTTGATTCAATCTGTCCAGATCTGTTTAATCGATATCTACGATTAATTACTGCTAATTGTCGCAATAAGATTGAATCTGTTGTGTTCATATTTACTGTTCACATGAGAAGAAAAAAATTCTCGCGATCTGTCGGCCAGCCTGGAGCCAGACATTGCCGCTGGCGCCCGCTATGTGCAACCTTGCCGGCCAAAAGCCACCGCGCCATGCACACGCTCGCCGTCGAGCGCCGCCTGGTAGCATCGCGCCTGACGCGCTGCCGTGTGCACCACACCGCGCCAGTCATGTCACGCCACCACGTGCCCGCCACACCGCACTGCGCACCCGTCGTGCCGCTACGCCGCTCGACGCTCCAAGTCGCGTGCCCTCTCCCGAGCGCAGTCCCACTGGGCGGGCGCCGCCACCTGTTGCGCCGCAGCCGCCGAGCCCATCGCACCACCGCGCTGCACCTGTCGCCCAGGCGCTGCTGCCAACTAGGGGAAACTTAGGGTTTTCCCACACCCTTTTTTTAATCCGGCCTTAGTAGGCTGACTGAACCTTGTGGGCCGACTCGGCCTACCAAATTTCGAAAAAAAAATTGGGAGAGAGAAAAAATTTAAAAAATCCCAAAAATTTACAAATGGGCCCTCAGATTTATGCAAATTACAAGGAAATTTTCGCGGATAAGAAAATTTTGCGAAAAACCCCTGTAGTTTTTGAAATTCACAGTGGATTTCAGATTTTTATATATTCTTGCATAATAACCCCTCGATAATCCGATTTTTGTGACAGATTAGTGTGTTTCATGGTTGTTGTATATTTTAGACCCTCAGTTTTTGGTTATTTGCTTTAATATTATTTATTTTTATGCAATAACCTTAAATTGATCCAAGAAATTGATTTTCTAAGGTATGTGAGCTTCCATAAATTATGAAACCTTAGACCTAGTACACCTTGGAAGCATCATATTTTTATGATTTATTTTTTTGTGGTATTGTGTGTTTGGGAAATTAATTAATGGGTTTAGTAATTTTGAAAATTGTTGTCATACCTTGAAAAAATTATCAGAAAATCCAAAAAATACCATGAAAATTCTGGGAAATGTATAAAATCATCTACTTAATAGATAAAATTAATCTTTACTATTTTGCACTCGTTTCATATATTTAAAATGCTTTACCAGTTGTAATCATAGAAAATTGCATAAATTATGTGGGATATGTTAGACATCACTAATTGAAAATTTGTTGGCTTGATTGATAAGTATGTGCAATCAAAGGCAAAGATAAGCCTATGGTATGTTCTATGGAGATCTGTAAAAATCTCCTAGTTGTCCACTAACTTCGTAGAAATGTATCTTTCCTACACGAGTTGTATTAGTAGTATAGATTCAACTCCTGTCAAGCTTGATCCTGCTCCTGCTGAGCATCTCTTATCTTTTTCTTTAGGATGAAACCTCATGCATTAGATCATTATTTCCCAGATGCCTTAAATAAAATAATGGTATAAGCTGTTCTATTAAAGTTTTATCTCCTGTTGAATAGTTGATTACATATGCTTAATAGAACATATTGCTAGTAGCATATTTTACCTATAGTAAATAATTAGTCTTGTATGGAATAAATTTTGTAAATAGTATGCCTGGAAATTGAAAATATGTTGCCATGCCTTGCTAACAAAATATTGGACATGTGCTCTTAATATCTAATGAACCTCAATTCACTAACTTGTAATGCATGGATGCCTAGATGGCAAAAGGGAAACTATTTTTCGCAGTGGCACCGGACCAAACCTAGTCATATGTTGATCTCTGATGGATCATTTTGCCTAGAAAACACCATATTCCTCAAATAAGTACAGAATAAGTTCAACCCTAAGACTTGGAGTCTATATAACACTATCCTCTACCACATTAATTTCTTAATTGAAGAACTTTGTAAGCAGAATGTCACAAAGTATATATTTGTTTCACGCTAACAAAATTGTACTCCTGTTGAAGTACGATTGCAAATATTTGCTAAAACTCTAAGTTGATTTCAAGCAAATGTCTAATGCACACGCTATCACTCGGGATTTTTATAGTTGGCATGAAAAGGGGGAGCATAATGGGCTCGTGTGGGATATTGGATCCTAAGAGGCATAGAAAAATATTCAAAACAAGAGTCGTAGTAGGTACAGTGGCATATCTTAGGTCAAAACCAGAAGCAAATTAGCCTGAAGCAATAAATTAATCTAGTTTATTTTGGGGAGATCATTAAAGTAAATTGCATGATTTTTATCCTTATCCAGTTGATATGGAAAATAGCATTTACGCCATTGTCGATACACATGCTGTTCGCAACCACAATCATTGCTGCCCACGAAGGGCAATTGATTTGTGTCTTCAGCAATATGTTAACCACCAGCATGTCGAAATGCTCACGGCAAATCGATGCCCGCTTGACGCAGTCGCACGTATGTCATGTTTGGCTATGCACTGAAGCATGCCATACTCATCATAAATGACATATAAATTGGTAAGTGTGGTATGCAACTACATCACCACCAGAAGCCATATCACTTGCTTGAAGCAAATATAGCTCCTGAAAGAAAAATGACCTATTGGACTTTGTTGGTTCTGAATGATCTAAATTTGGTCATAATGATTCTGGCATTACAAATTAAAATAATGCATACAATTTATCACCCTTAATTAAATATGGTGTTCCTGTTGAATAATACATATTGCCATCAAATAATTATACTATTTGGGTGATTCAACTAAGATTTGAAGTTCAGAAGAAAATCTAGTATTTCTATGCAGATTAACTGTGGTCAAATATTTTATGTTCAAGCATTATAGTCATGTTCCTGAAGAGCATCCTGTAGTTTTATGCTGTTAGAACACACTGCTTATGACCATAAGAAAATATATTGCGTAATTATAAACTTAAAGGTTAATGATCCAAATTCTTTAAAATAAGGTATGAGTAATTGGATTAAAACTTGGGAAAATAATAAAGAAACTAGTCTATAGAATAAATCTGCCAACTCTCGGACCCCTGTATTGGATCTTCGTAGCAGATTAATAACCAACCAGAAGTTGGAATATCCTACAGAATATTAGGATCATGCAGTTTTTCTGCCACTGCACTGATAAAAGCTTAGTTCATTGCATCTAGTTATCACACCTCTTGTTGAAATAAGTGCGTGTTGGAGGAATCAAATATTTTCCACATGTTATCATCATTGTAACATATACCTTTGGGCCACTACTAATTGTTGAAGATCATATTGGATCTGAAATTCAATAAATCATGTGCCCATGATAGGGGAATTTTGTAGCATGATATTAATAAAAGATCAAATCTCGGCATTAGGGGGAGAGAAATGCACAAAAGTTCGAATATCGTTGTATTTTCCAAAAAGAAAAGATCTTTAGTACTAAGGTACACGCACTAGTCAAGCTAAACTTAAGATTTAGTTTATACTCCTATACGCTAGAAGCGGGGAGCCTGCCAGATACTTTCCAATTATCTAAGAGTTATCATAGTGTTTACTTGTAGTAAATATGTCGTTAAGAGTGGAATACCCTGGTTGAATAGTATATCCATCTCTACGAAAATGACTTATTGATTCTTGATCTAAAATCTGTGGGGACGCCTGCGAGTCTAAGATCTAATGACACTAGTTGAAACAATTACTAATCACTCATTTAACTCTCTTGAAGAGAATTCACCTTGAAAGTGAAATACCTCATGAAGAGGCTTATCATGAAGATGAAAGCCCCAACAACTTGATGTGCACATATTACAATGCTGGGAATGAGGAACGACCAATGATCTTTTGTTTGAGAAATAACAAAGATCCAGTTAACATTGAGATACCCTCAAGTTAGAGGATATGGGAGAAAAATTGTCGACAATCACTTTGCCTCTACAATACTAAAGTTTCTCTTATGAGAACACAGATCCAGAACCAAAGTCCATGGTCGAGCGTTTGAAATGTTCATATTGGGTCATATAATGAAAGCATATGAGGTTGAACCATAATTGCTAAATAAAAGTCTTGGAACTAGGTATTCAGACTTGATGGGTCATTATGAAGATAATGAAGTGGTGAAAGCTATGGTTCAAAGGTCCCCATAGAGACCGTTACTCTCCTATTATGAATGATATAATGTTCTGTTGCATAATAATTCTAGCAAAAGGCATGAACAAATAAATAAAATATATAGTCAACGGCTTTTGAAAAATCCTTGATGAGATCCTCGAAGGACTCAAAATTCCTAAAAAGGAAACAAAATCGCAATATATATATATATATATATATATATATATAACTGATACCCATAGTCTCTTACATGTAGTAAGAGTATCTCTTGGAAGAGAGTGCATCTCCCGCAAGAGAGTGTATCTTCTAGAAGAGGGAACATCTCCATTAAGGAAAGTTATTTTACTAGTCAATCTCTTAATCACACCAATAATTATATGATCATTATCCCGCTTCACCTGTTTGAATAGCTCTGGCGACTTCATAGGCGACTAGCACTTCCCCCGACGCTCCACTCGCCGATGCCCCTCCGGCACCGGCGGACTAATCGCCTCAGCTTGATCCCATCCCTCATCATGAAGACCATGGGGCTAGACTTCAACCCAGGTTTGTCTCTTCAAAAACAGATCTGGAGTAGATTTGGCTCACCAGTGGTGTTTTGGCCGGGTTGTGGCCTCAAGGAGTTCGTTTTAGTAGCCTCCTTTGGCAGAGCAAGATTTCGCCTGGAAGAGGAACTAGTCAGTGTTGCACTTCAATCCTGCCTTGGTGGTGTAACATCCCAAGGTTATGTTACCAAAATAAAATAAATAAAGTTATTGTTTTATTAGATTTTCTGAAATTTGGAAAGAGTTGGATTGCTTTATTTGAATTTCTGAAGTTTTAAAAGTCAAAAGTAAAATTTATTTGAAAATTTTGAAGTTTTATTTGTTTCAATTGAAAAATAAAAATTAAATTAATTCCTGGAAATTTTCTAGAATTTTAAAAGCTTTTTCCTAAATATTTTAAAGCCAAAACAATTTATTTGCAAAATTAAAAGCTAACTATAAGTTTAAAGTATTTTATTTAAGTCCAAAATACCTCCAGCAATTTATGTGATTTTTTCCATAATTTTTAGATTTATTTTGATATTTTCTAAAGCTATTTTGAATTAATTGGATTAATTAAATTGCAAAATGATTTGAAAACCCCAAAACCATTTTGGGCCGAAACAATCCCGGCCCCATTTCTATTCCTCCCGCACCCGGCCCACTCGGCCCATCTCCACCCGCGCCTCTCTCTCTCCCTCACTCCCCGGCCCCACCCGCCAGTCACCTCCCCGCCACTACCGCGTGGGCCCGCCCGAGCCTTCTTCCCCGCGCGCCTCCGCCATTTCCGCTCGCGGGAACTCCGTCAAACCGCCGCACCCAACCTCCTGCGTTCCCCGCGCACATGCGCGCACGAGTCGGCGCCTCCAACCGCCCTCGCCCCCACCTTCTCCCCCTCTCTTCGCGTCGGTTTCGTCCGATTCACCCGCGCGCCAAACCGCCGCCGCCGCCATTGCCGTGCGCGCGATCTCCCTCTACCGGCCCCCTTCCACCCCTATAAAAGGAAGCACCGGGAGACCTCTTCCTCCCTCATTCCATCCCCAGCATCCACTCGTCCTCCCTCGCTCTCACCTCGTCAGAATCAACATTTCTTTATCGCCGGCCGAGCTCCCCTCCACCGCCTCTAGCGCCGCCACCGTCAACGCTCTCGCCTCGCTGCCGCCACCATCGGCATCGCCGTCCACATGGCTACTCCGTGCGCGCACTAGCCTCGCCGGAGCACCCCCCGAGTGCCGTCGCCACCGCAACCCCGACCGCGCCGCCGCCAAAGTTCTCGCCGCCGACGAATCCTTCATGCCTGTACGCCACCACGGTGAGCCCTGAGATCCCCGAACCTTCCTCTACCCGATGTTACCCCTCGCCGCCGCTGAAACGCTACCGTTCGCCGGTTCCTTGGAACCCGAGCGCCACCCCATCCGGCACCGATGTGGCTGCCACCGTGGTCGCCACCCGTGCGCCACATCACGGCCACCTCAGCACAAAAGCCGACGTGGAGCCCACGTGGCGCCACATCATCGCGCACACAGCCAACCCACCTCGCGTGCACTGTTGCGGTGCACCGGGTTCACCATGAACCTTTGACCGGGCATGGACTTAGTCCATTGACCCTCGGGCCCACTTGTGAGTGTCACATAATAATTTTCTGTAGAAAAAGAATTCGGCCGGGAAAAAGAAATTCCCTCGCTAACGTCATCTTGCGCAATAAAGCCTATTTCCTTTACAAAAATAATTCCCAAAAGTTAGAAAAACCCTAATTTTATCGTTTCATGTAATTCCAATCTTCCAAAGCCCATATCTTTTGCATCTGAACTCCGATTCGGGTGATTCAAGTTGAAAAATTTGTATAAAATTGTAATCTAGCTAAATAAACCAAAATATTTTAATTTGGAGTTCATTTTAATTCTATTTTGAATTTTGTTTGAATTTGGCTTATTTCGCGTATAGATTTCGACGACTTCGGAGAGTCAGATTTCGACGCCGTTTGAGAGCAGCTATTTGAGCAAGGCAAGTTACATTCTTGATCATATTTGCACCTATTATTTAAAATTATTTAAATTCTGTTTCAAGTTATTACTGCATACTTATTTATATTCAATTATTTGAATTCCTGTTTTTAAATTTATAGTTATACCTAAAATCCTTTGTATGGCCAATTTTGATAATTGAAGCGAGCATATTGTCACCCTAGATAAAACCTAGTTGATACAATAGTATGAACTAGGATCATTTGGAAAATATTATGCTTAGCCATGCTTATAGACCAAATATGTTTCATTTGGGGAATTTCAACCAAAAATCAACTATTGTTTAAATGGTACCTTTGGCATTGGTGTGTCATGGGAGTTTTATAAATGACTTTGGAAAATGAAATAAAATGATGGTTTGGACTTGGGCGAAATGGTTGTCTGGTGGGTGCAGGTTTATGCACGGGCTCAACTGGGTAAGTTGAGGCCTAGGGTTCTGTTGGTTGTCGCCCAGGTCAGTTAAGGACCGGTCTTCGAGCCGTATCTTGCTAAGCTACATCGTACTACCACATGTCTTGTATGGGCAGGACCTGGCTGAATAATTTGCAAAGTTCCATTTTGGTCGTTCCTGTTGGTGCGGTGGGTAGTCATGTTATGACCTTGTTAGTCCCACCTGGCGCAAGAGGGAGCCTGAACCCTATGGACGGGTAGTCCAAAGGGGGCGAAACCTTAGCGAGGGAGGACTATGGCGGAATGATGCATTGTAAAGGCCTTGTGATGATCACTTAGTCGCACACCTTCGGAAGTGTGTCAGACGAACATTAAAAGTTGATTATCTCTTGTGGGTAAAGTTGTACAACCTCTGCAGAGTGTAAAACTATTCGAATAGCTGTGTCCACGGTCATGGACATGCTGGCAAAGCCACTCAAAGTTAGACTCTGGTTTTGGATTTCAAAATGTTTTTGTAAAATAGTTTTGACTTGGATGGGTGTCCATGAGAAAAGGTGTGGGTTGAAGCCCCGGGTTAGTGTCCGTGTTTATGTTGGTGTTAGGTTGGTGCCTACACTATCTTTATCAATTCAAAAATCAATTTTGGATTTTTATAAAACTTGAGCTTTTGAACTTAGTATGGTATTTAATGTCAAATGCTATTTTTGCACAATTAACCCTATAAGCCATCCTTTGTTACATCCATGTATGCATGTTATTCTGTTATTTGACGGGTGTAACTTGCGAGCACGGTAGTTGTGCTCATACTTGCTTTATGCAAACAAATTTCAGAGAAGAAGGACGTCGCTTCAGGTGTGGATCATGACGACTAGGCCGCTACCCCAGTCGATTGCCTGTGGCAGATCAGCTGGACTCCACTACTTCTTCATCGTCTTCTGCTGTGTTTATTTAATGTTGCCCTGTAAGGCTATCTTGTAATCAACTCTGTTGTTTATTAATAAATTGTAGCGTTTATGGTGGTGTTATTACATTTGTTTACTGTGTGAGCTAGCCACTGATCATGGGACTAGTTCAGTTATGCACAGAAGATCTGGGGTGTTAATCCCGGGTCCTGACAGGTGGCAATGCTGGTGACTTCAAGGTAACCAAGCTTTACTCCTCTGGCTTTAAGTTCTCGGTCGCATCCAAAGATGTTGGGTTGTTTATCTACAACCTCAAAAGTTACCGATGTAAGGAATTTGCTATCTACTTCCACCTATGGGGCAACGGTGGAGCTAATTGGCAGAAAGAATTCCATCAATGGACTGAGGAGCAAAGCAAGGAGTGGACTACGATTCAGAGGAGAAAGAAATCCTATGCGGAGGTTGTGCAGTTGGGCTCTAGGAAGGCGTTCTCCCACAGCACGGGGGCAAATTCAGTTCCATTGAGAAACACTAGGAAAGTACATTTACAGAATAGTTCCCCGCAAGCGAAATCTTCAAGGGATCTAAAGATTTCAGACCAAAAGGGCTCCCAATTTATTTTCGGTTCGAAAGCCAATTTATCCCAAAACCTGCGGTCTTCGACCAGACTTCAGAATTCTGCCATCTTTCTCCCTCGTACCGATACCAGCCAAGGCAACGATGCATCCGCTGTCTCCTTTCTGGCCACTCTAGATGGAGCTGCTGAAATGCCATCCGCTGTCACTCCTGCAAGGCCTTGGGGCATGTGGCAAACAATTGCAAAGACCTTTTTTTTCTAAAACTGGTTTCGTTCCTACGCCGATCTTCTCATCTATAGTTAGAGATTGGGAATGGGCAGGCCAGATGTGCAACACTTGGTTCCGAGGAACGACTGAGATTCATCAGAACGCGACACCTGTACCTATCTTCAGTTCTCTCCGGGAACTTGGTACATATTTCGTTGGGCTTCCTCAACAAGCTTTGGTTCCCCCGAGACAAACCAACCCTGTTGCTTCATCTACCTCGCCGCCCCAGCGCCCCCCACGGTCCCCCTCCCCAAGTGGCAAAGATTGGCATATTATCCCATTTGACCCCATGGAGAACTTTGAAGGAGATTTCGTACCTTTCCTTCCTCGAGGGTATAATCTGCAACATATAGAGGGAAGACACAGTCGGGCACGGGTGATCTGTGGCAGGGCACCCGCCAACAATGAAGACTGGGCCATTGCGACCATCAATCCTATGCCGCTGGGTCAGGTACCATTTCCTTATGTGGAAGAGATTATTTCCGAATTTCTGATAGGCATCAGGAGACTCCGCATTCGGGGTATACAACCGTGTCCTTTTGGTGCGACCTATGTGAGGTTTAATAGTGTTCATGCTCGAGAAACGATGATACAAGCTAGCCCGTATGCTTTTCAAGATGTCCACATTTCCTTCATAAAGCATAATGAGGGCATCAACTGGAAATGTTTAAACTTCAACAGAGAATGTTGGATTATGCTCGTGGGGTTCCCCTTGGACTTTTGGAACATAACCTACATCCAGCAAGCCATCAACAGCTTTGGTCGGTTGCTGGTTTGGGAGAAAGATCTAACCAACCTTTCTCGCATTATTATAAAAGCCAGAGTCATTGACCTGAATCTGGTACCAAAAGGTATCCAGATTACGGATGGTGATGATTTCCAAAGCGAGTCTTGGACAGTGCCCTGTGAAATCATCGCACAAAACATCCTGGGCGTTGGACCTCTCGATGAAGATGAACCACCGGAAGATGGCGGTAATCCACATCCACCGCCCCAACAACCCTGGGATCAACCGCCACAGGAACTGGGTTTTCATAACCAAATCAACGATGGTGCGGAGATGCAAGGCGAAGCCCAAGGAGCACCTAATCAGCAGGCCCCGCAACATGTACAGCATGTGCAAAATGCAAACATTTGGAATCCCTAGCCGCCTCAGGAACTGGAAGCACAACCCGTACATGAAGTGGATCAGTTGGAACCCATGGTACCTTTGGCAGAAATGGTATTACCCCAGCCTGTTCACGATAGCTTGGAGCTCTCGGATCAGGTGCCATCTGTGGCCTCTTCTTCGCATTCGGTTAACTGCTCTGAGCACACTGGGCAACTTCACCCCCCCCCCATTGATGCAAATCCCGGACCTCAATCTACCAATTCAACTAGAAGGTGTCAACTTGCCACCTTTAGGGCAGGGACAGGTAAACCTTGATTTGCAGCTCGGGATAGCGTTGGTTCCTCACTGGGAGTTGCATGCTACCCACGCGAGCAGAGCTAATTATACTACAACCATCCGCACTTCTTTGGAATCACCGACTTGGGCCCAAAACTCTTCTCCAAAGGTTGACACAACCCTGCAGTCGGTGGTGGACATCCCTACCAAATGGGCCAATTTTTTCTCCTCGTTACTCTTGTCACCAGAAAGATTCACAGTGGCAAAAGACATTTTATCATCAGGCATGTGGGAATTCATCGCACACTCTTCAGAAAACCAAGGGAGGTGCAAACCATTTGCCATCCCGGACAGATGCCCAACGACAATACAGGATCCAAAATTGAAGAAGAAGAATGTGAAGTCCACCTCAAGGCAACAAACATCTACAGCAGATGAAGAAGGTGGGCCTAATACCACATATGATTCTATGAGCTTCCCTACCTCACCAGTAAGGGAGATTCCTTTAACTGCACTTGGTCCTAGTTTGGAGGAATGCCACAAAACGAAAACACCGAAAAGGGCTATCTTTCTGGTAGAGACAGAAGTGCATAGGAGCACAAGGATTAAGGCGCTTAAAGATGGCTACATGCGTAAGCCTGGCATTGACAAACAACCCCTGCTACAAGAAGTGACCCCGCCCTTTCTCTCAACCAAGATTATCAAGAATCTATGTTTGGACTACTGCAAGATGCCACCGAAGGATGTCAATGACACAAAACTCAACAAACTCCTCTCCAAGATAGGAAGGAGGAAGCCCAGCAAGCTCAAAATGACAAGAACAACCAGCACTAAGAAACGTGGGGGCGTGTTGCAGAAGCACTTGTGTTGGAGCTATCTGTAGCATTGCTATTATTATAGTATCTATTTCATTAGGTTTTACAGCTTTGGGAACATTACCTGGATGTTATTGTCTTAGTACTATAATTCTTTTGGGTCTGTTTGGAACTTCTTTGTACTCTGCCAGTGTAACTTGTATATGCTGGCCTCATGGTAGGATGCATCTGGTTCATGATGACTAGACAGTGGAATATTCTATCTTGGAACGTTAGAGGCCTTAACTCTGACAAGAAATGGAGGGATATTCGCAACAAGATTGTAGAAAGTAAATGCCACATTTTGTGTTGTCAGGAAACTAAAAGACAAAGTCTGGAAAAGGCTTTTCTTGCTAATTTTTGTCCTACCCGTTTCAATAAGTTCGAGTTCCTCCCCTCGATTGGTGCTTCAGGGGGGCTACTCATAGCATGGGTCGATTCCATGTTCACAGGGAGCAACACGATTAAGAATGAATTTTCCCTCTCAATTGATTTCACTTCGGTTCACTCGGGCTAAACTTGGACTCTTTTAAACATCTACGTCCCGCCCAGAGCAGACTCTAAAGGGAGATTTCTTGAATGGCTCACCAACTTTAACATGCAACCCAACCTAGACTATCTTTTTGTGGGGGACTTTAACTTTATTCGAGCACCCTCGGACAGAAACAAGCCGGGCGGAAATATCAGTGACATGCTTCAATTCAACTCTGCCATCAGCTACCTCAGACTAGTCGAACTGCCGTTAAAAGGTAGAACCTTCACCTGGAGCAACATGCAAGGAGACCCACTCCTGGAAAAACTAGATTGGAACTTTACCTCCAACAGCTGGACCACGTACTACCCGAACACTTTAGTCTCACCTCTGGCCAAATCTGTCTCAGACCATGTGCCTTGTGTGATACAGATCAACTCTACCATTCCTAGACCCAACATCTTTAGATTTGAGAATCACTGGTTGGAGCACAATGAATTTGAGAACCTGGTAAACCATATTTGGCATCAACTGGTTCACGCCACTGACCCGGGTAGACGGATTAATCAAAAATTCAAAAACCTTCGGCGCGCACTCAGAGCCTGGTCAAAACAGACATCAAATCTGTGGACAGCAATAACCAACACAAATGAGGTTATTCTATTTCTGGACACTCTAGAAGAATTCAGAGCTCTCTCCACTCAGGAATGGAACGCTAGGGAATTATTAAAAGGCCATCTAAGTCATCTTTTAAAACGGCAGCACACTTATTGGAAACAAAGAGGAGCTATCAACTAGGCAAAGCTGGGGGACGAAAATACCAAGTTTTTCCATGCCAAAGCAACCATTCGCTATCGCTCAAACTACATTTCAGTCCTTCGAGATGCATCTGGAAACGAAGTCAATAGTCATCATGACAAAGCAAAACTTATTTGGGAGGCATACAAGGATCGATTAGGTACTTCCTCAGCACCTCATTTACATTTCAACCTTGCAGAAATCATCCTACCGCATCAGCAGCTGGAATGGATGGATGCTCAATTCTCACACCAAGAGGTAGATGAGGTCATCAAGTTGCTGCCTCCGGATAAGTCACTAGGACTAGATGGCTTCAACGGACAGTTTTTCAAAATTGTTGGAGCATCATAAGACACGACTTCTACGAACTCTATGATGCTTTTCACAGAAATGGCCTAAACCTACAAACCATCAACTCTGCCCTCATTGCACTCATCCCAAAGAAGGACTGCCCCATGGAGGTTAATGATTTCAGACCGATTTCTTTGTTCAACACCTCATTTAAGATCCTGACAAAGTTATTGGCTAATCGTTTGCAACAGAATATTTTGGAATTAGTCCATGCAAACCAATATGGTTTCCTAAAATCACGTACAATCCAAGATTGCCTCGCCTAGGCCTTTGAATATCTGCACTTATGCCACTCCACGAAAAAGGAAATCATAATCCTAAAATTGGACTTTGAAAAGGCCTTTGACAAAGTTGAGCACACGGCTATATTAGCTATCTTGCAACATAAGGGGTTTGGGCCTAAATGGATGGCTTGGATTCGTGGCATTCTCAAAACTGGAACCTCATCAATCTTACTCAATGGAGTGTCGGGGAAACTACTTCACTGCAAAAGGGGTGTCAGACAGGGAGACCCACTATCCCTACTTCTATTTGTTTTGGCAGCAGATCTCCTTCAAACATTACTTAACAGAGCTATGAGCCAAGGTCTTATGACTCCCCCGGTGAACTTCCAAGCTTGCTTGGACTTCCCGGTAGTCCAATACACAGATGATACGCTCATTATAATGCAGACCTGCGCGAAACAGCTTTTCTTCCTCAAAGGAATTCTTAACACTTTTGCGGACTCCAATGGACTCAATGTCAATTTTTACAAATCATCCATGATCCCTATTAACGTCTGCATGGACAAGATGGAAATCCTTGCTCATACTTTTGGTTGTCAATTGGGCTCTCTTCCATTCATATATTTGGGACTCCCCTAGGAACGTCAAAGCCAAAGTTCTCAGATTTCTTCCTGCTCATTCAGAAAGTCGATAGAAGGCTTTCTAGTTGTGCAACCTTCCTCTCCATTGGAGGTAGACTAACACTGGTCAACGCGGTATTTTCACAATTACCAACTTTCTATATGTGTCTGCTCAAACTTCCTACTAGAGTGCTCAAACAGATTGATAGAATTCGCAGGAACTGCTTGTGGAGAAGCTCATCAACTAATGTCCGAGGAAAATCGCTGGCCGCTTGGAATGAAGTCTGTAAACCAAAAAAACAAGGGGAATTAGGAGTATTAAACCTAGGGATGCAAAATCAGGCTTTAATCCTAAAAAATCTGCATAAATTCTTCAATCACGTTAATTTGCCCTGGGTGAAGCTGATCTGGGAAGCATATTATCATAACCAACTGCCATCAAGCAATAGGCGTAAATGATCTTTTTGGTTGCGGGACATTCTCAACATGTTACCTCAATTCAAGGGACTCGCAACCTGCTCGATAGGGAATGGAAGATCAGCTTACTTCTGGAAAGACATGTGGAATGAGAATATACTTTCTCAAAAGTACCCGGAATTGTTTTCATTTACTAAGTCTCAAACTCTTTCAGTAGCAGCTGCATTACAAAGGGACTCGATGGCCTCCCTATTCCATCTCCCGTTATCAACTCAAGCGTTCTCGCAATTCCAACAGATGCAACAGTACATGCAACAATTGGAGCTCACAGATCAGGAAGACACTTGGCACTACATTTGGAACTCAACGCATTACTTGTCAACCAAAACCTACAAGCATCTCATGGGCACCCGCATGACGCCGGCCTATTACAATTGGTTATGGGCTTGTAAATGTCAAAGACGACACAAAGTTTTTTTCTAGCTGCTACTCAAAGACAGACTCAACACCAGAAACCTTCTTAAGCGCAAGAAGTGCCCTCTAGAGGATTACAATTGCATCTTATGTGACCAGGGCGCTGAAGAAACCACACAGCACCTCTTCTGGAATTGCCCTTTTTCACAACTTTGTTGGGATCTTGTCTGCCCTCAGCATGCAATGCTATCAAACACTGATCAAGCCCTTCATCATCTCAAGAGCTTGCACAATCAAAGTATCTCTATGGAAATCATTGTGCTATCAGCTTGGGTGATTTGGATCACAAGAAACAACAAGATCTTCAAGAATCAGCAACCTAGCCTGTTGGGCTGGCGGGCAGTATTCAAAGCAGAATTTGTATTGGTCATGCATCGAGCCAGACCTCCTTTCAAACCGTTATTTTCGGCTTGGCTATCCAATTTTGGCTAGTTGTTCCTTCTTTTCTCCTTTCTCCTTTTTTTCTCCCCTTTTCTCCCTCGCTCCCTCTGTCCTGTATCGATTTGCTTTCCCCCCTCTTCTCTTCTCTCCCCTTCTCTCGTTGTACTGTTGGTGTTCCTATTTATTAATTTGCAGTAGGAGTCTTTCCTACTGTGTTTCTTCAAAAAACATTATATGATCATTAGAAGTGGACAAGGACCCATCAAAACCTGAAAGAATGAAATGAGAAACCTAAAGACCAAAAGTGCGCCACACAAGCTCTCATAAAGTGCATCTTCCACAAGAAGTTAGTGGAGTAATAGTTTCCTCTAGTACCATGAAGGTACGACATACATGGGTGATATTGGCAATCAATCCCCTAAACGCCAAAGCTAATACTAGTTATATTTTGCTCTAGAGTGGTACAACCATACTTTATAGTTCTGTAAAACAAACTATTTGTTGTAACTTTAACCACCCAGAGATATTTACAAAATATTAAGACCTTGAAAGATTTTGATAAATCGCATTCGGAAGGCATACGACTTTGCAACTAGTATTACCCTATATCCTCTACAAGGATAATCTACTTGTGTTGCACAATCAAAAAGTGGTATTTGATAAGTTAAGCATGTTACTCCCGAATAGTATTTATCCTAAAATATCCAGATAAGTAATAAGATATTTGTATGTAAGACTCTGCATCATGGTAATCCAGTTGATTTGATCACAATATACTTGCCTATATTCTTTTCCAAAAAATGTATAAAAGGCATTAGATTAACAAGACTTCAACAGAAGTTGTCCTTAAGGGAGCATTTGCTAAACACTGTTCATCATACTTGATATTTTGAAAATTTCAGCCAAGCCTAGAAGGTGATGATATGATGATTACGGCTTAAATTCATCTTGAAGGTTTTTACCACTTAACATTTTAGATCCAGTTAGTCGATAATGCGAAGATCATGAAGATCGCGCATAGATCCCGATGATCATTACTAAATCCTGAAGATATTTGTCAAATCCCTATAGAGCAAAATCCTTAAATAGATTTATATTACTTTGTAGTGGTGGAGCCATCTCTTGGCGATCATCTTAAGCAGACCTTGGTAGCTACTTCTACCAACCACTCAGAAATCATTGCACTATATGAAGCCTCATGTGAATGTGTTTGGCTCAAACGTGTGATTAGCCATATCCAGAAATCATATGGCATTAACACCGTCGATACCCCCACAATTATCTATGAATATAATGCTGCTTGTGTTGCACAAATACAAATGGGTTATGTTAAAAGTAATATCACGAAGCATATTGCTTCCAAATTCTTCTATCATCATGAACTCCAGAAGAATGATGAGGTGAAGATTTTGTAAACTAGATCTTGTGAAAATCTGGCTGATTTATTCACCAAGTCTCTGCCTACGTCCAGTTTTCAACGGTGCGTTTGTGGTATTGGGATGAAGCGGCTTAGAGAGTTGCAGGAATCAGGGGGAGAATCCCCCGAATCATAATCCACTTAAAGTCATGAAGTTTTACCTTAATCCTGGAGATTAACCAAGAAGGTATAGAGGTTGCACTCTTTTTCCCCTATAGAGTTTTTCTTAAAGATTTCTCACATAAAGGTTTTTAACGAGGCAACGATGCAATGCAACTTGCGGATGTAATGTACTCTTTTCTCCGATCCCTTTTTTTTCCCACTAGATTTTTGGGATGAGTTTTTAATGAGACATGTGCATGACACGGTATTCGCCAAAGGGAGGGTGTTAAGAAACTATGGATTAGGGGTTGATGGGCATAATACTGAAACTATCCCTAGTGGGTTTTAGTCTTTAAATCTTTAAATAGGATCTCATTGTACTTAGAAAGAGATCAATCAATTAATAAAGAGGTTTCCCATATTGTGTCTCCATCTATTGTCTCTCTGTTGACTGTCTATTACTTGGTCATTGGTTGACTTGTTCCAACGACTACTACGTTCTTTAATAGCTACATGCTTCTTACTGTTATCTTAAGGGCATCCCTAATAGTGACATGTTAGCCGTCGGTTAGCTCTTCTATATCAATAAAGTTCTAGGTGAAAGAGGAAAAAGCAGGGAGAGAAGGGAAGCCGTCGTCTCCTCACGCAACGAGCACTACACGTGAACTAAGACCAAAGTGACAAGCGAAAACGCTGATGGAGCGACGTTGTCCACTGTGAGGACCCGGAATATTTAACTAGTAACACTTAACCTCCAAATGGTTCTAGCATTACTAATTAAACATTCTAAGCCTCGATGGACATATGCTTCCCAGAATTGCAGCATATGCACATCATCACAAAATTACGCATCATTTCCATACAACATACATCACTAAGCTCATCAACGACCAACATAAAGTAAAGTTATTACAAAAGAGCCGACCGGCCAAATAGAACAATATACAAGAATGACAGCGGAAGCAAAAGGTGCCATAAGATGGCTAGAACAAAAGTCGACCGGTTAGCCAACATAACCCACAAGGCAACCGACCGGGCCGCCAAGCTAGTCGCCCCGCAAGCTACCACAACAAAGCTCACAAAAGTGAGGCCCCTCGAGCTCACCTTCTTCCTCTGCAACAAATACATTTAAGCAAGATAACTGAGCACACAAAGGTACTCGCAAGACTGACGTGTGGAATAGCAGACCTGTTCATAACTACATGCAAGCTTATTTAGGTGGAGGTTGTATGTCTCATTTTGCACAAAGCCAACTTTATTTGCAATAATGTAATACCTTTGAAAGTAAGTTTGCAAATCTGTTTTGTTGTCCAAAATAACAGCGAAATAAAGATACATACAAGTAACCACCTAGAAGTGACTATCCCAATAGTCACCACAATATAGCACGAATCCCCGATTCGTACCAACCATCAAGTTTTAATTAAAAGGTTGTAGTCTAGTTCTCACGGGGCGTATTCGAGCGTGTCCATAACCTAGGACAAGGCTATTCGAATAGTTTTAACCCTGCAGGGGTGTACCAATGTACCCACACTTCAGACCGCCTTTAAGCCACAAAGCACACTTCCGAAGGTATGCTGGCACGGCTAAGTCCTACGAGACTTTTTTCCAATATTGTGTATCAACCACGAGCCGCTCGTATGGTTAGAAACACCATACGCTTACATTGCAAGCCGAAAGACAACAAATCCCATCACGGGTGAAGTCTTTCGGACACTACAATGCTCCCAACACCATCCCTCCTGCGACCTCCTGCGACCCGAAGCCAATACACGCCAAAGTACTAAGTCAAGAGAGGTCCCATACCCTCTAGTGTGGTTAGCACGCAAAATGCTCAGTACGGTGGCGCAAGTAACTCGGTCCTTAATGACCCGGGCACCATTCCGGTCACACCCAAAAGCACACCAATCATACCATTGTGCCCAAGTCTAAATCATTTTGTTTTCAGTTTTATTTTTCATAAGTAGACCTGGCACAAGGCTGAAATCATAAATCATAATAAGTTTTATGTGATCAAGGTTATCGACAAGTCGATAACCGCCCATTTCTACCGGAAGCTAAGCATGGCTAAGCAATTAATTCGCAACTACTAAGTGACAAGAGCTCATCCACGAACTCTAAATCACAACAATACCTATGCTCATGGTAGTAAAGGATAATCATTTACCTAAGGAAATGCATCTACTAGGCCAACTAACGACAATAGTTTAACACAAAGTAGCAATGCATACATAGAATTTGTAATCAACATAAATACTTAAAATACTGGGATTAACATGATCAAACTGCTTGCCTTGCTGGATTTGTTCTGCGCAGAGGGAGTGCTCAGGTTCAATAAATTCTTCGGAACCTAACGCGAAAAGGCGATAAAAACCGATAAGAACGAAGAACACCAAAAGGAACTCAACAGCAAAGAACATCCAAATCCCATGAAATTTATACAACAGCTAGAGGATGATTTTATACAATTTTAGGAACAAGAATCATGCAATTCGGATCTATGATGCAAAAGTTACAGTCAATTTACTCTTTCTCAGCCTCTTAAAATCAACTAAATTAATTATAGGTATTGTTCATGGTGAAAATTTCTAGAATGATCTAAGGTCCGAAATTTTTATAGCAGGTATAATATGACATCCTAATAACAGCAAAGTTGAGCTTACTAAATTTGGAGCTATAATGATTTACTTATGATCTTTCTAAGTTCTAAGCCTAGCACATTACATTTTCCAGAATCATAAACATGCTCGAAATCTATTTCATATTAAGGTACACTAACGGAGGAATTTAACAAAATTGATTTTGCGCATTTTGGAGTTGTACAGAAAAAGATATGCATTTTACAAGTTTAATTCTATTTTTGGGATATTCAAAATTGGCGTAAAACAAGCTATTTGAGTTACACAATTTTTCGTGACAGAACATGCTCAATTACATTTTTATATTAAACTACGAGGCATAAAAATTTATTACAGCTGGAAACATCTAAAAAGGAGTTAAAATGATTTAGTTATGAATTTCTAAAGTTCTGATACAATTTTTAGCTGATAAATAAATACTTATAGAAACGAAATCCAACTTAAACGGAAATAAGCGATGAGGACGCTCGTGGGCCGTTGATGCGAAATCCAACGAGCCACACGCACGGAAAACAGCGCACGCGCGCGATCCCTAAAAGAGCCCACCGTTGGATCAAGATCCAATGGCTCACGAGCAAGGATGCAACCGGACAGTGCGGTTGCCTCGACTAACCACGACCGCAGATCTAAAGATGAACGGCTCAGATCACGCCTCCTGTCGGAAGGTCCGATTGCATACACGATCAGGACCGCAGATCTAGCGATGGACGGCCTAGAATGATTTAGACAACCGGATGGTCCGAACGCATACTAAATCTGGGTCGCAGATCGCAAAATGGACGGTGGTCCAAGATCGAAGTGCAATCTGGAGTGCTGCCACGTGGGGCCGCATGTCAGTGACTGTGAGCCACACACGCAAGCTTTATCACACGTGCACAGTGCACGGGGTCCACATGGCAGCGAGATACTACGAGGTTTTAGGACGGATAATTAATTACTAATGACCAATAATTAGCAATGATTAGCAATTAATGTGTCCTAAAGATTTTGTGCAGAGGCGATTTAAGGACTGAGGGCCCACACGTCAGTGACCCAAAAAGGTAATTTCGGACACATTTATTGCTAACAATGATTCACAATAAATAAACCCAAAATCAGCCCTAATGACTTCTGGTTTTCGACGCTAAGCTTATGGGCCCACTTGGCAGTGGCACAGGGGTTATCCCCGACAGCTAATAAATGCCGACATTTAAATAACCTAAGATTAAACATTAATGATGCCTAAACGCACTGATTAACGCCAGCGGGTGATTACAGGGGGTTGGGCCCACATGTTAGTGAGACATTTGGCCAGATTAAGACACCATTAATACTTCTAATGATTGGCAATGATTAAGCATTTACTGTGTCCTAATAAACTGACGACAACGGGAGGTTACGCCCGGCAAAAACCGAGTGGCTTTCACGGCTTGTCGCCGCGACTCGATCATGCGGCGCCAACCAAATACCAAAATGGGTTCGCAATAGCGTTGCGAACCTAATGGTGGTGACCTCGCCGGCGGTGGAGGTCTGGAACGCCGGCGAGCCGGAAAACATAGAAGGAGGTCATTTCGGCAAAACATGAAAATAGCAAAATGCTCTGCTGCGGTCTAAGGAAGCGAGTGCCACGACTTCTAGGGACTATTAAGAGGCTACCTCAACCGAGAGGGGCTTCAAAGATGGGCGGTGGTGACTTGAACACGATGAAGTCCACCGGAGCCGAGGAAGAGAAAATGGCAAATGACAACCTGAGCAAAATGAACACCAATGGGTGATCAAAATAGCTTCATTAAGGTTCCCACAAGCTCCACAAGTAAGTAATTGCAAAAAGAACCACTTACCGGAGTTGGAGAAGCAAAGGGGGTGAAATCTGCCGAAAATCTCTGAACTTAAAATTGAGCGATTCCTGTGAATACAACCCAAAATTAAGTTAGGGGAAATATAAAGGAAGTTGAGGAGCTCAAAAGGGTTCAAGAAAGATTGAAGGTGAACCACTGGACACCAAGATCGCCATTGGAGCTCTCGGGTCAACAATGGTGGATTGAAGGTTTGAAGTGGTTTTGAACTCAAACACAGAGAGTGAGCAAGGTGGGGTGTAAAGGAACACCAGGAGGAGCTAAGGGGACAATATATAGGGAAAGGATTAGGGTTTCGAGCAAGAACATGAGTCCATAGTGGGCTCGGTTCATGCTACGGCCATGGACCAAGAAATGATGGGAGCAAGTGAGCACGGTGACAATGGAGGAGAAAGCCTGATGCGCATTTAATACCCCGCAGAGAGACGTTGACGAAAGCAAGCTTGAAGTGACACAACGAAGTCGCCCTCGCACTCTCTCTCTTTCTGCCATTGACGCACGCATGCACGGCGAGACAGAGGAGGAAGAAGAATAGAGAAGACAAGCCACGACCGTTGGATTTGAGATGGACGGCTGTGATTTAAATGAGTCCGCCGGACAGTCCGATTGCTCTCGGAAATCTGGACGGTTGGATTGAAATCCAACGGTCCAAATTGAATAGTGCAACCGCACGGTCCGAATGACACCATCAATGCGGGCCGCGCGATTTGAATCCAACGGCTGATATCGCACGCGCGTTTTAAAACGCGGCTCGGTGCAATTAGGTGGTTCGACCGAGTCAAGTGGCTCGAGCCCGAGTCCGACTCAAACCCAAAGAACAGTGAACCATGTTTTGGACTTTTTAAAGACAGAGGCTTTTGAGGATTTAATAGAGGTAGAAAAATAACTCCAAAAATTCCGAAATTTTTATAGGAGCTTGCTGACTTAGATATTGACCTCGTGTAAAATTTTCAGAGGTTTTTATGCTATACATTTTCCTCCAAAAATTCCACAATGTGCTGGTCCCCAGTTTGACCAGAATTTGAGTAGGTTTGACTGACCTCCAAAAGTATTCAAACAATTTCTAAAAATTGTGAAATTTTTCAGAGGGGTCACATACCAACCCAAGAATTTAAGAAAAATATTTTCAGGAGATTATCACAAGATGGAACAAGAATATTTTTGAAGGATCAAGATTTGGATCAAAGATTTGTGACTATGTATTTCCATAACTCTTGTACAATAATTGTTTAGTACATACAGGAAATACATGATGTAAGAAAAAGTTTTAATTTCTACTCATTTTCTAACATTTGAAACACAAGCCCAAAATTGGGATGTTACATCCACTCCCCATGCGGTTTGTGGGGCCCGCTAGAGTGAAGAAGTTGATTGAGAACGGGAGAACGATGACCTCCACACCTGGCGATGACATCAACCGCGATGACGTCGATCTCCGGCATACCGACCGCAGCAAGTTAAATCCGGCCCCCAAAACGGCGCTGACGGGCTGGATCTGGCTGGCTCTAGATGCTTTGGCGGCAGCGGCCTCGTAGTCTGGCGGCGGAGACCGTTTGGGGCGCCGGTGGGGGAGAGGGCGGTGGTGGTGTTGATCGAGTGCGAGGGAGAGAAAGGGTGTCGGTGGGGGATGTGAGGGAGAGAGGGTGTCGGTTGGGGAGGAAGTTTATTAAAAAAAAAATGATTGCAAAATAATTTAAAAAAAATGATATTGTGTAGTATATTAGAGACAATATATTGGAGGTGTTATCTCTAGTGCTGTATTTAGCTGAGATGGAGGTGTTAGAGATAATCTAAAAAAATATACTATTGAACATGCCATAATAATTCATCTACGAAACAGACAACATCATATAAGAAAAATTACGGGGTCGTTTGACCAAATACCATTTCAGTTATCTTAATCGACAACATCGCTTATGTCATATATTCTTAATCATGCCATTTTTTTTGACGGAACTAATCATGCCAGTTGATTTCTTGAGAACTGATTTTTTTTTTTTCTTTCTGCACCCTATTTCGAATACTTTGTACGGAAGGATTTCCCCTCTCGATACAAAAGAGTAAACTTGACCATATCTTTCACTATTTTCCATGTGTTCCTTTTTATTTAAAAACTTGGCACTTCTGAACGTTCATATATATTTCCCATGTATATATGGTTGGCGATCCTACTGACGACATTAACTAAAGTTAAGAAACAATGTAATATTTTCACTACGTTTTAAAGTCATGTTGATAACATCAACATCCTTATCATATAGATGTTGCGGAGTTCTATGAACCTGTTTAAAATATGGGAAATTTCTAATTCATGCTTTTCCAAGAGGGATCCTAGACTCCGTAATTACGCGGAAGAAAACCAGCTAACACCAAAAAAACCAGCTGAGGCACATACGGCCTGTTTGGTTTACCACCTTATGTAATCATACTAAAATTTTAGTAATACCAAAATCTGAAAAAAAAATAGTGTTTAGATCGTAGTCATACCAATTCATAGGCAATACCGAAATTGATGTATTTGGATTGCTATCATACCAAAAATTACCAAAATTGTGAGTATGACACGTGAGTCTCGTATGACATCTATTTTTTGCTCCAAAATATGTCAACATATGTCTTGTTTTGTTGATAAAATAACAAGAAACACAACATCTCAAACAGATCATAAATCAGATACTCATTTTAGAAAATACGATCATTTTAAACTTGTTAATCAAACTAAACATACCATTAATGCACCCAAAACGAGTCAACCAAAAGCTGCCATGTGGCACTCAGCCCCTTACTGCCAAGCCAAAACATTGGCGACCGATTTTGGCGCCGAAGATCAGCCAGAGAACGGGGAAGAAATAAGCTGGCAATACCAAAATTCTCACTCCCCAAGCAGCCCCACAATGTTTTTATTTTTTAGCCGTGGCCGGGATGACGTGGAACCAATAATTGCTGCGGGCCCACCCCAGTCGATCTGACAAGCCGTTTCGGGTTCAGTCACTACTCCCCAAAATTTCCCATCTTTACTCTGCCTCCAATTTTTCCTTAACATGTTTTCCCCGGTCGATGACACATGGACACGGTTAGCTTCCGAGCTACTATTTCTCAACTTTTTAGATGCACATTACATAGTGAAATTCTCCTCCCACTCCTCTCTCTCTCTGTCTCTTCCAAGTCGTCTCCTCTCGAGCTGTTTAATTCGATTTTTATCACTCTTTGATCGCTGCTGTTATGCCATCGGCGCTGGCTGCGGTGCCGGAGTCGCCGTCGCCGCCGCGGCACTGCAGGCGGCTGGGCTCGCCGCTCGCCAACGGCGGCACGGCCGTGGACTTCGAGCTGCGGCACTGGCGCACGCCGAAGCGGCCGGCGCCGGCGCCCATGCCGCCGGGCCGGTGGGCGCCGCCGGAGATCGAGATCCCCAACAACGACGGCAGCGGCGGCGGCGGGCACGGGTACACCAGCCTCCGGGACATCCTGTCCTCGCCCGAGTACGCGGCGGGCTCGCCCGCGGCCTGCGGCAGCGGCGGCAGCTGCGGGGACATACACATGATACGCCACCCGCTCGTGAAGCACGCCGCGTACGCCTACCTGCAGATGACGCCGTCGGCGAGGGAGGATCCCGGCCGCCGACGCCGGCGCCGGCGCCTCCCGCTCTGCCGCCTCCTGCTCGGCTGCCTCAGCTTCATCGGAGCGCTCTTCCGGCCTTGATTTCTCTAGCGCGCGGGAACCGTGCGGTTCTTGGCTGCACCTGCACCTGGTTTCTCTTCCATTTCTTTTCTTCTAGCTTTTTTTAGGGATTTATTCTAGCTTTCGTGTGATTAGATTTTTTTTCTCAGAATTTTCGAGCTTTTGTTTGCGTTGTAATTCGTGTAAATAATTTGCTAGGATTAGGCACACAGAGAGATCATAGCAACAAGAGAAAGGATTAATTTCATACTAACAGAATCAGACTGGTTAGCTAGCTTGAGGCTTCCTTTTTTTAGTGGTCATGAGCTGATGATTGATGCAATAATGGCAAGGAAGTGAGAAAACAAGCATGTGAAGGGGAAAAAAGATTAATGGGGAAAAAAAAAGAGAAAATATTTCTATCACCACAAGTCTACAACATGCTTCATGCATATCTGTTCACATTGGATTGCTGGATTTTTCTATGTACTAAATCACTTCTTCTGCCTTTCTTTGAATCATTCTATGTACACAATCATCTCCTAAAAATGGGTGTAAAAGGTTGATCGCCCTTCTCTAATAATGCTTGCCATTTTGCGCTCGCCGGGGCTTGGGGTTGATGGTAGCGCGCAGAGCTTCGGCGACAACGGCAGCGTCAGGGTTGTCGAAGATTGACTCCTGCGGCGGCGGCGACGGTGGCCGGCGTTTGGTCGCCAAGGGGCTCCAGCCGGACTTCTTGTTCCTCTGCTGCACATGCAAACAACGAGAACCAAGCATCGTCAGTACTTGTGTTTAAACTGGCTCCAGTGCATTGTATCTCATGCATCGTGATTCGTGCACATGGAAGCACATGCCCATCTGGTGGACACGTAGGCTGTCTTCATGCGGATCTGTCAGAGCTCGACGTAAACTAGTCTGTATGACGCTTATACGTTGTTGACAGATAGATTTTGATTTCTAGTCAGCATCCAAGACATTAAGGATATCACACAGACAGGGAGACAATCCTAAGTTTGACAGAACAGATGAAGATGAATCGAACAGCCATGGAAATTGGGACAATGCAAGGACAGAGCAACATTGCAAAGGCAAGGTGCTGTAACATGACAGAAATCAGACAACACATTTGGTTTGTGCAAGGGAATGAATGAATGGATGGTTTGGTTGGCTCTTTGGCTTTTGTGCAGACAATACCCACGTTGTCCGCGCAATGGCTTTCCCTGTTACACTACAGCCGATTGCGCGTCACTGTCTGGTGGGCCCGGACCGAGCGAGAGCTGACAACTGCAGGGGCCGCATAGGCGAGTCATGACCTTAGTTAAGATTGGGGAGAAAGAAGGAACAGGTCCTTGTCAGTTGGCACTGGCATGGATGGATTGGATAATACTCCTGTCTGCTTGTCAAAGTGGGGCAGTGAGAGGAAAACAAAGGGAGGAGTGATTTGGCAGGGTTGGGGAATTGCCCTTCATTTGTAAAGAACAAGGGAAACAAATTTCGTTTTTGGAAAAAATTCGTTGAGGGTGAAATCACAGAAATTTCGGTTGGATTTTCAAACTGGACGAATTTTGGATTTGAAATTTGGACGAAATTTGACTGAATTTTGTCCAAAATCAAATTTAGGATGTAATTTGTCCAAATTCAAATATTTCTGAAATTTTTTGAATGTATTACAAATATTTTGGACGGGGCGAAATCACTGAAATTTGTTTCCCTGTAAAGAATTTTGTTTTGGTGCCAGTTGGGAGTTTCTTCAGATGGGAATTCCAGGTGGTGTCTTTTGGTGGGATTTCTTACAGTAAATTTTTTATCAAAAGCAGGCAAACTTCTTGGTAGCATTCAGTGACTAGTTGTGTTTCGAGTTTCTGATCACAGGAGTTTCGACTGTTTTTTTTTAAGAAACTTAGTAAGTTGGATTCCTTTGGAAAATAAACACGCCATAAATGAAAAAAGTTTTCTGATGGCAGGAGTAATTTTGGTAGGATTTCTGGTGGTAAATAAAAGTAGTTCTTTAATTGTGGTACTTTGTTTGCAAGCTTTTCCCCCAGATTGAGAACACGTAGTGCCTGAAAGCGATTTTTTAGTAGTGTGGGCTTTTTGGTAAGACCTGATAGCAAGATCTGAATATCTGATATAAAATAAAACTAAGTAATTTTTGAAACGTGATAATCTGATGTTTTTTACGTAGGATTACTGACGATGATATTAAAATTTAATCAACAAGAAATAAACCTATGCTTACTGACGATGATATTAAACCTATGCTTATGCATAGCAAGTAGTTCTCTTAAATTTATAGTAAATGATTAATTTCTTATTTGTCACTGAAAGTTGGCCGAATCTTTAATATACCATTGCAAAACTGTTACTCTCTTTAGTGTCATTCGATCTCAACTTTCATCCCTATGTCACCCTCATCAATGTACTCTCGTCAGTTTGTTAAGTCCAAGTGCCGTTAACCACACAAAATCTACCAGATTTTTCTTTGTCTACTCAAATTCCCTCGGTCCCACATGTCATATTGTTCAATCACACCCCTTTGTCTTCCTTCTGACTGTCTCGTCATCCTTCCTTTCCCATGGTACCTCGTCGTCAACTCCTTGCCTCCCTACCATTGGCTCCAGCCTCACCTACGCCCCCATCTCCCATGCCGCCTCCGTCCTCGCCTCCACCCATCTCCCGCGCTGCACCGACTTCGACCCTCTGCTCCCACCACTCGCGCCGCCTCCACCCTCTGCCCTCACCACCCGCGCCGCCTCCACCCTCTGCCCCCACCACCCGCGCCACCTCCACCCTTCGCCCCCCCACCCCCACCCGATCCTCGTCCCCTCACCCGGCCTCCTTGTCCTCGCGAACTCCGCCGGTGCCCTGCTCGCCAGCGCCCTGTGCCGCCTGTCCCGCCATCACGCCCTCCGTCACCATCACCGCCTTCTCGCTCGCTGTCATCTCCCCTTCCCCCTCTGTGCTTCTCGCGCTCCCCTTCGCCTCCGGCTTCCTCTCCTCCACCAAGCAACCTGCCTCCGCTCGGCATGTCACCTGCAGTCACCGGGTGGCCATTGCCGCCAAGCCATGCTAAGCGCGAACTCCATCTCCGGTGAGCTTCTTCAAATTTCGTTTGCGTCACGTTGTGTTCCACCTCCTCTTCACTATTTCCCCTCTGTTAATTGTGTCATACCCATTGCAGCCGATCCAAATCGAAGATTTGCCTGTCGCGAGACGAGGATCACCGCCTCGCAGACGATCTCCTCCACCGGTTGGCTGCACTTCAATTCCTTGCACCTGTAGATTCCTCATCCTCCCAAGAAACTAATGCATCGGTAGATTGTAGCTTATCACCGCCGTCAAGCCGTCTCCGCCTAGGACTCCGCCATTCTCCATTGACGCCGTTGTAGTTCACCGTCGCCGCAGCTCTCTGGTGAGTATTCGGCAACACTGAGACCACCTATGGACTCTTACCTCCTCCCCTCGTCCCATTTTTCCTGGTCGTTGTCGCCCCGATGGTCACCTCTTGCTGCCGGCGAGCTCCAGTGAGGAGCCCGTTATGCCTCCCCCTCTCTCTCTCTCTCTCTCTCTCTCTCTCTCTCTCTCTCTCTCTCTCGTTCTCTTATGCTTGGGGACGGTGGTGTGGTGGGGATGGTGCTAGCGGAGGCGACCACATGTTGTGGTGTGCAAGAAGAAGATATCATAGAAAGAGAGAGAAAGAAGGCAATATAGTCTTTTCGTGCATCACTTAACAACCAACTCACCCGGAATTGATGGGAGTGAAAAAAAGGATAAAAGTTGAGATCCGATGGCAACGAATAGATGGGTAGTTTCGCGATGGTATATTAGGGATCCGATCAATTTTCAGTGGTAAATAAGGAATTAATCCTATAGTAAATTGATCACAAGTTCTTCAGATTGCATAATGTATAGGAGATGAACCTAGACCAACAACAAACCAATTTGTATGAGAGAATGCATGGTCAAATTCTTTTCGGTAAAACTATACCCATTTGCTCATAGAAATTCTCACAGTTCCAAAGGAGAAATGCAGTCTCCAAAACCATGGGCGGCGGCAGCAGGGGGGTGCCCAGGGTGCACGGGCACCCCCAAAAATAAATGAAAACTTTTTTAACTAGGTATAAACGCTATAAGTACTCAGCAGTTGGGCATTTGGGTTGGTCATTTCAACAATTCAGCCCACCAGGCCACAATTCAGGGATCAGTTCTACATTTGGGTCATATTCATAGTACTCCTTGGTGTGCACTCTCTTAGAAGCTCAGCTCACAGCCCGCTCGTGCCTCCACCAGCCCACAGCCATCTCATCACTCATCAGCCCACAGCCATCTCATCACTCACCAGCCCACATCCATCTCTATCTCCAATACTCCAACTCCTCCCCAATTTGGTTCCTGCGGCTCGGCGGCCGGTGTGGCACGGAGAGGAGGAGCGGTGGGCGACGTGGCACCAGTGTGGGAGCAGCAAGCAGCAGTAAGCGGCACGCCATTCACTAAGACCAATGGTTTTGCAAGTGCGCGTGGAGCAACTTCCATTTTTCTCACATTCATATTATTATGCAAGTCATTTTTCAAATTGATTAGTATAGTAATGACAGACGAAAAGATACCAGTAGACAATTTCCTTCGTTCTTTTTTCTTAACATTTTTTTACTTCTAACGGGCAAATTCTTGGCTTCGTTGGGCGATGCGTAGTTTTTTTTACAAATATAAAGAAAGTTTGTAACCATATGCAAACACAAGAGTGCATGTGACGTGATGGAAACACCCTTAAGTCTTGAAGAGGTTGGTTCTGGGTTGGAACATTGGCTATGCATTTTTTTAATGTATTTTTCGTTTTAATTTCACAAAATATTCAAATTTTGATTCGAAAATTTCGGTAACCGGATCTATCGTTAGGCTCCGAATTTTTTTCCCAACCGGTAGCTTTTTCCCTAGTTTGAACTAATCGTACCCAGCGTTACTTTGTGTGTGCACCCCCAACACTAAATTTCTGGCTCCGCCACTGTCCAAAACTATCTAGCATGTAACTACCTCGTGCAGAAAATTTGTAAGAATCGATCATGTGGAAGATGAAGTTTAATATAGTGCATGCTATATTGAGTATTGACAGAGAAAAACGTCATTACCTCTGCACTGGATCCTTCAGGTTTGTCAGAAACCACGTAGCGCAGGACATCCATGAAGAAAGCTGTCCCTTTATCTGCGAAATTCTTAATGTAGAAGCTAAGTAGCTGCCCGGATTTCGCCCTCAGATGCAGTAACCTCTGCTCAATGTTTGGTTCATATTGCATCACAATGGGCCGAACGAAGGTGTCATACACAACATCACTGCCCTACATAAACAATTGTATTGATGCAGATCTTACTTGCACTGTTGCACAAAGGTACTAATTTTGAGAAATATAAAAGTTGACAAACAAATATACTTTCTTACCTTTGTTTTGGGGTACCACAGGTAAACAAAGAAAGCTAGCTTAATTTCTCCACACATTGGCATCCTGAAATGGATATAGAATAGTAGAAATGCGTAAATAAGAGGTGAATTTTAAAACAGCGAGGAAAAGGCAAGCAAGGAGAATTGAACTGACCAAGAGATGACACTCGCAAAGGCTATTACCATGGCCACAATAATCCTGGAGACATTCACAAACATAACAGTTTACAAGGCCTTTAGCCTGTTTTATACTAGAACTTTACCATAAGTTTAATAATACACAAGTTCTTGTCATATCGATGAAAAAGGATAGAATTAACCCTGTATGCCAACTTGATGGTGTATAACCTAATTACCCCAAAATTCCCATGAATTCCACAAAAATATACTCCAGTATAAAAATCTTACAGTCAGTCTGCAATCCTTAACATAACCTTGGCAGATCACTTGAATACCACATGCTTACACACACATTATCGAATTTAGTTTGATGCTCAAAGCACCCATTCAATGTTGTTAAATGTCTCTTCTTTGCTCTACCAGGGTATTAACTGAAAAGCAGTTGAAGTGAATGAGCAATTAATGCTCTACCAAATATTTCATCACTGGAACATGTTAAAGTATAAATTCCTCGGTTAAACTTGGAACAAACAATATAACTAATACACACTGAGTACTAATACCTACTACCACACAGGATTGTCATGAAACAAATTCCTCCCTGCAAGCATATGCAACATGTTCTTTTCATACTTAACTAGCAAGCCAACATCAGATTTCAAAATACTATGTTAAATTGTTAACAGCACATGCTGATGATGTTTTTTCCAGCCCAAACCAGGGTGGATTCTACAGGAATAACTAAATTATATGCATTATTCGTAATTAACCTTTCAATGTAAAGATTTTCATAAAGCTATGTAACTCCAGCAAATAGGACAGGTAAACTATTGACTAATCTAAAAAAGACCAGTAAATTGCTATTGATGCCTACTGAGTGAGATTTTACCAAAATTATGATAGATGAGTGTAGCGGAGATGATGATGCTGCGGTGGATATGTGGTCACACAAGGCGAGATCGAATCCGCAATGAAGATATACGTGATAGGGTGGGGGTAGCACCAATTGAGGAGAAACTTGTCTAACATCACTTGAGATGGTTTGGACATCTCCAACGGAGTCCTTCTGAGACACCGGTATGTAGTGGAATTTTAAGACGTACTGAAAACGTAAGAAGAGACAGAGGTCGACAAATACTAACGTGGGAGGAAGTAGTTAATTTTTTTTGAGAGATTGGAATGTAGCTAAAGAATTAGCTTTAGGTAGGAGCGCATAGAAGTTAGCGATCCACGTACTAGAACCATACGAAGGTTTAGAGGCTGTGTTTTAGGTTCTCGGCTCGGATGGTGGGATGTACAGTTTAGGGTATTAGCCTTGTAGGTTTTTTTTATATTATTATTAGTATTATTATTATTATTATTTTTTGCAAGGCTCTCGTTTCTTTGACTTTAAGGAGGTTTTATTCCTAACCTATCCTAACTTGTTTGGGATCAAAGGCTTTGTTGTTGTTGTTATTGTATGATAGTCAAATAGAGGTAAGCCAAAACTCATATGACTACAGCCAAGCCAAGAATCTCATATCTCATGTTCATATTAACAAGTCCCCCTCTCTTTTAAACATCGGTATCCAATCAATGGGAAGCTTCTTGATCTGTTTCTTTGAAGAGCTTCATGTTAGGGTCAAAGGTATGTTAGGTAATAACTAATAACACAAGAAAATATTGTAACAAACTAGTTTTGCAATTTTAGAAGTGTATACTATACCTTGAGTTGATTTCTCCATCAGTCAATTAAGTTGATCAAAATGAATATAGTGGTCTTAGAACCTTCCATATTTTACTTGGTCATTGACCCAGTCCAGTCATGCTCTCGTCTTGGATCATACAGGTAAAATAACAAGGAAGCATTCCTCTTTAAAAAAAAATCAATCATCTTGTGTCAGAGATAATGAAAAGAATAACTAGACACAGAATCAACTAGATATTGTTAAACAAGACAAGAGATTGATGAATCTATCATCCCTTTCATGGAAAGATATTCCGACCATCAATTAGATAGTAATCACTATCATACATCTGAGTATCAAACAACGAGCACACGAAAATAAACTGTTAATAGTCTGGTAACATATTACAACTAACAAGTGAGGTGTATTTTATATTGCACGCACATGTTCCTGAAATATTTCCTTAACACACATATCTGAAGTACAAACCACATGGCAACTTGAAATGCCAGATGAATCGCAAGACTAATGTAAAAATGCATCACTAACCGGCAACACAGAGATTTTGTTAGAAAACTTTAAGTAGGGTACAAATGTACAATGACTAGCTGTAAGTCCAATGGCTTGTATTTGACAACCTAGTTAGTAAAAAAGTTCAGATGAGTTTCAATTTTAATGTCTAATTAATGCATCCCTGCGACTTCAAACTATCAAAGGGCATAGACCTTGATTCAATTCTGGAATTTAGAACTTCGAGGCTAAGATGTCAGAAATCTTGCATTATTGCTATCCAAAAGTCCCTAAGGGTAAATTTACTTTTTTTTCCATCTAATATTGAAGAAGGGACTCCACGAAGGAATATCAATACCCATGTATCTTATGCCAGACATACACTAAAGTAATGGCTACTGATTCTGTCGAGAATTAGATTGAATAGACTGATGAGGAACCAATTTTGGAGTTGTGGGTAAGGTATCTTTCATAGAATGATAGAAAACATGGTAGGGTTTAAGTAAAAAATAAACATGTTTACGCATCTGAGATGTCATTAGTCCTTACAATATCATGCATAAAATTTCCAGCCTTACGGCTTACAATCAAAAGTACAATTTTGGATAGTTCTAGTGAAACGGCTGAACATCTTCCAAAGGGAATGTGATATATAAAGGGCTTGGAACCTCCGTCTTCAATTGAAGTGGTAATAAGCATCCATTTGGACCGTGGAAATAGTTTGATAAAAATTAGAAGGAAGAATAGCCAATTTGGTCCACAAAGTTCCCCCTCAAGCTCACTTTTGTCCCTCAACTTTGAAAAAAGCCAAATAGGTCCTCAAACTTCTCTTTTAAGGCAAAAAAAAGACCTCAGTCCACATGGCATGCCACATGTACATCCTGAGTGGCATCCTAATGCATGGAGAGTTGTCTGCCAATAGGAAAGACGTTTTTGCCATCCATCCATTCTACTACTATACTCCCCTTCTTTCAACTGTACCGATTTGTTCCTCCCCTTTCTTTCGTTCAAATGGAGACTGAGCCCTAGCGGCGGCTATGGGCAATGAGGCGCATTAGTATCCCACTTCATGGGCTAGAGGCATTACTGTCTTTACACTCACCTCCATGCAGAAAGGTGCCACTTAGTATGTATATGTGGCATGCCATGTGAACTGAAGGCCCTATTTGGATAGCAAAGAAAAGTTTGAGGATCTGATTGACGTTTTTCAAAGTTGAAGGACGAAAGTGAACCTAGAGGGAAACTTTGAAGACCAATTTGGCTATTCTCCCAAATTTGAACAATTAAAATGGACCCAGGTGAAATAACCTAGCATAGTAATTACTAATTGCTAAATCAGATACGATGTGAGGCACTTATAACTCGTAACAATAATGCCGGAATTTTTTCCCGCCCTCGTGCCAATCAGTATTTATCGACGAGTGGATACTAGAACATGTTCCATTTTTTCTCGCCTTTCACGCAGAAGTGCAAACCAAACCTTGTTCCATATCAGACCCTTAAAACATCTAGAGAGAAAAGAAAACCATAATTTCTCTGCCCACTCTAATCCAGAGCATTGATTTATCATCAAACAGCACGCAAAAGATTACTAATATTCTGCAGTTTTGCGCCTTTTCTAAGGGCAGAAGACACGAATCTGAAACTGAAAGAGAAACTACTCCCATTTTGTCGAACCAAAAAAAGCATAGAACTGTTAATCATAATGTCAAGCCTTTAGAAGAATGAAACAGAACTCTCTGATTGACACTCCTAATTATTTGTACAAGGCAAGGCAGGATTGCGGTGTCATCATGCACCTAACATCCAACTTTGAACACATCATAAAAAATGCATCTAATGTTAAGAAAAACTAAAGGGAGATGGAAATAAAAGCTGGCACTATCATTGCACATGAACTTTTGCCTAGATACACACGTAAATATACGGTATTGCTAAACAACGTTCGACTGTTTTTTTTTTGTCAAAATAGTCGAATTTTCATACATCCGATATGCTTTGAGATTTGCACTTCTTCTTATATAATGAATTGGGTCCGAATTTATTATGATTTTTTCTTCGGAACATAACGGGTTCACCACATTGTTGTATTTTTTTTTGTATAGAATTTCATTTTTTGTCTTTGTTTTTGCTCTATCTCTCAAAGTATATATATTAGATTTTGAATTATGTGATGGAAATATGAGCTATTAAGACTTTCGAGAATAATCACAGTGACAAAAAAACAAAAATTGTATAAATAATTTACTGTAATTTATGTATAATAAAGTTGTAAATGAATTTAAATTTGACTGTTTTGAGCTGAGAAAACAGTCTAATCTTTGTATGGCCGGACCATTAATATACCATGTTACTAGCAAGCAAAAGGTTAAAGGGAGAAGAACTAAAGTTAGCATCATGATATCACAGAAAACCATGTTATCCAAGTTGTGCATCTCACTCCACATCAAAATGGAAAATAAAGAAAATCACAGCAATTGGGGAAAAAAAGGACAAGCAAGAAGAAATCGAGAACAGGCAGGCGATGGACTCAAACAACATCGATTAAGAATGGCTCACCAGTACTGGCACCAGAAGCGGAGCATGTGCGCGTCGTTGGGCCGCGTCTCCACCGTCTTGAAGCACTCGAACGCCGGCATGGCATACCCGAATAGCAGCCTGCGTCGCGGAGACGAACAGGGCAAGAAATCAAGACAGAACGCAAGAAAAAAAACATAACCCATTCGCGATTCGTCCAGCCAAGAAGCATCCGAACAGGAGACCGAGACTCACAGCAGGATCTTGGACAGGAGCTCCCCCAACATCTCTCCGCCCGATCAGAAATGCAGGTGCGGCTTCGGATACTCCGGCGGCGATTCCCTCTCCACGCGAACGGAATTGCGGTTCTCGCGCTGGCGTTCTTGGGGGTTTGCGGTGGGAGAGGAGTAGAAGAGAGGGCGAGAGGGGAGGGGGAGGAGAGGAAGCGGTTGCTTTGGGGAGACGGCTCGCGAGCTGGGAGGAAGGGAGAACTTGGAAGGGCGGTGCCGGAGGAGACGCGATCGCGACCGCGAGTGCGAGGAAGCCAAGCGGAGAGTTGCCGAACCGGACGGGCGACGTGGCGCGGAGGTGGGGTTCGAGTCAGAGTTAGACCGCGGCTACGTGGAGGGCCCCACCGCCGGTATCTTCCGACCACGTTCCAGTACTTGGCCGTTGAGTTCGCTTTACGGTATCTATCATAGTTGTAAATTCTATTCAGGAGGTTGTTCTGGTTTGCTTCTTGGTATGGAATACGTCGGTATCGGTCCATTTCGGTGTACCGTTTTAGATTTTTTTTTATTATAATACATATATATTTATAAATATATATGTAATTATATGCACATATAATTTCACTTGAAATCTCACTTCAAATACATAACCATAGAATAAAAATGACACATCGTTCAATTATTTCATAAATATAAAGGTCGTACGTAGTTAAATAATACAACATGAGTTCATAATTTCATATATTTTACCATAGTCTAGAATAATTTCACTTACCGAAGGTGTAGTATTGGACTCGGCTTTCCGAACTGATTCAAACAAGTGGTCACTTCAATTTTTTTTTAAAAAAAATTGACCGGTACCGGAATGCCGGAATGGCCGGAATGGACCGGAATGGCTAGTATTGACCGGTATTGAGGCCGGTACGGGATCGAGGCTACGGTGTGCCGGTTTGGGTGCCAGTATGGTATGTTCCGGCCATTCCGGTCGGTACCGGAATGGAATTTATAAGTATGGTATATATCTATCCATGATTCCGTGGTGCCAGGGAGAGGCTACGGGGAGCAGTGGCGGATCAGGATTTATTTTTAGGTATGGTAGTGTCGTAAACGTGAATCAAAACGTATTATTTAAAAGCAAAATAACTCGTATGCAATGCAACTTATATTGCAATCCCACCGATAGGAGCATATGACACTAAATGGTATCAACAAGCGAAGATAAAGATAGGATATAAAGAAATACCTCATTAATAAAGCTTAATTAACAACTTGCCACCAAGTTATCGAACATAATAATTTGAACAAAGATAATACATAGAAGAAACAATCTGTCAAAAATAAATGAATTAGTAGTGTCACAATTAGTGTACAAATTTGGACGAGAGAATACATATCTAAAATAGTACGAAGAAGCAATTTGTCTGATCAATGTGCTGCTACAAATGAAAGAGATATAGGATGACCATTGTGATTTAATAAGGGAATAGTGGTCTGCAAAAGTGAACGAAGTCATAAACTGTTTGTAATCTTTTATAGGAAAAGAAAAAAGAAAACCTGAAAATGGCTAGACAAACAACCTGACAACAGCCTGAAAGTGAGGCAATGCCTACAAAAGCATACATTCTATCTACAAACTCAGATGATAGTCTCTGTTTGGAGTTTCTCTCCAAAGGATATCCAGCTGTGGTTGGCAGAACTAAAATTCCAGTATCCTAAATGGCAACATATCAATGAATAAGTTAAGCACAAAAACTTCATGAACAAACCCTTCAATTAAACCAATGATAAACTTTTGGCAACAAATAATTTTGATTTCAAATTTACCATGAATTCTAGCTTATGGTATTGGTGACAAAAGGAGTTATACATGGCACATCATGCTATCATTTTTTATCATTTGAAGAAATGGATAGAACCAAATTAAATCATGCATGCAATCCATTGTTTACCATTTTTTTTCCCGATCAATCACAGCGTAAATGTAATAGAACGCATAGAAGAACTCATTGTCGGTTCATTTTTTTTACAGAATAAGTCCTCCATGTAAGAACATTTTATTGTTGTTCAAGTATCAAACAATTCATGATCTAGTCACTAATTACTACAGCGTGAACTACATAACTATATAGTAGCTGCTTTACTTCTAGAAAAAGAGCCAGTAAAATTAGCATAGCTGAGTACCTGTAGTTAAATAATCGCAACTAAGAAAAGTAGTTAATCAGTCGCAACTAAGAAAAGAATTAAGGGGAAGAATACCTTTAGAAGATTATTGAGTGCAGCTCACAATTCATTTTGTACAGTAGAACTGTAGAAGAAGCAACCTTACGGCCTTACCGGGCTGCTGCCTGGCAGCTGCAGCCACGCGCCCTCACACTCGCCCAGCGCCCGGCGTCTGGGAGGTTGGGAGGCGGAGCAGCGTCGCCCGGCGGCCGGCGCGACGGCAACGCTCGAGCCCGAACTCTGGAGGCTGGAGCGCGAAGGCCGGGAGAGTGGGAGCTCGGGAGGCGAGGCGCGAGCGGCGCCGCCGGTGCGGCGCTCGAGGTCGCCGGTGGTGCCCTGAGCGTGTTGCTCGGTGTCGGTGGCGGCGTGGCGGCGCCGAGCCTCGCCTCGCCCGGCGATCGGCGGCTCGACGCTCGCCGCCAAAGACCTCGGCCTCGCCTGCGTCGCCCCGCGCGGTGCTCTATCCATCGCGGTCCGCGCTTGGCGCCCGACTGCGCTCGCCGGTCGCCGCCTCGCCCGGCCTACGCCTGTGCTGGCCGGCGGCCGCATCGCCTCGACGCACTCGATTGGATCTAGGAGTGGGGGTGAGGGCGTGAGGAAGACTGGAAGCAGTGGGGCACTTGGGCTGGTCCGCTGGTGGGTTGCGAAGACTGCGCTGCTGCCGCATGAATGCGAATGGCTGCTGATGGATCTAGACCCGTCATTATGTGTTAATGGAGTATTTCGGTGATAAATGACAGATGTACTTGTGAGACTAATACTCTTATTGTTATATCATGTTTAGTCTTAGCTTGGATATAAAAGCAAAAATCCAAACAAGTATGCATTCATTAATGACAAATCTATTTGTGAGACTAACAATTCTATTGATTATCTATTGCTTAGTCTCGTTTGGATATAAAGATAAAAATACAAGAGGTATGCATTCTACTCCTTATTATATCTTGCTACATTTCTCGGATCCAAAATATAGGTTAAACTCCACCAAAAAGGTTAATTTGGTATGTACATATGTTTCCATCACACATTTGTGTATGCACACATTTAGGAGGAGTTCATTCTATATTTTGTGGTTTCATTAGTATTGATCCATATTCTCTTTCCATATATATTAAGGATCTTTACTTTGAAATATATTCTTGAATATATTTAACTTGTGTAGTTAATATATTCATATGAGTATATGAGAGCATATGAGACTTGTGTAGTTCATATATACTTATATGTGAGTATATATATAACTTGTGTAGTTTATATATACTCATGTTTATCTATATTCAATTATTTGAGATTGTGTTGTGGGACTAACATGTGTGCTAAGATGTTTAAAGGTTTAGTCCCAGTTCATGGATGGCGACATGGTAAGAGAAATGCATGACAATAGAGGGATCATGACTAATAGCTTGATAGTATGTTCTTGTGCTATTTGGATCAATTTAGGATCATGCATGCATTTGAATTTGAGTTTTGGAAGCTTTTAGTACTTCTGTCAGAAATCGGTAGTACCGGAGGCTAACCGGCGGTAGTACCGCATCAAGCGGTATGACCGCGCATTACTTGGCGGTATTACCGGGTTTTGATCATCACAGCCAACTAAGCGCTAATGCGGTACGACCGGCTCTTGCAGCGGTACTACCGCATTGCGGTCGTTCCGATTTCTTGTTGGCGGTTCGATAAAAACAGAACAGTTGTTTTATGGTTCAGAACTCTATTTGATTATCGGTCATACCGCATTTGAGAAATGGTAGTACCGCTATGCGGTTGTACCGATTTCTATGTGGCGGTACGTATTTTTCAGAGAGCATGTATTTTCAACAAAATTGGAAACCCTGCAATCGGTAGTACCACTCCTTCGTGCGGTACAACCGGACCAAGCGGTAGTACCGCAACTTGGTTGGCGGTAGTACCGGTCCAGGATTTTCAACAGCTTGTTTAGAAGCATTTATTGCAAGTATATCTTGGTAATTAATGTTAATCATTATGGGACTAATATTTTTCATGAGTTGGATGAATAGGTTATATTCCAGGATAATGGAGACTTCGGATGATATCATGAGTTGATCGTTATCAAGTAAAGGTTCAAGAAGAGGATGCATCATGTGTTGATGCATATCAAGATCTCGAAGAAGAGATGATCATGTGTTGATCATCAAGTCAAGAGAAGACTCATCATGTGTTGATTGAGGTCAAGTAAAGGATGCATCATGGATTGATGCATGTCAAGATGATGACCCGGACTTGAAGTGAAGATGTGCGTCATCTAGCTTCAAGAAGATGCTCATGGCAAAGGTATGACTAGCTAGGGCTAAGGATGTGTTCGTAGTCTTTTACCGGTCTTGGTGTTTGGTTAGAAGACCGGATTGCTAGTATAGGTTGCCGTACTATTAAGAGAGGTCTTGTCTAGTAGCTTGAGTCTCATCATATGTTGATAACTCAATCTCACTTGTTCTAGCTCACTCTAACATGTTGCCTATATTTGTGAATGTGTTTTGCAAATAGTTGAGGTTCATGGATAATCCTTGTAGCATGTGACTATACTTTGCAAATGTGTTTTGTTGTGAGGACCCCAGTTTATTTGGTTTGTAATGCTTAACCAACCACCTGGTCCTAGCATCACAAATCAAATAAACTGATCCTCGAGATATGTATACTTCCCAGAAAGCAGTATACACACCTCGGTACAAAATTAGACATCAACTCCATTCCACACATAGAGTCCAAACACAACACTACCAAACGGAAGATAAACAAATAGTATAGCTATTACAGACAAAGGCCGACAGGCCAAGATACACAAATAAACAAGAACGACAGCGGAAGCAAAAGTGCCATAAGATGGCTATAAACAAAGCCAATCAGTGTGCCTCCAACCCACAAGGCATCTGACCGGACCGCCAAGTCTAGTCGTCACCCACGGCGACAAAGACACTCACGTATGAGGCCCCGAGGCTCACCTTCTTCCTCTCGCAACAAAAACATTAAGCAAAGCACCGAGTACAAAGATTGTCTTTGTACCGCAAGACTCGACGTGTGAACTAGCGGCACTGTTCATAAACTACATGCAGGCTTATTTGGTGGAGGCCATATGTTTCATTTGCATAAAGCCAATTTTCATTTGCAATAAGGTAATACAGTTTAAAGGCAAGTTTGCAATTCATTTTTAAGATTGAAATAACAGTAAAGATGATAATAACAAAAGCGAAAGATAAACAACCTAGAAGTGACTATCCCAATAGTCACCACAACAATAGCACGAATCCCAGATTCGTACCACCCATCAAGTTTTAATTTAAATGTTGTAGTCTAACTCTTGAAAAGCTTACCCAAGCGTGTCCATCACCTAGGACGAGGCTATTCGAATAGTTTTTAACCTGCAGGGTGTACCATGCACCCACACTTGCATCGCCTTTAAGCCAAAGCACACTTAGAAGGTATGTCGCACACTAAGTCCTACGAGACTTTTTCCAATATTGTGTATTAACTACGAGCCGCTCGTATGGATAGAAACCCATACGCTTACATGGTAAAGCCGAAAAGACAACTACCCACGGGATAAAGCTTTTGGACAACTACCATGCTCCCACCTCCATCCCTCCTGCGACCCCTGCGACTGGAGCCAATACACGCCAAAGTACTAGGTCAAGAGAGGTCCCATACCCTCTAGTGTGGTTAGCACGCCGAAATGCTGGATAAAAATTCACTCACAAGATGTTCGGTCCTTAATTGACGGGCACCTTTCGATCACACCCAAAAGATCACACCAATCTTACCATTGTGCCCGCGTCCAAATCATTTTTGTTTTCATTTTTAGTTTTGCAATTAAACATAGCGTAAATCTTTGAAACATAAAGTTGTAGTAAATTTTGTGTGATCAAGGTTACCGACTAAAGTCGATAACCACCCGATTCTACCGATAGCTAAGCATGTCTAAGCAAGTTGACCGGATCTACTAAGTGACAAGAGATCATCCAAGACCTCTAATCACAAACAAATAACCTAGGCTCAGGTAGTAGAGATCAATATTTTGTCTACAGGATATGCAGCTACGGATTTAACTAATCAATTTAACACAAATTAAGCAATGCATACATACAGCTGAAACAAAATATTAGATTTTAAAATACTGGGATAAACATGATCAAACTGCTTGCCTGGTTGCTGTTGCTCAATATGGTGCGGAGGATCGTCCTCAGGGTTGCCGCAAATATCGAAGCCTAACGATCGAACATAACAGCAAATAAGAACGAATAACACCGACAAAACTCAAACATACAACAACATCAAAACAAGCCAAAACTCACACAGCAGCCTAAGCATGAAATAACAAAATTTTAGAAACAGAGAACAATTCATTTTAAGTTATTAAAAATTTTCTATGAATTTTCTAAGCTAAAAACACAACAAGTCACTAGTTAATTGCTTAACAAATTTTCATGAACAGAAATAGTGTGTAAAACCTATCCTAATAGTTAGTATACTGAAAATGAAATTTTACAGAATTGGGTTCATTGAATTTGGACAATTATTGGAAGAGATATGCATTTCCTAATTTGGAGATTATAATCTTCAACATTAAATTAATTAACAGGTTTTTGCTACAGGGACATGGATGAAGCTAATTTTATCAAATAGTACACTTAAAATGAAAATTAACAGCACTGGTTTCATGCAATTTGGATAAAAATTGAATTAGTTATGCATTTTCTAAGTTTAAATGAATTAACAGTGCAACAGAAAACATTTTACAGAAATACTAAAGCATTAAATCCTTTTTCTACCCACAGCCAACTAGCCCCGGACATCGGCGGCGGGCGCGCGAAAATGCTGACGAACGACCCGGCCGCCAAAAGTGGCGTCGGCGTATTCTAAGAATACGTCTTCGCTTACCAAAGTGCAAACCTAACATACTCTCAGAAATACGCTTCCAACAGAGGAAACGCATTACGAGCTACACCCTAGCGGCGGCATGGACCCACATGGGCGACACATGAATAACAGAGCGGTTGGATCAAGCGATTTCCTAAGCGACAGCCAATAGGGCCCACAAGCCGAGATACAAACTAAAAGACGATTAGAGCTTAAGAAGGGATTAGACCTTAGCTACGGCGGCTCGACGGAGTTCCCTACACGCGCGCCGTGGCGGCGAGGTGGGGATCCGAGAATGGCCGAGGCTCGAGCTCGGGATGGCACGCACGGTGCACCGCAGCTCCACGAACTTGATGCCGATGACGCGAGCCCAATGGTCGCCGAGTCGAGCTCGCGACGGCCGAGGCGGAGAAGAAGCTACGGCTCGCAGAGAAGGCGCCATGACTTGGCGGCCGGGAAGGTACGCCACGGATCGCCCGACTCGGAGCAATAAGCACAAGACAAAGTCGAAGAAGAAGGTCCGAGGCGGCGGAATTGCCACGGCGGCGAACACCGTGCTCGAAGAAGAACCTGACGCCTGACCTCGGGATGCACCAAAGAACAAAATAAGATCACCACTAGACTCAGTGAAGAAATGCGATCCTAATGGACCAAGTGCCGAAGCTTGATACTTACTAGAACGCCAGGAAGCTCGTGGGGCCGAGCTCACCGGAGGCGGGGACGAAGACACCACCCTTGGCGATTCACTGGACGACAAGGATCCGGGATGGCCAAAATGGACGCGGCACCGAGTGTGGTTCCCGATGGTGAGGTTGTGGGCTCAAGGGCTTCTCCAACGCGGCAGCGCTACGCCGTTCCTCTCCTACCAAACAAGAAATCGGGCGAGATAGCACGAAGCGCAAAGGAGAAGAAGTGGGTGAGCTCGGGGCTTTTATGAAGTCACGGCGATGCCTCCAGCCGGACACGATGGCAAAAGGTGGCGGCGACGCAGGTGCGTGGCAAACATGCGTGATCGCGGTGCGCTCCGGTGAGTGCGGAGAAGACGAGGTGGACTCGACAGTAGGGTCCACCGCCGGCCGACGGACGAAGCGGTGCGAACCGGTGGTTTGACTCGATCAGTATCGCACCGACCGTTGGATCTGAAATGGACGGCTGAGATTGGTGTATGCATTCGGACAGGTCGGTTGCATGCGCGCACGTGGATCGTTCGATCTGCATCGGACGGCTGACAGCCATCGAGCGCGCGCGGTGCAACTAGTTGGTTCGACCGAGCCAAGCGGTGCGAGTCGGACTCGAGCCTGAGGTTGGGTCCGAGCCCGAGGAACAGTGATTTTAGTTTTTGACTTAAAAGACAGAGAGGGTTTGGGAAATTTTTAGAGGTAGCTCCAGAGCTCCAAAAATTTCGAAATTTTTATGGTAGCTGCTAGGGACAGAGGACAACCTTGTGAAATTTTTCCAGGGGTTTTCATGCACTAGATTTTTCCCACTAAAATTCACAAGCTGCTGTCCAGAGGTTTGACCAGATTTCTAAACTGGTTTGACTTGGGGCATTTGAAATAGCAAACAAAATCTAAAAATTGTGAAATAATTCAGGGAGGTAGATAGGATGATCAAGATGATAGGAAAAATAATTTCAGAGGATGATCACAAGTTTGAAAGCTAAGAATCTGCTGACAACCATCTCCATTCACAAGAATTTAATTCTAGAAAATGGAAATTGCTAGGGATAAATGTAGAAACTTTCAAATGATTTGAAGAGACAACAAAAGTTTTTATTTCCCCTCAAAATTTACATTTGAAATACAAACCCTAAGTTAGGGTCATACAAATCTCCCTCTTACAGAATCTCGCCCGAGATTACGATCACTGGGAGAAAAAGGGCGGGTAATCTGCTCGAGACGATCTTCCCGCTCCCAAGTGGCTTCATCCTCGGAGTGGTTTGACCATCGAACTTTGAGGAACTTGATCACAGTTCCTCGCTCTGCGTTCGGCTTCTTCGAGGATACGAACGGACGCCACGATAAGACAGATCTTCCCGCACATCGATATTTTCCAATGGCGTTTCCTCAACCGAACACGGAGGCACTTTTTCAATTGTGACACATGGAAAACATCATGCACCCTTCAAGTGTAGTGGCAAGTCTAACTTGTAAGCAACAGCTCCCACTGGCCGATGATGCGGTAGGGTCCGACATACCGAGGAGCCAATTTGCCCTTGACACCAAAACGACGGTGTCCTTCAGAGGTGAAACTTTGAGATACACAAAGTCATTGGCCGAAACTCACTCACGGCGACGCCGACCGCATAGCTCTTACGCTCGATCGAGCCACACGCAAGTGCTCACGAATCAATCGCACTTGACTTTCGGCCTCATTGATCGAATCCGCCAAAGAACCGCCTTTCACCGTTCGACCGGTTCAATGGTGTTCGCAGCGCCGCCCATACAAAGCCTCAAACGGTGCCATGCCGAGACTAGCTCGAAGTCGTTGTTGTAGGAGAACTTCGGCAAGCGGTAGGCACTTCTCCCAATTCTTCCCATAGGAAAGAACACAAGCACGAGCATATCTTCAAGAACTTGGTTGACCGCTCGTCGACCATCGCCCGAGGATGATAGGTCGAGGTGAAAGAAAGACGGGTCCCCATGGCTTCTCAAAGCGTGCCATAGCCGAAGTGAAAAGAGAGCCACGATCGACACAACCGTTCGTGGCACACCATGCAAGCTCACAATGCGGAGATATAGAGATCGACAATCGATCGACACGAGAGTGGTGGTACCTGCGGGAAGTGCGCTACTTCGTCAATCGATCGATAACAACCCGGATAGCATCCTTCCACAAGAAAAACGGGCGGACGGTGATAAAATCCATGCCTCGTAATCCCACTTCCACTCTGGTATAGGCAAGGGTGAAGAAGACCATGGGGACGATGATGCTCGGCCTTGACGCGACAACATATGTCACATCCGCCACGACCACGCAATCTCGCTTCATGCGAGTCCACCGTAATCTCGACGCAGATCTTGGTACATTTTAGTGGCCCCGGATGGATGGATAAAGGCGAATCATGGGCCTCTGAAGAATCAAATCCCGCAACTCTGGGACCTTTGGGACCACAAGCCGCTGCCCAAACCATACGACACGCGTGCTCATCTTACGCGGAAACACTTGGCTATCCCATCCTTGATATTCGCTTGATCCGTTCACACCGACATCCGATCGCGTCTTTGCCTTGACTTGATCCACCAAGGTTGGTTGCACAACCAAGGCGACAAGGGAACCATGTTCAACCAAACCCAAGTTGAGACGCTGAAACTCGCAAGAAGTGCAGAGTTCTTTGCTCTTGGATCATCAGTATTGCAATACACCTTTCGGCTAAGTGCATCAAGAACCACATTGGCCTTGCCAGATGATACGAATACCCATATCATAATCTTTGATCAATTCCAACCATCTCCTCTCGCTCGAGGTTGGATCTGTTGGGTGAACAAATATTTCAAGCTCTTGTGATCAGAATACACCTCACAGCGGTTACCGATCAAATAATGCCGCCAAATCTTGAGTGCATGAACCACAGCAGCAAGCTCTAGATCATGGGTGGGATAGTTGAGCTCGTGAGGTCTTAACTGCCTGGATGCATAGGCAACTGCCTTGCCTTCCTGCATGAGAACACATCCAAGTCCCTGACGAGAGGCATCGCAATAAATATCGAAGCTCTTGTGGATATCAGGAAGGGTAAGGACTGGGGCTGAAGTCAATCGCCGTTTGAGCTCCTGAAAGCTCTCATCACAAGCAGAGGACCAAACAAACTTCTTGTCTTTCTTGAGCAATTCAGTCATTGGCTTTGCGATCTTGGAGAAGTTCTCGATAAAGCGGCGGTAGTAGCCCGCTAAACCAAGAAAACTCACATTTGATCGATGGTGACTTGGTGTCCCCAAGATAGAACATCGCCGACCTTCTTTGGGATCCACACTATGCCTCGCTGAAAGAACATGGCCCAAGAATGCCACTTCCTTCAACCAGAACTCACATTTGCTGAACTTTGCATACAGCTGATGCTCCCGCAATTTGTCCAAAACAATCTTCAGATGCTCAGCATGCTCTGCTTCAGTCTTGGAATAAATAAGAATATCATCAATAAAGACCACCACAAATTTTTCCAAATACTCCATGAATACTGAATTCATAAGGTTCATGAACAAAGCTGGAGCATTGGTTAAGCCAAAGGACATGACGGTGTACTCGTACAGACCATAACGAGTAGTGAAGGCCGTCTTCGGAATATCCTCAGCCCTGATCCGGACTTGATGATAACCCGATCTCAGATCAATCTTGGAGAACACCTGGGCTCCAGTCAACTGATCAAACAGATCATCAATGCGGGGCAGAGGATATTTGTTCTTCACCGTCACTTCATTGAGAGGACGGTAATCAACACACATGCGCAAAGTCTTGTCCTTCTTCTTCACAAAGATCACCGGACAACCCCAAGGAGATGAACTGGGGCGGATGAAACCCTTCGCTTGGAGCTCACCAAGCTGCTTCTTCAATTCTTCTAGCTCATTGGGAGGCATCCGATACGGCGCCTTCGAAATTGGGGCGGTACCGGGCAGCAACTCGATGACGAACTCAAGGTCTCGAACCGGAGGCATCCCAGGCAAATCTTCAGGAAAGACATCCTCAAAGTCAGATACTATGGAAACATCCTGAATCTGCAAGGCTGGCTTCGCTTCTAATGCACAAAGATGCGGACCACTGCCGCGCGAAAATCCGACCGCCGCTGAAGGGTCGGTAAGATAAACAATCTTCTGGCACAATCGATTTGTCCCAAGTGTTGGGACAACCAATCCATGCCAAGAATCACATCGGACTCATTGAACTAAGCGTAATAAGATTTGCCAAAATCCTACCCTTTGACTTCAATAGGAACACCGCGGCATTCCATACCGACTCTCATTTCCGAACCCGAGAGCGAATGAGTAAAGGAATCCCCAAAGGAACACAAGTGAAGACCACTAGCAGCAGCAAATGATCTTGACATAAAAGAATGCGATGCTCGTAATCAAATAATCCGCAGCAGGCGAGAATTGACAAGAAGTGTACCCATCACGACATCCGCGCCTCCGAGCCTCCTCGGTGAAAGGTGGTTCACTCGGCACGCCGCACCTCAGGTCTTCGGATAACCTTCCGTCGGTGGGTGACCACTCCCGCCGCGTCCTCCATTAGGACGAGGGGCTGCTGCAACACTCGAGGGCGTGCATTCGCATAATGGCCCTTGTTGTGACAAATAAAACAAGTAACCTCGGCGCCGGATTGCGGAGGCCGCTCTGTCTTGGATCGCAGCGCACGTGGTGAAACACGCCTGCGGTGGGCGAGGAGCTGGTGCGAGATGGTCTCGCGCGGTGGAGCAAAAGAACGGGCCATCGGTGCCGCCCACCGAGGACGAACGAGGTGGTGTGAGCGATCGTCGCGCCCCACTTGCGCTATGGACTCGCCACGCCTTTGCCTTATGCTCAGCAACAATGGCCTTATCTACCAAGGCCTGAAAGTCTGAGAAGTCCACAATGGATAGCTTGTCCTGCAGCTCCTCGGACAAACCATCCATAAACTTCTCCTGCTTAGCCTCATCCGAGGCCACCTCCCCCGGAGCATAACGAGCCAGATGATTGAACTCGTACAGGTACTCCGTCACAGACTTGCGCCCTTGCTTGAGCGCGAGGAATTCTTTCTTTTTCAGCTTCATCAGGCCATCTGGGATGTGGGCCCGACGAAAAGCTGATCTGAACTCCTCCCACGCGACCACATGGCCCGCGGGCTGCATGGCGAGATAGTTCTCCCACCATGAGAGTGCTGCGCCCTCGAGCTGGTGGGACGCGAAGAGTGCCTTGTCCTGCGCCTGGCACTGAGCTATGTTGAGCTTCCGCTCAACCATGCGCAGCCAATCATCCGCATCGAGAGGGTCCTCGGAGCGGGAGAAAGTCGGCGGCTGTGTACGGAGGAACTCTACAAGTCCCCCGCGAGTCTGGTGGCCGCCACCACCGGCAGGAGTGGAGGTATTCCTAGCAATAACCTCCAAGATGCGCGTCTGGTCCATGCGGTTTCGCTCGACCGGCGAGAACCTCACCATGGTCGGAGGAGGAAGCTCCTCATCATGACCACTCACGACTACCACGCGTTCTCCCGGCCATCCTGTTTTACTAAGACAAGTTAGCAACAAATTTAAGAGCAAGAAAGCCCAAAATTCATGAAAACAGTCCAGAAACAAACACAAGGCAGGATAAAGTTCGACCAGCAAAAATCAGACACATAACTACTCCCTTTACATCTTACCCTATTATCCCCACAAGTTTTAGTTGGATTTAACTTCATGGTTCTCCCCAAACTAATTCCACCGGTAGTAACTATCTTTTGAAAGGTGAAGAGAAAAAAAAACCAAGTTTCAAAACTTAAATTAGAGTAAGATGAGAGTAGAAAGCTAAGATAGGTAAGGAATAAAATCTGAGAATCTGCCTAGGTTTTCATAAACCTTTTTATGACTTGAAAATAAGACTTTCAAAATATCCTAAGGACGACTATGCTTGGGTTACTACGGTCAGAATGGCTCTGATACCAACTTTGTGAGGACCCAGTTTATTTGGTTTGTAATGCTTAACCAACCACCGGTCCTAGCATCACAAATCAAATAAAGCGATCCTCGAGATATGTATACTTCTGCAGCAAGATACACACCTCGGTACAAAATTAGACATCAACTCCATTCCACACATAGAGTCCAAACACAACACTACCAAGCGGAAGATAAACAAATAGTATAGCTATTACGGACAAAGGCCGACAGTGCCAAGATACACAAATAAACAAGAACGACAATGAAGCAAAAGTGCCATAAGATGGCTATAAACAAAGCCAATCGGTGTGCCTCCAACCCACAAGGCATCCGACGGGACCGCCAAGTCTAGTCGTCACCCACGGCGACAAAGACTGACTCACGTAAGTGAGGCCCCGAGGCTCACCTTCTTCCTCTCGCAACAAAACATTAAGCAAAGCACACGAGTACAAAGATTGTCTTTGTACCCGCAAGATCGACGTGTGAACTAGCGCACTGTTCATAAACTACATGCGAGCTTATTTGGTGGAGGCCATATGTTTCATTTGCATAAAGCCAATTTTCATTTGCAATAAGGTAATCTGAGTTTAAAGGCAAGTTTGCAATTCATTTTTAAGATTGAAATAACAAATAAAGATGATAATAACAAAAGCGAAAGATAAACAACCTAGAAGTGACTATCCCAATAGTCACCACAACAATAGCACGAATCCCGCATTCGCACCACCCATCAAGTTTTAATTTAAATGTTGTAGTCTAACTCTTGAAAAGCTTACCCAAGCGTGTCCATCACCTAGGACGAGGCTATTCGAATAGTTTTAACCTGCGGGGTGTACCACTGCACCACACTTCAAACCGCCTTTAAGCCAAAGCACACTTAGAAGGTATGTTGCACACTAAGTCCTACGAGACTTTTTCCAATATTGTGTATTAACTACGAGCCGCTCGTATGGATAGAAACCCATACGCTTACATGGTAAAGCCGAAAAGACAACTACCCACTCGGGATAAAGCTTTTGGACAACTACCATGCTCCCACCTCCATCCCTCCTGCGACCCCTGCGACCGAGCCAATACACGCCAAAGTACTAGGTCAAGAGAGGTCCCATACCCTCTAGTGTGGTTATGCGCGAAATGCCCGGATAAAAATTCACTCACAAGATGTTCGGTCCTTAATTGACGGGCACCTTTCGATCACACCCAAAAGATCACACCAATCTTACCATTGTGCCGCGTCCAAATCATTTTTGTTTTCATTTTTAGTTTTGCAATTAAACATAGCAGAAATCTTTGAAACATAAAGTTGTAGTAAATTTTGTGTGATCAAGGTTACCGACTAAAGTCGATAACGCCTTGATTCTACCGATAGCTAAGCATGTCTAAGCAAGTTGACCGGATCTACTAAGTGACAAGAGATCATCCGACCTCTAATCACAGCAAATAACCTAGGCTCAGGTAGTAGAGATCAATATTTTGTCTACAGGATATGCAGCTACGGATTTAACTAATCAATTTAACACAAATTAAGCAATGCATACATACAGCTGAAACAAAATATTAGATTTTAAAATACTGGGATAAACATGATCAAATCGCTTGCACGGTTCTTTGTTGCTCAATATGTGCGGAGGATCGTCCTCAGGGTTGCCGCAAATATCGAAGCCTAACGATCGAACATAACAGCAAATAAGAACGAATAACACCGACAAAACTCAAACATACAACAACATCAAAACAAGCCAAAACTCACACAGCAGCCTAAGCATGAAATAACAAAATTTTAGAAACAGAGAACAATTCATTTTAAGTTATTAAAAATTTTCTATGAATTTTCTAAGCTAAAAACACAACAAGTCACTAGTTAATTGCTTAACAAATTTTCATGAACAGAAACAGTGTGTAAAACCTATCCTAATAGTTAGTATACTGAAAATGAAATTTTACAGAATTGGGTTCATTGAATTTGGACAATTATTGGAAGAGATATGCATTTCCTAATTTGGAGATTATAATCTTCAACATTAAATTAATTAACAGGTTTTTGCTACAGGGACATGGATGAAGCTAATTTTATCAAATAGTACACTTAAAATGAAAATTAACAGCACTGGTTTCATGCAATTTGGATAAAAATTGAATTAGTTATGCATTTTCTAAGTTTAAATGAATTAACGAGGCAATGAAAACATTTCTGAAATACTAAAGCATTAAATCCTTTTTCTACCCACAGCCAACTAGCCCCAGACACTGACAGCGGGCCCGCGCGAAAATGCTGACCAGAACAGCCAGCCCGCCAAAAGTGACGTCGAAGGCGTATTCTAAGAATACGTCTTCGGCTTACCAAAGTGCAAACCTAACATACTCTCACAGAGAAATACGCTTCCCAACAGAGAAGCGATTACGAGCTACGACCTAAGCGGCGGCATGGACCCACATGGCAGCGACACATGAATAACAGAGCGGTTGGATCAACTGATTTCCTAAACGTGATTAGCCAATAGGGCCCACAAGCCAGAGATACAAACTAAAAGACGATTAGAGCTTAAGAAGGGGATTAGACCTTAGCTACCGGCGGCTCGACGGAGTTCCCACGCGCCGTGACGGCAGGTGGGGATCCGGAGAATGGCCGAGGCTCGAGCTCGGGATGGCACGCGCGGGTGCACCGCAGCTCCACGAACTTGATGCCGATGACGCGAGCCCAATGGTCGCCGAGTCGAGCTCGCGACGGCGGAGGCGGAGAAGAAGCTACGGCTCGCGAGAAGGCGCTCTGGACTTCGGCGGCCGGGAAGGTACGCCACAGGATCGCCTCGACTCGTGAGCAATAAGCACAAGACAAAGTCGAAGAAGAAGGTCGAGGCGGCGGAATTGCCGGCGGCGCGAACACCGTGCTCAAGAAGAACCGGACGCACGACCTCGGGGATGCACCAAAGAACAAAATAAGATCACCACTAGACTCGGTGAAGAAATGCGATCCTAATGGACCAAGTGCGAAGCTTGATACTTACTAGAACGCCGGGGAAGCTCGTGGGGCCGAGCTCACCGGAGGCGGGGCGAAGACACCACCCTTGGCGATTCAGCGGGCGACAAGGATCGGGATGGCCAAAATGGACGCGCACCGAGTGTGGTTCCGATGGTGAGGTTGTGGGCTCAAGGGCTTCTCCAGCGGCGGCGCTACGCCGTTCCCTCTCGGCCGAAACAAGAAATCGGGCGGAGATAGCACGAGAACGCAAAGGAGAAGAAGTGGGTGAGCTCGGGCTTTTATGAAGTCACGGCGATGCCTCCAGCCGGACACGATGGCAAAAGGTGGCGGCGGCGAGTGCGTGGCAAACATGCGTGATCGCCGGTGCGCTCCGGTGAGTGCGGAGAAGGCGAGGTGGACTCGCGGTAGGGTCCACTGTCGGCCGACGACGGCGGTCGCGAACCGGTGGTTTGACTCGATCGATGATCGCGCCGACCGTTGGATCCGAAATGGACGGGTGAGATTGGTGTATGCATTCGGACAGTCGGTTGCATGCGCGCCGTGGATCGTTCGATCGCATCGGACGGTGGCGACCATCGGCGCGGTGCAACTAGTTGGTTCGACCGAGCCAAGCGGTGCGAGTCGGACTCGAGCCCGAGGTTGGGTCCGAGCCCGAGGAACGATGATTTTAGTTTTTGACTTAAAAGACGAGAGGGTTTGGGAAATTTTTAGAGGTAGCTCAGAGCTCCAAAAATTTCAGAAATTTTATGGTAGCTGCTAGGGACAGAGGACAACCTTGTGAAATTTTTCCAGGGTTTTCATGCACTAGATTTTTCCCACTAAAATTCACAAGCTGCTGTCAGAGGTTTGACCAGATTTCTAAACTGGTTTGACTTGGGGCATTTGAAATAGCAAACAAAATCTAAAAATTGTGAAATAATTCAGGAGGTAGATAGGATGATCAAGATGATAGGAAAAATAATTTCAGAGGATGATCACAAGTTTGAAAGCTAAGAATCATTGACAACCATCTCCATTCACAAGAATTTAATTCTAGAAAATGGAAATTGCTAGGATAAATGTAGAAACTTTCAAATGATTTGAAGAGACAACAAAAGTTTTTATTTCCCCTCAAAATTTACATTTGAAATACAAACCCTAAGTTAGGGCTGTTACAAATCTCCCCCCCTTACAGGAATCTCGCCTTGAGATTACGATCAACTGGGAGAAAAAGGGCGGGTAATCGCTCGGAGGCGATCTTCCCGCTCCCAAGTGGCTTCATCCTCGAGTGGTTTGACCACTGAACTTTGAGGAACTTGATCACACGGTTCCTCGTTCTGCGTTCAGCTTCTTCGAGGATACGAACGGGACGCTCACGATAAGACAGATCTTCCTGCACATCGATATTTTCCAATGGCGTTTCCTCAACCGGAACACGGAGGCACTTTTTCAATTGTGACACATGGAAAACATCATGCACCCCTTCAAGTGTAGCTGGCAAGTCTAACTTGTAAGCAACAGCTCCCACTCTGTCGATGATGCGGTAGGGTCCGACATACCGAGGAGCCAATTTGCCCTTGACACCAAAACGACGGTGTCCCTTCAGAGGTGAAACTTTGAGATACACAAAGTCATTGGGCTGGAAACTCAGCTCACGGCGACGCCGATCTGCATAGCTCTTACGCTCGGTGAGCCACACGCAAGTGCTCACGAATCAAGCGCACTTGACTTTCGGCCTCATTGATCGAATCCGGCCAAAGAAGCGCCTTTCACGGTTCGACCGGTTCAATGGTGTTCTGCGGCGCCGTCCATACAAAGCCTCAAGCGGTGCCATGCCGAGACTAGCTGGAAGCTGTTGTTGTAGGAGAACTTCGGCAGCGGTAGGCACTTCTCCCAATTCTTCCCATAGGAAAGAACACAAGCACGGAGCATATCTTCAAGAACTTGGTTGACCCGCTCCGTCGACCATCGACCGAGGATGATAGGTGAATTGAAAGAAAGACGGGTCCCCATGGCTTCTCGTAAAGCGTGCCATAGCGAGAAGTGAAAAGAGAGCCACGATCGACACAACCGTTCGTGGCACACCATGCAAGCTCACAATGCGGGAGATATAGAGATCGACAATCGATCGACACGAGAGTGGTAATACCGCAGGAAGTGCGCTACCTTCGTCAATCGATCGATAACAACCGGATAGCATCCTTCCCTGAAGAAATGCAGGCGGACGGTGATAAAATCCATGCCTCTAATCCCACTTCCACTCTGGTATAGGCAAGGGTGAAGAAGACCATTGGACGCCGATGCTCGGCCTTGACGCGACAACATATGTCACATCGGCCACGACCACAGCAATCTCGCTTCATGCGAGTCCACGAGAATCTCTCGACGCGAGATCTTGGTACATTTTAGTGGCCGGGATGGATGGATAAAGGCGAATCATGGGCCTCTGAAGAATCAAATCCGCAACTCTGGGACCTTTGGGACCACAAGCGCTGCCCAAACCATACGACACCGTGCTCATCTTACGTGAAACACTTGGCTATCCATCCTTGATATTACGCTTGATCCGGTTCACACCGACATCGATCTTTGTGTTTGCCTTGACTTGATCCACCAAGGTTGGTTGCACAACCAAGGCGACAAAGGGAACCATGTTCAACCAAACCCAAGTTGAGACATTTGAAACTCGCAAGAAGTGCAGTTCTTTGCTCTTGGATCATCAGTATTGCAATACACCTTTCGGCTAAGTGCATCGGCAACCACATTGGCCTTGCCAGATGATCTTGAATACCCATATCATAATCTTTGATCAATTCCAACCATCTCCTCTGCTGAGGTTCGAGATCTGTTTGGGTGAACAAATATTTCAAGCTCTTGTGATCGAATACACCTCACGTGATTACCGATCAAATAATGCCGCCAAATCTTGAGTGCATGAACCACGCAGCAAGCTCTAGATCATGGGTGGGATAGTTGAGCTCGTGAGGTCTTAAGCGCTGGATGCATAGGCAAGCGCCTTGCCTTCTGCATGAGAACACATCAAGTCCACGACGAGAGGCATCGCAATAAATATCGAAGCTCTTGTGGATATCGGGAAGGGTAAGGACTGGGTGAAGTCAATCGCCGTTTGAGCTCCGAAAGCTCTCATCACAAGCAGAGGACCAAACAAACTTCTTGTCTTTCTTGAGCAATTCGGTCATTGGCTTTGCGATCTTGGAGAAGTTCTCGATAAAGCGCGTAGTAGCCCGCTAAACCAAGAAAACTCCGCACATCGATGGTCGACTTGGGTGTCCCCAAGATAGAACATCAGTGACCTTCTTTGGGATCACGGACTATGCCTCGGTGAAAGAACATGGCCCAAGAATGCCACTTCCTTCAACGTAACTCACATTTCTTTGAACTTTGCATACGGTGATGCTCCATAATTTGTCCAAAACAATCTTGGATGCTCGGCATGCTCTGCTTGATCTTGGAATAAATAAGAATATCATCAATAAAGACCACCACAAATTTTTCCAAATACTCCATGAATCTTGAATTCATAAGGTTCATGAACAAAGTGGAGCATTGGTTAAGCCAAAGGACATGACGGTGTACTCGTACAGACCATAACGAGTAGTGAAGGCCGTCTTCGGAATATCCTCAGCCCTGATCCGGACTTGATGATAACCCGATCTCAGATCAATCTTGGAGAACACCTGGGCTCCAGTCAACTGATCAAACAGATCATCAATGCGGGGCAGAGGATATTTGTTCTTCACCGTCACTTCATTGAGAGGACGGTAATCAACACACATGCGCAAAGTCTTGTCCTTCTTCTTCACAAAGATCACAGGACAACCCCAAGGAGATGGCTGGGCGGATGAAACCCTTCGCTTGGAGCTCACCAAGCTGCTTCTTCAATTCTTCTAGCTCATTGGGAGGCATCCGTCTGGCGCCTTGAAGTGGGCGATGCGGGCAGCAACTCGATGGCGAACTCAAGGTCTCGAGCGGAGGCATCGTGCAAATCTTCAGGAAAGACATCCTCAAAGTCAGATACTATGGAAACATCCTGAATCTGCAAGGCTGGCTTCGCTTCTAATGCACAAAGATGCGGACCCTGAAGCTGCGGCGAAAATCCGACCTGCTCGCCTGAAGGGCTGGTAAGATAAACAATCTTCCTTGCACAATCGATTTGTCCCAAGTGTTGGGACAACCAATCCATGCCAAGAATCACATCCAGACTCGCTGAACTAAGCAGAATAAGATTTGCCAAAAATCCTACCCCTTTGACTTCAATAGGAACACCGCGGCATTCCATATCAGCTCTCATTTCCGAACCCGGAGAGCGAATGAGTAAAGGAATCCCCAAAGGAACACAGTGAAGACCACTAGCAGCAGCAAATGATCTTGACATAAAAGAATGCGATGCTCCAGAATCAAATATCTGCGGCGTGAGGCGAGAATTGACAAGAAGTGTACCCATCACGACATCCGCGCCTCTGAGCCTCCTCGGTGAAAGGTGGTTCACTCGGCATTGCCGCACCACAGGTCTTCGGATAACCTTACAGTCGGTGGGTGACCACTCCCGCCGCGTCCTCCATTAGGGCGAGGGCTGCCGCAACACTCGAGGCGGGCATTCGCATAATGGCCCTTGTTGTGACAAATGAAAACAAGTAACCTCGACGCCGGATTGCGGAGGCGCTCTGTCTTGGATCGCGGCGCACGTGGCTGGCTCACGGCTGCGGTGGGGCGAGCTGGTGCGAGATGGTCTCGGCGCGGTGGAGCAAAAGAACGGCCATCGGTGCCGCCCGGCCGAGGACGAGCGAGGTGGTGTGAAGCGATCGATCGCCCCCACTTGCGCTGCGGGACTCGCCAGCGCCTTTGCCTTATGCTCGGCAACAATGGCCTTATCTACCAAGGCACGAAAGTCCGAGAAGTCCACAATGGATAGCTTGTCCTGCGGCTCCTCGGACAAACCATCCATAAACTTCTCTGCTAGCCTCATCGAGGCCACCTCCCGAGCATAACGAGCGGATGATTGAACTCGTGCGGTACTCGTCACGGACTTGCGCCCTTGCTTGGCGCGAGAATTCTTTCTTTTCGGCTTCATCAGGCCATCCGGGATGTGGGCGACGAAAAGCGATCTGAACTCCTCCCACGCGACCACATGGCGCGGGGTGCATGGCGAGATAGTTCTCCCACCATGAGAGTCTTTGCGCCCTCGGTGGTGGGACGCGAAGAGTGCCTTGTCTGCGCTGGCATCGAGCTATGTTGAGCTTCCGCTCAACCATGCGCGCCAATCATCCGCATCGAGAGGGTCCTCGGAGCGGGAGAAAGTCGGCGGGCGTGTGCGGAGGAACTCTACAAGTCCCCGCGAGTGCGGTGGCGCCACCACGGCAGGAGTGGAGGTATTCCTAGCAATAACCTCCAAGATGCGCGTCTGGTCCATGCGGTTTCGCTCGATCGGCGAGAACCTCGACCATGGTCGGAGGAGGAAGCTCCTCATCATGACCACCTGCTTGACTACCACGCGTTCTCCGGCCATCTGTTTTACTAAGACAAGTTAGCAACAAATTTAAGAGCAAGAAAGCCCAAAATTCATGAAAGCAGTCGAGAAACAAACACAAGGCAGGATAAAGTTCGACCAAGCAAAAATCAGACACATAACTACTCCCTTTACATCTTACCCTATTATCCCCACAAGTTTTAGTTGGATTTAACTTCATGGTTCTCCCCAAACTAATTCCACCGGTAGTAACTATCTTTTGAAAGGTGAAGAGAAAAAAAAACCAAGTTTCAAAACTTAAATTAGAGTAAGATGAGAGTAGAAAGCTAAGATAGGTAAGGAATAAAATCTGAGAATCTGCCTAGGTTTTCATAAACCTTTTTATGACTTGAAAATAAGACTTTCAAAATATCCTAAGGACGACTATGCTTGGGTTACTACGGTCAGAATGGCTCTGATACCAACTTTGTGAGGACCCCAGTTTATTTGGTTTGTAATGCTTAACCAACCACCTGGTCCTAGCATCACAAATCAAATAAACTGATCCTCGAGATATGTATACTTCCCGAGCGAGTATACACACCTCGGTACAAAATTAGACATCAACTCCATTCCACACATAGAGTCCAAACACAACACTACCAAACGGAAGATAAACAAATAGTATAGCTATTACAGACAAAGGCCGACAGGCCAAGATACACAAATAAACAAGAACGCAGTGAAGCAAAGTGCCATAAGATGGCTATAAACAAAGCCAATCGGTGTGCCTCCAACCCACAAGGCATCCGCCAGGACCGCCAAGTCTAGTCGTCACCACGGCGGCAGCCTGACTCACGAAGTGAGGCCCACGAGGCTCACCTTCTTCCTCTGCAACAAAACATTAAGCAAAGCACACGAGTACAAAGATTGTCTTTGTACCATAAAGACAGCGTGTGAACTAGCGGACTGTTCATAAACTACATGCGAGCTTATTTGGTGGAGGCCATATGTTTCATTTGCATAAAGCCAATTTTCATTTGCAATAAGGTATCTGGTTTAAAGGCAAGTTTGCAATTCATTTTTAAGATTGAAATAACGATAAAGATGATAATAACAAAAGCGAAAGATAAACAACCTAGAAGTGACTATCCCAATAGTCACCACAACAATAACACGAATCCCGCATTCGTACCACCCATCAAGTTTTAATTTAAATGTTGTAGTCTAACTCTTGAAAAGCTTACCCAAGCGTGTCCATCACCTAGGGCGAGGCTATTCGAATAGTTTTTAACCTGCGAGGGTGTACCATACCCACACTTGGACCGCCTTTAAGCCAAAGCACACTTAGAAGGTATCTTTGCACACTAAGTCTCTGAGACTTTTCCAATATTGTGTATTAACTACTGAGCCGCTCGTATGGATAGAAACCCATACGCTTACATGGTAAAGCCGAAAAGACAACTACCCACTCGGGATAAAGCTTTTGGACAACTACCATGCTCCCACCTCCATCCCTCCTGCGACCCCTGCGACCCGGGCCAATACACGCCAAAGTACTAGGTCAAGAGAGGTCCCATACCCTCTAGTGTGGTTATGCGCGAAATGCTGGATAAAAATTCACTCACAAGATGTTCGGTCCTTAATTGACCGGGCACCTTTCGATCACACCCAAAAGATCACACCAATCTTACCATTGTGCGCGTCCAAATCATTTTGTTTTCATTTTAGTTTTGCAATTAAACATAGCGAAATCTTTGAAACATAAAGTTGTAGTAAATTTTGTGTGATCAAGGTTCCGACTAAAGTCGATAACCGCCAGATTCTACCGATAGCTAAGCATGTCTAAGCAAGTTGACCGGATCTACTAAGTGACAAGAGATCATCCAGCGACCTCTAATCACGACAAATAACCTAGGCTCGGGTAGTAGAGATCAATATTTTGTCTACAGGATATGCGACTACGGATTTAACTAATCAATTTAACACAAATTAAGCAATGCATACATACAGTGAAACAAAATATTAGATTTTAAAATCTTGGGATAAACATGATCAAGCGCTTGCACAGTTCTTTGTTGCTCAATATGGTGCGGAGGATCGTCCTCGGGGTTGCATAAATATCGAAGCCTAACGATCGAACATAACGACAAATAAGAGCGAATAACACCGACAAAACTCAAACATACAACAACATCAAAACAAGCCAAAACTCACACAGCAGCCTAAGCATGAAATAACAAAATTTTAGAAGCAGAGAACAATTCATTTTAAGTTATTAAAAATTTTCTATGAATTTTCTAAGCTAAAAACACAACAAGTCACTAGTTAATTGCTTAACAAATTTTCATGAACAGAAACAGTGTGTAAAACCTATCCTAATAGTTAGTATACTGAAAATGAAATTTTACAGAATTGGGTTCATTGAATTTGGACAATTATTGGAAGAGATATGCATTTCCTAATTTGGAGATTATAATCTTCAACATTAAATTAATTAACAGGTTTTGCTACTGGGGACATGGATGAAGCTAATTTTATCAAATAGTACACTTAAAATGAAAATTAACAAACCTTGGTTTCATGCAATTTGGATAAAAATTGAATTAGTTATGCATTTTCTAAGTTTAAATGAATTAACGATTACCTTGAAAACATTTACTGAAATACTAAAGCATTAAATCCTTTTCTACCCACAGCCAACTAGCCCGGACAACGGCGGCGGGCCGGCGAAAATCTTGACGAGCGACCCCACCGCCAAAAGTGGCGTCGGCGTATTCTAAGAATACGTCTTGACTTACCAAAGTGCAAACCTAACATACTCTCACAGAAATCGCTTCCCAACGGAGAAGCGCATTACGAGCTACACACCCTAGCGGCGGCATGGACCCACATGGCGACACATGAATAACGAGCGGTTGGATCAGCGATTTCCTAAGCGATTAGCCAATAGGGCCCACAAGCGAGATACAAACTAAAAGGCGATTAGAGCTTAAGAAGGGATTAGACGCTTAGCTACCGGCGGCTCGGCGGAGTTCCCACAGCGGCCGTGGCGGCGAGGTGGGGATGCGGAGAATGGTGAGGCTCGAGCTCGGGGATGGCACGCGCGGGTGCACCGCGGCTCCACGAACTTGATGCCGGTGGCGCGAGCCCAATGGTCGCCGGTCGAGCTCGCGGCGGCCGGAGGCGGAGAAAAGCTACGGCTCGCGAAGGCGCTCTGACTTCGGCGGCCGGGAAGGTACGCCACGGGATCGCCTCGACTCCAGGAGCAATAAGCACAAGACAAAGTCGAAGAAGAAGGTCCGAGGCGGCCGGAATTGCCACGGCGGCGGAACACCGTGCTCGAAGAAGAACCGGACGCACAGCCTCGGGGATGCACCAAAGAACAAAATAAGATCACCACTAGACTCAGTGAAGAAATGCGATCCTAATGGACCAAGTGCCGAAGCTTGATACTTACTAGAACGCCAGGAAGCTCGTGGGGCCGAGCTCACCGGAGGCGGGGACGAAGACACCACCCTTGGCGATTCACTGGACGACAAGGATCCGGGATGGCCAAAATGGGCGCGGCCGAGTGTGGTTCCGATGGTGAGGTTGTGGGCTCAGGGCTTCTCCAGCGGCGGCGCTACGCCGTTCCCTCTCGGCGAAACAAGAAATCGGCGGAGATAGCACGAAGCGCAAAGGAGAAGAAGTGGGTGAGCTCGGGGCTTTTATGAAGTCGCGGCGATGCCTCCTGGCCGGACACGATGGCAAAAGGTGGCGGCGGCAGTGCGTGGCAAACATGCGTGATCGCGGTGCGCTCGGTGAGTGCGGAGAAGGCGAGGTGGACTGGCGGTAGGGTCCACACGTCGCGACAGACGAAGCGGTGCGAACGGTGGTTTGACTCGATCGATGTCGCACCGACCGTTGGATCCGAAATGGGCGGTGAGATTGGTGTATGCATTGGACGGTCGGTTGCATGCGCGCGCGTGGATCGTTCGATCTGCATCGGACGGTGAGCGACCATCGGCGCGCGGTGCAACTAGTTGGTTCGGCCGAGCCAAGCGGTGCGAGTCGGACTCGAGCACGAGGTTGGGTCCGAGCACGAGGAGCAGTGATTTTAGTTTTGACTTAAAAGACAGAGAGGGTTTGGGAAATTTTTAGAGGTAGCTCAGAGCTCCAAAAATTTCGAAATTTTTATGGTAGCTGCTAGGGACAGAGGACAACCTTGTGAAATTTTTCCAGGGTTTTCATGCACTAGATTTTCCCACTAAAATTCACAAGCTGCTGTCGGAGGTTTGACCAGATTTCTAAACTGGTTTGACTTGGGGCATTTGAAATAGCAAACAAAATCTAAAAATTGTGAAATAATTCAGGGAGGTAGATAGGATGATCAAGATGATAGGAAAAATAATTTCAGAGGATGATCACAAGTTTGAAAGCTAAGAATCTGCTGACAACCATCTCCATTCACAAGAATTTAATTCTAGAAAATGGAAATTGCTAGGGAAAAATGTAGAAACTTTCAAATGATTTGAAGAGACAACAAAAGTTTTTATTTCCCCTCAAAATTTACATTTGAAATACAAACCCTAAGTTAGGGCTGTTACATTTGTAAACGGTTGAAGTCCATGTACCTACTCCTTGTAGCATGATCTAAGTTTGCAAATATGTTTTGCAAATTGTTGGGATTCATGTATTTTCCCTTGGCATGGTTTAAAATTGCTTGTTGCTATTTCTTTGAATTTAGACCATGGTAGTGGCTATTTTGAGTTGTACTTTTTGATTTGATCAAATGTATTTGAGATCAATCAAATAGGTAGGCTGTGTAGCCCTCTGAATAAGCTTTCAATAGAGTCCAAGATCACTCAATTCTGATATTGGAGTCAAAAGTTATGACCTTTTTACCAAGTGTCGTCTGTGCTGATTTTGAGCTGCGGTACAACCGCCATGTAAAGAGCGGTACAACCGCCCAGAACGGTTGTACCGGCCCTTGTGAGTGTGGTATGACCGCAAAAGTCTGTAACGACTAGTTTTTTGCTGTTTCGTCTCCAAACGGCTAGTTTTTTGTGTAGGGGTTATAAATACTCCCTTGGCCGGTTGAGAGGCAACTTTTGGCACTTAATTTCACTCTCTTGAGCTAGTGTGAGACTCTCCTCAAAATTGTGCATGTGTTGCACATTGTGAGCATGGAGAGAGGTCTCTAGTTGCATGTGTTGCATCTAGAGTTGGATTTTGTATCTATTTGAGCTTGTGCATTCGTTGCACATGGTGAGAGTCAAGCAAGGGGCTTGGCTTATTACTCTTGGTGTTTGCCGACACCTAGACGACGTGGAGGCGTCGTGGTCCGGTGATCTTCTCAAGTGAAGCTTGTGAGAAGGCCCGGTGTTTGTGAGTGGCTTGGTGCTCGCCATCTCCAGAGTGGAGTAAGAGCAACCCTAGTGGAGCGAGGTGTTGATACTTCGGAGGAAGGCTTAATTCGTGGAGCCGGCTCAATTGGTTTGGGTTTCCCTCAACGTGGATTAGGGGAGACCGGCAAGTCTCCGATCACCACGGTAAAACATCACCGTGTCTTTTGTGGTTTGCATTCTATTGCTTTACATTGTGCAATTTATATTTCTTGTATTAAATTGCTTATTCATTGTGTATGAATGCTTGTCATGGTTTGTGTCATTTACATTGCGTAAATTGAATTGCGTACAAGTCCATGCTTGATTGATTATTATCAATAGACTTGTATTGTTGGTGCACTTAGTTGAACCTAGTTGATTTAGGCTTTAATTGTGCAAAACCGTATTTGTATTAGCTTCCGCATTAGAAATCAGTTTTAGCGCATAAAAGTTTTTAAAACGCCTATTCACCACCCTCTTGTCGGCCTCCTCGATCTTACAGCTGCCCCAGGTGCTCAGGCTTCCTTTGCCCTTTGCCCAGGCAGTAGCTTCTTCTCCAGCGCCGGTGCTACGAGCCTAGGATGGAGAAAATACCGGGGGGTAGAGGGTTTTGGTGACGGGAAGAAGCTCTGGTAGATGCCAGACCTTGCCAGAATGGCAGGTCCGCCCTTGGCGGGGAGGTAGGTAGCGTGCGGATGAGCGGATGGGTGCGTGTGCACTTGTATCCGGATCCTCTATTCCAATACCATCTGATAAAGAGGATTACTATATAAATAACGATACGTGAGTGAGTGAACGAGACTCGGTAGTAATACTATAGCAAAGCACTATAGGAACAACGAAATATATTACTGTAGCAAAACACGGTGGCTATTGGTGGCCCTTTGCTTCCCGCTCGGACTGTGGAGATCAGTTTCTAAGGCGGTTTTTCGATCGGGCAATGGAGATTAGTTTCTAAAGCGACTGTATATCATCTGCATTGAACCCTTCAACGTAGATGATCCATTTCCGTGTTTGCTTACCTTCCTTTCTCTCTTCGACGGGCATGGTTTGTGTTTCTCGGATTCTTCTGTGGCCCCGTGTGTTGCCCGTAACTCCATCCAAACTTGGCGAGGGACTAGCTGGTGTGTTGTCGTGGTTAACTGGTTAAGTAGTAAGGATTTTTAAAAACAAAAGCAGGTAAAGTACTACTCTCTTTAGTTTCAAATATAAGTTGCTTGGATATTGATACGGTCTCCAATGTGACACTATAACCATCAATTTTTATAAAAATATTTTTTAAAATAAAAATAATTGTACATTATGAAAGTATGTATTTCATGATGGACCTAGTAATATCGATTTCATGTTGTCAATCTTTATGATTCTTTATATATTGATAGTTAACCCTAAAAATATTTGACCCACACAGAATCTAAAACGATTAAGTTTCAAATACAACAATGGATGCTACGATTCGAATGCACCGTCAAAATCAGGAGATGGAATGGATCCTTCGTTTCGGAACAAGCAGAGATAAAATGAAAGGGTAGCACCATTTGGAGGCGGCCAAGACGCATGGAGCATGCAGATTCCGACCGGAATCTACGCATGCGACAGCAGCCAGGCATGGCGTCGTACTTGATTCCGGTCCAAGCAATCCACCATGCTATACGACGTGGAGGGTCAAACGCTCTAGCTATTCCTTCTTTTCGATATTCTCCATGTACATATGGTTAGATTCTCCATGTACATATGGTTAGGGTGGTTTTTTTTTTTAACCACCCCAAACCACCGAACCGAATTGAATTAACCGAAAATATCGGTTTATTTGGTTTGATGGTCGGTTCAGTTTTTTCTTAGCTCTGTTCGGTGTTCGGTATTTGGTTCGGTTTCCAACCATCGGAAACCGAACAAACTGAAATACCGAACTAACACAGAGTGGCCCACTCCGACTCCCAGCTGGCCCAAGGCCCACTCGCAGACTCGCTGATTGCTACTCCCTAATCCCAATGAACTAACTCTCTCTCACTCTCTCATTCATTCGCATCGCACGCAGCCGCCCATACTACCAGCCATATCCCTCCCAAATCCCAATCCCTAGCCGCAGCCCGCAGGGGCCGTCGCCCGTCGGCACCAGCCACACATCCCTCCCAAATCCCAACCCCTAGCCGCATCCTGCAGTCGCCCGTTCCCCGATCTGACTTGAACTGTTTCCCTTTTCATTTTTTGCTTGACATTCAAGTGTATTTGTGGAGTTCCCATCCTGATTTGAGCTTCTAGATTCTAAAGATTCAGGTCTTTAGCATGTTTTTGACATGTTGATTCCCATTCTATGCTCCCCCCCCCCCTCCTTTTTGTGCTCAAGATTCTTGTACATGTTATACCTGTATCATTTGGATCGCTTTGAGTGTTATTGAGCCGTGAGTAAAGCTAGTGAGGTTTCACTGGATCTTTGATACTGTGAATCTGTGATATTTTGTCCAGACTTAGAAGAGATTCTGAGATAACTGAAGAGATTCTGAGATAACTGAATGTGTTTTGGTGATTGTTTAAGGCCATATTCAATTAAAGATGTGAGGATGGATTGAACCTGGGAGGCCGGGAATGGGATGTTGTCGTAATTATTACTGTGTGTACTTGCTGATGGTTGAGATATTGAGTATAGGTACACCCTTCTGATACCAGAGTCCATAAACAAGTGGTATATTCACTTGCTTGGAATTTTGAGTCCTTAAGTTGATTTATGGACTTAGTTTTCAGTTGCCCTTGAGCTTTTCTCTCATGTTCTGCTCTATGATGTGTTGGATTGTTGTCCTTGAAAGGGTTTGGTTTCATCTAAGTTGATATTTGAATGGTGTGCTTAGCAATGAGATATTAACTCGTGCTGATTTACTCAAATCGATCTGTGAATGATAGCTATAATAATTGTAGGATCGTTAATAACAATCAGAGAAGGTGAATAATTGTGTAACATTTTTCACACCCACCCCTAATTGATCTTTGCTCGAACACCGCAGCCTACAAACACGAGGAACAGAACCTCGTCGATCCCTTACAGGCACGACCCCACCACGCTCTTGCTGCAGCACACGCCGCGCACGGGGCCAGCTTCAGCTTCACGGCCTGACGCATAGTGCCACCGGATCACCTACTGAAACTTCAGCCCTGACATGTGCGCAAACCCGAGGACGGATTCTACCTCACAACTAGACAACCCCGACTTGGAAGCAGTGCCGAATATCAGATGTCATTCGTTCACGAAACTACCACCGCCAAAACCACAGAGTTCTTCTAGATTTTCTCAACACCAAAAGCAATGCCTGGCTTGGCTTGGCTTCTTGTCGTCTGGGAAACACGGATGCCACGACGCGCACACAAACTCACAAAAGCTGTCGACTGAACAGAAAACCAACAGCAAACGCATGCCTCAAGTCATGCACAGCTTCTCATGTCACGCATGGCACCCAAAATGATGAACCATGTGGAGGTGACCACATGTGTTTGATGAGTAATTGACATTGGTTTAGGTAAGTCGAGTTTGGTTTGAGTGGTTCGGAGTCGAGTCGTTGCGTGGCACAGTCGGGCTCGATCGGACTTGGTCAAACTTGGTCGTATGGTATTAGGATTCATATTCTGATAATTTCGACAGGTTTGGACTTCGGCATAGTAAGTGATGTTATTTATCCTTTCATGTATCGAGCGGTGCTATTTGATGTGTTTCTTGTATGTGTGGCTGCAGGACGGCGAGACGGAGTCGTGGCGAGACACGGTGGACCGGACTAGGCGCAGGTGGCGCTGAGGTCAGAACGGTCGGGATGTGTCGAAGACGACGTGGACTCGAGGTGATTGCGAGGCGTGCGAGGCCAGGAGCGCGAAAGCCTCCCGAGAAGGTGCGGGAGGCGGCGGAATTTCGCAAGGCTGCACAAGCGGGAGCGGGCTCTGTTGGACTTAGCGGGCGTAACGGGGTGGAGACCCGTTAGCCAAGGCTATATAAAGGATTGAGGGGCTGCATGCCCACCTGGGTACTGGAGAGTGGTTTGGGGTTTTTGTGAATCAAAAGAGGCTTTGGAGGTAGTTTTACCTTTGTATCTTTAGTTGGTGAGAGGGGTAGAAGGCAGCAGAGTGTGTTCCCTAGGTGTCTTCTTTGATGTCCCCTATGTGTTCATTCCTTCTCAAGCATGTATGGTTGAGGGATTGAGAGAGGGAGAGGGTGAGGATTGAGTGGAGAGTCTTGTAATCATTCCTCTATATGTAATCGTGGTATCGGGACTACTCTTTTGTTTTGAAATGAAGATCTGAAGTCATTTCCCATTCATTCCTGTCTCTGTTCTTCGATTATCTGAGTGTTGGATTTTTGACTTTTTGATTTTCGAGTTCCTGCTTGCTGGGATTGGCCAAAATGGGTTGCTCCATGATGGGTGAGTACTTCAAGATCAATTGATCAAGGATCCCAAGAGCCAACCCCATTTAATCTCAGATTTGGATTTTTGGCTTGCTCTATTCATTTGTTTAATTCTAGGGTTTAGGTGGAAATCTTGTTTCCCTCTTTGAGATGGCTTGAAATTTGGCTTGTAGAGTCCAAGGGCTATTGCTAACATATTTGCAAAGTCTCATTGCCAAGGGATCAAAGATGGAGGAGAAATTTGATTTTGGTGTTGGCTCTGAATATTTTTGTTTTTGTCTGTTTGGAATTTGCGTAACTTTTGATTCCCTTTATGAAATAGCATGAAATTTTATATCTAGAGTCCTGAGACTATCTATTAACTATCCTCAATGTTTCATTGCCAACGGATCAAGGATTTGAGAGTTTTTCGATTTTTCGTGAAGGCCCTGTAGGTTTGATTTGAAACTGAAAAACTGAATTCCTTTCTTTTGTCTGTTTGAAATTTGCGTAACTTTTGATTCCCTTTATGAAATAGCATGAAATTTTATATCTAGAGTCCTGAGACTATCTATTAACTATCCTCAAAGTTTCATTGCCAACAGATCAAGGATTTGGGAGTTTTCGATTTTTCGTGAAGGCCTGTGGGTTTGATTTCAGAACTGAAAAACTGAATTCCTTTCTTTTTGTGCTGTTTGAAATTTGCGTAACTTTTGATTCCCATTATTAAATAGCATGAAATTTTATATATAGAGTCCTGATACTATCTATTAACTATCCTCAAAGTTTCATTGTCAACGGATCAAGGATTTGGGAGTTTTTCGTTTTTAGTGCAGGCCTGTATGTTTGATTTTGAAGTGGCGATTTTCGAATCAAATCTGAACCAAGCTTGGTTGTTGATTTGCAGTAGTTGTCTTGTGATTCTTTTTGGAGAAAAAGAAATTAGTAAAAGTAGAATTGCAACATTCACCCCCCCTCTGTTGCCATTTTGATCCTACAATTGGTATCAGAGCCCGTTAGCTCGTTTCAATAGATCTTAACCGGTCTGAAGAGCCATGACGATGGACAAGTACTCGACCAAGCCGCCCGTTTTCGATGGCATCGATTACCCCTTCTGGAAGAGCCGAATGGAGACATACATCCAGGCCCAGGGGTATGCCATCTGACGGAAGGTCAAGGTGCGGTTCGTTGTTCTGCCGATGAGAACATCAATGCCGGGAACATGGCTGATGTTGAGGCGAATGCAAAGGCAAGGAACATCATCATCCAGGGTTTGAGTCGTAGCGAGTTTGACCGCATATCTCACCTGTCGTCCGCCTCGACATCCGGGTGACCCTCGGCGCATACCATGAGGGCACCACCCAGATCAAGACGGTTCGATAGGATCAGTTCAAGCGCGAATACAACAAATTCGAGATGCTTGCTGGTGAGTCCTTGGACGAGTGATTTTCACGATTTCACAAAATCTTGAGCAACCTCCGAGCGGTCGGTCTCACATACCTCGACTCGGACAACGCTCGTCAGATGCTCACGGCACTCGATCTGCGTGTTTGGGAGATGAAAGTGACCACCATCAAAGACACGACAGACCTCTCGACCCTGACTCTTGACGCGCTGTACTCGCGCCTCAAGACTCACGAGATTGACGTTGTCTCTCGTCGGTCGAAGTCATAGTCGATGGCCTTGGTCACCGATCCCATTTCTTCTTCCGGGCTTTCTTCTGATTCTTCTTGCGGTTTCTCCCTTGCTGCTCTCTGTGATATAACTGATGATCAGTTAGAGCAGCTTGCGGATGATCAGCTGGCCCTCCTAGCCCGAAGGTTTTCCCATGCCTACAAGGGTAGGAGAGCGAGAAGAGAGGAGGACCCGTGATTTGCTTTGAGTGTGGTGGCCCCAACCACATTCGGGCAAACTGCCCCAAGCTGGAGAAGGGCAAGAACGACTACGGCGGTTCGGGCAAGAACGACTACACCGACAAGAAGCGCAACAAGAAGCCTCCAGCTCAGACACCAGGAAAGACGAAGTTCCGCAACTTTGGCAAAGCCAAGAAACTCTTCCACCGTGTCCTCACCGCCTTCGACGACCTCGACCTCAGCGAGGTGGAAGGATGGAGCGACGACGACGGGACGGGTGACCAAGAGCCCAAGGATGGCGGCGATGAATTCTCCGGCATGTGCTTCATGGCCCTCGAGGGCGAACTGAGCGACAGCGAGGTGTACTCCGACTCGGACGAGGTATGCCCCACCTACGACCAGCTCAATCATGCTTTTCTTAAGCTAGGTGGTTTTCATGCTAGAGCTAGGGCTAGGTGTACTGAGTTAAAGAAGGAAGTAGATAGACTATCACAGGAGCTTACTTCACTTACATCTGCTCTCTCCCGTGATGATTGTGATACATGTTGTGCTCTATTGGGTGACATGGAGAAACTAAGGACCTCGCATGATAGTGTGTCCTTCGAGCTTGATATTGTTAAGGTGGAGAATGTTAGTCGCTTTGAGTTAGAGTTGAGTAGGATGGTACATACCCTACTTACTACTGATGAGACTACTTCTCCCACCTCATGTGAGGGTAAGGACATTGCTGCTAGAGGACCTTATGCCATGCTCCTTGATCTGCCCGAGTCTTGTGAAAATTGCAATAACTTGAAGATGAACTTAAAACGGGCAGATCATAAAATTGCTGAACTACAAGCTTCTTTACTTGAGCCGATTGATTCATGCTTGAACTGTCCTAAGTTAACTGCTGAACTTGAAGCTGTCTCCAAACAGTTTCAAGATATGATTGATCATGAAAGGAAGTTGGCTCAGTTTGCTTCTAAGGACCCTGTTAGCTCACCATGCATTAAGTGTAACAAACTAAAATCTGACTTGATTGCTTTGGATGAGAAATGTGTGAAGCTAACTAAGGACCTTCTAGAGAAGCCACATTGTGCTTGTAATGTGATTGTGGAGAAGGGAGAAGCCCGGGGTAAGGTTGAGGCGCTTAGCGACGTGAACCAACCGGTTAGCGATGAGGATTTGTCCTTGAGTCGGTGTGCGTGCACAAGCCATTCTTCCTCTGTCTTTGGTTCTTCTTTTGCTCCTTACCTTCTGCTATCTCTTCTTCCCCTGCTCTTCTTGCACCTCTCTCTTTCGGGAGTGTTAGTACCTTATGAACACTCTCGAGAGATTTGTAGGAGGCAAGAAGAAGCTCAATCTTATTCTAGACCAATCTAAGATCTGCAGATTTAATCAAGGTCTAGGATATGATTTTTATGAGGACATAAGGAAGCATCCACTGCGTGCTTCGACCCATAGCACCATGTGTGATCGAGACTAAGCCCAGGACCGAGAAAGTCCAATTTAAGTCAGCGGGCTATGTCCAGGGGATTTCTGATAGTAAGGTGATTCCACCTACTGCTTCAGCATCTCTGTGAGGACCCCAATTTATTTGGCTTGTAATGCTTAACCAACCACCTGGTCCTAGCATCACAAATCAAATAAACTGATCCTCGAGATATGTATACTTCGACGATATACACACCTCGGTACAAAATTAGACATCAACTCCATTCCAAACATAGAGTCCAAACACTACACTACCAAACGGAAGATAAACAAATAGTAGAGTTATTACAAACAAAGGCCGACAGGCCACAAGATACAAAAATAAACAAGAACGACAGCGGAAGCAAAAGTGCCATAAGATGGCTATAAACAAAGCCAATCAGCGTGCCTCCAACCCATAAGGCATCTGACCGGACCGCCAAGTCTAGTCGCCCACGAAACGGCAACACTGACTCACGTAGTGAGGCCCTTGGGGCTCACCTTCTTCCTCTGCAACAAAAACATTAAGCAAAGCACCTGAGTACAAAGATTGTCTTTGTACCCGCAAGACTGACGTGTGAACTAGCAGACCTGTTCATAAACTACATGCAGGCTTATTTGGTGGAGGCCATATGTTTTATTTGCATAAAGCCAACTTTATTTGCAATAATGTAATACAGTTTGAAGGCAAGTTTGCAATTCATTTTTAAGGTTGAAATAACAGCGAAATAAATATAGATACAAGTAACCACCTAGAAGTGACTATCCCAATAGTCACCACAACATAGCACGAATCCCCAGATTCGTACCACCCTACAAGTTTTAATTTTAAATGGTTGTAGACTAACTCTTGAAAAGCTTACCCAAGCGTGTCCATAACCTAGGACGAGGCTATTCGAATAGTTTTAACCCTGCAGGGGTGTACCACTGTACCCACACTTCAGACCGCCTTTAAGCCAAAGCACACTTCCGAAGGTATGCTGGCACAGCTAAGTCCTACGAGACTTTTTCCAATATTGTGTATTAACTACGAGCCGCTCGTATGGATAGAAATCCATACGCTTACATGGTAAAGCCGAAAAGACAACTACCCACTCAGGATAAAGCTTTTGGACAACTACCATGCTCCCAACACCATCCCTCCTGCGACCTCCTGCGACCGGGCCAATACACGCCAAAGTACTAGGTCAAGAGAGGTCTCATACCCTCTAGTGTGGTTAGCACGCAAAAATGCACGGATAACAATCCACTCACAAGATGTTCGGTCCTTAATTGACCGGGCACCTTTCGATCACACCCAATAGATCACACCAATCTTACCATTGTGCGCGTCTAAATCATTTTGTTTTCATTTTTAGTTTTGCAATTAAACATAGCATAAATGCTGAGATATAAAGTTATAGCAAATTTTGTGTGATCAAGGTTACCGACTAAAGTCGATAACCGCCTTGATTCTACCGATAGCTAAGCAAGTCTAAGCGATTGACCGGATCTACTAAGTGACAAGAGATCATCCAATGATCTCTAATCACAAACAAATAACCTAGGCTCGGGTAGTAGAGATCAATATTTTGTCTACAGGATATGCAAACTACGGATTTAACTAATCAATTTAACACAAATTAAGCGATGCATACATACAGTTGAAACAAAATATTAGACTTTAAAATACTGGGATAAACATGATCAAGCGCTTGTTCAGTTGCTGTTGCTCAATTTGTTGCGGAGGGTCGTTCTCAGGGTTGCCGCAAATATCGAATCCTAACGATTGAACAAAACAGCGAATAAGAACGAATAACACCGACCAAACTCAAACATGCAACAACAAACAAACATACTAAAATTCACACAGCAGCTAAAGCATGATATAACAAAATTTTAGAAACAGAGAACAATTCATTTTAAGTGGTTATGAATTTTCTAAGAATTTTCTAAGCTAACAATTCACATGAAAACACTAGTTAATTACTTAACAAATTTTCATGAGCAAAAACAGTATCTAAAACCTAACCTGATAATTAGCACACTAAAAATGAAAATTTACAGAGTTGGTTTTACTGGATTTGGACAATTATTGATAGAGATATGAATTTTCTAAATTGGAAAGTACATAATACACCAATTATTCAATAACCAGATTCTAGCTAACAGAAACATGGTTGAATCTAATTTTGGTAAATATTACATTTAAAATTAAAATTAACAGAACTGGTTTCAAGTGATTTGGAGAAAAATTGAATTAGTTATGCATTTTCTAAGTTTAAATGAATTAACAAAGACAAGAAAACTCATTACGTAAATACTAAAGCATTTAATCCTTTTTCTACCCACACCAACCAGCCCCAGACATCGGCAATGGGCGGCGAAAGTCTTGACCAGGACAGATCGCCGCCGAAGGTGGCGTCGGCGTATTCGAGAATACGTCTTTGACATATCAAAGCGTACTTCTAACATATTCTCACGGATAAATCGTTTCCAAGCAGAGAAAGCGAAGCACGAGCTACACACTTAATCGGCGGCATGGACCCACATGGCGGTGACTCGAGAACAAATAACGGGTTGGATTAAAGGTTCTCAAACGGGATTAGCCAATAGGCCCACAAGTCGAGACTTAGACTAAACAAGATTAACGCTAAACTAACTCCACCGGCGGCACCGGCGCAAGACTGGACGGCGGCGCGCGCGCGAGTGATCTAGCTAACGGTGGGCTTCGGCGAGAGTGGTACCTTCGGTTCGCAGCGATCTCGCGAACACGATGGCGGTGACGCGGACCACGAGGATGCGGTGGTCAAGGCGAACGGAGGCGGAGAAGAAGATACGGCCTCGCGAGATGGCGCTACAGCGACGGAAGCTTGGCGGTGCGCACCGGCCGCCTTGACTCGTGAAGGATAAGCCCACGACCACGACGACAATGGAGCTCCGGCGGCGGAATCGCGGCGGCGCTTCACCGAGCTTGAGAAGAACGCGCCGCACACCTCGATGATGTACCAAAGAACAAGAGAAGGCTACGGTTAAACTTCGGTGAAGTATTGCGATTCTAAGGGACTATCTTCCGAGGTTTGAAACTCACGTAGCGCCAAAGAGCTACGAGGGCGAGGTGCGAGGCGAAGCGAAGATGTCGCCCCAACGACTCCGTGGATGAAACGAGCTCGGATCGGGAAAATGGGCGCGGTGGAGAGAAGAACGCGACGGAGTTCGGGAGTGCTCAGCGGCGGCGAGGTGGTGGCGCGCCTCGGTTTCTTCTCCGGCCGAAAAGGAAAACGAGCGAGAAGGCGCGAGAGAGGGGTAGAGGCGAAATGAATGAGCTCGGTGGGTAGATGAGACACCGGCGATGCTTTGAGACGGACACGAAAGCACCGAGGTGGCGGCGACGAGGGCGTGGCAAGCATGCGCGCCGCGCCGCGAACTCCGGTGAGGTGCGGAGAAGACGAGGCGGATCGGCGGTAGGGTCCACCGTCGGCGGACGGACGGCGGTGCGAACCGGTGGTTTGACTCGATCGAACGCACCGACCGTTGGATCTAAAATGAGCGGTCGAGATTGATGTATGCATTCGGACAGTCGGTTGATTCGACGACGTGGATCGTTCGATTTGCATCGGACGGTCACGATCGATTGGACTCGGCGGTGCGATTAGTTGACGCGACCGAGTCCATTAGTGCGGTCGGACTCGAGCCCAAGTGTGGTTCGGGCCCGACAAGCGATGTGTTCGTAATTCGATTTAAAAGACAGAGAAGTTTTGGGAAATTTTTAGAGATAGCTCCAGGGCTCCAAAAATTTCGAAATTTTTATGAAAGCTAACTGGAACAGAGGACCACCTTGTGTAATTTTTCCAGGAGTTTTTATGCTCTAGATTTCTCCCACTAAAATTCACAAGCTGCTGAACAGAAGTTTGACCAGATTTCTAAACTGGTTTGACTTGGGCATTTGAAATAGCAAATAAAATCTAAAAATTGTGAAATAATTCAGGGAGGTAGATAGGATGATCAAGATGATAGGAAAAATAATTTCAGAGGATGATCACAAGTTTGAAAGCTAAGAATTTGCTGACAACAATTTCCATTCACAAGAATTTAATTCTAGAAAATGGAAATTGCTAGGGAAAATTTGGAAAACTTCCAAATGATTTTATGAGACAACAAAAGTTTTTATTTCTCCTCAAAATATTACATTTGAAATACAAACCCTAAGTTAGGGCTGTTACAATCTCAGAAGGCGAAGCCTCCCCGTGCTGCTTCTACCTCTCAGAAGGTGAAGTATCACTGCACCTTCTGTCAGAAGGATGGACACACAGTCGATCGATGCTTCAGGCGCGCCAAGATCGCGCGTAGAGACCGTGTTGAGTCTCTTGGGCGTATTCAGGGTCGGCCCCAGACCTTGAGTGCACCTAGGACCAACACGAGGTCTAGGACTGTTGAGTCTGTGTTTGGGCAGTATCGAGGACTCGGTTTTACTGATTTTTCTGGTTTTCGTCCTCGATATGCTCCTGATCGTGACTTCCGCCGTCCTGAGGGTAGATCTCGTTTTCCTCATCAAGATAGCTACCCGCGGCGTGCTCAGCCTGTTGCAGATGCTCCGACTCGCTCCCTCGTAGCAGTTGGACCTAGCAACAACTTCAGGTCTGCTCATAGACCTTCTGCTTTGAATGACAGAGAGCGTAGGGTAGATAGAGGTCAGTCGTGCTTGATTACTTCATCTGCTCGACGTGTTACTCAGTATTGGGTGCCAAAATCACTGTTGATTTACCCGGTCTTTGAGACTTTACTCTTGTTGACTCGAGTTCGCCGGCAGGAAGGAAAGGTTTGGCTCGTCGACTCCGGGTGTTCACGACACATGACCGGAGATTCTTGTTGGTTCTCTTCCCTAGTTCGTGCTCCAGGTGATGAGAAGATCACCTTCGGAGATGCTTCATCTAGGCGCGTCATCACCAAAGGTACTGTGCACGTGAATGATTCTTTCATTTTGAAAGATGTTGCCTTGGTTAGTAAGCTGCAGTACAATTTGCTTTCAGTTTCTCAGCTTACCGATGACGGTTTCGAGGTGAGCTTTAAGAAAACAATTGCAAAATTCTTGATTCTTTGGGTAGTCCGGTTTATGGATTTCGTTATGGGAGGATCTTTCGTCTGAGTTTTCGAGTCTTCCGCGATCCTCTCGGTGTTTAGTTGCTTCTGAGTCCCGCGATCTCTCTTTCTGGCATAGGAGACTTGGTCATATTGGATTTGACCATTTGACCCGAGTTAGCGGCCACGATCTCATTCGTGGTCTGCCGAAACTCAAGATGGTCAAAGATCTTGTTTGCGCTCCATGCCGGCACGGCAAGATGGTTGCCGCTTCTCATCCTCTGGTCACAGTTACTATGACCGATGCACCGGGATAACTGCTCCACATGGACACAGTTGGACCACTCGAGTCGCGATCGGCGGGAGGAAGTGGTATGTTCTTGTTGTGGTCGATGACTTCTCGAGGTATTCTTGGGTGTTTTTAGCATCAAAGGATGAGGCGTTTTCACATTTCCGAGGTCTTTTAGTAGACTTTCGTTGAGCTTCCGGGTGCCTTACGAGCGATCCGCGATGACAATGGCACGAGTTCAAGAATTCCTACTTTGAGAGTTTCGTGGTGAGGCAGTGTAGAGCACCGTTCTCTTCTCCATACGTCCCTCGCGAGAATGGCGTTGTGGAGAGGAAGAACCGCACCTTGGTCGAGATGGCCGGACGATGCTTGATGAGTACTCTACACCAGGAAGTTTTGGGTGAAGCCATTGCGACCGTGTGCCATGTTTGAATCGAGTTTTCTTGGGCACACTTGCACCGCACTTCTTATGAGTGAGATATGGGCGAAAGCCAGCGTCTCTCATTTTCGTGTGTTTGGTTGCAAGTGCTTTATTCAAGTGCGGGAACCTAGACAAGTTCGAGTCACGTTCTGTGGCGGTATCTTTCTAGGCTACTCGACTTCTTCACGGGCTTATAGGGTCTGGAACTACGAGTCTAGCAAGTTGGTAGAGACCTGTGAGGTGACCTTTGACGAGGCCAGTCCGGGGACTAGGCCAGATATCTCAGGTTCTTTAGAGCAGTCCGAGACCATCTTTGTGGATGATGAGGACGATGGAGACGATGGTTGTTTACCTGATCCAGCTCCTCATCCTCCCCTTGAGATGCCTTCTTCCACGGCACCTCAAGGTGATCAGCCCTTGCCTACCGTTTCCTCCGGAGCTAGTGGCTCTGTCCCTGCCTCGTCTGCACAAGAGGTAGAGGTAGAGGCCACTTCTTCTTCTCATCTAGGACCTCCCCGTCATATCCAGAAAAGGCATCCTTCAGAGCAGATTATTGGAGACCTCTTCGAGCGTATCACACGCTCTAAGTCTGGCTTTTCTCAATTCTGTCTCCATTCTGCCTTTGTTGCCTCCTTTGAGCCCAAGGACGTTTGTCACGCCCTTTCTGATGAGTCTTGGGTCAATGCCATGCATGAGGAGCTAGAAAATTTTGAGAGGAATAAGGTCTGGTCGCTTGTCGAACCCCCGCGAGGTCACAATATTATTGGGACTAAGTGGGTGTTCAAGAACAAGCAGAGCGAGGATGGAGTGGTTATTCGAAACAAGGCTAGACTGGTAGCTCAGGGTTACTCCTAGGTTGAGGGTTTAGATTTTGAGGAGACCTTCGCCCCTGTAGCTAGGCTAGAAGCCATTAGAATTCTGCTTGCCTTCGCAGCGTCTAAGGGCTTTAAGCTTTACCAGATGGATGTCAAGAGTGCCTTCCTCAATGGGGTTATTGAGGAAGAAGTTTATGTTAGACAGCCTCCAGGTTTCGAAAACCCCAAATACCCAAATCATGTCTTCAAGCTTTCCAAAGCCTTGTATGGACTTAAGCAAGCCCCTAGAGCTTGGTATGAGAGGCTTAAGTCCTATCTGTTGAGTTATAGGTTTGAGATGGGTAGGGTAGACAAGACCTTGTTCATTCAAAGGCATGGCAATGACTTTCTACTCGTCCAGATTTATGTGGATGACATTATCTTTGGTGGATCCTCTCACGCTCTTGTTTTCAAGTTTTCTGATGTTATGAGTACAGAGTTTGAGATGAGCATGATGGGCGAGTTGAGCTTCTTCCTCGGCTTCCAAATCAAGCATACTCGGGAGGGTATTTTTCTACATCAAGGCAAGTACACTCGAGACCTCCTGAAGCGCTTCGACATGAGTGACGGCAAGCCAGTGTCGACTCCAATGGCGACCACGACTACACTTGATCCATATGAAGATGGCGAACCCGTGGATCAAAAGGAGTACTGCAGCATGATTGGCTCCCTTCTGTACCTCACTGCTTCGAGGCCGGACATACACTTCGCCGTATGTCTGTGCGCTCGATTTCAGGCCTCCCCTCGCGCTTCTCATCGTCAAGCAGTGAAGCGCATTTTCAGGTATCTTCGAGCTACCATTAACTATGGTATTTGGTACTCTTCCTCATCCTGTCTTTCCTTGAGAGCCTTCTCGGATGCAGACTTTGCCGGTTGTAGGATAGATAGGAAGAGCACTTCTGGCACCTGTCAATTTATTGGCACTTCTCTTGTTTCCTGGTCTTCAAGGAAGCAGTCCGGTGTTGCATGATCCGCAGAGGTGAGTACGTTCTTTGCGGCTAGTTGTCAGTAGCCAAGTCCTCTGGATGGCCGACCTGCGGGACTTTGGGTTAGTTATCGATGTTGTTCCACTCTTGTGTGATAATACTTCTGCGATTAACATTGCCAAGAACCCAGTGCAACACTCCCGGACCAAGCACATTGATATCCGTTATCACTTCCTTAGAGACCATGTAGAGAAGGGCGATATAGTGCTCAAGTTTGTGGAGAGTGACCACCAGTTGGCTGACATCTTCACCAAGCCTTTGGATAGTTCGAGGTTTTCAGCTCTACGGGGAGAGTTTGGGGTGGTCTGTCCTTATGGACTGTAGTGAGGGGGAGTTTCTATTCTTTACTTCTTCGCTATACTAATCATGCTCTTACTCCTTGATGTTGCATTACATTTAGGGTGCATTCGGGATTAGTCCTCCTAGCATAGATTAGAGTGTTTCTCTAGTCGAGTTGCTTAGACTTCCTTCTCTTATCTTGTGTTTCTAGGATGCTGCTTATTAGCTGTCTCTCTTCTCACTAGGTTGAGCTCACTCACTGCTTATAGGTTCTAGCGAGGGTCGGGCCACCCTCGGGTAGACAGGGTACGTGTTTGCTCCTAGGTGTGTTAGGTGGGTAGTTGATAGTCCTAGAGTCATATGGGGTAGATGAGAGTCAGTCTGAGCCATAGTATTCTCTATATATCTTATCTATGTTTTAAGGACTGCCTGTTTTATGTTTTCTTTGCCAGCTTCTCGATTTATTATTTTGGTTCAAGGGGAGTTCATTTGGGAGCTTCTGGAGCTTAATATTGACATAACTCAACTTGAACTAAAAGTTGTATCTAATGTTGAGGGGGAGCTGGATCTTCTGCATTTCTAGCATTCTGCATTGTAATATAACTACATTGAGCCTTGATTATTATCCTGCTATAACATGTTTACAATGCTTTACACCTTGCCATGACTTGTGCTTATTTGCTAGATTTATCATGACTTCATATGTGTAGCCTAGCTTTTTCCATGATAAGTTAATTAAAATTGCTCAACTTAAACTAAAACTTGTCATGTTAGCATTCGAGATTAGTCTTTCTTGAGCTATCCTTTTATGATTCATGCCATGTCAAATAGGCTGGGTAGAGCGTTGAATCTATATTGAGCCTTAGATTGAGCTGTTTTAGTCTCTTGATGATGCATGAGTTAGTACAACTTGTTAAAAGGCAAAAAGATCTCTTTTGTGCAAAAAAACTGATCTCACCAATTCTCTCCTATGAGACGGCTTGCCATTGCAATTGGCATGAACTTAGGGGGAGTTTTGGGTGACCTAGATTATCTTCTTAAGCTTCTCGCTTGGAGTAGTCGCATAAGGCTTGAGACCTAGCACATGATAAAACAAAAATCTGGTTGGCAACCACCATGAATTTCAAAAGAAAATATGTTTTATGTGTTCAATTTGCTTAAAGCTACAAAAAGAATCAAGTACTTAACCAATGTTTCATTCTTGAGCATAGCTCTCTATTTGGTCTCAATAGTAGTTCCTTGTTCCGCTTAGCTTATTGACATGGCCTGCATCATCCTTGGATATCTCTAGCTAGACTTTGCTCATTGATGACTTGACTTACTCATAAAATGCATTACATTTCAGATTGTCATCTATGTGCTCTAGCTGGCTTATATATATGTTGTCATGATCTAGGTAACGTTTTATTGAGTTATGGCTTGGTGTATTACATTATTGTCAGTATGGATAATCCTCATGGCTCTAAATGCTTAAATAAACAAACTTCAGTCATTTCATCCATTGACATGTCATATTCTCTCTATTGCATCTTGATGCGATTATTGCCAAAAGGGGGAGAATAGAGAAGAAAAAGTCTGATGGAAACAGTTTAGAGCTTTGGAGATCAATTTGCTCTTTCAGTTGTTGCTCTAGTGTTCCTTCTGTCGACATGGTCATTAGCTTCTTTTTCTTTTCTTTGGACCATGTTGGTTTCTTCAAAATCAAACTCAACTTCTTGTTTTTTCTGGGTTTGTCAATATACTCATCAAGGGGGGAGATTGATGAACCATGTGGAGGTGACCACATGTGTTTGATGAGTAATTGACATTGGTTTAGGTAAGTCGAGTTTGGTTTGAGTGGTTCGGAGTCGAGTCGTTGCGTGGCACAGTTGGGCTCGATCGGACTTGGTCAAACTTGGTCGTATGGTATTAGGATGCATATTCTGATAATTTCGACAGGTTTGGACTTCGGCATAGTAAGTGATGTTATTTACGCTTTCATGTATCGAACGGTGTTATTTGATGTGTTTCTTGTGTGTGTGGCTGCAGGACGGCGAGGCGGAGTCGTGGCGAGACACGGTGGACCGGACTAGGCGCAGGTGGCTCTGAGGTCAGAACGGTCGGGATGTGTCGAAGACGACGTGGACTCGAGGTGGTTACGAGGCGTGCGAGGCAAGGAGCGCGGAAGCCTCCCAGAAGGTGCAGGAGGGGCGAAACGGGAATTTCGCAAGGCTGCACAAGCGGGAACGGGCTCTGTTGGACTTAGCGGGCGTAACGGGGTGGAGACCCGTTAGCCAAGGCTATATAAAGGATTGAGGGGGCTGCATGCCCACCTGGGTACTGGAGAGAGGTTTGGGGTTTTTATGAGTCAAAAGAGGCTTTCGAGGTGGTTTTACCTTTGTGTTTTTAGTTAGTGAGAGGGGTAGAAGGCAGCAGAGTGTGTTCCCTGGGTGTCTTCTTTGATGTCCCCTATGTGTTCATTCCTTCTCAAGCATGTATGGTTGAGGGAATGAGAGAGGGAGACGGTGAGGATTGAGTGGAGAGTCTTGTAATCATTCCTCTATATGTAATCGTGGTATCGAGACTACTCTTTTGTTTTGAAATGAAGATCTGAAGTCATTTCCCGTTCATTCCTGTCTCTGTTCTTCGATTATCTGAGTGTTGGATTTTTGACTTTTTGATTTTCGAGTTCTTGCTTGCTGGGATTGGCCAAAATGGGTTGCTCCATGATGGGTGAGTACTTCAAGATCAATTGATCAAGGATCCCAAGAGCCAACCCCATTTAATCTCAGATTTGGATTTTTGGCTTGCTCTATTCATTTGTTTAATTCTAGGGTTTAGGTGGAAATCATGTTTCCCTCTTTGAGATGGCTTGAAATTTGGCTTGTAGAGTCCAAGGGCTATTGCTAACATATCTGCAAAGTCTCATTGCCAAGGGATCAAAGATGGAGGAGAAATTTGATTTTCAGTGTTGGCTCTGAATATTTTCTGTTTTTGTGTTGTTTGGAATTTGCGTAACTTTTGATTCCCTTTATGAAATAGCATGAAATTTTATATCTAGAGTCCTGAGACTATCTATTAACTATCCTCAATGTTTCATTGCCAACGGATCAAGGATTTGGGAGTTTTTCGATTTTTCGTGAAGGCCCTGTAGGTTTCAGATTTCAAAACTGAAAAACTGAATTCCTTTCTTTTTGTGCTGTTTGAAATTTGCGTAACTTTTGATTCCCTTTATGAAATAGCATGAAATGTTATATCTAGAGTCCTGAGACTATCTATTTACTATCCTCAAAGTTTCATTGCCAACGGATCAAGGATTTGGGAGTTTTTCGATTTTTCGTGAAGGCCCTGTAGGTTTCAGATTTCAGAACTGAAAAACTGAATTCCTTTCTTTTTGTGCTGTTTGAAATTTGCGTAACTTTTGATTCCCTTTATGAAATAGCATGAAATTTTATATATAGAGTCCTGAGACTATCTATTAACCATCCTCAAATTTTCATTGTCAACGGATCAAGGATTTGAGAGTTTTTCGTTTTTTGGTGCAGGCCCTGTATGTTTCAGTTTTCAGAACTGAAAACTGATTTTCAGAACTGAAATCTGAACCAAGCTTGGTTGTTGATTTGCAGTAGTTGTCTTGTGATTCTTTTTGGAGAAAAAGAAATTAGTAAAAGTAGAATTGCAACATTCAACCCCCCCCCCACCCCCTCTGTTGCCATTTCGGTCCTACACAAAAGCTCACGTACATGATCTGTGCAGCCACCCCTACAGCCGCCAGCACCTACACGTGAGAAGAAAAAACTAGAGCACCTAGACCCCCAACAATCTCACATCCAGCACCCAAAACCGTGGCCAGCGTATGTACTGCACCGTGAGCAACTCTACCAAAAAATCTGTCCAGCTCTCGTCACCAAACGCCGCCAGCCCTATCTATTTTTCCCAGCCGCCAGGAGTGCCTCACCTCCTCACGTCACGGCTCCCCTTTTTAAACGTCAATAGTCACCGACTCTAAAACCTTCTAGCATTGACGTCTAATTATCCACGTATGATTCACTAAAATTCTAGTGCCTAATATATGGATTTTTATACCAGATTATAAAATTAATTTTAGACACCTCAAAATTATCATGTGTCATAGCCCTCGGACCGCACCTTTGTAGCTTCAACATGCATCACACATCTTTGATCTCTATACATCCCAACTCGAGTCCGACCGTCTCCTCCAGCATTCTCGACCCTTTGGACCATGACTTCGCACCAAGTCATCACCCGATCACCGCCATAGACCACGATCGCCTCTAAGTTACCCTGCACATGTAAAGACCAAAACACCACATTTTCATGGCACAAGTTATTCCCAACTTAACCGATATAAGTCCACACACACCTCAAATAACATCAGTACCCAACATTATCAATTATTCATCAACTAAAATATACTAAACCTAGCCATATAATCTAACAGTAATAAAGTATTAGGTTATGTATAATTCGGTTTACCAAAATACCAAATTAACTGAATTGATTTAATTTAGTTAATTAGGTTCGGTTTTTTGTTTCATTTTGATTAATTCGGTTGATAACTCTCGAAAACCGAAATATTTTTTTACTAAAAAAACCGAACTAAAAAAAAACGAATGCCCGCCCCTACATATGGCTGCTTCTCTCTCACTTTCCTTCTCATTTCCAACTCTTACTTGTCGATACGCGCTCGTTGAAGAAGTTGCTAGGCTGCTTGTTCATCTATACATGCTAAATATAGCTCGTATTTGGTTCAGTGGGTCAGCACTAATTTTGCAATTTCCAAAGTTTTGGTACGAACTAGTAGTGCACGCATTGTCAAGTCAGCCAATGGACTTGCCGTGTGTATTTGTTCGTTGATCCGGCAGCTTCCCGGATCTTAACACATACAGTAAACCTGGGTGTTGATTTGTTATCTTGTAGCTGGCTAGATTCCACAGCAATGCGACCAACAAACAGCGCTTGATTACAAACGAATCGGTATTAGATAGGAGGAAAAGCCAATTTTACGCCCCTAACTCTTCCTAAAATCTGAAAATTGGCCTTGAACTTAAAAACGGGATATCTGACACCCTTAATAGTTAAAATCGTCCACTTTACCCCCCTCAACCCAAACTAGGGTGGTTTTGTCTGATGTGGCACCTGAATTGGCGATGTGTCATCCACATATATGGATCCTAGTTGGAATCACGTGTAGAATTTTTTTCTTCCTTTTCTTCTCCTCTTTCTTTTCCTTTTCATTCCTCATTTCTTTTCTTCTTCCTCCCTGAGCACCTCCTTTCTCCTCTGCCTTCACCTCCACCCACTTCCTCTCCCTCCTCTGCGTCCGACTCCGGCCTCAGCTTCCCACTTCCTCGTTCGACTCCAGCCTCCGCCCCCCACCCTCTGTCTCTGGCCTCCGTCCATCCTTTGTCCACCCCCTCTATCTCCGATCTCCATGTCTGACCTCCGGCCATGGATTTGAGGGGATCGAGGGCGGGTGGCATGACGGTGGTAGGGGTAGGTGGAGATCGAGGGTGACCTTGTGTGGTTTGGATGGCATGGCAGCGGCGTGCGATGACCGGCGAGCCGGCTCCTAGCCTACTCGGTTCATGCCGAGTTCATGCCAGAGATAGGAGAGAGAGGAAGGAGCTAGAGGATAGGTGGAAGAAAGACTAGAGCATGGCATGTGGGTCCCATCATTTTTTAGTTTGTTGATTATGCTCACCAATTGCCATGTCATTCGAAAACTAGCCCACATGTCAAAAACCACTACCACGTCGGATGAAAACCATCTTGGAATGGATTCGATGGGGTAATTTGTGTGGTATTAATAGTTGAGAGTGTCGGATGTCCGGTTTTGTAGTTTAAGATTGATTTTCAGATTTTCAGAAGAGTTCACGAGTAAATTAGATTATTTTTTTTCCTTGATAGAAAGTAGAAACCGATCGAAAAGTAGCTGCTGCAGGCACCTGTCCGTCGATATCCAACAAGGTTCAGAGTTTCAGACTTCATTGTCGTTGATCAGCACGGTTGATTGGTTAGCTAGCTAACAACTATGAAAGCTTGTAAAAGTGGTTTAAGCCTTTTAGGTTTGTTGGGTAAGGTCACCCATCTCAGACTCAGCTAGTGCTTTCGGCTTTCCTTCCGGTGATTTTTTTTGACTTGGACGTGTCATCTCTCTTTTTTTTTTTTTAAAGAAGAACGTGTCACCTCTCCTTTTTTTTTTTAAGAAGAACGTGTCATCTCTTTTTTAAGTACACGGACGCGCACACACTACACTACACGTACACCCACATATACATGGGTGTATTCTTAACATACATCTAATCTAGAGCGAGAGCTAAAACCCTATGCAGTAGGAACACACACTTTGATCACTAAATGTACTCATATATATGTGTACTATTTCTAAAAAAATAAACACCTGAAAGATAAGTCACCTGATATCGATTTCAGACCGACTGCACACACACCTGCACTGCGAGCTAACCGAGCAAGCGCTCAGTCCTCACGTGCCATCTCTCCTTGCTATGAACCTGCGGTTTAGCCCAAACGTCATGACTGCAACAGTAATTTGTTTGTGGGCTTTTCCTCTGGGCTGGGTGACCTGGGTCAAGCTGGCCAGCCCATAGGCCTATCCGGATCAACACACTTGTACATCTCTACAGTCTACATCTACAAATGAGACCACGGTCCAATATTAATTCAAGTGCTTCATTTCACCGTTGAGCACCAAATATAACAGTAAACCCTACAAAAACAGTTACAGATGTAACATCCCAAAATTTGAGCTCATTTTCAATTGTTTGAAAATGTGAACTTTTTAAAACTTTTTGATGCATTTTTAAACCTGTATTCAAGATTTTTGTCTAATTATGAAACTTAAGAATCAAATTTTAAGAAATACAAACCTAATTGAGAATTAAAACAAATGGATATGAAAGATGATAGTTATAAAATCCAAACTTAGGGTATTTGTAGTGTTAATAAAATGAGGAATATTTAAAGAATGGTTTGAATCCGAAAGAATTTTCGAAAAAAATCACAAAAAAACATTAAATTCTGTAAAAAAATTCACAATGAACAAACTATGTCAGAAGCCTTCCCAACAATTTTCATGATTTTTGAAGCTCAATTTCTATAGTTAAAAATTTCCTCAAACAACTGAGCCTTTTCGGAAATTCTGGAATTTATTTCCTCTCCCGCCTTCCTTCATGAGCCGAAAGTCGGCTGCGGCCCAAATCTTTTCGCACCACCTTGAACTGATTAAAGTGTAACACCCTGACTATTCGGAAGTCAAGATGTTACCTAAATAATCTATCATTCAACCATAAAGCGGAAGAATTTAAACATTATCTCATCTATTGACAATAAGAGATCAATATTAAATAGAATATTGGCAGGAATATAGTCTGAATCCAGATAAGTATCAAAGGGATGATCAATGTTCATAAGCCATACTTAATCAACAAAAGCATAGAGGTAGATATCAATCACATCTAACTTTATTTATTACAGTTCATCTCTTAATGAATGAATGACATAACCAAGTTCTATTATTGAAACTGGACTATGGTGAAGTGAATGATTAGTAGTGCATGTCTACTCCCTCCCAATGGAGCCATCATCCACGTTCACCTAAAATAAACAAACAAAGCAAGAATGAGTCCGAGACTCAGCAAGTACAGTGAATAATTAGACATACAACAAATATGAACAAGCCAACAATATTGAAGAATAGGAACATAACACCGAATGTTTATCTGAAAGAATGGAATGAATGGATATAATGAAATGAATGGTCTGCACTCCTGCTTATACCGGTCTAGCTAGTGACACACCCGTCGGTGTTCACTTAAGCCCGTATTTAACAAAATACGGGGATCCAAATCCCGTATGAAGGACGTTTCATACGGGTGTCCAAAATTGCCCACATTGGAATGGTGGGTCTCACATGCCCATGCTGGAATTGATGGGACTTTAAACTCCACTCCCGTTGACGGAACATGAAAATGGATGCATGTAATGAACTTATGAATTGTGAACAACATCACCGCTAAACATGTGAATTTCACATATGAAAGGAACATAAACATTGAATCTTCTCACGTATTATATAAAAACACAATACGAACGTCAAGCATCCAGTATTCACAAATCATACGAATATCAATATACTTACCTTTCGCGTTGCGATGCGTTAGGAGGCAAAGACGATGCCGCTAACCTCGAAACCTCACCTCCTACACCATTAAATTACTCAATAAGAACCACGATATCAAGACACTACTCGCAACGCTCCTAATTCATACCCCAAAACCCCAACGTTTAATTATATACTTTACTCAAATTGAACTACATTCTAGCAGGAAGCCGTAACGGACAACAGTATTAAAAGTGACATAACTTTTGCTCTAAAATTCGTAAAAATGTAAACTCAGGCTTGTTTGAAAGGTAACGAAATTATCTACACAACCTAGTTGGAGGAAATCCCGAATTCTGTATGCATCTAAATCCAAAATACCGATGAACACCGTCTGTCACAACTACTCGACAAAACTGGGCAGCAGCACGAAAATAGTCATAACTTCTAATTAGTTGAACCAAACTTAGTGTCCTTTATCAATATCAAAAGCTAAGACCAAGGACTACAATAGCCTAGTTGGGTGAAAACCCTAAATCTTCCATTAACATAATCATATTTTAAAAGATAACTTGACAGTTCATTCTCGTCAGGATTCTGGACAGCAGGGATAAAAACTATCATAACTTTTGATCCGTACATTAGAATTAAGCGATCTTTATGTCCACTGAAAGCTAAGAACGAACCCCACATAACTCTATGAGATGAGATCCTCTGATTTTGCCTCTAAGATCGCGAAAACAGTCGCACAACCTTCTAGACAAAACTGAATTTCTAACCGCAGCATTTCGATCCAATCAATCCTAGGCGAATTCACATCTACTACTAATCAAACAATGAAGAACGACACTCGTTACCCTTGAAGCACCCAGGAAGATGATGAAGAAATCCCACGAAGACCATCTCTCCTCTTCTCCTCCTCTTCTCCCCTCTTCTCCCTTCTCTTTTCCTCCTCCTTGTAGCCGGCCTACTGCTAGAAACCTCCAAGATGGCCGCAATGGAGGGCTTGAACCTGAGGGAGGGAGGTGGGGCGCAAGAGGGAGGTAGGGGGTAGCGGCCAGGTTGGGGACGGGGGAGAGAGGTGCGGCCAAAGGGGGTGGCTAGGGTTTGGGGGGAAAACGGGGTGGTGCCCCCCCCCTCAAGTGGCCGGCCCCCTCTTGGGCCTTCTGGGCCATAGCCCAAGGCCCAGGTTGGCGGAATTTCGCAGATAAACCCTTTTCGATTGATTATTCTCTCTTTTCTTTATGGCAATTACTCACGAAAATTGAGTAAATTCCCTCTCCGAATAATATTATCTCTAATTGATATTCGAGGTATTACATTCTACCCCCTTAAACAGGATTCGACCCCGAATCCTCACACAGCACTGTGTGAAAGGACAACCATAACTGAGAACTATTAACGGTAACCACGTACCTGAAGTGATCAAACCCAGATAACACTCGCGCATTCAAAACTCCAACTTCCAAGTGGCCTCTCCCGAACTGAGGAGACCACAGCACAAAGACGTAAAATGACGCCTGTCCTAACACTCAACCCGAACTTTCCAGGTATACTCATCAGAAGAGGATCGAAGGTAAGACCTTACTGGATGGTCAACGTCTTTAATGAAATCTCAATCTTTGAAAGGCCCAGCTACTCACTCAGCACCAGAACACACCAGATGTTGCGTTCTTCCCATATGGACCCGAGACGGTCAAAGCGATATGCCAACTTCCTAATTTCTGCCACTATTGGAAACGAATGAATGTACCTGGGCCAAAACTCCCCTTTGGTATGAAAACACACAACGTGCTCAAAATCGAACTCTTCATCTAACAAGGGACACCTCCTTTAAACAAGAATGTACAACAGAACTGGTTCTTAAACCACCGATTCACAAAAAGAAGCCAACTGGAAATAGATAGTCCTCATCGCAACCACACAATTCTAACTCTCCACCAAAAGTGTAAAATCCCAAATTTGATAATTCATCATGAAAACAATTCCACTTTCTAAATAGACAGTTTACGAATGAACACCACGAAAGCCAAAGGAGAAATCATTCGAACCCTCAAATCAAACATTTCTTTTATTCCGTCTGAACTGGAAAGAATCACACATGCCAACACAACGTGTAACATTCCAGCCTAGCATGAGCCTGGAATGCTACTAAAGAAACATTAAACAAAACTAAACTAGAACAATTTACTAAATTTCGGCAGAACCTCCATTATATAGCTAGCCATACGGAGGTTCCAACAGATAACAGAGAATCATAACTCAAAATTCCTTCATCCAAAATCTTCACTAAGCATTAGAACCATGATAAATAACTAGATCATAATCAAAGATATCTAAAGTATGCTAATCATCATTATTACAAAACTCATTGCGTGAAGATTATCCATAATCGAAACTTAAGCAGTTTGCTTATTTAGTAATTGACATTCCAGAATTTGTTCGACTATTAATGATGTGTGGCAGTGCGTGGATCCAATTCAGGTCTACTCCCTCCCATGCATGACGTCCTTGCAACAGTACCTAAAACACAACAAATGCAAGGGTGAGTTCAAGAACTCAGCAAGTACCAGAAAAAGAAACACTAACTTCACAATTACAGCATCAACATCCAATTCTAAATTTCCTCGAAAGCCATATCTCATGATGTATGAATGCAGACATGCAATGCATCTTTTCTCTTTTTCACTCTTTTGCGCACTACACCAGTAATGCGGGGTATGCAACCGTCACTGTTTACCCATGCCTATGCTTGCAAGCGTAGGGATCAATTGCCCAATACTCCACAAGTAAAGGGGACCTCAAGCCCACACTCACAAGTGTGGGGACCATAAGCCTATCGTTTACATGACGGGGGACCTCTCTTCAATGCCTACATTCTACGAATGTGGGGACCTCAATCGTGCATTCCTGATCACCACGTGACCAGGCTTTATGTATGCTCTCACAGTGCACATGAACAATAACAACTTTGCATTAAGCTTGAACAACATCAGCATTGTACATAAATAATAACCATTCATAATATAAGCATACGTCATTTATAGCCAGCATCTCATACCATCAATCAACCACAGCTAAAACATACCATATACTAGCATGTTCCATAAGCATTCATCATCTTTAACCAGCATGCACACTATCAATCAACCACAACTGCTAAATATCAAATACTAGCAAGCATTGTCAAACCATCCATAACTACTCTACCAAACAGGGTACTTGCCTCAACCGCGAGATAACGGAGGATGCGAAGAAGGTGCTGCCTCCGGGACCAGTCCCCCACCTAGATTCATTTAAAAGCATACTAAGACAACAGTAATGGACCAAACAAACTATAAAAGTAAACACGAACTTGCAATAGTTCTTTTATCGTGAGCCCAACTCCCAAATCCTAAACGTCGTTCTGTCCCCTCTGTGGACAGTCGCGTTCTAAAATTCGTATCTTTTAGTACATGAGTCCAAATGAGATGTTTTTGGATTTCATTGAAAGTTTATCAAATTCTCCAACTAAACCTAGTTGGTGGGCCTTCCTGATTCGGCAATCTAATATCCCTTTAATGCTGAATAACAAAACATCGATTTCACGTGAGGTTCTCTGGACAGTACACTAAAACTATCATAACGTTCAGCTCATTTGTCCAAATTTTGGGTTCTTGGGCTTTCCTGAAAGCTACAAGAATTATCTACAACTTTTGTTATACTGAGCATCCCTAATTGTTCATTTAACTGATCGATCCAGTCAGATTACTAAAACCTGTCAGAATACCGACAGATTTGCGGAACAGCGGCGCTACAAAATTCATAACTTTTGAACCGCTCATCCAAACGGTGTGATCTAAGACTCTATTGAAAGATAAAGACGTGACTTACAAATCTCTAGGAGATGGACAGATCAAATTTGGCAGTTAAGATCCTCAAAACAGCCGAGAAATACAGACTACCAGAAAACCGATCTAATACTGACATTGCCAAAACGCGAAACTACATGACTAATCGAACGAGATCGTGGGTTACCCTTGGAGAACGAGATGACGAACGCAGAGACCCAGCGAAGCTCCTTCCTTTCCTTCCTCTTTTCCTTCTCCCCTTCCTCTTCCTTTCTTCTTCTTCCTTTCTCTCCTTCTTTTCTCCTCTTGGCATGGAAGCAGTGAAGGGGATTGCTACAGTTCCCATGTGCAACAGTAAGGTGGCGCTACAGTAACCGCGAGCTACAATACTTGCTTAGGGTTTGGCTACCCCTCCTCCACTAATGGGCCAAGGTGCTGTGGGCTTTCAGCCCACAGCCCAGGTTCTCTGAAACAAGCGAAAAACCCCTTGAACTTCCAGTTAAAACCATTCTCTACACAAATTTTCAATTTGATTTATTTAATCCTCTCTATAACTCGATTGGAGTCTCTAAGAGTTCCAAAAGCTCAACTTAGAAGTGATTTAGGAGGGTTATGTTGCTACCCTAGCGCTACAACCTACCCTCTAGTCTCAAATTAAGGCTACCCAACTCGAAGGTCAAGCAATCGCCGAAGTCAACCGCGGACCGTAGAACAGTGAAAAATTGAGCAACAAAATAAATAGCAAAAAGACAACAAGTATGTAATTGTATATTTGTATTGAACTATTGATACATTTCGTACAGACCATGATTCATCATTCATGATATATACCTTGTAAATTAACAACAAATGGATAACAAGTAAATTAACAGCAGTGCACAACAAACATATAGGGCAGACAACAATTAAGCATAATTAAAATAAAGTTCTCAATCCATGACAACGATAATAAAATAACATAACAGTAAGTTATCAGTCCATCACAATTGACAAGTAGTCTAAACTCCAAAAGACCAAAACATCCTCATTTCACGAGCCTCAAATCAGTCATCCTAGTCGAGCTCATCATCCAATTGAAACCGATCATTTTGACCATCATAATTTGATCCTTGATCTATTATCATGGGGACTAGATGATGGACTGTTGTCATTATTTTCATCATCATTTGCGGTAGCCTCATGTTTTTCACCTTCTTCTTCATCCCCTTGATTGTTACTCGGTTCTTCATCAACCACTCTGGAATGCTGCCGCCGAGAATATGCTATTACCCCACTATCCCCATTAGCAACATTGCCATGAGCTCTGTTAGGCTGATTGCAACTTGAATTTTGAAGATAGCGTGATGAATCGGTTGTTGCACCGGCAGCTTCATCAACTTGAGCCCAAGTTAGATCATCCCCATGACGAACCTTTTCGGCGTTCGTGTCAACCCACTGATTCTCTCATTGAAACTATTCTAGGATCAATGGGTTACTTCTCTTCCTTGTAGACCCTTCCTCACACAGCTTTTGGAATCTGTTTGGTCTTTGATTGCCAATTTGGCTATAAAGCAATCACCTTCCGTCCTCTCAAAGTTGCCAGCCAAAGAACTTATCAAGCTTTGCATCTAATCATCTGGTAGACTGGTACCATCTTCCATAGCACCTCATTGAATATATTCCTCAACTTACTACATTATATCATATTCTCTTGGGCTTTTTTAAGTTCAAAGAATCTATTTGGATTCAAGAACAATGCAACCCGACATAACTTTTGGTCCATTCGGGATTCCCACCGATTGTTAACATATTTCAACACCTCTTTGAGCAACCTTGGCTTGTGTTCCAAAGGATGCCTTATCTTATCCTTTGCCTCCTCCATGCTTGCAGTAACCTCAGGCATTACTGTTCTCTCATCACTATCGACAACCCTCAACACAATGAGAAGAGGTTGTGATGCCCTCATGCAATTTTCCATTGAATCACAAAAGGTCATAGAGAGCACAATTTATGCAACTTGTTTTCCAACATCTTTTGTTGACAATGCGGACCTATTCCAACCCTCAACCACAAAGAAAATTCTGAGAGCTCGCCTATGCTTGAACAAGCTTGCCAAGGTGAGGAAAGATGTAGCAAAACGAGTAGTTGCAGGCCTCATAAGATCCCTCCCATTCGTCTTCAGCAAACAAATAAAAACGGAGAGCTAGAAGTGTTGAATTGGCCCTCATTGCATCTAGAAGCCTTACATGTCTATAGATGAATGTAGTCACCCTCCTGGCTTTTGCAATGCATTCCCTGTACTTTGGAATCTTGCAAAGGTCCTCCAACATAAGGTCCACGCAATGGGCAGCACAAGGGGTCCAATATAAAGTAGGAATTCTCTCTATCAGAATTTTACCTGCTGCCTTGAAGTTAGCACAATTATCTGTGACGACCCGAACACATAATTTTGGCCAACTTGGTTAATTTTCTTCTCCAACAAATCTGCTAACATAGTAGCATTTGTTGATAGGTGTGATACATCAACGAACTCCAAGAAGAAGGTCCCAGCTGGGCTATTGGTGAGGAAGTTGATCAAGTGTCAAGTCCTCTTATCAATCCATCCATCGGACATGAGTGTGCAATCATATTCCTTCCAAGCTAACTCATGCCTATCTCTTAATGCATCGTCTTCTTCTTTGCCTTCTAATGTAATGGCACCTACCTCATGGTAAGAAGGTGATATGAACTCAGGACCATACTGCCCAATGGACTCACACACTATCTCCCAACTTCTTGAGTTGATAGCATTGAATGGCAAGCCACACTCATACAAAAAATCAGCAACATGTTCATCAACCTTCTGCTTGTCTTCCTTGTTATTTTTTACCCAATTCTCAAGGGTGGTTTGAGAAGCACCCTTGGAATGCCTATCCACAACCACCTCTTCAGGAGTCTTCCAAAGCATAGAAGCAACTGATTTTTGAACCTTTGTGGGTGGCCCATCAACTTTGACCATGGTTATACCTACAACTCCTTCATGTCTAGCTGTTGCATGCTTTCTTTTGGTTGTTGTCCCAGAACTTGGATGGATAATTTTTTTCATCATCTTCACCTCCCCCACCTTCAGCTTCATCATTGGAGTCTACAACAACGACTTTGCTCCTTGAGTTCTTGGTCAAGAAGGCACACATCTCCTTCATGATAGATGTGGTCGTATTGGCACATTTCTCCACATCTCCATAACCCCCGACAAGGTGATGCTTCAACCTCCTTATTCTAGCACACGCTCGCTTGCCACAATGCACACATTGCACGAGATCTTTTTTGTCTTTCTCTGGTCAAAACCTGTATTTCCATCCTGGGTCTTTGGACTTCGCCTTGTGGCTAGGATCGTTGAATGGATCATACGGTTCCGTTGCCACTGACTAATTGTTATTGTCGCCCTCCGTGGCTTGAGATTGGTCTGCCATGGTGGATTGGTGGTATGGTTCTCAGTGTGCCACCTGCAAATAGAAATGTGCAAGTGAGATAAATACATTGAACTGCTTTCAATTCAACAATGATTTACATAGATCCCATTTCCATGGTTCTCTTAGTATCTTGGTCTTAAGCTAACAAAACATACATCTAAAGACTAAAATGTGTATAAAGTTTATATGCTAACAAGTAACAAAACATACATCTAAAATATGTATACAGTTTATAGGCTAATAAGTAACAAAACATACATCTGAAGACTAAAATGTATATAAAGTATCTTGGTCTTAAGCTAACAAAACATACATCTAAAGAATAAAATGTGTATAAAGTTTATATGCTAACAAAACATACATATGAAGACTCTTCCACCATCACTGCTGAAACTAGGGAGAAGGTGAAGAAAACAGAGCAAGTGAGCAAGCAAAACTACTCTTCTACTTGCTAGATGCCTAGATCTACAAGTGAGAATAGGAGATGATGAGGGGAGGGGAGGAAAAGGGGAGGGGAGGGGAGGGGGAAGTGCTACTTAACAGGTGGTGTGCCGGCACTCGATAAGAGGACAAGGACCTGCGATGACTGGCAAAGGTAGCGGCAACGACCGGGAGAGCAGGGGTAGAGGATGAGGTGGCGACCGACAGAGGAGGACGAGGCGACGCGTCAGGGGGAGGACGAGGAGCGGTGCGTTGGGAGGATCAGGGGAGGTGGCGACCGGCGTCGGGAGGCATGTCGGGATTGTGGGAACCCCGGGTTATCTCCATAAGACCGAGACTAAGCATGGTCTTAAGGACAAAATTCTGGACCTCCGGTAAATGGATTCAAACTTAACTCAATCTAAATGAGAGGCTTAATTGAAAACTAGAGCCCCGACGATCATGCGCGCCGCTCCTCTGCGAGCACTACGTGATTGTCGGTTCTCCAACAAGTCAAGCACTACACTTAGTGAGTTAAATAGGAAGCCTTGAACAGCGAGCATGACTTATATTGGCTCCCAAGATCAGCGACCAATATACTCATACTCTCATACAACGTTGATCACATCCATACAACAAATACACATCAATAGTCCAAATGACAACAATATAGTTTAAGTCTACAACAATTACAACCGGCCGATCGGCCAAATTCAATAAGAGTATTAAGTAACAGCGGAAACAAGTAAATAAACCAAAAGACCAGCAGTGGTATACCCCATAACCCATCGGCAACCGACTGGGAGTTAAATGATAGCACTACTCAACAGTGTCGCCTAAATCGACACTGACAAGCTCGTTGGGCTCGATATCTTCCTCACCTGAAAGAGCCAGCAAACATCTGGCTGAGTACCAAAGAGTACTCGCAAGTCTTACATAAATAAAAATTAGTTATGGATAAGGCTATTACAAGGGATGGCTCGTATTGGCTTAGTTTTGCAAAAGAGACGCAACAAGGTACCACCTACACATACTAGTTTTTCAAGTGCCATTTCAAAATCAGATTTGAAGTAGAAGTAAAGCATGTGAGAGTAATGAATTGAATAACAAAATAAATCATACAAATAGCAAAGTGGCTGTCCACTTTGATACAACAATAAGCATGACAATCCATTCATGACAAATACCGAGTTTAACCATAATTTTAATTCCAAAACTAACAATAGTAACTCCCGAACTCAAGCGGTTGTCCATAACCGTGGACACGGCTATTCGAATAGATTTATACCCTGCAGGGGTGTACTACTTTACCCACACGACTTGATTAGCCCGTAAGCCTCCAGATACCTCCGAATATAGCATACTTCCTAAGGTATGCTGGCCGGGTAAATCAAGATATGGTCATTTTTAGCAAGAAGATCCCATTGAGCTAAGTCCCTCAACCCATGGCTCCTAGGAAACACAAGACGTTAACGTCTCCATCCTATCTCCTAGAAAACACAAGACGTTAACGCCCCCATCCTATCGGCCCAAAAGGAAAACATAGGATTTCGCGGTCCTATGCCCTTACAATTTCACCACCGTGGGACTCAACACAACAAAACCTCCCCCCTACTTAACCATACGGCACCCATATACCGCGTGTGATAGCACGAATGTACTTGAATCAACGACGTTACCAAAGTTCGGTCCTTAATTGTCCAGACAAGCCAAACCACATACCCAATTCTCGTGCACGAAGGCACCATCACTAGCCATCACTTGTCCAGACCAAAATCTCATTTAAAATGACAAAATTTAACTTAGAAAACAGATACGAAGATCTGAAACAAAATTATATAAAGAGAGTTGTGTTTATCCTATAATTGTCGGGTTATTCCCGACAATCAACTACCGTTTCTAGACTTGCATGGCTAAGCAAACTCGAACAACATTATTTCACACATCCTATCATAAACATTTCAGTACTGGAGTAATTCATGGATAGCTACAATGACAAGATAATAGGATGTGTCTAACTACTCATCACAAAAATAGCGACATTATAAGACTAGCATGCAAGCAATTATCATTGCATCTACCCTAACAAAATTGGGATCAAATATGATGCAAAAAAAGAAAGTTCAAAGGATGCTTGCCTTGCTGGTAGTTTACTTGCTCACTCTCGGTTACTTACTCTCATACTTCCGGCAACTCGGAATCTAAAGAAAAGCGATATCGAATAAACACCGAGAAATAGCCAAAAACACAAATTGCTCCAAAATGCATGAAATTTATACAGTAGCTATATTATGATTTTAAATGAATTTAGGTAGAAAAATTATTCCATTTGGAGTTTATATGAGAGAGTTATAGTAGTTTGAAAATCAGATTTCTGGAAAATGTTGAAAATCAATGTTATGTTACTGTTCATCCGAATTTAATTGTTTTGCGAAAATTTGTAGAACAGTGGTAGGGATAAGATTTACATGGTATGAAAGGTAATTAAAATTTAAGATAAAAAAAATTGAATCACCCCATTTGGAGTTCATATGAATAACTTATGAATTATTGAAGTTAAAAGACTTTTTCGTGTAAAAATAATTCTTTTTCTGATTTTGCTACTGCATTAAATAATTTTTATTGGTAGGATGACCTAGCCTCTGTCATGACAAGTGGGGTCTATGTATTTTCTTTTCTTTTCTATTTATTTCCTAAGGAAAACATCTACCGACAAATCTAACCTTCTCATGCTCATATACTTAACCGATTCTCCGGTGTTGAATCCAATCACATGTATAACACTCTCCAATCATATTCTCATATCTTGATCTAAATCCCATACTAACCTCAACTAAGACATTATCAAGGTAGTTAATCCATCGAGTGATGCCCGAACTCACGATCTTCCAAATAAACAACCCGTGGGCATATGACCATGATTAAATCCATCAATCGTTCTCCGATATACTATTTAAGCTAATGCTAACTATCTAGCTCTACTAGTCTCGCCTCGGCAAATCACAATCGTATACACTCAATTTTCCACCGATCAAGGTTTAATTGACAAACCGATACCTGATGATCTTTACAAGTTAAGAACAGATCCAACATCTAATTGCTCACTAATCGATCAACTTATATCCATACCACCGAACTTAGTTGTGAACGACATCTACCAACCCAATCACATATGCGTCTCTACAATCGACTAATATTCATTTAGCTACTAATCCAAAAGAGAGTACAATTCTATCGACTCGGCATATAGGACTTACCTACTAATTTCATGGCAATCCAATTATTTATCCGCAATTAAATGATCTATTGCTACCTTCTCCCAAATTCCATCATATATGTGATCCACATAACTATTAGTTAGGACATCCAATGGCAACAATACACAAATATAAAAGATATATCCTTAAACATCAACACATACGTCATCCATCAAGTAATCATTTATAAACATCTTTATGCGTCCCATCTCCAAAAATTACTAATCCAATATGAGAAGAAACTTCCAACTAATTTATCATCTAAGACCACCAATAATTTTGCATGTGACTCTAAAATAATATCATCCAATCAATTTATCCAAAGTATTTTTAATTTAGCATCCACCGACCAACAATACACAGAAATCGCTACAACAATCTAATCATTCGCATCCATAATATTTATCACATAATCCCGCCTACGCACAAATAAGTCCTAACCGGAGAGTTACATCGGTCTTAAGCTACCAAAACATTTTTACAAATAAACATGCATAAATAGATGCCATGCTCACGACTAATATACAACATGCACAACTAATATTGTAATACGATAGCACAATTTAACGCGAAGTATTTTACCACGGCACTAGGCGTGCCTAATATCGCCGGGCGTAGTCTTCTCGGCTCCGCGTCCGCCGTAGTTGTCGCCGAACCCGTCCGCGTCCACGTCCACGTCCGGCTCCTTGTCCATGTCCGTCATCCTAGTGCTGCCACATGCGCCATGCCGTCGCATGCAAGTGCAGTGCTCTCGGTCGGCTCCTCCACGCCGCTATCTTCGCGTCGCTGGCCACGCCACCAAGCCTCGTGTCCGCGACTCCTCTCTCGACGTCATGGGCTGCCGCCATGGCTGCACGCATGCTCAGGCTTGGGCTCGCTGTCGCCATGTCGCAGTAGCATGCGCCGTGCAAACCGCTGCCGAGTGCCCACGCCAAGCCACCATTGTTTCGCCAACCTTGTCTCCTCACCTCGGTGTGGTGTCGCTGCGCACCGCACCGCACGACATCGCCTCGGCCATGCCGTCGCGTGCCGCTACAGTACCTTGTCTTGCTCGGCCGCCACGCCCTCGCCTAGGCGCCGCTCACCCGCTGCCTTCCTCACTATTGCGCTGAGTGCCGCTGTCCGTTGCTCGAGCATGGAGCCGCCTCGGTGCCCTGCCTCGCTGGGCACCTCCGGACAGCAGCACCACGCCGCTGCATTGCCGCCGCCGCCACGCCCAAGCAGCATTGCGCCTCCACCACATGCACCTTGCTCCCACTTCTCCCTAGTTGCAGCAAGCCAATGGCAGCACTGCCCTCTCCTCCTCCCATTTCTTGAAAGCGCTCAAACGGTCTTGCATGCGGGAACAAAACACAGAAATGAAAAGCTTGCGTGATGAGGATCGTAGCTGCATAACATGCATTGGAGGATTTTAGGTTTGTGATTGGGAATGGAAGGAGAGAAGTGGATGTAGATGAGCTGTGTTAATTCTTGAGAAAAGATGGTGTGCTGTTGTTGAGAGAGGAAGAAGGCTTGTTGGGGAAAATGACTTGGCAGTGGGGCTTGGTTGTCGAGGCAGGTTCGGCTAAGGAGGCTGTGTAGTGGAAATAAAAAGAAGCAGAGAGGATGAAGATGGAGAAGGGGCAAGAATCGCTTTGCCTTGCTTGCCCGCCAACGGCAAGAAATCTGCCGCTCTCATGACCAAGACGGCCGTGAGGAGCCAAGGAAAAACTTAGTGAAGCTAGCTACTGCAGCTGCCAAGTGAGACCATGTGGTGAATAAATAAATGGTTGGAGGAGGATGGGTGGGCTATGAGTGGCTGTGTGTGTGTTGGGAGAGCAAATAGACAGTGTAGTGGCTTGGTGATTCGGCTGGGCAAATGAAATGGTTAGAGGCATGTGGCTTTGGTTGTGTACTAAAGAAATGCGTAGTGAGAAATAAATAAAAGAAGAAAAAAATGGCAGTGGTTTGGGGTTTTTCGGCTGGGCATAAAAAAAAATGAGAAATGGCATTAGGGGAGATGAGTTGCTGTGGAGGTGGTTCGGCTGGTAAGAAAATTTTCGAATGAACAGTATCGGTTTTGAAAAAAAACAAATGGCAGTGGGGAGTTCGATAATTTTTAGACATAGTTTCCTAACTCCAAAAATCATGAAATTTTTATGGAAGGTTCCTGACATAATATTGATGCTTAGGTAAAATTTTCAGGAATTTATCCAGAATGTGATTTTCTCTAAAAATCTTTTAAAGTTGCTGTTTTTGGTTGGCTGTGTATTGTTGGGTAAAGAAAGAGATGGTAGAGGGAGAAAATGAGTACGGCTGGACAAAAAGGAACTGGCAGGGCGTGCCCCCAGCTAACTATCTAGCTCATGCATATAAGTATATACTACTAGCTCCCTGCTACATGTCTCTCTCTTTTCTGTGTGTGAAGAAGCATGCTTGCATGTATATATGTGTGCAATATATGTGTGCAACTATCAGCTACTAGTTGTATATATATAGTGGATCGAGTAGTGGATTAATGAGCTCGTAGGCGTTTCGCCTGCGGTTGGTTGAACCAAAATGATAACAATGATATAAATGAATGACATGTCATGAGTTTTGATATACACGCTAAAACAAGAAGTCGAAATAATCTTTTTTTAATGCAATCTTCCGAACAATTTGATTTAATAATGTTTATTATTATTATTATTATTATTATTATTATTATTATTATTATTATTATTATTATCATGTTTATACAACTTTTTAAACAATTCGATTCGATTTTAGAAGCAACATTTGAATTAACATGGGAAGATTTTTAAAACATTGCCAAATATTCATTAGATCGCCTCCTTAAATATTAACATCCTGATTCTGAAAATCGGAATGTTACAAACCTCCCCCCCTTAGAAAGAATCTCGTCCCCGAGATTTGGACGGAAAAAGGATAGGGTTAGAAAGACTTAGTCGCTTTGTTAAAATCCGATCTTTCTCCGATCTTCTTTTCAAGGACCAAGCAATTCAATCTTCAACCCATACCACTACTATCTCGACAATTTCGGTTCGACAACCTCTAATTAAAATCCACCAATCAGATTTAGTCTAAAGCAAACACACTCCAATCTACCGTTCCATAATTTATACATTAACCTCCAAAGTTGCTTGCTTTGATGTATCCTTCCAAACCACCATGAATTTCTAGGTTTAGTTCGATTTCCAACAAGGACACTGACTTACTTCTCAATTTTCACAATGCATAAGTGAGCACAAGCATCTATTAATCCAGTCCCACAATATAAATCATGGTTTAACTCCAATCCTTATTATATTATCGTGAACACTATAATCCTAAGTGAAACCACCATATTGCTCACATATTCCATTACGTTGGCTTTATAAATTTCTACCATAGGGTCTCTCCAATATAACTTCCAAATCGTGAGCACTAGAGGACCATATTTCAATGCCTATAATCCACCCATAAATCATTTGTTTGTTTCCAGCAATTTTCCTCACCATAATTTAAATTCCAAAAGAAGGTAAGTCTATGCAAGATCAATTGCGTCTATAGAAATGTCTCTATATTTCTACTGCTCGATCCTTTTGATCAGCAGGATCAATCCACCAATTACTTCAAATCAATCTTTTAAAGTATAATCCACTCATCCCTATTGTAGGATCTAATCAATCATCAAAATCAACACAATTATCCAAGGTTAAAGATATACCTCCTTTATCCAAAGTCAACTCTAACCTAGGTATATCAAATCATCAAAAAGATCATCCATCCAAGATGAGTTTGTAATCCATCCATAATCCAAATAGTTTGAATCACTAACTTTGTACAAATCAAGTTATCCACAATAATCTTAGTTCAATTAAACAAGATTAACTCGATGTCTTCCACAATCTACTTATGCTCAAGTATTAGTTAGTTCCAACCGCCACATTTAATCATCCCTAACTGATCCAATTATATCATCATTGGGACAACTATTCCCAAAGAGATAAATCTCCCATTCAATCCTCATAGTCATCCACTACATGACTATTCAATCAACTAATCATTCCTCATCTCTAAATGTATTACGATCTGGTTATTTACCCAAATACAACTCCACAAATATCAAATTATCAACATAAGCGTCCATCAAAATTTATAATACCATTTTAGTTTCAAATTCAAACTCTATCACATTAGACCAAAATCTGACTAACAATCTTATCGAGGTATTGACTAAGACATATCTAAAATCTAAATCCCCAAGTGAATCCACAAGTTATTAATTCAACCTTCTTCATGCATTCTATGAGTTCAACCTGCAAATTTCTCCGATATAAATCCAACATCATCCGCAGGCAAGCTTTACACTTCACTACAATAGTTCCATTTATACTCATATTCCACTATTGATCTCACAAAGGTTAATATCTCATGATTCGAAAATCTAATTAACTCTTCTAAGATCATATTCAGGGATCATGAGTAAGAATTTAATTTCTCAATTATCAACTACCACTTTGACAATGGAAAAACCACCGACATCAACCAAACCTAAAATATCTAATTAAAGATAAAATAGCAGTTATTCAATCATATCCTTCTCTTTACCGATTCTGCTACCAATCTCTTAATCAACATGCGACTTACATTAAAGAGATGAGAGGGAAAAGCATAAGGTAGGGGAAACAACAGGGGTAAGGTCCTTAATTCAACTTAGAGATTTGAAGCTCCATAACACAAGAACCAACTTGAAACAACGAAAAAGAAAGCAGTAGGGACAGCACAAGATACAAACGAGCATGGTTAGTTTTCCGACATAGTTGCGATACAACCCACCCATAGGCGATGCACAACTACTTGAAAAAGAGAGCAAATGATCGCCACAAAATCCAGCGTCTACCAACTAAGTAATAATATCATTAGGGCGTATATAATCTAAGAATAAACCCTAATTTAACCCTAATATCAAAGCAAGGCATCATCTTCTTGTCCTTTCGCCGATGCTCTGGACACGAGAGAAACCTACGTGCATACAAACTTGACGTCTTGGTCCAAGATTGAGTAGTTGCCCTCCCACTTTGGGAAGACAGTACTCTGATGGTGCAGACGCATATGGAGAGACCTCATTCTCCCATAAAGCACATGTCGGTCCACAAGCCCCATGTTGCATAGAGGTTGCAGATGCCCTTGAGTCATAGTGAGACGACGCCGCGCCTCCCATAACTCACGCATAGTACAATGATGGATCTGATCCATGATGTGAATCAACCTTGCTAGCTGTCGCACTTGAGTGTCTTTCCCAGACTGGATCCTGGCAACAGTGTTCACTTCTGCGCCACGTGCTTGCATAGGAAAGTGGTAGTATGGAAGCTGAGCTAACTTCGTCAAGTCATGATGAAGATGGCTCAGTGCCACACAAGCCACTTCCTGCAATGCTGTGGCCTCAGAGGTGCCACGCGCCTAGAATCCGTATGGGATACTCCTTGTCACGTGTCTGGCAACAATATTGATCACTGCCAAATACTCCTCCATCCCTAGTCCTTGATCCTGATGGTAGATGGAGTATTGGTGTTGATAAGTGAAGTTTGCTCTTCACATAATATCTCTAGAAGCGCCGGATATCCATCCACATCTTCAGTTTGGGTCTCCCGAACAAGGTATTGACGACTTAACCAAGGACATAATGGCATTTTGAGTAAGTTTCGTAAATCGAAACAAGAATAAGGTGAGAAAAGATACTACGATGGATAAGGAATAAAAGAGATTCCTAATTTAGTTTTTTTTTCTCAAATTAGTTTGATAATCTTAAAAATAACTTAACCAAGGACTTGCTAGACTTAACGCCCATGCTATCTCTAACCTACAGTCAGTATGGCTCTGATACCAACGCTGTGGGAACCCCAGGTTATCTCCATAAGACCGAGACTAAGCATGGTCTTAAGGACATAATTCTGGACCTCCGGTAAATGGATTCCAACTTAACTCAATCTAAATGATAGGCTTAACTGAAAACTAGAGCCCCGACGATCATGCGCGTCGCTCCTCTGCGAGCACTACGTGATTGTCGGTTCTCCAACAAGTCAAGCACTACACTTAGTTAGTTAAATAGGAAGCCATAAACAGCGAGCATGACTTATATTGGCTCCCAAGATCAGCGACCAATATACTCATACTCTCATACAATGTTGATCACATCCATACAACAAATACACATCAAGAGTCCAAATGACAACAATATAGTTTAAGTCTACAACGATTACAACCGGCCGATCGGCCAAATTCAATAAGAGTATTAAGTAACAGCGGAAACAAGTAAATAAACCAAAAGACCAGCAGTGGTATGCCCCATAACCCATCGGCAACCGACTGGGAGTTAAATGATAGCACTACTCATCAGTGTCGCCTAAATCGACACTGACAAGCTCGTCGGGCTCGATATCTTCCTCACCTGAAAGATCCAACAAACATCTGGCTGAGTACCAAAGAGTACTCGCAAGTCTTACATAAATAAAAATTAGTTATGCATACGGCTATTCCAAGGGATGGCTCGTATTGGCTTAGTTTTGCAAAAGAGACGCAACAAGGTACCACCTACACATACTAGTTTTTCAAGTGCCATTTCAAAATCAGATTTGAAGTAGAAGTAAAGCATGTGAGAGTAATGAATTGAATAACAAAATAAATCATACAAATAGCAAAGTGGCTGTCCACTTTGATACAACAATAAGCATGACAATCCATTCATGACAAATACCGAGTTTAACCACAATTTTAATTCCAAAACTAACAATAGTAACTCCCGAACTCAAGCGGTTGTCCATAACCGTGGACACGGCTATTCGAATAGATTTATACCCTGCAGGGGTGTACTACTTTACCCACACGACTTGATTAGCCCGTAAGCCTCCAGATGCCTCCGAATATAGCATACTTCCTAAGGTATGCTGGCCGGGTAAATCAAGATATGATCGTTTTTAGCAAGAAGATCCCATTGAGCTAAGTCCCTCAACTCATGGCTCCTAGGAAACACAAGACGTTAACGTCTCCATCCTATCTCCTAGGAAACACAAGACGTTAACGCCCCCATCCTATCGGCCCAAAAGGAAAACATAGGATTTCGCGGTCCTTTGCCCTTACAATTTCACCACCGTGGGACTCAACACAACAAAACCTCCCCCCTACTTAACCATACGGCACCCATATACCGCGTGTGATAGCACGAATGTACTTGAATCAACGACGTTACCAAAGTTCGGTCCTTAATTGTCCAGACAAGCCAAACCACATACCCAATTCTCGTGCACGAAGGCACCATCACTAGCCATCACTTGTCCAGACCAAAAGCTCATTTAAAATGATAAAATTTAACTTAGAAAACAGATACGAAGATCTGAAACAAAATTATATAAAGAGAGTTGTGTTTATCCTATAATTGTCGGGTTATTCCCGACAATCAACTACCGTTTCTAGACTTGCATGGCTAAGAAAACTCGAACAACATTATTTCACATATCCTATCATAAACATTTCAGTACTGGAGTAATTCATGGATAGCTACAATGACAATATAATAGGATGTGTCTAACTACTTATCACAAAAATAGCGACATTATAAGACTAGCATGCAAGCAATTATCATTGCATCTACCCTAACAAAATTGGGATCAAATATGATGCAAAAAAAAGAAAGTTCAAAAGATGCTTGCCTTGCTGGTAGTTTACTTGCTCACTCTCAGTTACTTACTCTCATACTTCCGGCAACTCGGAATCTAAAGAAAAGCGATATCGAATAAACACCGAGAAATAGCCAAAAACACAAATTGCTCAAAAATGCATGAAATTTATACAGTAGCTATATTATGATTTTAAATGAATTTAGGTACAAAAATTATTCCATTTGGAGTTTATATGAGAGAGTTATAGTAGTTTGAAAATCAGATTTCTCGAAAATGTTGAAAATCAATGTTATGTTACTGTTCATCCGAATTTAATTGTTTTGCGAAAATTTGTAGAACAGTGGTAGGGATAAGATTTACATGGTATGAAAGGTAATTAAAATTTAAGATCAAAAAAAATTGAATCACCCCATTTGGAGTTCATATGAATAACTTATGAATTATTGAAGTTAAAAGACTTTTTCGTGTAAAAATAATTCTTTTCTGATTTTGCTATTGCATTAAATAATTTTTATTGGTAGGATGACCTAGCCTCTGTCATGACAAGTGGGATCTATGTATTTTCTTTTCTTTTCTATTTATTTCCTAAGGAAAACATCTACCGACAAATCTAACCTTCTCATGCTCATATACTTAACCGATTCTCCGGTGTTGAATCCAATCACATGTATAACACTCTCCAATCATATTCTCATATCTTGATCTAAATCCCATACTAACCTCAACTAAGACATTATCAAGGTAGTTAATCCATCGAGTGATGCCCGAACTCACGATCTTCCAAATAAACAACCCATCCGATAATTACACGAAATCCACCGACTCGTGGGCATATGACCATGATTAAGTCCATCAATCGTTCTCCGATATACTATTTAAGCTAATGCTAACTATCTAGCTCTACTAGTCTCGCCTCGGAATATCACAATCGCATACACTCAATTTTCCACCGATCAAGGTTTAATTGACAAACCGATACCTGATGATCTTTACAAGTTAAGAACAGATCCAACATCTAATTGCTCACTAATCAATCAACTTATATCCATACCACCGAACTTAGTTGTGAACGACATCTACCAACCCAATCACATATGCGTCTCTACAATCGACTAATATTCATTTAGCTACTAATCCAAAAGAGAGTACAATTCTATCGACTCGGCACATAGGACTTACCTACTAATTTCATGACAATCCAATTATTTATCCGCAATTAAATGATCTATTGCTACCTTCTCCCAAATTCCATCATATATGTGATCCGCATAACTATTAGTTAGGACATCCAATGGCAACAATACACAAATATAAAAGATATATCCTTAAACATCAACACATACGTCATCCATCAAGTAATCATTTATAAACATCTTTATGCGTCCCATCTCCAAAAATTACTAATCCAATATGAGAAGAAACCTCCAACTAATTTATCATCTAAGACCACCAATAATTTTGCATGTGACTCTAAAATAATATCATCCAATCAATTTATCCAAAGTATTTTTAATTTAGCATCCGCCGACCAACAATACACAAAAATCGCTACAACAATCTAATCATTCGCATCCATAATATTTATTACATAATCCCGCCTACGCACAAATAAGTCCTAACCGGAGAGTTACATCGGTCTTAAGCTACCAAAATATTTTTACAAATAAACATGCATAAATAGATGCCATGCTCACGACTAATATACAATATGCACAACTAATATTGTAATACGATAGCACAATTTAACGCGAATTATTTTACCATGGCACTAGGCGTACCTAATATCGCCGGACGTCGTCTTCTCGGCTCCGCGTCCGCCGTAGTTGTCGCCGAACCCGTCCGCGTCCACGTCCGGCTCCTTGTCCATGTCCGTCATCCTAGTGCCGCCACATGCGCCACGCCGTCGCATGCAAGTGCAGTGCTCTCGGTCGGCTCCTCCACGCCGCTGTCTTTGTGTCGCTGGCCACGCCACCAAGCCTCGTGTCCGCGACTCCTCTCTCGACATCATGGGCTGCCGCCATGGCTGCACGCATGCTCGGGCTTGGGCTCGCTGTCGCCATGCCGCAGTGAGCATGCGCCGCGCAAACAGCTGCCGAGTGCCCACGCCAAGCCACCATTGTTTCGCCAACCTTGTCTCCTCGCCTCGGTGTGGTGCCGCTGCGCACCGCGCCGCACGACATCGCCTCGACCATGCCGTCGCGTGCCGCTACAGTACCTTGTCTTGCTCGGCCGCCACGCCCTCGCCTAGGCGCCGCTCACCCGCTGCCTTCCTCACTATTGCGCTGAGTGCCGCTGTCCGTCGAGCATGGAGCCGCCTCGGTGCCCTGCCTCGCTGGGCACCTCCGGACAGCAGCACCACGCCGCTGCATTGCCGCCGCTGCTCGCTGCCCAAGCATGCTGCACCTCCACCACATGCACCTTGCTCCCACTTCTCCCTAGCTGCAGCAAGCTAATGGCAGCACTGCCCTCCCCTCCTCCCATTTCTTGAAAGCGCTCAAACGGTCTTGCATGCGGGAACAAAACACAGAAATGAAAAGCTTGCGTGATGAGGATCGTAGCTGCATAACATGCATTGGAGGATTTTAGGTTTGTGATTGGGAATGGAAGGAGAGAAGTGGATGTAGATGAGCTGTGTTCATTCTTGAGAAAAGATGGTGTGCTGTTGTTGAGAGAGGAAGAAGGCCTGTTGGGGAAAATGACTTGCGATGGGGCTTGGTTGTTGAGGCGAGTTCGGCTAAGGAGGCGTGTAGTGGAAATAAAAAGAAGCAGAGAGGATGAAGATGGAGAAGGGGCAGCAGTGCTTTGCCTTGCCGCCACTCCGCCTCAACGGCATTCTTCTTGCTCTGCGGCCAAGACGGGTGAGGAGCCAAGGAAAAACTTAGTGAAGCTAGCTGCTGCAGCTGCCAAGTGAGACCATGTGGTGAATAAAGAAATGGTTGGAGGAGGATGGGTGGGCTGTGAGTGGTTGTGTGTGTGTTGGGAGAGCAAATAGACAGTGTGGTGGCTTGGTGATTCGGCTGGGCAAATGAAATGGTTAGAGGCATGTGGCTTTGGTTGTGTACTAAAGAAATGGGTAGTGAGAAATAAATAAAAGAAGAAAAAAAAAATGGCAGTGGTTTGGGGTTGTTCGGCTGGGCATAAAAAAAAAATGAGAAATGGCATTAGGGGAGATGAGTTGCTGTGGAGGTGGTTCGGCTGGTAAGAAAATTTTCGAATGAACAGTATCAGTTTGAAAAAAAAAAAAACAAGTGGCAGTGGGGAGTTCGATAATTTTTAGACATAGTTTCCTAACTCCAAAAATCACGAAATATTTATGGAAGGTTCCTGACATAATATTGATGCTTAGGTAAATTTTTCAGGAATTTATCCAGAATGTGATTTTCTCTAAAAATCTTTTAAAGTTGCTGTTTTTGGTTGGCTATGTATTGTTGGGTAAAGAAAGAGATGGTAGAGGGAGAAAATGAGTTCGGCTGGACCAGCTAACTAGCTAGCTCATGCATATAAGTATATACTACTAGCTCCCTGCTACATGTCTCTCTCTTTTCTGTGTGTGAAGAAGCATGCTTGCATGTATATATGTGTGCAATATATGTGTGCAACTATCAGCTACTAGTTGTATATATATAGTGGATCGAGTAGTGGATTAATGAGCCTGTAGGCGTTTCGCCTGCGGTCGGTTGAACCAAAATGATAACAATGATATAAATGAATGACATGTCATGAGTTTTGATATACACGCTAAAACAAGAAGTCGAAATAATCTTTTTTTTAAATGCAATCTTCCGAACAATTTGATTTAATAATGTCTATTATTATTATTATTATCATGTTTATACAACTTTTTAAACAATTCGATTCGATTTTAGAAGCAACATTTGAATTAACATGAGAAAAATTTTAAAACATTGCCAAATATTCATTAGATCGCCTACTTAAATATTAACATCCTGATTCTGAAAATTAGGATGTTACAGGGATGAGGATGAGGTGCTGGCTCCGGCCGTGGATCCGTAGGCTGGCCAACTAGGGTTCTTCTTCTTCCGCCGCCCTCACTCTCTCTGTTTCCATTGTTGCCCTGTGAGTCTGTGACTACCCATTGTTGCCTCGTGACTATACCCTCCATTCCCCCCGAGTCCTGACAGTGGGCCTCAGCTCGACAAGTCACCTAACTTGAACACTCAAGCTGACGTCTAGTCATAGCTAGTCGACCAGTCCCGCGACCAGACAAACTAGCCGAGTGGTTGGTTCCTAGTCGTGATCCCTGGACGACTAAACGATTAATCACCGATTAGGCGGCGACTGGCCACGTCTTGACAACAATGGTCATAGCTATGATCTTATAAATGACCATTCATATTCATGACCTGACCTGACGATGAAACTCCTGGCCGGCTAAGATCATAAAAATGCTAATATCTTCAGGTATCCTAGTCTTTAGTACGGTCAATCCGAATTATTATTTTTTAAGTATGGACAATCCGACTAATCATCAAAATGATGGTGCAAAACTCAAGAAGGCAAGAACTAGAACTGGAGTCGATCAAACCTGGTTAAAATATTAGCAAACCGCAGAGAAGTGTTTGTTCTTTTTCCCTTAGGAAGAACAGAGAAGTGTCAAATTGTGTGTTACAGCTGGATGCATCAAATTGTTGCAGATACGGGGTTGTTGAGGTGATGAAGTGCCCTCACTTGTTAGCATTGAATTGGCAAGAGGTAAATCAATGCCAGTACCACCGAGTACTAGCGTACTACTGCTAGTCTCAAGATGCTGCGCAAAAGTTGCACCGCCCTCCTGCCAGATTCATAATTGGGCGCCCCAGGCCGGAGAGGAGCAGAATCTTTGGACAAATTTTACAACCCAAACTGCAAGACTGATGATCTCTCCTTTCCGCCCCTCTCCCATAGTTCTCATGCCCTCCTTTTCAGCTACAACGACGCTTAGACTCACCCGAGTCATGTCCAGAAAAAGCTCATCATTTCAAGTTCAGACGCCAGGCAGCTGCTGTCAATTGTACATATCCAGCGCTGCAAGAAATTTCACCCGGTGAAAGAGAGCAGGTGAGCAGTAGAATATTTAACTCCCATTTAATGTTGAGAAAAAAAAGGAAGCACCTTGCAAAACTTGGCCGATATTATACATTGTCTTCAGTATGAAGAGCTAAACATGACAGGGTCACAAATTTTCACTGAATGCTACCATCTGAACAGCGAGCACAGCTAAATCATAAACAAACACAGCCACAAAAGTCAAGTTCAGAACTCAGTTTGAAACAGATCTATCTACTGATTGGTTTTTTTCTCGTCACCTAGCATCACACTCATTTGTTCACGTTGAGTATGGGTGACTCATCCTAACCTACTAGGATTTTGAGATGGGTTTTACAAGGATTCCTATCATAATCCTATTATGATTAGGATTCCTACTTTTTTTAGTAGAACTGTATGACACTATATAAAGTCACGAGAGGTGGTAATAGAGAACACAAGTGTGATGACCCAACCCAAGATTAATAGGGTACAAGTGCAGCCCATGTATGGGTGTGAATGGATGAATGCATGTATGTAACATCCCAAATCTTGGGTTTGTATTTCAAATGTATGAAAGTGTGAACTTTTTAAAACTTTTGAGCATGCATAGTTTTTCTGGAGCAATTGCACAAAATCTTGCATTTAAAAAGTTTCAAAACGAAGTAAAACATACAACACAAATCAAAGTTCCAAAAGAAAACAGAATTAAATGGTTATGATCATCCTTGTAAAATACTTTATTCAAATACTATAATATTTATCATGAATTAATATAATTTTTCCCAAATTTTTGGGACTAAACTCAACCCACAGAAAATTCAAATTCAAATCAAAAACCTATTGTAGGTTTGAATTTAAAACTAAGCAAATAAATCTTTAACAGTGAAATTTAAAAATTTATATGAGTACTAGGCTGTCCCAGGAACTTCTCTGATTTATTTTAGAATTTTAGGATTTTATTTGCTATTTTATCTAGCCCGATCAAAGTAGAATGATTTGTTTTACAAACCAGTTGACTTGGGATGTTCAGACTAGTCCGAACATCACCGACCTCTTGGTTCGAACGATCCGAACATTCCGACTCAAGCCATTTGATCTAGCCCAACCACCTAGTGACCTGGCTCGAGCCACCCTACGACGCGCGAATGTTTGGGTCACTGCCAACCCGGGCCCGCATGTCAGGCTCATCCTCAACCTCCCGTTGGTGCGCGGAGCTTCACCGCCACACGCCCGTCGTGCTCAGAATTGCGCCAGTCAACGCCGTGATCCACCGCCCCAATTTTTCACTCCTTGAGATCCTTCGCTTGACGCCGCCTCCACTCCGTCATCTTCCTGAGCATAAAACCACCTCGGCACCCTCTTTTCTCCCCATTCATTCTCTTGGTGGCGGAGAAGGAAGAGGCTTGTTCTTGCTATTCGCTCGGGTAAGCTTCGCATTACCATGTCCCCTCAACTTTACATCCCGTGCCGTCTCCATTTTTTCTAGTGTGAGCTCATGCTTTGGTTTGTAGTCCCCGGAACATCTTTGTGCCATTCCTCACTCTAGATCACGCACCGAAAGCCAACATCGTGTCAACTTCCACTCCGGTGAGTATTATCCTCGATCTTGCGCGTCATATCGTGTCCTTAGGTATGTCATTAAAAACCTCTCAACTAATTTGGGCAATGCATGACAGGAGCTCGTGGATTTGGAGGTTGTTCCATTTTCGGCCAAAAACCCTAGTCTTCTTCCCCATCTCCGGTGTGGTAAGCTATTGCTCAATTCCTTAGTTGTGCACCACCTTTAGGCCACCCTTGAGCGATCCTAACCATTCTTTTTCCTTGATTTTCACCAGAACGTTCCCTCCACGGTGAATCACAACGCCGCCATCACCTTCTTCATCGTCGGCCTCACTCCGGCCAGCTCGTTCTCTCTCCGGTGCTCAGGTAGAATCACGAAGTCCTTAGGTAGCTTTGGCACCCGTTAAAATGGACAATGCGGAGCTTGAATGTTACATGCAAGTTTGGCTGTAGCATAGCGCTGCTCATCTCCGGCTAGCCGACGGTGTAGACCACCTCAACCGCCGTAACCACCACCATTAGTTGCACAATGCTATTAGGAATCTGTTCATGCCCCTGTTTCATGCCGACGTGGACCACATCGCGCGCGGTGAGCTCGGAGGTGGACTTGGGATTTTTGTCGGTTTTTCCGAATAGCAATGTAGCGAGGCTGTTAGCGGCAAATCCCGATCATTAAATTGCTAATCATTGCTTAGTAATTAATGGCTATCCTAAAGTAGTTAATAAGTCACTTACATGTGGGGTCTTGAACAAAAATACTTTAAATGTCGGTTGCTTATAGTATGACATGTGGGACTGGCACTTAAGTGCCCTGTGTACTGTGCTTTTAGCCGCGTGAACCGAGTTCATAGACCACCTCTATGACAATAGGCCCCACCTGTCAGTTAGCGCGGGTGAGAGTGAAATTCGGACCAGTCCGAACGTACCCTGTCTCTTGGTTCGGACTGTCCGAACGTTCTCAGCTCCGAGTTTTAAAAAAAATCCAGAAATCAATTATTTGTACACAGAAAATTCAAATAACTTCAAAAATACATAACTAATTCATTTTAACTCTAAATTAAGTGAAATCAATTTTGTTAGTCTGTATTTTTAATGAACTTTAATCTGGTATATTTTTGAACTTGCTTCTATCCTGGAAAAATTAGTTTTTATTATTTCTCTCAGAATAGGATTGTTTTTACGTTAGAAAATGCTTTAACTTCAAAAATTCTTAGAAAATTTATTTAAACTCCAAATGAGGAGAATCAAGTTTTTCTGGTCATAACTTGTTATTCTCTATCTAGCCTTGTAATTCTTGTGTCCACCTCTGTCCTACAAATTTTCACTAAGTAATTAAAATCGGATGAATAGTGACAGATTGCCATTTTTCTGGATTTTCTTAAAAGTCTAATTTTCAAACTGCTATAACTCTCACATACTAAATCCAAATGGAATAATTCTTTCACCTAAATTTATCTAAAATCATGATCTACCTACTGTATAATTTTCATGCATTTTGGATGAATTTGGATTTTTGGATATATTTGGTGTTATGCGTTCTTATTCACTTTTCGTATTCGTTCGTTAGATTGCGAAGATCCGAACGAGTTTGAGTGTGATCCTCAACAGCGGCAAACCTGGTATCTTCAACAAGGTAAGCAACCCCCCTTTAATCATATTGATTCTATTACTTTCATTACAAAATATCTTGTTTTGCAACTTGTATGTATGCATGTTCTACTTGAATGACTACTTTTCGTTAGAGGTAGTTATTCCTATTAGATATATGAGCTATAACAAATGTTTATCCCTTGCCACTAACCCTAAGTTATTATTCCCGCTGATGTTAGTGCTCGGTGGATGTTATAGAGTCTATACTTGTATATGTGATGTGTTGCTTAGTCATGCATAGATTCCGGTAGAATTGAGCGGTTATTGACCTAGTCGATAACCTTGATCACATAAATTATTTTATTACACTATGTCCGGCACCATGTGCTATATTACTTTGAAAACTAAAAGTGTAAATAAATTGATTTAAACTTGGGCAAGTGGTTGGATGGTGTGTTGTTGGGTGTGTGAATGTCTTGCCTAGGTCAACAAGGACCGAACATCTTGTTTTACTAAAACCAAGCATATTTGCATGCTAACCACATGAGAGGGATATATGATCTCTCTTAACTTAGTATTTTGGCGTGTGTTGGCTCTAAGTTGTAGGTGGTGTTTGTGTGTTGTGTTAAAAAAAAAAAGAAATGTTCTGCTATTGTTTGGTGTACGTGGTTGGATTCCTTTCCAGGTTCTCCACACCGAGGAGCATCTGTAATTGTCCGAGGCTTTACGGTAACTCCGACACAACGTATGGGTCTCCATCCATACGGGTGACTCGTAGTTAATGCATAATATTGGAAACGTCTCGTAGGACTTAGCTTTGCCAGCATACCTTAGGAAGTATGCTCTATTGCATGGTGAATAGGCAGTATGGCGTGTGGGTACGTTGGTACACCCCTGCAGGGTATGAACTATTAGAATAGCCTTGTCTTAGGTTATGGACATGCTTGGGATTGGACTTGCAGGAGTTAGACTTAACAATTTGGAACTTTAAACTTAAAAACTTGTTCGGGTGGCATTGAGAATGGTATCATGCCATGTTTGTGAGCTGCAGGGCAGCAACCTGTTGTTGTTAGATGTTGTCTAATATTTACTTACCTGCTGTTATTTAAGTTATTAAAAATGTTTACTCACTTGCCATTTCAATCTATTACTTGTACTTCAAATAAAATGTTGCTTTATGCTGAAAATTTCCTAGTGTAGCAGTCTTCTTTTGATACATGAATGCATCTAAATATTCTTTGCTTGTAAATCTTGCGAGTACAATTGTACTCAATCCGTTTGCTGCAATTTCAGAGGAGGTTGATCCCCAAGGGATCCACTATTGTGAGACCGACTTCGCGCAGGACGACGACTAGCTTGGTGGTTTCCGGTCAGGTTGCCTTGTGGGTAAGGGCAAACCGGTCGGCCTTTCTTTTGGTTCTTTCTATGGGATTCATCTTCTTCATTCTTGATATCGCGCACGCTCGTATCGTATCTCGTAACTTTGATCTGATCTAGAGGCTACTGCGCATAAGAAAAGGTATCAGAATATAATAGTTCACTGTGCAATAACTGGTTACCAATCCAGGTAAGTGTTTTTCTTGGACTAGTAACTAGTTGCCGATCAATACTACCACCCAGGAATACGAATAGTGATGAAACCATATTCGTATTTGTATTTTTAAATGAATACGAATTCAAATATGCTCGAATACGAATCGAATATCTACTCAATTCGGTTGGATCCGGATAACCTTATAATTTATGTAATGTGAAGATATTAGTGACGTTTTATCCCTGTACAATCACGCTTAATCATTCTAATATATTTATTTCACCTAAAGGAACATAAATTCACATTAAATTAGAAAAAAATCATCCAACTAATTAGGCATACTGCAATAAAATACTTATATTGCTTCATGGAATTTAAATATGAATAGTTCGGATAAAATAACAATTTGGATGGAAAAATTACATATCATATTCGCATCCATATTTTTATTTCGAATCGGCCCCAGGGATTGATCCTCGACGTTTGCACGCACGCAGGGGAATAAAACCCTGCACATCTTGCAATAATGAAAAGCTGTCGGTGTTTTCGCAGGCCAAACGGCCGAGGGATTGCTTAACTACTACAGAGTGGAGTATAATACAAACATGCATCATGCGGAGAAGATCCAAGGGTTGCTTGCTGTTCTGAAGAAAAGCTGCAGTCTTTGACTCTTGGAGTGATGGTCACTATTTTCTGATGAACAAAACAGCATGATCAGGTCAGGTGACGAGGGGCATGCTTCCCTTCAAGCATGCATGCAAACTTAAATCTGATCTGCATTCTGCATGTTTGTGTGTGCAACTGTGCATGCATGCCTTGTTGTAGTAGCGATTAGCCATCTAGCGATGAGTATGTATGTGCTAGCATGGTCCAGGAACACATATGATCGCTGCATGTACATGTCCCGGCAAACCATGATTGCTGCATACAAGATTGAAGAAGCATGCCTGCCGCGCTGCGTGCGTAACCCTGGAAAGTACGCATGATCCGTAGGAAGCTTACTGACATTCACAGGGACCAGTGTACACTTCCACTTGCAGATTTGCAGAACATGCTAACGTTCCAAGTCCCATCTTGAGGTGCTCGCAGCCTCGACTGCTATCTGAAGAAGGAAAAAAAAAGCACAAATTTTAAAACAAATTGAGCTTCTGATTCAAAACAACCCACTACATTGTAGCGATTGCATTGCAGAGAGGCACATTATACACTAGCTAGCCACTGGCATATATGCTCACTCGACTCTTTAGTCCTAATTAAGCTAATACTAGCTACTAGCTAGACACTAGTAGCGGCTCAGTTATCTGCTAGTAGTATACTCCTGTACATATATCTACATCTAACAAATGAGTACTCCAAATGCATTGAGCACTGGCCGATCCGTGAATAAAGACGTACGTACGTACGTACGTGTACGCCTCGTGATGATTCGTGCGCGTGCGGTGCAGAAGAAAAAGCTAGCTCTTGGCCGGGCTCCTCCTTTTCCTGCGTGTGAAGGCCGGTCGGGGTCAAGAGAAGAGAAGAGTAGTAGTGGTGTAAGTGCAGTGCGGTTGTGGGGTTGTGAGCATCAGCAGACAGCATGTGTGCGATGCTGCTGCTCCGGCCGGGTTCTGTAAGCTTTTGTTGTTTCTATTGGATCCATTCAAAACTAACGCTACAAGGATTCCTATATATTGCAACGAATTTATTGTTGTAAACGGTCCATATTATTGCCATAATTAGTTATTCTGCCCTATGAGACCTCATTATATTTAGACTCTTGATGGGATCTCTTTCAAATCATGACATGTGGACATATAAAGAGGTAGTTGATTTATATTGTCATGTGTCATATAGAGAGGGAGAGTGAATAGGAGCACTACTTCTTTTTCACCTCAACTTGATTCAACTTGATTCTCACTTCAATAGCCATGAGAGCTACAAAGATCGAAAGTACAAACACAGTGAAAATCTTGTGTTGAATCCAATTAAAACCTTGAGACACAATGACCAAAATCACCAAAAACTCAAAGAAAAGATAGTTGGGCGGTCAGACCTCTAATGGTTGGCGGTCTGAACGATGATGATCAACCGGTCAGACCTCACACATGGATGGTCTGACCTCTCACATGGATGAACAATAAAATCAGGACGATTTCAAAATCACAAAATGACTCAACTTTTGATCCGCTAATCAAAATCCTCTCAAATTTTAACCATACCTCATCAAGAAGGTCGGGAACCTATTCCAATCGACGATCGAGAAGATCGAGGCCAATGTTCCAGCAATTTCTTAGATGAGGGCAAAAGGGCACAAGAACTGAGGAGATTCAAACTTTGATCCAAACACTTGCTCGTGAGTAGATCAAGATCAAGATGACCATAAATGTATTCCCACATATTCCAGCAAGCAAGATCACAATAAGAAACCACAAGAAAACCAAGGAAACATCAAAATCCAAAAAGCCATAAAAAAGAGAGCAAGAACAAGAAGAGAATCATCTTGAGAAAACTTTGCTTCGATTTATTTGAGATAGATGATAGTTTACGGCCACTCCATCATGGAGAACAAAAGCTCAATACTTGAGCACACAATCAATCCATCTCTCACAAACTCTAGCCTTAACTAGTCCAAAGATCCCCAAATCATAAATTAGAGTTTTTCTCTTAGAAGTACTTAGAAGCTTCATATTTGCATATTCCCTTTTATAGTGGAGGCTATGTTTAAAGAGAAGACTCTAACGGACACCTGTTAAGCACACACATAAATGGGTCTAAACTCATGCACGCTTCTCAAAGCAGATGACGAATCGGGCTTCTCGAATCCATTTCTTTGTGATCTTTATCTTCACTTGACCTAAACCGCCTCTCCTTGCGCTGTCTTGTGTCGCGGTTTAGCCAAAGATCATAAGGCAGCATTTTCACTACTACATAAAAGGTCTTCACATATGGTTCAAAAACGTCATCATAGACGGTGTCATGAGCCGTCTAAGTTTATAGGTCAGTAATGACATGAGGTGATCACAAATGGCTTTGAACCGTCTGTGAAAAAATCTATCATAGACGGTTCTGAACAAGAACCGTCTGTGATAATTACTTATCAAGGACTCTCTAATTTCAAGCTATGGTAAAATTATACGGTCGCTAAACCAAAACCATCTGTGATTGTATTTAACACAGACAGTTTTGGTCAACCATCTGTGATGAGGCGTAAAGTATTAGCCTTTTTGTAGTAGTGTTTGGTGAAGTTACCAAAATACCCCTTCTCAATCCTTCTCCAAAGACCGAGTCCAATCTTCATGAAGCAATCACATGCTTCACCACATGCAGGCTAATCAACGGCTCTCTTCATGTCGGCAGGTCTCTTCCATCCGACTCCCACCAATACTACCATGGCACTTGCACCAACCCCGCGCCACTTGATGAAACCCGTCGCACCAACCTTCCCGTTCGATCATCCTTATTCATTTTGCGCCATGTTTGAGTCCAATGACTTCACCTGCCATTCTCGATCGTTCTAGACCTCAGCTCTCCAAGCCTAGTCCCGATCATCCTCGCCGTTGACCGTCATTGACCCCAAGCCTCTTGCACAACATAGACCAAGAAATTGATTCCGGGCACAAGTTCTTCGCAACCTGACACACGTTAGTCAAAAACATGTATAATGCAATATATATGCACTGAAACCTATGAAATTGACCTAACCTAAGATCATCGTCACCTAATCGATCGGCCAGCGAACAGGGCAAAATCGATCAAACAGCCACCCATGGCTGATTTGATCGCCCCCTTGTCGGTCTGACCGCTAGCTAGGGGACTTAGTCAAAATTTTCCCTTGGAAAAACAACACCCTCTCTGAAATTTAAAATGAATAGAACTTTTGACTTGAAGTTCTAAAAATTATGAGACCAAGTGTAGAAAAATCCTCTCTCTTATCTACACCCTCTATTTTTTGCCCAACCCTAAACTCAAAAGTCAACCTTTTGGCCGGTCTGACCGCCAGCCCTTTAGCCTGTCCATAGGCCAGTCTGACCACCTGAGGTGGCCGGTCAAACTGCTAGCAAGGCTGGACTGATCGCCACCTTGGCCATCTGACTGCCTGAAATCTGACAAGCTCTGAATTTTGCCGAAAACGCATGTTTCGACAAATCCTCATCACCATTGCTAATTGTATCATCATCCTAAGAACATGAGCGTATCCTTATGATATCCACAGATCTAAAGGTGATGAGGTCTCATAGGATTTTCTTCCATTCTACTAGATGCGGATGCAATTCGGGTCCACCCGGACCCGCCCTCAACCTCCATCCATCGGATCCCAATGGAATTCCTAGCTCTGGTGTTGACCGGCCATGCTAAAGTCCCTAGTCCCCACCAGGCTTTTGGTAAATAGTTTGAAAATTTTACCGGAAGTCACCGGTAGGACCGATAATCCCAAAAATCAAAAAATTCCGGCCGAAGTTTTCAAATCAAAATTTGAATTTTTTGAAGTTAAACTAAAAAATATAAAATTCAAGCAAAATTCAGTGGACAAAATTCAAGCAAAATTCAATGGACAACAGTAATTCCAGCCGGTTTTTGCTTGTTTTTGAATTTTACCGGGGTACTCGATAGAACCAATAATCCCGATTTTCAACTCCAAACCCTAGTCCCCACTCCCTGTCGGATTCTACCTACTCCATCCACCTAGGCAGTAGTAGTACTCCATCCGTTTGGCAATCTAGTTGAGTTTTTTTCCTTCTCTTTTGAAGTTATGGTATTGGTAAGGGTTCAAACTTGCACCGTAAGGAGAGAAATGAGGCAACCGAACGATCCAACCCGGTGCACACCCGCATGACCAGCCAACCGAGCTGCGGCTCGGTCCTCTTCGCTACTAGAGTTGAACTAGGTAACACGTATATTTGTTACCGTTTTGCATCGCGGTGGATTTCCAAAAGCATTTTTTCTGTACAGGGGTTTTCCCGTTTCCGTCAGTACATAAAGGAAATAACACTTCTGACATTTCAAAAGCGGTTAGTTATAGGGAGCCACTAGCAGTCGTACGTCCGATTAAATGAGTCTCACCGTACGCTCCCATTAAAGAAACTTCCGGGATTAAATTCAGCAGTCCAGGTCAAGTCTTGAGCTCTTATTGTACTACTCTACTAGTACACCTCATTAGAGCCTCAAAATCAGCTCCTAATTAATGGCCCGAGATATGCTAGCATGGAAATATAAGCTAAGCTATTAACCCAACATCGATGTAGACAACAGTGTACATGCACATTCTGACATGCAAATGAAAAAACGGAGCAACAAACAGACAAGGCAAAATTCTGTAAAGAACATCAGATTGTACGCCCGGCCATGTTCTCTCTGTACGCCCGTCTGCATACATTCCTCGGACACGGTTACAACATCCTAGGACAATAATTGCAATATCCTCCAGACACGGTTGCAACATCTCCGGACAACGGTTGCAACATCCTAGGACAATGGTTGCAACATCATCGGACAACGGTTGCAACATCCTAGGACAATGATTGCAACATCCTCCAGACACGGTTGCAACATCTCCAGACAACGGTTGCAACATCCTAGGACAATGGTTGCAACATCCTCGGACAACGGTTACAATATATTAGGACAATGGTTGCAACATCCCCGGACAACCACAGAGACTTGAGAAATCACAACATTTCCAAAAACCCAAACAAACAAATTACGATGTTAAAATGCTCACAATTTTTTTTTTGACGGTCGCAACATTTTTTTGTTAGACGCTGCTACGGCTTGTATGTCCGACGCCGAGATTTTCATCGTACGGTTCGACCACCGTTGGATTAAAGTAACGAAGGTTGATCAAAACCATTGACTCCCATCTGGTTAATTGATGTCCTCAATAGTGGCCCCACACCCCTCAGTTACTTGATTAATTAGAAGATACGCGTGGCCTATAGGAATAGGTCCTACCGTACGGTCCGAAAATGCAATATGTCTAGATAACGGTTGTAGCATCCCCGCACAATGGTTGCAACATCATCGGACAACGGTTACAACATCATCGGACAATGGTTGCAACAGCCCCGGACAACGGTTGCAATATCCTCGAAAAATAGTTGCAACATCTTCGGACAACGGTTGCAATATCACAAATCAAAAAACAAAGCATATGGAAAATAACACGTTGGGAAAAATTGCAACATCGCCGTGAACAGTATGTAACACTTTTTTTCTACAGATGCAACACTTGCAACATCCCTCGGACAACGGTTACAACATCCTAGGACAATGGTTGCAACATCTCCGGAGATGAGATAACGCGGATGAGAGAGGGGGATAAATAAAAAATTGGACCATTCCTCATGCGATGAGTCATTTATGAATACGAGAAACAAAACACGTGTATATATATGTGTGTGTAGTAGCTGTCTATAGAGATAAATAAAAAAGACAATCAATTGTAGAATCTATCTTTAGTACTGTCTATAGATGATATGGATGGATACTTGTCTATAGTGTTGTAGATGCCCTAAGTACGTGAATGTCTCGGTGAAACATTCAATTTGGTTTGCGTCTTGTCTGGAGCGACGCATTACGTACTTAATTAGTTGTGGATAAAGAAGAGCTGGGCCAGGGGAATACTAGAACTAGAAAACAAGCAAGGTTACGTAATGAGCCAAGGAGCGAGGCGTCCGGACTATTTTCTTCCTATCGGACGTATGCCTCCAAACATTTCCCTTAGTTATATGTTTCTATTTTGGATTTAACTGTTAGCCAGAGGAATCTTTTTACCTATAATATCATAGGGCTTGTTTGGATACATTATAATCCAACTCAACCCCTTCGGATTGACTCAGAATTTAAACTAAAATCCCGTCCAATCCGAAAGGATTGGTTCTAATCCCTCTCTATCTAAACAAACCCTAATTGGGGGTGAGGGCGCTGCCGTGCAGAAACGATGAACTCAAAGTAGCACGAACGTTACTAGCTAGCTAGTGGTGTAGTACTATTTGGTTGATTTCCAACCGTGTAACTGATTAAAGACTTTGTTAAGACCACTTTTTCACGCCCAAAGTGTACAACCTAAACTAGTCGTAAACCGTGTCTGTGCTCAGTGCAGTGTGTGCCTCGTCGTAGATCGATGCATGCATGCATGCAAGCTTTGCATTGCGGTAGGGAGGGAGGTAGGACCGTCAAGGTCAAACCTATTGGCAAGCTAGCTTCAGCCTTGAGAGGAGGAGCTTGAGCGGAGGGGAGCTAGGAACGGAAATAAATCAGACACGAACTCTGTCTTTAGGTCGTTGTTTGGACTCATTTTAAATATGACATATAGCTATACAAAGAGGTATTTGATTTATTCTGCTACTCGTTATGAGATTGATAAGGTCTAATAAAGATGCAAAAATAACGATGTCTCGTACGATTTTCTCCGGCCCCGGAACGATGAGCTCCACGCCACACCACCACCGATGGAAGGCTTTCCCTGCTCACGTGGCACGGCCAAGCTAAACCCCACCGATTAATCCTCTTCTTAGTGAAAATCGCGTATATAAAGCCGCTACAAGCCTGGCTCTTCCTTATAACCATCCATCCATCCATCCATCAAATCACACACAAAAATACTCCATGAGTCCATGCAGTGCACCCTGGGGAAAGCCAATTTAACGCAGACGCATCCCTCCCATCTACTGGCTACTGCTAGCTACCACACAACGTCACGACTCACGCCCCCGCGCGAGTTCTCGACAGTCGACACTACCCTCCCAGCTAGGCTAGCTACTCCTAACTAGCTAGCTAGCCTAGCGTAGCAGCTGCCATAGTGCCATGTCGTCATCCACGGCGCGGCGGAGCGGGAGGCACTTCCCGGTGGGCGGCCGGTGGCGCCACGTGCCGGTCGTCGACGCCGGCTGCGGCTGCCGCCCGCGCCGCCCCAGGCAGCTGCTCATGAGCCTGCCCTCCTTCCTCAGGCCCTCCCCGAAGCCGCCGGTGCCGAGAAGCAGCAGCTCCCACTCCTCCTCCTTCCCTTCCTCCGCCTCCACCGCCTCCTTCTCCTCCTCCTCCGCGGCCACCTACACCACCACCTACTCCTCCTACTCCTCCAACAATCACTACTCCCCCTCCCGCGTCTACAAGCAAGACCCACCGCCCCACAAGATGACCAAGGCCTCGCCGTCTCCGGTGGCCAGGAAGAAGCGTAGCAAGGTGGAGAATAGGTACGACAAGTTGGAGGAGGCGGAGGCGGAGGAGGACGTCGGGGTGGCGGTGGAGAAGGAGTCGTCCGACCCGCGGGCCGACTTCCGGGAGAGCATGGTGCAGATGGTGGTGGAGATGGGGCTCTGCGACTGGGACGACCTCCGCTGCATGCTCCGCCGCCTGCTCGCCCTCAACGCGCCGCGCCACCACTCCGCCATCCTCACCGCCTTCGCCGAGGTCTGCGCCCAGCTCGTCGCGCCCCCCGCTCCCCCGCCGCCGCCTCCGGCATACCACTACCACTATTAACTAGCTCGTGGTCTGTTCCGTGTGGGCGTCTCGAGATCCTGGCACCACCTGGTGTACACATTGCATGCTGGGTGAGGTTACCGGGTGGTGATAGGATCTCGAAGGAGAAAGCTAAAAGAAATTACTAGTGCCAGGCTTAATTATGTGTTTAATTATAGGACTACTTCAGCTTTAATCTGTTGTGTTTCTTTGTGTTTTTTCTGAATTTCTAGCCTGCTCAGGGTCATGGAGTGGTGCTTCAGTGTGTTTCTTTTAATGTGTTTGTGTGGCCTTTGGTTTTGCATTAAGGTCCCTGGAGAAGTTGGTCAGTTCATTAGTAGATCTGGCTAGTTCTTGACTATATAACTATTTATGAGATCAGTGCTGTGATGTGTTAATGTTACATGCATGGTACTTTCCTAGTGAATGATGTTCCTATTTTATGAGTCTTCAAGGAATTTCTATATTACGATTAATGGACTAATTTGTGTTGTGCTCTCATGGTGCCTGAGACTGAGGCTGTGTAGGTACTGAAACCATCCGATATTTGCTCATCTCTGAGAGAGACGCAGACATTGCATCTTCAGATGTTCTCTCTTTTTCTTGGTTTTCAGGTACCCCAAGTGCATAGTTATGGAAATAGAAGTTTCAACTGTCTTTACTGGATTCAAATAATCACCTGCTGATGCCTTGTACATAAGTTTGTTATATATCTTTACTACCTGTTTTGTGCGCGTTCATGGCCATTTTTCTTCTCCCTTTCTTCTCTGCCGTTTCCTAACCCTTTTGCCCTTTTGGTAAAAAAACTTTGGATGCATGCATGCCATGCATTGTGCTTCGACTTTTGAGGAGTTAGGAGGTGTGCCCGAGAGCTTTGCTGGGAAAGCATTAAGCATGCATGTCACCTGTGTAGCGTGAGAGGCCAATGTGCTTTTTACTGTACGTGCATGGCATCGACATCATGAGTTTTAGATGTCATCACTTGCTGTAGTACGGCAAGCAACAACTCGCAATTGCTCACATTTATGCATGCTGCTGGTTGCTGGCCGGATATTGAAAAACGAGCCACTGGGTGTAGTCGGAGTCATCTTAACCTCATTTGAGTTTACCGAGTAATCTCTTATATATACAGCGGCGGACCCAGAATTAATTTTTAGCTATGGCAACGTGACGACGTCGGAAGCGCGAACCAAAAGCGTATAACCTAAAAGCAAAATAACACATATGCAAATTATATTGCAATCGTACTAATATGAACATATGACAATAAATGATATCAACAAGCGAAGATAAAGGTAGGACATCGAGAAATACCTTATTAATAAAGCTTACCTAACAAATTGCCTGAAAGTAGAGCCGACCGGTGCCCACGCCGCACTGCCTGTCGCCCGGCACCAACGTCTGTGCCGCCACACCACGCCCACGCCTCATCGCCCACTGCCCCGCACCAGCGTCGTCACGTGCCCACGCCACATCGGTAAGAACTACAAGATAAAAAAGTGTCAATAGCCCTGCTATTAAAGTCATCAATAATTCCTCTAGACAAAAAAAGAAAAGGAAAAAAACTATTCATGGCATTGTTGCAATTTGCAAATGATGATTACTACAACAATCATATCAAGATGTCAGTAGCACTGTTAATAGGCTCCCGCAACAAAACAATTCTCGCTAAACCAACCCATCACTGCTACTACCATACGGCCCCCTCTGGCCTCTCAAATTCGACGCTTGACCGACCGACTCACGATGTGGCCGACAGCGGGGAGGCGCAGGAGAGAGCTCGGGAGCTGCGGAGGCTCTGAGCGGCGTTGCGTCGCCGCCGCGAGCCGCCCAGGGCGGCGCGGCCGCCTGGAGGCTGGAGCACCAGCGCGGCGTCATCCCTCACCCGGCAGCGGGCCGCGCGACGCCTTGAGGCCTGGAGCAGCAGGCGGAGGCGGAGTGTCCCGGCGGCTCAGCATGGCGCCTGGAGGCTGGAGCCCTTGCCCGGCCACCCGTCGGCTCCGGCTCCGGATGGAGCTCCTCCCGGCACCGCGCTCTGGCTCCTCCCCGCCTGGCCGCCTCCCTGGGTGCCGGCCTGCCAAGGTGCCGCATTGCCGCCGCCTTCTAGGTTTGTAGATTTCGAGTTTTGCAAATTGGATTGGGATTTGGGGGAAGAACCAATGGGGAGATGTAATGATGCATATGGGCTTAGCTGGGCCGGGCATGAGCCGTAGGCCTTGTTTCGGCTGTGGTCTCCCACCTCCTCCTCTGTGCTAATGGCGCTGGCGGCTGGTGCTGGCCGTCTATCGACGGGAAGAAGGCGCCCGGGACTTAGGGAGAGGGGGGGGGGGTCGCCGACGTCGGCTACCTCGGGCAGCCGCTCACCCTTGCCCGATTGTTGGGGCCGCCCCTGTATATACATAAACGAATCCACCGTCCCTCCGGCCTTGGCAACTGTCCAGGCTTGCCGGCGACGTGTTATGGTAATATCGGTGAAGTTCCCTGACTACGACCGAAAAATGACGTTCTGTCCAGGCAAAACAAAAATACTTACGACTTGTCTAGACTTTGAAAAATTCCTGGCTCCACTACTTATGTACCTACCATAAATTATGTATAAAATTATCAAAGTAACGTGCCCCCGGCCACTACACTTAGATCCGCTCCCGTTGCTAGATACCACATCTGCTACAAGTACACGCATGCAACGGCAATGCAAATGCAATACGTACGAGCTCGGAGTGTTCCTGTGTCGATCTGTGGCTCCTCTCTCTCCCTCTCTCTCTCTATATTTTAGAAACAGAGGAACCTCTGCTTTGTTCCTATTGAGCCTTTTCAGTAAAATGGCAGCCGGTGTTCATGAGATCGATCCATGCATGTTAGTAGTATATTTGTAAGCCTATACCGAACTGTACCCTACCTCGCAAGTAGTACGTGCTTTCTTCCTTGCATCACGGGTGCATATCGATCTGCTGCAGTACTGCTGTACTGACGAACAAATCTAATGCTGTGTCCCCGTGCGTGTACGTATGCTTCGTACGGTGCAGTTTCATATAGTTGACAAGTTGGGTAGTACTTCATATCTCATTACTCGTAGGGTACACTGTCAACAAAAGAAATTAATTCGCCATAGACCTCATCTTTTTTTTTAAAAAAAAAAAAACTCTGAGCATGTTTAAATCCTGGTGCTTAACTTTATATGCACCATGGTTTAAATCAAGTGGTGTCGACGATTAAGCCACCGATCTTACAAAATAAAAATAAAGAAATTGGTTAAGAATTCTTGAATGAGAATAGGATTGCTCTTTATTGCAATGAACTGGTCTTTACAGGGATGCCTTTGGCAAGGCGACAGAATAGCTCTAATTACACTGAGTATATTGCTTAGAGAAAGTGAGTTGTCTATAGTGATGTTGAATCACTTGTTTACTCCTTCGACTAGCTTGTTGTGCTCTAGTTGTTCTTCAATTGTATTCCAATCAATCCCTTTGTTGTTTGTCGTCCACATTAAAATAACTAGTGAAGAGGCGACAATTATTCCTGGAGAAGACATCTTTTGGAAGTGACGCGTCTGGTCAAAGAGGCAGTTGTTGCTAGTAAAAACACCAACTGATCGCTGGTTGGTGTCAATGGGAAACGAAACTGTATAGTAGTTATTGTCAGTGACTTAGGGTTGAAAAGCATCGTGTGGTTTGAGGCAAATAAGGTACGTGTCTCATTCATCACACGAAAAGAATATACTTGGAATCGGATCCAAGTTCCAATTCAAATATTCTTCGAGCAGTCATCTGATCGAGCAATAGGTACAGTGCCTCTCCAACCAGAGTACTCGTAAAGCAACCTCTAGGATTCTTACGACAATAGAGGCGTAAACCAAGAGGGTTACGACCCATAAGGTCCATGTGGTCTTTAATTAAATGTTAAAGTAATATTTAGAATTTAATCCTCGTCGGCTAGCCCCCAAACTTTAAGTGAATTTGTAATATGATCTTCTGATGGGATCTATATCGGGAAACCCTTCGTTTAATAGTGAGAATAATGAAGTGGTTGGTATTCACTTTAAAGTTAAAGAACTGCTTCGGAAACCGAAGAGGTTTGTCCGTTGGGCTTCGGGTAATTCCTTTTTACAGTTAAAGAAAAACCCTTATAAAAACCCCATAGTACGCCGTCTTAGGGATTTTACGCTCTTAGAATCACCTTCAATTTTCTTTCGTCTTCTTGCCAAAAAACCAACATCGGATTCCATCTCCAACTGGCCAGTTTCTGAGTTGGCCAACAAGAAGCTTGAGAGGCCATAGTGCTTCAACATCTCTATGGAGAAGAACGGGATGCTTCCCGACAAGGCTTTGATCCCTTGGAGATCGGCGGTCAGGGAGCACTTTCCTAGCGGCGAAGGAGAAATCTCTGTTTTTCTTGCCTATGTTGAGTGCGGGTTTAGATTACCAGCACACCCGTTACTCTCCCAAGTTCTGGAGTATTATGGAGTTGAGTTGGTGAATCTTGCTCCTAATTCAATCGCCAATCTTAGTGCCTTCATCTATATTTGCGAAGCATATTTGGGGATTCCGCCAGATCAGGAGGTCCTCAGATATTTCTACAAGATGGTGAAGTCGGGGAAATCAACGACATCACCCGGGGAGTGCGCCTTGCGTCTCTACGATGGGAAAGCTGAGGAGTACATTCGTATGTATTCCAAGTCTTCGTGGTCGTCATGGAAGAAGAACTGGTTCTACATGACGCTCAACAAAGAAAATAGTCTCTGCTTTGCCGATCGGGTGGCGGTCGAGAATCCTCGGTGGCGATCTTCCTTGAAGGAGGGAAAAGTGGGGAGATGGATTGAGGCCATTCAACTCCTCAGCATCAGAGGTCTAACTTCTTGACATATGGTGAAAGATTTTTCCATGCACTGAATAAGTCCTCTGAAGTTCTGGAATCGTGCCATGATTTGGTACGTTGGTCGGGATGACTCGACTAGGGATTCTTCGGAACGTAAGTCTCAAAAAAACTCTAACCAGTTATGGTTATTCTAGTTGATTATTTTGTAATCTTAAAATCTCTTCTTCTATTTTTACAGCCCTTTCCCCTGAGGATATCAGGGATAGGATCAAGATGATATGCTCCGGGGAACCTGGTGAAAAGGCTGATGTTCCTCGGATTTTGGCTATCATCTCTCCAAAAAAGAGGATAGAGAGACTTAAGGTAAAAAATAACAACCTCTTTTCATTGTTTGTGTAATTTCTGATCGGTATACCATAACACCTCTTTAATGTGTAGTCGGTCGGGGCGGAGAGTGGCGAGCTTGCCAAGAGCTCAAATCCTGCAGCCACCCCGACCACTTCCACTTCAACGACCATTCAAGATGGTGGCTACTTAGAGGTAGGCTTGAAAGTTTTTGTTTTAAGCCAACTCTTTCTTTTATGAGAAAAAAGAGCGCCGAACGGAGTACACATTCTAGATGAAGACTTTCATCGCCAATATAATCGTAATTAATAATTTAGGCGGGAGAGAAAGAAGATCCGACGATTGGAACTACAACGATCGTGAGCTCCGAAGCGATCGTAAGCGATCGGACAGTTGCTCCCGAAGCAGCTGTTCCAGTGGTCGATGAAACGACAACTTTCGATCATGTGGTCCGGGGAAATTACTTCCAACCTTCGAACAGAGGATGTGAGGGGTCAGACCAGCCCTACCGAAGCAGAGCCGGTGAAGTCGGTCGAAAAGAAGAAGAGGAAAGCAAGCGCTCTGGACTTTGCTCCAGGGTGTTTCAATTTCCGAGCCAAGAAGACTAGGTATATACAATGAAAAATTTACATAAATTTATACCTTTGGATTTTCTTATATTCTGAAGTTTACTCCTTCCTTTCTTCTGTTTTCTTAGATCCTCTGGTGTTCCGATCGTTTCTGACCAGAGTATCTCTTAGGAGGAAACTCCTGAGAAAAGGATGGTCGAGCCAACCCCCGAGCAGGTGGAAGCGCCAATGTCTACTCCTATTGCTCAGGAATCCTTGATGGCTCCAACCCTGTCTAAGGAGACAATGGCTGAAGAAGAGTCCCAGCAAGTTCTGCCCACTGCTGGGACCGAAGTGGTCGAAGAGGAGGGAGCAAGTCTGCTTCCTTCTTTCTTCAGTGATCACGTAGAGAGTAGTTCTTTCTTAGTTAGGAGGTCTCCTCATCCTAGTGACATCCCCAACCGACCTCGAGCCTTTGATAATAAAAGACTCGAGGAGGTTTGGTGGAGGAAGATCTCAGATTGTCACTCAAAGAAATATTTTGGGATTATTTACTCCAACTATGCAGACTAGGCAGTCCAAGTAAATACCTACAACCACTCTTATGTAATTTTTGTGGAGATGTATTTGAAACTTAAAGAAGTTTATTATTCTTTGCTTTTTGTAGCATATGGTGGAGAATATCGCTATGGTGGAAAGCCGACCTAGCGAATAACTTCTTTAGAAAAGGAAAATCTCCGATTAAAAAGTAAGTACTTCTTTTTGACTTACTCTTCCATTTTTGTTATTTTGTTACTTGTTTTTTTGTTAATTCTTCATTTATCATAATTGACAGAATTGAAGAATTTTGAAAAGGAAGTTAAGGCCAAGGGGGCCATCATAACCACACTTGAGGAGAGGTGCAAAGCCAAAGATCGGTCGATTCAAGACTAGTCAACCAAATTCAATGTGACCACCCTCAAGCATAAGGAATCTATTGAAGCTTTCGAGAAGAAGACTCGAGGTAACTAGTCATAAATCGGACTAGTTTACTATGAGTTTTTAGTTTATTTCTTTAACTTTGATCTGCTCGTGCAGAGCAAGCTCAAAAGTTCGAACAAATAGAAAAAGCTCTTGAGTTTGAGCAAAATAAGGAGAAGGAACTCGAGAGGAATCTTCAAGAGAAGATCCTTGCCTTCAACAAGATGCCTTCCGACATGGAGGTGGAAACATTTTTGTCGTCTTCAAGGGAGCCGACTAAGAAGGCGAACTATCTTGGTCAATAGCTCGAGATTCTCCAAGACTTGCTTGCGACCTCTAGAAGAAACCATGTGAAGACCATGAGAAACGCTGCGGATGGAGTTAGCTTTGCTTTGGCAAAACTTAAAGCCTCCGACCCCTCCCTCAATCTTCAAACACTTGAAGCATACTTCACTTGTTCGGAGCAGGATGTAGCCAGGATCTTTGAGGGGGTAAAACCCTTCGAAAACAAAGTTGCAGAGGAGATGAAGGTCGAATCTCCGTCCCACAGCAACCAGTCTAGTGGCTCCGAAGAGTAAATAGATGTAGTATAAAATTGTAATGTAAAAAACTTACATTTTGTCAACAATAAAGCTTATGTTTATCTCTTAACTTGTGTACTCATATATTTTCTAGCCCCCGACTGCTTGTGTAGTAGAAAAACTTAATAAGGAAGCAATAATTGTTGTTCATGAAATGAAATGGAGATCGAAGCCCCCAAGCTCGACCGCCCATTTTGCTATTCATCCTGATAATTCCTTGTTTTGGAGAACTTGACCAAGAGGATATCCAGTAAGTACGACCACTTTATGGGCCTAAAAGTAATGCCTTAGTTTTTTTGAAGCCATAAGGAGACCATATAGCAATTGTTGTATCTGTGGATATCGTTCCTTTGGTCCATGTAAGACTTTGCTTACGTAATATATCAGTCGTTGGATATTGTCACGTTCAATGACCAGTACAGCACTGACTACTTGTGGCATCGCAGCCAGATATATTAGAAATATTCTCCCGATCTTGGAGATACTAAAACCGGGGCATTCGTAAGGTACCTTTTTAGCTCTTCAAAGGCATCGTTTGCATCTTTAGTCCATTCAAATTTTTTGTGTTTCCGAAGAAGTTTAAAGAAAGGTAATCATTTTTCTTCTAAACATGCTATGAAACGACTTAGCGCTGCTATACAGTCGGTTAGTTCTTGGACTTCTTTGTTTGCAGTCGAAGGGCACATCTATTCGATGGCTGCTATTTTGCTGGATTCACTTCAATTCCTCTAACCAAAACTAGGAATACAAGAAGCTTTCCAAAAGAAATTCCAAACATACACTTCTCAGGATTTAACTTAAGGTTATGCCTTCTTAAGCTATTGAAAGTTTCTTGCAGGTTAGAAATATGATCTCTAACATTGATGCTCTTTACGACCAAGTTATCAACATAGGCTTCTAAGTTTTGCCCTATCTGCGAACTAAATATTTTTTGCATTAGCCTCTGAAAAGTAGCACCATCATTTTTTAGACTGAATGACATTTTGACATAATAATAAGTGCCATATGGTGTGATGAAGGAAGTTTTCTCTTCATTATTTTTACTCATATTAATCTGGTGGTACCCTGAATATGCATCTAAAAAGCTTGTAATTCACACTCGAAAGTAGAGTATACAAGCTGATCGATACGTGGAAGGGAAAAGTCATTCTTCGGACAAGCTTTATTAAGATCTATGAAATCGATACACATTCACCATTTCCGTAACTTTTTCTAACCATTACAAGATTGGCGAGCCACTCTAAGTGGTAACCTCACGAATAAATCCAGCCTTGAGAAGCTTGTCAATCTGTGACTGGATTACTTCTTTCTGATCCAGTGCAAAGCGCCTTAGCTTTTGTTTGATTGGTTTTTTGTCAGGTCGGAGAGTTAACCTGTGCTCGATCACCTCCCTGAGGACTCTAGGCATATCGAATGCCTACCAGATGAATACATCTGAATTGCCTTGGAGGAAGGAGACAAGCGACTCTTCTATTTAGAATCGAGTCATGCCCCAACCAGTACCTTTTGGGCGGTTGTGCTAGCATTTTTCAAGTCCAAACGATGCTTTGACGCTTTCCGGAGAAGGATTCTTGTCGAGTAGAACTTCTTTGATCTGGTCGGAGGGCTTTGGGGCCATCTCTGGTCTTGAGTGCTTGACCTACGTGGAAGGCATATCAGCATTTCTGGTCATAAGTTCATCGACCAGTTCTAGGGATTTATGATTTCATGCATATGCCATCTTTCTATCCCCTTGAACCGTAATTACCCCTTTAGGTCCTGACATTTTTAAACTCTAATAGTCGTAATGCGTAGCTATTAGAAACTTCACTAATGCTGGATGGCCAAGGATCCCATTGTATGCAGTTTCAAAGTCTACCACATCAAATGAAAGCCTCTCTATTCGGAAGTTATCTAGTCTTCCAAATGTAACAGGTAGGGAAAGTGGCCCTATCAGTTTAGCAGTAGATCCTGGAACTATACCATGGAAGACATACTTCACAGGCTTTACCTTAGACTTGGGAATTTGTATTTCTTCTAACGCTCTTGTAAACAAAATATTGAGAGAACTACCACCATCTACTAAACTCGATTGACTTTGCAATTATTTATAGTATGTTCTATGACAATAGAAAACCTACCTGGTCGAGTTGAAAGGATGGGGCAGTCTTCCTACCTGGTCGAGTTGAAAGGATGGGGCAGTCTTCCCAGCTGAAGTAGATGATTGTCTCCGACCATCTGAATGGTTTGACAGTGATCGGAGATTCAGTGAGGTTCACTTCCCGCTCCACAACCTTCATATGGCACCTGGACTCGTATGAGAAGGACCTACCAAATATCATGTCGACGGTGTGTTGTAGCTCTTGATACTCTATCTCTTCATCGGCATCTTTGTCTTTTTTGAAGCTTAGCTCTCCAAGCTCTGTATAGAAGGAAAAGGACCTTTACTTGAATAGTAGTCTTCTAGCTTCTTCTGCCAGGCTCGGCAAGTGCGCAAATCATGCCTTATCGCCTGATGAAGCGGACACCACATCTTGTTCTTTTTGTATTCATCGGTCATAGTTTTTGCCTTGTTACGACCGGAATAGTCCTTACCCTTGGTAAACTTCTCAGGAATCGTAAGGACCTCTTTATTACTGGGCCGGGTTGAGGGATTTTTTTCTTTCCGATCAATAGCCTTATTCCATTCAACTGCCTCACTAGCGGCTGTGTACCCATGGACCATGTCGTATAGCTCGACGGTCGTTCGTGGAGGATTCATCGCGATGTCATCCGTAAACTGTTGATTCCTTAACCCTGCTTTGAAAGCCTGAATAACAGATGAATCTGCGACCCCAGGAATATAATTACGAACCTGGCTGAACCTCTTGATGTACTACCGAAGAGTTTCATTAGGTTTCTGTCGGATCTGATGGAGATCATCCTTCTTTTCAAGGCGATCGTACGTCCCCTGAAAGTTTGCGATTAAGAGGTCGCGGAGTTGCTCTTAGGTGTAAATTGATTCGATTAGATGGTTGAGCAACCAAGATCGGGCAGATCCCTTGAGTACTCTAGGCAAGTAGTTTGCCATCACATTGTCATCACCACCAGCAGCTTTGATAGCGGTAGTATAGATTTGGAGGAACTCTAATGGATTTTGGGTTCCCTTGAATTTATTCAGGTTTGCTGGTTGGAACTTGTTTGGCCAACGTACTGCTTGGAGTCCTGCCCAGAATGCTCGACAACTTGTAATTGAGTCATGGTGCCTTGGAAAGGAGCCAAATTGTAGTCAATTGGGGATCGATTCCTCGGGTTGGCATACCGAGTATCTGGTATCCCAATTTGGTCGTAGACGTTGGTATGATGCCTTCGACCCACTACCTGGTTTAGGCGATGTCGAAGATCACCCGAGCCAAGCAGTCGCTCCTGTTGACGAGGGGGAGGAGTGGCTTCATGGAAGAGTCGTCTTTCCTTGTGACTCCCTTGTCGGAATCTCTGAGGAGGTCTAGATATCGGATGATCTCCAGTCTGACCATGCTGACCCCTGCTAAGGGACGAATGTGCAGACGAAGTCAAGGTATGACTCTATGAGTTCCTTTGTTCTCTGTACATCTCTGTATGTTGCATGGTTTGCTGAAGGATCTCTGATACCTGCCCTGCAAGTTGAACACACTCCAGAGTCTCTGCTAGAGTAGGGTCCGGGTTATTTAAAGTATTATGAACTCATTGCAGGTTCTGAATTGTTACCAAGGGTCTTGAAGGATTCATGTTGGTAGAAGGTGTTCAATGACTTGAATTCCCTTGCGACCCTCTTCCTTGTCCCGTTCGACCCATTATACGCAATGGGGGTAGAAACAGGTGAACTAGCCGATTGATGTCCACCAGTTCTGTTGCTTCCGCCATCTCGGGTTGACGCTGGAATGGCTGCACCATTTCCATCAACTGGTGCTGATGGGTTATGCTGTGAAGGATTGTGCATGGCATCTTAATCGGTATTACCGATTGCGTTAACCTTTTGCCTCCAACAGTAGTCTCATGACGAACTCCCATCGTAACTAAGGGAGAGCCTTCCACTGCCTCGGCAAGGAGCATCCATGACGGGGAACGGTTTGAGAATAACACCTCCAGTGGGCTTTGTGGTGGACTTAGCCTGATTCGACGGATTCCCCATCGTATGCATAGTTTTATCATCTTCACCTGGCCTTCGACTAGTGGAAACTTCATTGACACCGTTACCAGGTGTTGGTCGGCCCCCAGAATACCTAAGAGTCATCGGTAAACATCAGTTGCCCATTACTGTATCAAGAGTATCCTGACCCTCTGATTGCAGTGCTGAGCTTTTACCGCCATTCTTGCCGATCGAAAAAACCGGGCTTGCAGAGGCGTTCGGATATTCCGAACCGGTCGGAACAACCGATTCCTCTGGGAGTGCCACTAATGGTGACGGTAAATCTTGTTCCATCTGGTAGATCTCGCCTGTCTCAGAGAGCGAAGAGCCCACGACGGAAGAGGGTGACGACGACATCGCGCCGTGTTCCATGGCGCAGATGCATGCATCCATGTCGAGGTCATCATAGTCCACCAAATCGAATCAATTCTCCTCATCCCATGTCCCTGCCATGATCGCATAGGTGACAAACGGAAAAGAAGAAAAATGAGGATTGCTGAGCGAAAAATCTTTAAGAACTCAGCGCCTTCTTCCCCACGGTCGGCGCCAGCTGTTGACGATTAAGTCGCCGATCTTACGAAATGAAAATGAGGAAATTTGCTAAGAATTCTTGGATGAGAATAGAGTTGCTCTTTATTGCAATGAACTGGTATTTACAGGGATGCATTTGGCAAGACGACAGACTAACTCTAATTACACCGAGTATATTGCTTGGAGAAAGTGAGTTGTCTACAGTGATGTTGAACCACTTGTTTATTCCTTCGACTCGCTTGTTGTGCTTCAATTGTTCTTCAATTGTCTTCCAATCAATCCCTTTGTTGTTCGTTGTCCACTTTAAAATAACTAGCGAAGAGGTGCCAGTTATTCCGACAGAAGACACCTTTTTAGAAGTGACGCGTCTGGTCGAAGAGGCAGTTGTTGTTAGTAAAACACTAACTGGTCGCCGGTTGGTGTCAATGGGAGACGAAACTGTATAGTAGATATTGTCAGTGACTTAGAGCTGAAAAGCGTCGTATGGTTTGAGGCAAATAAGGCACGTGTCTCGTCCATCACACGGAAAGAATATACTTAGAATCATATCCAAATTCCAGTTCAAAGATTCTTCAAGCAGTCATCTGGTCGGGCAATAGACACAATGCCTCTCTGACCAGGGTACTCGTAAAGCGACCTCTGGGATTCTTACGACCATAGGGGTCGTTAACCACGAGGGTTACGACCATAAGGTCCATGTGGTCTTTAATTAAATGTTAAAGTAGTATTTAGGAATTTAATCCTCGTCAAGTGACGTGTATGTCAGTACGTGAGTGTGCGCAGTGGTGGACCCAGTACTAAAATTTGGAGAGTGCTAATGGACTTGCTCACCTGTTTGCGGCTTACCGAATACTGAGTTACTAGCCAATGGTAGTCTGCCTAAGCACGACTAGATTGAAGGTTCTAAGGGGTACACCATGATCCGGCCGTCGATAAGGAGACGCCAGCCCCGGCTGCCCTCGTAGGTTCAGCGTGTGCATCATCCATTGTAATCTTTTAAAAAATAAACACTACACCCTCATTGGAGTCTACATGAGTGAGCGTGCGTCATCCATTGTAATATCAAAAAAGTAGACCGAGCCCACAAATCGTAATTTTCCTTTAGGTAATTGGGCCTGAGGGCTCCTACGCACCAGACTAAGTTCAATGGGCTTGAAGAATCAGATCGACCACCGGGACAGGCGCGCATGCAGTGACTGGTTTGGGAAGCTTCGCAATATCCATGGAAGAATCTTTTCTGCTGGACGCGGATCAGAGAGCGCTACCAGCTTGAAAATTGAAATGCAAGCTCTTGACCATTTTGTCAATTAATTAGCGGATTAGTAGCCCCCGATAAGCATGGACCTTGTAGATTACGCACGATACAAACAGCACCCCCTTGTAGAACAAATCCAGATTAAAAGAACTCAAGATTTGAGGCACAGTGGACTAGATCTTGTTGCTTTTCGTAGGTAATGGCGTGGAAAATAAAAGTTATGGCACATCATCTGCAAGAAATTGCAACTACAGCTTGCTTGATGCAATGGTTACACTGGTTCCAACACCAACCATGGAAATGGAATCGGCTGGTTCAAGGATAGTTGCTGCGAACATGAAAGAGGGCATAATTGGCATAGCTCATTGTAGTTTCTCGAGTTTCAGCAAAGTACAAGGAAAGGCCATGGCCCAGTGTGTGTGTGTATTTTTTTGAAATTTGCTAGGAGCTCTGACATTCACTAAAGAAGAAGATAGACACCTAAACTATTCTTAGGACTCGAACCCAGGTGGACGGGAGGTTAACCAGCCTAGTGATGTCATTTCTTGATAAACTGGTGAATATCAAGCGATGATCCGCATATATACAAGTGATGCCATAGACACCTAAACTGGTCATAGGATTTGAACCCGGGTGAACGGGAGAGGTTAATCAAGCTAATGATGTCATTTCTTGATGAACAGGTGAATATCAAGCGATGATCCGCATATGTACTAGCGATGCCATCCAAGGTAGTGTGATGTCCTGGGCCATCAGAATTCTCTCGTACGGTGAATTTCCGAAGCTTTGAACTTCTAACTTTTGGGGAGAGCATTGAAGCTTCGTTGGACAATGTCGGACTTAATTATGACTAACTATCATGCAGTAGTACTAACGCGAGATCTAGCGTAGGTTGACACAAATAGTTTGTTTGCCCGGAGAAACAAGTAATTAGCACCTAAACTCATTCATGTGAGTGGGTGTGATGCAACCTCCACCTACAGTATCTTGTAGTTTGGCTGTACGTACTCGCTGCAGAAGAAGCCATCGAACAGCTGCAGTGTTGGGTAGAGTTTTTTTTTTCTACCCTTTTTAAAACAAAATAGCAAAATTAATCCCGTGCAAACAAAATGGCAAAAATGGCATGTCTACCGTGTAAAACCACTACGAAAGACGATTTGCTGCGCGAAATAGCCGCGGAAAGGGACCTGCTGCGGCCACAACTTACCGTGAACTGGGATCGTGGCAGATCGCCTACCATGCGCCTGCTGCGCTGCCTACGGTGCACCCCGTCTTGTTGCCGCGGGTCCTAAAGTGTTTCGGGAGCATTGCAAGCGACACATGTCGCCTGCCTAGTCCGCCGTGAACTGGGATCATAGCAGATCGTCTGCCACGCGCCTGCTGCGCTGCCTGCCGCGCACCTGTCTTGTTGCTGCAGCCCGTCTGTCGTGACTGCACTGCTTGCCGCGCACCCCGTCTTGTTGCCGCAGGTCCTGAAGTGTTTCGGGAGCATTGCAGAGGACACATGTCGCCTACCTAGTCTGCCGTGACTGCACTGCTTGCCGCGCACCCCGTCTTGTTGCCGCAGGTCCTGAAGTGTTTCGGGAGCACTGCAGGGGACACATGTCGCCTGTCTATCCAACTGCGCTGCCATTTTTGTCAACTCCACAGGGAAAATGGTAGATTTGTCATTTCATTGCCAAAATTAGCAAAAGAGAGAGAGAGAAAAAAAAAACTCCACCAGGGTCATAATTGTGTTCATGTACACGCACGCACGCATGCGTGAGAGCAGGACGAACTGCTCGCATTGAATTCGTGGTCTCTCACCCTCACTCGATCATGCACGACGACGACTTATCATAGATGTAGTCTGATGTATGTATGTACGTATGCACAATGCATGTATCAGAGTTTTTAGCGGATACGGTCACTTTTCAACCGGTATTTGCATTTCTAACAACGTTTCAACTGTATTTGTAAATATAGCAACGCGGGCGCACGTACCCGTGAGCGCGCGCCCACCCCGCGACCGGCCCTGTTCCTGCCACCTCACCTGAGCTGCACTACTCCCGCACCGCACGGCCACCCCGCGCCCGCCACCTCAGCGGCGCCGCAGCCCCACCCTGCGCCCACGGGCAAAAAGGAAAAATCACTATTGCGGGGGAGCGTTGCCACCCCGCTCCCCCGCAATAGTGCCCCTAGGGTTAACAAAGATGGCCGGTTAGGTTAGGTTAGGGTTAGTAATTAGGTTAGGTTAATTAGATAATTATTTAGAGTTCGAATTTGAAGGAATTTAAAATATAGCAAATGAGTTCAAAATTATAATTTTTTTGTGTAGCTTCGACACGTGTACTTGCTTGTGTAAATTTTCATAAATTTATCCGTTCAAAATTATTATCGCGCCAGTATGGTATCGCGTTAAATGCGAATCAATAAACGTGAAAATAAGCTCCAAAAAATGAATTTTATTTTGAAGGGTACTCACGTGATGGACTTGATTGTGTAATATTTTGGCAATTTTATATGTGTTCGATATTATCTAAAAAATTAGGATTTAGGTCGCGAGAATTTGGATTTTATGTTTCGAAAATTAGGGTTTCATGATTTCATGTGACTTGGAATGTATTTGAGATTTGTCGATTTGTTATGCGAAGAATTAAAAAACCTCACGGTGGCCATCTTCTCCACGCCCTCCTCCTCCTCCTGCATCGTCGCCTCATCCGAAATTTCGACGCCAATGTTTACGAATTCCCGGCGCCAACGCCGTGACTCCTTCTCGCTCGACTATAAATACGAACTCGGCACTCGCTCGCTCATATCAATTGCGTTTCAATTCTCGTTCTTGCGCTCGTCGCTGAGAACTCAGAGAACGTAACATAATTAATTTTATTGGAAGATTAACTGTTTTCCTTCTTCTTGTCGCTCGTCGCTCGGCGTTGATTTATTACTTCCCCCGAAGGGCTGATTGATTACTTCATCCGAAGGGCAGGTAATTTGTGTTATACTTTTGCCGTTATTACCTAGGTGGTGCATGAGGCATCTTGCATCTAACTTGTTCACGCGGTTCCACAGTTAGGAACTCATGAAGACGTTCAAGGCATTGTGTCTGCAGAACCAGAGACGGAAGTTTGAGTCTATTTGGAGAGACCTCGAACACCGGAGGAAATAATAAATCAACGGCGAGCGACGGAGACAGGGAAGAAGGAAAACAGGTTAACCTCCCAATAAAATTAATTATGTTACGTTCTCTGAGTTCTTAGCGACGAGCGTAAGAACGAGAATCGAAACACAATTGATATGAGCGAAGAGCGAGTGCCAGAGTTCGGTATTTATAGTCGAGCGGAGGAGTCACAGCGTTGGCGTCGGGAATTCTGTAAACATTGGTGCCGAAATTTCTGGATGAGGCGATAGATGTGCGGAGGAGGGAGGAGGGACGGTGGAAAAGATGGCCACCGCGAGGTTTTTTAATTCTCCGCATAACAGTCCGGCAAATCTCAAATACATTCCAAGTCACATGAAATTATGAAACCCTAATTTTCGAAACATAAAAATCCAAATTCTCGCGACCTAAATCCTAATTTTTTTAGACAATATCAGAGCACATATAAAATTACCGAAATATTACACAATCAAGTCCACTGCGTGAGTACCCTTCAAAATAAAATTCAAATTTTTGGAGCTTATTTTCTACGCTTATTGATTCGCATTTAACGCGATAATCATGCAAGTAGCGATAACAATTCAATGGATAAAATTATGAAAATTTACACAAGCAAATACACGATGTCAGGAGACTACACAAAAAGTTTTATAATTTTTTGAACTCATTTACCATATTTAAAAATTCCTTCAAATTTCATACTCTAACTAATTATCTAATTAACCTAACCTAATTACTAACCCTAACCCTAACCTAACCCTAACCTAACCGGCTACTGTTAACCCTAGGGGCACTATTGCGGGGGAGCGGGGTGGCAACGCTCCCCCGCAATAGTGATTTTTTCCTTTTGCTGCCGGCGCAGGCGGTCGCGCGGCGCGAGCAAGACGCGCGCCGTGGCGGTGACGTGGCGACGGGCGCCGAGGTGGCGGGTGCGGGGTGGCCGTGCGGCGCGGGAGCAATGCAGCTTGGTGAGGTGGCGGGAGTGGTAGGGTGTGGGGGCGGCGCGCTCATGGGTACGTGTTGCACGCTTCGGCGGCGCAGAGTGGCCGTGCGCCCGCGTTGCTATATTTCCAAATACAGTTGAAACATGGTTAAAAGTGCAAATACCGGTTGAAAAGTGACTGTATCCGCCAAAAAATCCATGTATCATGCATGCACGTATAAATACAGGCACATGCTGATACATGCACGTATAGATACAGGCACATGCAGCTAGCGTATTAAATGTACTCCGTCGTCTAAGGATCTGCCCCACCTAGCTATGGGCCGGCCTTGGAGTAGCGTGGAGTAGGCCATGAGTTAGTTTGAGACCAACGTCCCTAAACCAGCGGTCGGTGAGACCAGTTGTGGTACTACTAAAATATGTGGAATGTGCTATACACATTTGCAAAAATTATGCATACGTACGTAAACGTGGTAACCACAAAGAAATACCGCCAAGAGGATAAAATCGTATGAATTGTTCTTTAAGCAAGCTACTAGCAGTACCATTGAAGTGTCAAACTAGTAGCGGTCCCTATCTCCATCATTTCTAGTCCCTAAGCTATAGGGGTGTAAACTGAGCGGATAATTTATGTCTGACTGACCGAAAGCTCGTTGAGCGAATACGAGATGAAGAAATAGATATTCAACACTATCTGTGTCCGACTCAGACTCCGAGGAAAAAATACGGAATAGGATACAGGATGAGCGATATTAGTTTGTATGTCAGGTGGTACGAGAAAAATCTGTTATGACTTCTCTTAGGAATAAGATAGCAAATAGGTGGGTTATAGCATCTGAGTAAGCAGAGAATACTAAGTATTTTTTCCTTCGAAATATCAGCAATTAGTCTCTCCGTATTTGCTTTGATTTCACTTCCACTGTCCAATGTCTTATTGGGGTGCAAAAGAAGCGGATAATTTCTGTCCGTCCGATCGACCGAAGACTTGCTGAGCGAATATAGAATGGAGAAATGGGTATCCAATGCTATCCCTTTGCGACTCCGAAAAAAAAATATACAAAATATGATATAGAATGAGCGATACCGGTCCATATGCGCTCCCATTGCACCCTAGTCCCCCGTTGAATGTATCAAATCATACATTGATTGCATTGGATTCCTCGGTCCGACCTATCTTGAAAAAAACCAATTCCAAGGCAGAAAAAAGAGAGGAAGAGAAAAGTATACTGCTAATTAACATCGATCATCATCCAAACTTAAGACTAAACTGCATGCGAACTTGGATCCAACCCCACCAAACAATTTTGCTTGGTTGGTTAATTGCGAGTATGGTCACTTGCCTTCTCGCCGGCCTCGTCCTGGTCAAACGTGACGCACTAAGAAGAGGAGCAAGAAGCAGAAGCTTCATTTCCGCCGCCGCATCGCACCATTGCTGCAGCGGTTGTAGTGGTGCGTCTAGTGACACCACCACCATCACTGGTAGTGCTCGTGCTCGTACTACTACTAGTGCTCGCGCTGCTGCTGCTGCTGCTGATACTCGTCGTCGCCGTCGTTGTTGTAGTGGTTGCTGCGGTGGACGGCGAGGTGGTGGCGAGGCCCATGAGCAGGTCGACGAAGGCACCGACGATGAGTGCGTGGTTGTGCTTGGCGTTGACCCGGAGGTACCACACCAGCAGCTCCTCAAGAGCCTCCCAGCCGCACAGCCCGTGCGCCGCCACCATCTCCTCCATGGACGCCCGGAAGTCCCGGTACGGGTCCTCCGAGTCCACCGCCACCGCCACGCTCTCCTCCACCAGTGACTTCCTGGAGTACGGCTCCATAAGATTCTCGTCATTGTCGTTAGAAACCGTCAATTTGGCCTTCGCCTCCGCTGGTGGTGTCCTCGCCGGCAAGGCGGAGGCCGCCGCCAGGATGGAGTTGGTCGGTGGCCCCGGGTCGAAGAAGAAGCGGTCGGTGGACGTCGTCCGGCCAAGGCTGCGGATCACCGCCTCCGACCGCTCCTCGGACGCTGTTGTCGTCGAGAATCTGTCATCGTCCAGCACGTCCTCCTCCTCCTCGTCATCAAAGCAGGACTCGTCGGCCGAGTCGAAGTAGACCGAGTTGACCGTCTTGTACATTTCGCTGGTGGCCCTGCGGAGCCTCGCGGCGGCAGGGCTGCCGCATCTGGTGCCACCAGCAGCCGTCGTGCATGGATCGTCGTCGGCGCGGAAGGAGGTGGTCTGCGGGTTCCGGCAGGACGGCCACGGCGGCGGTGAAGCCGAGTCGGCGGCGGCGGCGGCGGCGGGGGAGTCGACGACGACGAGCCTGGAGAAGATGGAGGTGAGGGCGCCTTTCTTGCCCATTGGATCAGCAATCGGATGGGATGATGAATGGAGTGAATGAGCTGGAGGGACAGAGGAAGCTGCCTGCCCTGTGTAGAGAGAGAAAGTAGTTGGGGAAATGGAAGAGAGGGAAATGAAGGGCGAGCGAGCGAGAGAGAGAGAGAGAGGGGTGTGCTGTGCAATTAAGGAGAGTTGGGGAGGGGAGGGAGAGGGAGAGGGAAAGGGGAGAACGTGGGGATGGGCCCGTTGCTCGTGTGGCAGTATTGATGTATTCTGTGCGGAAATGCAATAATACAAGGAGTTTTTGACTTATTTGTAACTCTTGCGCGTCCAAATAGCAATTTTAGCATCTCAGGAGAGAAAAAATAATAATACAACGGATGTGCCAGCAGGCCCGTCCGCCGCGCGCCAACTAGCCGAACCCCCTACTACTCGGACCCCCTATTGTGCTCCCACCGCCCGGACCAGCCCCTGCTGCGCGCCCACCGCACGGTAGGCGTCTGCCATGCACCCGGGCCCATGGTCGTGTCGCTATCCCCTTGTCTCTCCCGCCGTGTCGCCCTCGTTGCCCCCTGCCACGCGCCCACCGCTCGCACGCGCCGCAAAGACACCCATCGCCTCGCACGGTTGGAATTAGGGTTTCCACCCTAATTTGAATTATTGCTTGTTTGTAGTTACTGATGACCATGAGCATTCCAATAGCATAAAATCCAATTGAAATATTGGAAAAAAAAGAAAATCATAGGATTCCAGCATTGAAGAAAAGTTTTGGATTCTCATAGTTTTTGCTATTTTGCGGTGGAATTAGGGTTTACACTGACACTATTGTTACAATTGTAGTGTTTGCACAACTTATTTCCTTCGAAAAAGAGAACGACATTTTAAATAGAGAAATATTTTAAATAGATGAAATATTTGGGAATTAAATTTGAAAGACTTCGTGATGTAGTTGCGGATTACATGACACACATAATTTGGTAATGTGCATTAGAAACGATAGCATGCACAAATCATCTAACCGATCTACACCTAGAATACATGTACGCCTTTTGGAATTGAAAAAAAGGTAGATCGAAACGAAGTTAGTCTTGAGGGCCCATCGGTGCCTTCCCCTTGTCTCGTGCAAACCCCCGGGCGCAGCCAGTCCCGAAGGTAGTCCTGTACTGGAAGACATGCGACTGGAAGATGGAATGATGTGAGCAGAACGTAAGGCAAAATTAATAATCAGGATGTAAATTGAACATAACTTACCTCTTCGATCTACAATGCGGCGACCGTCCTCAACGTGTTGTTCAGCGATCTTGGGCCCGCCGTGTCTCGTTGTTGTCTTTGTGTCGAACTTCCTCTGGATGCAACTCCTTAGCTCGTGAATATTCATCGCATCCGTGCCTCCGACCGACCACCTTGACTCGGCATGTTGATATTGTAGGATCGCGGGAAGGCTACGATAGCACAAACAAAATTTTTACTGCGCAACTAAGGAACCTCCGCTAGTAATAGACACGAAATTACCACTAGACACGTCGACCCGTAGCGGAAGTAGAGTCGATGTAGCGAGTTGAAGCAGTCGTAGTCGTACTTTCCACACGCCTTCTCCTCCTACTCCGATGAACGTCGTGAGTCGCGGATCGTCCTAGTGCTGATGCTTCGCAACAACACCTCCAAGGTATCCACACGCACAGGCGGGGACACCACGCGCAGGAGTGCTAGCGCCGGCGGCGTGGTTGAGGAGAGCGTGGCTATTAGGGTTTTGGGATTTCTTCCAGAAAGATTGATCAAAAAAACATACCCCATGCCACCGCTCCTCTATATATATAGGCATCCATAATGGGTCCCGAACAGGAGGCCCAATAGGAACTCGTGGCCTATAAGAATTCGGATCACCATCCAAATCAAATCCTAGCCCTTTCACAGGTGTGACCCTATAGGTTCGTATGTAATCGGTTGTGACTGAAACTCTTTTCGATCACGAGTTGTCACTGTACCTAGCAAAGACATAACGATTCCCGAACACACACGTAATATATCGGACGAACCTTAAAGCAATATGATCTACGACTAGGTCCTTATCACTTACTTACCACCGTACTTAGTCACGACAGTTCATAATTAGTTATAACCAGTTCAGAACTCCTTACGACCGATTAGTATCTAACTACGACCGCTTGCAACTCCTTACGACCGATTGGTGATTAGGTTCGAGTAGTCTTCGACTGGGTCGCATCTCCATACGACTTCTACCAGTCTACGACCACGGCAACTGAACGACCTTCTTGTGTATTCTCCTTTTGCCTCACGACATCTGGTTGAACTCCAGGTGAGATAATATGTCATCCATGGACTGTTCAATACTTTCTCGATCAAGTGTCGAATAACTTCATGTGGTCGACACTTCGACCACTAGTCACTACCGGACTCAGGCACTTTGCCGAGTGCCTCAGGCACTCGGCAAAGGCTCCTTTGCACTCGGTAAAGGCTCCTTTGCACTCGGAGAAGGTTTCGTGCACGTTGTCACGTACGATGCTTTCAAACCAGGACATCTCCAGCTGGGATATAAGTATCACATGTGGAGATGTCCCGTTTGAAAGCATCGTGACGCGACAACGCGCACGAAACCTTCTCAAATTTTTATCACGCCTCCACATATGATATCATGACATCTCCACGAGTTTCATAATTTTCTGGACGTTGTTTGCTTTTATAGAATTTAAAACACTTCGCCCGCAAGTTCACGGTCATGTTTCAGTCAACAAGATGTCCGAAATTTCGGTCCGTTCTGATACTGACCTCACACTACGATCAATAACATGACTATCATTTTTGAATCATTAAATTCCATTATTCGATACACGTGCAGTTCAAATTTGCATTTTCCAAATAATTCTAGTAAATAAAATAAATTAACTAAGTATAACAAAAGCCACAAAAATGTACCAAATCCTAACATAGAGTAATTGACATCGAGAGAGTGGCAAAAAAAATTTGGAGGCCAAAATAAAAAAATCTTTGCCGAAAGTCGTGCCATGGCACTCGGCAAGGGTCTTTGCCGAGTGTCGCTCATACGACACTCGCAAAGATTTATTTTGCCGAGTGCCAAACGCGGGCGCCGCAAACTTTGACGTCGGGCGGAACCATTACCTCAGCCGCTTTGCCGAGTGCCCCGCTTGCCGAGTGCCCGCACTCGCAAAGAGTGAATGTACCGAGTGTTAATCTTTGCCGAGTGCATGGCACTCGCAAAGAGGGCTTTGCCGAGTGTAATTCTTTGCCGAGTGTCGCACTCGGCAAAATAGCTCTTTACCGAGTGCCCGATATTTGGCACTCGGCAAAGTTTTTTGCACTCGGCAAAGGGGCTGTGTCCGGTAGTGAGTGGCATGGCCATGCACTTTCTTTATTCGACCACAACGAGGGGCCCAGAGACATCTCTCCCGTTATGTTAGGAGGGGCAAATCCCATATCCGACCAGTCACATTTCTCCGCATGTTTCATAGCATACCCGAAAGCTACCTTTATAACTACCCAGTTATGGAGTAGCGTTTGACAACCCCTAAGAGTGCTATTATACATGTAGGAAACCATGCTGATCTCAGGTCTAAGGATTATACATCATCATTGCTTGAGTTCAACTAACGACACATAGAATCATAACAATCTCAATAGTGTCTCAAGGTGGGTCTTATCCAACACTATGTTCTCTAACATGTGTCCACATTATTGATTCGATATATCTATATCCATGACTGGTGAAACATGGTCATCAATCAATACATGTACTAGTCGTGAGAGTCACCGTGTTCCACCAGTGACATTCGATCAGGATACTTTTAGAACGACATCATATAAGATAAAGAGTTTCACCAACAAGTCACATACTCATTGATCTATATAATCGATGATTCATTCAAGGAACAAGATAACATATTATCAAATATTATGAACATAATGAAACACAATCATCTCTATGATTGCCTCTAGGCATATTTCAATGGTCTCCCACTTGCACTAGAGTCAATCATTTAAGTATCTAATACCGATAACTCTTGTGTGTGCCTCATGCTTTGGTGTGTGGAGAGGCTTTGTCAACGGATCAAGAACATTTAAATCCGTATGGATTTTGCATATCTTAACATCTCCTCTATCCACCAATTCGCGAATAAGGTGGTAACGCTGAGTATATGCTTGACTTCGATGGGATCTAGGCTCCTTAGCTCGCGCAATGGCTCCATTATTGTCACAATAGAGATCGATTGGGCCCGAGGCACTCGTAACCATACCCAATTCAAAGAATAAAATTCCTTATCCAAACACCTTCCTTCGCACTTCGAAGCCGCAATGTACTCGGCCTCCGTCAGAGAATCAAGAACCGTCCCTTGCTTGAATTTTTCCACCATGCTCCTCCATTCAAAATGAATACATAACCAGATTGCGAACGATAATCATCTTTGTCGGTTTGGAAGCTTGCATCGTGTAACCATTTACAACGAGCTCTTCATCACCGCCATAAACTAGAACGCATCCTTAGTCCTTCTCAAGTACTTAAGAATGTTTTTCACAAACGGCCCAAAGGACCTTCACCGACCACTTGGTATCTACTCGTAACACTTAGAGCATATGATACATCCGGTCGAGTACATATCATGCATACATGATGGATCCAATAGCTGAAGCATACGGAATACCATTCATACGGTCTCGCTCATCGGCTTGTCGAAGGACACCGACTCTTGCTAAGACTTATGCCATGTGACATAGGCAAGAACCCTTTCTTGGCATCCTCGCATGTCGAACCGAATCAACATCTTGTCAATATAAGTACTTTGGCTTAATCCAATTAGCCTTCTTGATCTATCTCTATAGATCTTTATTCCTAAGATATATGCTGCCTCTCCTAGGTCCTTCATAGAAAAACTATTTTTCAATGATACCTTAACAGATTCCAGCATTGGAATGTCATTCCCGATCAATAATATGTCATCTACATATAAGATCAGAATAACGAGTGCGCTCCTACTAACCTTCATGTAAACACAAGGTTCTTCTTTGTTCTTGACGAAACCAAACCTTTTGATCTCTTCATCAAAACGTATATTCCAACTCCGAGATGCTTGCTTCAACCCATAAATGGACTTTTGAAGTTTGCAAACTTTCGTAGCATTCTTTGGATCGACAAAACCTTCAGGTTGTGTCATGTACACATCCTCACTTAGGTTTCCATTAAGGAAAGCCGTTTTGACATCCATTTGCCATATCTCATAGTCGAAATATGCAGCAATAGCTAGAATGATCCATATAGATTTAAGCATCGCTACCGGTGATAAAGTCTCATCGTAGTCAACCCCTTGAACTTGTCGAAACCCTTTTGCGATTAGTCGAGCTTTATGAATGTGAACATTTCCATCCATATCAATCTTTTTCTTATAGATCCATTTGCACTCAATGGTTTTAACACCATCAAGAGGATCGACAAGATTCCAAACCTGATTGTCACTCATGGAGTCTATCTCGGATTTCATGGCTTCAAGCCATTTCTCAGAGTCTGGGTCCATCATCGCTTCCTCAAAAGACTTAGGCTCACCATTATTCAACAATAATACGTCATTCCCATACCTTATAGGCAATTGACGTGGCCTTTTAGATCTACGTGGGGCTGATGCCTCATCTACAGGTTCAACAACAATTTGTTCATCCTGTAGAGGTTCGAGAGGAGTTGAAACACTTTCGTGTGTTTCCGAATTTCTTCGAGTTGCATCTTTCTCCCACTGACTTCTTTTGAAAGAAACTCTTTCTCCAAAAAGACACCATTTCGGGCAACAAAAACTTTGCCCTCTTCCCTGTTATAGAAGTAACATCCCAATTTTGGGCTTGTGTTTCAAATGTAAGAAAATCAGTAGAAATTAAAACTTTTTCTTACATCATGTAATTCCTGTGGTGCCAAGAAATTCTTGTACAAGGAATTATGGAAATACATTGTCACAAGTCTTGTTGATCCAAATCTTGTTATCCCAAAACAATCTTGTCAAATCTTATGATCATCCTCTGGAAATATTTTTCCTAAGTCTCTGTGATGGTATGTGACCCCTCTGAAAAATCTCACAATTTTTAGAAATTGTTTGAAAATTTTTAGAGGCAGTCAAACCTGTTTGACTCTCAGTCAAACATTAAAACAGAGCCTTGCAGAATTTTTGGAGATTTATTCGCAGCATAAAAATCTCTGAAAATTTTACACAAGGTTAATATCTGAGTTAGCAAGCTCCTGTAAAATTTTCATAATTTTTGGAGTTATTTTGCTACCTCAAACAAATCTTTCAAAGTCTCTGTTTTATTTCAAAGTCAAACTAGGTTTCTCGTTACTTGGGTTCGAGTCGACTCGGGCTCGAGCCAATCGACTTGGTTCACCAACTAAACGCACCGAGTCACTCTTCAAAACGCGCGGTGAATCTCAACCGTTAGATCTAAATCGCACGGCCCGCGCGCGTGTAAGACTTCGGACCTTCCGGTTGCAGGATGGATTGTCAACCGTTAGATCTCAATCCAACCGCTGTGGCCCTCCGAAACCTTCGGACCCTCCGGTTACATTTTTGGATCTGAGCCGCTGGATTAAGATCCAACGCCGCGCACCTTCGCTGCGATAAGAGTTTGCAACGTGGAGCAACCGTGAGCCGCTCAATTCTAATCGTAGGGCTCACAACCTCTCTGTTGAGTTTTAAAGCCCGTAGGCGTGGCGCTATCTCAGCCGTTCGTGTCTCATCCAACGGCTGTAAATCGCCCGAGCTTTTGCGCTGGTCATCTTCAACCTCCCGCCGTGCTAAAACAAGGCAAGGCATGGTGAGGTCATTTCTTGCTCCCTAAAGCCACCCTAGCCGACGTGTAGGAGTATGGGAGGTACACCGAGCCAGGCCATGCCTTAATGCACGCTTCACCTCCTTTCCTTGTCGGCCTTCCTGTGCTTTGTGTTTTGCCGCCGAGAGAGTGGTGCAAACCCTAACACTCTCATGGCCTTATAAGCACCCAAACCCCTTCCCGAGTTTCTTTAGACCACCATCAAGCTTCATTCCCAATATTGGAGCTTAACACCTCAAAATGGCAAATCGCCATTGTTGACCCGTGAGGCTCCATTGGTGTTCTTGGTGTTCCAGTGGTCCTCCTTCTGTTTCTTTGCCCTAACCTCATCTATTTATCACCTTGAACATTTCCTCACTTAATTTTGGAATTGATTCTCGTGAATTGTCCAATTTGGGGTTTGTTCAAATTCTACTAATTTGGTCATCTTCTTCCTCACTCAGTGAGTGCTCCATTTTCCAATTCTTTGCTCATGTAGCTTCGTGAATCGTTATGAAGCTATATCAAGCTTTGGTATCACTCATTTGGCTCTGTGGTGTCATTTTCGGTTTTCTTCTTCAAGTCCAGCAAGCTTTCACCTTGAGCAAGCATCTCCGCCATCTTTGAAGCTTCGTCGCTAAGGTAGCTTATTAGTCCTTAGAAGCTCGCACCCGCTTCCTTGGACCGCAGTGAGCTTTTCGCTATTTTCATGGTTAGTGTAAAGCTCCTGTTTTCATTTTCCGCCAGCGCGTTCGATCCTACTTGCGCCACGGGAGAATGCTACCATTAGACTCGTTGTGCTATTGCGATTCCATTTTAGTACTTGGTGAGCGCCGCGCATGCGTGCTGTCGCCGGCGATTCGCCGTTGAAGCCACTGGTTTTGCTTACACACGCTCTCCGGTTAATCGACTCATTAGGACACATTAATTACCAATCATTAGTTATTAATTGTGTCTTAATCATTATTATTGAGCCACCACCGGTGGGCCCAATATCCTTAAATCAATCTACCGTTCACTCGCACCGTTCGACATCATTAATGTCTAATCATTGCTTAATTAAATGAGTCGGCATTTAATCGTTGTCGAATTAACCTCGGGTCGATTGTTGGCCCGAGGGATTGAAATCAAATTCCAAAGAGTCTTTAGTGTCTAGTTAATGATCATCATTAGTGCCATTAATTCGCCCTAACCACCACTCTCGATCGCGACAAGTGGGTCGATGCCGTGCACGTGGGGTAAACCGGTAGCGTGGATGACTGAAGTCACCGACATGCGGTCCCACATGTCAAGATCCTCGCTTTGAACTACGATCATCACCCACCGCTCATTTTTAGATCTGCGGTCTTGATCGTGAGTGCATTCGGACCATCCGGCCTCATCATCCCCGACCGCCCATCTTGCGATCCGCTGAGATCATGTGTGCAATCGGACCTTCCTGCTAGATGTGGGTTCGAGCCGCTCATCTTTAGATCTGCGGTCGTGAGTTCACCGAGGCAACCGCATCATCCGCTGCATGCACTGCTTGGGCCGTTGGATCTTGATCCAACGGTGGACCCGACAGGTTTGGCGCGGCGCGCGCTATTTCCAGCGTCGCGTAATGTTGGATGTTAAATCTACTACCACGGGTGTCCACGCGTTTTCTTTGTTGTGGGTTTTTCGTATTTGGTAAGTATTTATTTAACGATCAAAATGATGTAAAAACTTTAGAAACTCATAACTAATTCATTTTAGCTACTTTTAGTTAATTCCAATCAGTAATAAATTATGTTATCACTTTAGCTTATTATAAAAATGGATTTAAGCATGTTCCAGTAGCAGAAAATGGTATAACTAGGAATAACTTGATTTCTGTCATTTTGATTATTCCAGAAAATAAATAAAACTTTAGAAAATGCATATCTTGCTCGGAGTATGTCCAAACTGAATGATTCCAACCTTGATAAATTTGTTATTAACCCAATGTTAATGTAAAAATGATGGTAGGTCCAAGATTGTAACAGAAACCTTGATTAATGAGTTAGTACCTATTTTTAGCATTTAGAAAATTCTGGAAGACTTATAAAATGCACAAGTAATTCTCTGTAAATGCAAAATATATTTGATAAATTCTAGAAAACCCCTCAGTTGGTATACTTCTCTGTAAAATTAGTTTTGAACATATTTATGCTCCTGGAAAGTGCATTATGCTAATTTTGCATCTTAGAAAAAAATCATAACTAAATCACTTTAACTCCAAATGACCTGAAATTTTATATGGGTTACCTCTATATCAGTAGGTAGCTACCATAAAAATTCCAGCTTCAAAATCTCTCTAGAAAATATTTTTGCTACAGTGCTAATATTGGTAAAATGTATTTTTATGCATTATCTTTTGCACCACAAATCCAAATTAGGTTTTTCCAGTTTCTATGTCTAGGTATATTCGTATTCTACCTTATGTGTAAATTTAAGTCGCATTTGGTTAAGTTTCTCTTGCTCTTTTGTCTATTTGTGGCTCGTCTTATTGGTTGTTCTTGGTTCTTTTGCCTTCGCTTAGGATTCGACATTTCATGTAATCCCGAGAACGATCCTCCGCAACCAATTGAGCAAATGCAAGAAGGCAAGCAGTTTGACCATGTTAATCCCAGATTTTAAGTATTTATGTTGATTACAAATTCTATGTATGCATTGCTACTTTGTTTTAATAGTTGGCCTAGTAGATGCATTTCCTTAGCAAATGATTATCCTCTACTACCATGAGCCTAGGTTACTTGTTGTGATTTAGAGTCCGTGGATGGACTCTTGTCACTTAGTAGTTGCGAACTAATTGCTTAGCCATGCTTAGCGGTAGAAATGGCGGTTATCGACTTGTCGATAACCTTGATCGCACAAAACTTATTACGATTTATGATTTCCACCTTGTGCCATGTCTACTTGTGAAAACTAAAACTAAAAGCAAAATGATTTAGACTTGGGCACAATGGTATGTTGGTGTGATTCTCGGGTGTGATCGAATGGTGCCTAAGTCAACAAGGACCGAACATCTTGTTACACTAAACCAAGCATTTTAGCGTGCTAACCACACTAGAGGGTATGGGACCTCTCTTGACTTAGTACTTTGGCGTGTATTGGCTCCGGTCGCAGGAGGTCGCAGGAGGGATGGTGTTGGGAGATTGTAGTGTCCGAAAGACTTCACCCGGGATGGGATTTGTTGTCTTTCGCTTGCAATGTAAGCGTATGGTGTTTCTACCCATACGAGCGGCTCGTAGTTAATACACAATATTGGAAAGCGTCTCAGAGGACTTAGCCGTGTCTTGCATACCTACGGAAGTGTGCTTTTGGCTTAAAGCGGTCCAAGTGTGGGTACATTGGTACACCCTGCAGGTTAAAACTATTCGAATAGCCTCGCCCTAGGTTATGGACACGCTTGGGGAGGTCTTTCAAGAGTTAGACTACAACCTTTAAATTAAAACTTGATGGGTGGTATGAATCGGGATTCGTGCTATGTTGTGGTGGCTATTGGGATAGTCACTTCCAGTGGTTACTCGATGTATCTCAGTATTTCATCATTACTTTGATAACAAAACAGATTTGCAAAACTTGCTTTTAAAATGTATTACATTATTGCAAATAAAATTGGCTTCATGCAAAATGAGACATACAACCTCCACCTAAATAAGCTTGCATGTAGTTTATGAATAGGTCCGCTACTCCACACGTCGGTCTTTAAGGTACAAAGACAATCTTTGTACTCGGTTGCTATGCTTAATTGTTTTGTTGCAGAGGAAGAAGGTGAGCTCGAGGGCCTCACTTTTGTGAGTCAGTGTTGTGGTAGCTTATGGGCGACTAGCTTATGCGGCTGGTCGGTTGCCTTGTGGGTGTGTGGCTAACCGGTCGATTGTTGTTCTAGCCATCTTATGGCACATTTGCTTCCACTGTCATTCTTGTATATTATTCTATTTGGCCGGTCGGCTCTCTTTTGTAATAACTTTACTTTATGTTGTTGTTAAGCTTAGTGTTATTGTTGTATGGAAATGATGTGTAATTTTGTGATGATGCGCACATGTTGCAATTCTGGGAAACATGTGTCCATCGAGGCTTAGAATGTTTAATTAGTAATGCTAGAACCATTTGGAGGTTAAGTGTTACTAGTTAAATATTCCGGGTCCTCTCAAAGTTGGTATCAGAGCCATACTGACCGTAGAAACCCCTAGCTTGGTCGTCCCTAGTATATTTTGAAAACTTACTTTCCAAATATCAGTGCTTTCCTGAAAATCTTAAGTAAGTTTTCAGCTTTTACTTCTCATCTATCCTAGTTTGCTCATCTCACCTCATTTTAAACTGAATTTGAAAGCTGAGTTTTCCTCTCATCTTCTTTCAAAAGATAGTTGTTTATCGAGTAGATTGGTTTTGGGGACATCATGAGAGTTATAAAATAAAAAGTATGGCTGTCTTGAGAAGATTAGGAGCTGCTGGGAGCTACCAATTTCGGCCATAAGGGGAATGGAGAAATCTGGACAGCAAGCAAGACAATTTCTGGACAGCTAGCATTTAGGTAGTAAAAGTGCTGAAATAAGAGGTTAATTCCACTAAAAACTTGTAGGGTTAACAGGGTAAGAAGTGATATGAGTTAGCTTAGTGTCTAACCCTCCTGTAGTATGATTTTCACCCTGTTCCTAGCTGTCTCGAACAGAAGTTAGTGCTCTGAAATTTGTCTTCCTGAAAAATTGATTACTCGTTTTTCCATACGAGTTAGTCATAACAGGAAGATGGTTGTTATCTTTATGACCTTGCTGCAATTTTATGTTGATACTTGAGCCTTTAAAGAGTGTTTTGTTAAGAGGTTAGTAGTTTTCTTTGTCTCTGTCCGAGATGTGTTTTAACCTATTTTTGTGGAACAGATGACAAGAACCACTCGCAACAGTCCCATTGGCTGGTTCTCGATGAGGAGCTTCCTCCTCCGACCATGGTGAGGTTCGCTCGATCGAGCGGAATCGCATGGACCGCACCGTATCTTGGAGGTCATTGCAGGAACACCTCCGCTCCCGCCGCCGCCGAGATCTGGAGGTGGTGGCCACCGGCCTCGTGGTGGGCTTGCGGAGTTTCTTCGACGCAGCCACCCACTTTCTCTCGATCGGAGGATCCACTCGACGCGATGATTGGTCGCGTCTTGTTGAGCGAAGCTCAACATCGCCGATGCCGGGAGCGAGCGGGCACTCTTTGCATCCCATCGCCTTGAGGGTGCAGCACTATCTTGGTGGGAGAACTTTCTCGCCATGCAGCCCGCAGACACGTTGTCTCGTGGGATGAGTTTGATCCGCTCCGTCGGGCCCACATTCCCGATGGCCCGATGAAGCTCAAGAAGAAGGAGTTTCTTGCGCAGCGCAGTGGCGCAAGTCCGTCTCGAGTATCTTTACGAGTTTAACCACTTGGCTCGTTATGCTCGGGAGAGGTGGCCTCGATGAGGCTAAACAGAGAAGTTCATGGATGGGTTGTCCGAGGAGTTGCGGGACAAGCTATCTATAGTGGACTTTGTCGACTTCGTGCCTTGGCTGACAAGGCCATCGTCGCCGAGCACAAGGCGAAGGCGCTGGGTGAGTCCCGCAAGCGCAAGTGGGAGGCACATCGATCGCGCAGTGGCCTCACTGCCCCCGTGTTGGGCCCACACCAGGCTCGTGCTTTGGCTTCACCACCGCCAAGGCCGTCGGCACGGCTGCTCGCCCCCGCAGCCGTGTTTCACCACGTGCACTGCGACCCAGAAGCGAGTTGCGCCCGCAACCCACCGCCGATGTTACCCGCTTCGCCGCAACAAGAAGGGCCATTATGCTAGCGATTGCCCTCGAGGATCGAGCAGCCCTCGCCCTAATGGAGGACGCGGAATGGTCACACACCGACCGTAAGGTGATCCGAAGGCGCCTGTGGTGTTGGGAGTGGTCGAGTCAACCACATCTCGACTGAGGAGGCACAGGAGGCGCCCGATGTTGTGTTGGGTACGCTCCTTGTTAATTTACATCCTGCTACAGTTTTATTTGACTCTGGAGCTTCGCATTCTTTTATTTCGAGGTCTTTTGCTGTTGATTGTGGACTTCACTGTGTTCCTCTGGGGATTCCACTGCTGATTCGCTCTCCGGGTTCGGAGTTGAGGGCTGACCAAGTATGCCGGGATGTTCCTATCCACATCGAAGGGGTGGGATTCTTGGCGAATCTTATCCTACTCGACTCGGCACGCTTGGATGTGATTCTTGGCATGGATTGGTTGTCCCAACACTTGGGGCAAATCGATTGCGCCAGGAAGATTGTCTACCTCACCAGCCCTTCAGGTGAACAGATTGGGTTTTCGCCACAGTTGCGAGAACCCCATCTTTATGTCCTTGAAGCAAAGCCGGCATTGGAGATTCGCGACGTCCCCACGGTGCGTGACTTCGCGGATGTCTTTCCTGAAGATTTGCCAGGGATGCCTCCTGCTCGCGATCCGAGTTTGTGATAGAGTTCTGCCTGGCATCGCCCTATTTCTAAGAGGCCGACGCATGCCTCCTAATGAGTTGGAGGAGTCGAAGAAGCAACCGGGTGAGCTGCAAGAGAAGGGTTTTATCCGTCCTAGCTCATCTCCGTGGGTTGTCGATTATCTTTGTGAAGAAGAAGGACAAGACCTTGCGCATGTGTGTTGATTACCGTCCGCTTAATGAGGTGACGGAAAGAACAAGTATCCTTTGCCCCGTATTGATGATCTTTTCGATCAATTGACCGAGCACGAAGTCTTCTCAAGATTGACTTGAGACGGGCTATCATCAAGTCGAGATCGAGGCCGAGGATATTCCTAAGACGGCTTTTGCTACTCGTTATGGCCTTTACGAGTACAATCGTCATGTCCTTTGGTTTGACTAATGCTCCCGCTTTATTCATGAATCTTATGAACTCGATATTCATGGAGTATTTGGATAGGTTTGTGGTGGTATTCATCGATGATATACTTATCTACTCCATGAGTGAAGAAGAGCATGTCGAGCATCTTCACTTGTGTTGGGCAAGCTGCGTGAGCACCACGTTGTATGCCAAATTCAGCAAGTGCGAGTTTCGTTGAAGGAAGTGGCATTCTTGGGCCATGTTCTTTCAAGCAGAGGTGTGGTCGTGGATCCGAGCAAGGTCGGTGATGTGCTATCTTGGGGTCACCAAGTCGATCCACGGATGTGCGGAGTTTTCTTGGTTTGGTGGCTACTACAGCGCTTCATCGAGAATTTCTCCAAGATTGCAAAGCCTATGACCGAATTACTCAAGAAAGACAAGAAGTTTGAGTGGTCCTGCTTGTGATGTGAGTTTCGGGAACTCAAGAAGCGGTTGACCTCACCCTGCTTGTTCTCCCCGATATTCACAAGAGTTTTGATATCTTTTGTGATGCTTCGTCGAGTGTCAGGTTGTGTCCTTATGCGGGAGGGCAAGGTTGTGGCCTATGCATCGCGGCGATTAAGGCCTCATGAACTCAACTATCCTACTCATGACTTAGAGTTGGTCGTGGTCCATGCACTCAAGATTTGGCGGATTACCGATTGGTAACCGTTGTGAGGTGTATTCCACCACAAGAGCTTGAAGTACTTGTTCACCCAAACAGATCCGAACCTCGGGCAAAGAAGATGGTTGGAATTGATCAAGGACTATGACATGGGCATTCAGCACCATCCGGCAAGGCCAATGTCGTTGCGGATGCACTCGATCGGAAGGTGTATTGCAACATGTTGATGCTCCAAGAGCAGCCTACCCTCATTTCGAAATTCCAATACTCAATTTGGGTTTGACCGAGCACGGTTCTCTTGCTACGTTGGTTGTGCAACCAACCTTGTGGACCAAATCAAGGCGGCACAAGTGAGCATGATGTTGTGTGAGCCAAATCAAGCGTAACATCAAGGATGGGATGGCCAAGTGCTTTTCGGAGGATGAGCATGGCGTTGTATGGTTTGGGCGGCGCCTTGTGGTTCCTAAGGTCATGGAATTGCGGAATTTGATTCTCGCGAAGCCCATGATTCTCCTTTGTCTATTCATCCCGGGCTACCAAGATGTATCGATCTTCGTCAGAGGTTCGTGGACCCGAATGAAGCGCGAGATTGCCAAGTTCGTGGCCGAAAGCGACGTGTCGCCGTCGTGAAGGCCGAGCATCGGCGTCAAGCAGTCTTCTTCAGCCTTGCCGCTGCGAATGGAAGTGGGATTCGTTGGCATGGACTTCATCACCGGATTGCCCCGCCGCCCAAAGGGAATGATGCTATTTGGGTCGTGATCGACAGGTTGACTAAAGTGGCCCATTTCCTTCCTGTCAAGACTCAGCTTCGTGTGGGGCCTTTGGCCGAACTTTATGTCTCGAGGATTGTGAGTCTTCACGGTGTGCCGAAGACGATTATTTCTGATCGTGGTGCGCTTTTCACCTCGCGGTTTTGGCATAGTCTGCAAGAGGCTATGGGGACCCGCCTTCATTTCAGTACAGCCTTTCATCCTCAGACTGATGGTCAGACGGAGCGAGTCAACCAAGTGTTGGAAGATATGCTCCGTGCTTGTGTTCTTTCCTATGGGAAGAAGTGGGAGAAATGCCTACCTTTTGCTGAGTTCTCCTACAACAACAGCTTTCAGGCCAGTCTTGGCATGGCACCATTTGAGGCTTTGTATGGGAGAAGATGCAGAACCCCATTGAACTGGTCAGAGGCTGGTGAGCGGCAATTTTTCGGCCCAGATTCGATCAATGAGGCCGAAAGCCAGGTTCAGTTGATCCGCGAGCATCTGCGCACGGCCCAGTCCAGACAAAAGAGCTATGCAGATCGTCGTCGCCGTGAGTTGAGCTTTGAGCCCAATGACTTTGTGTACCTCAAAGTCTCACCCTTGAAGGGCCATCGGCGTTTTGGCATCAAAGGCAAGTTGGCTCCTCGATATGTTGGGCCCACCGTATCATCGAGAAAGTTGGAGCGATCGCGTCGATTGGAGCTACCACTGCACTTGAGGTGTGCATGATGTGTTCCATGTTTCACACCAAGAAGTGCCTCCGTGTCCCGACCGAGGAAGCCCCATTGAGGTTCTCGATGTGTGGAGAATTTGACTCATCGCGAGCATCCTGCTCATATTCTTGAGGAATCAACTGAGGACGAGGAACCGTGTCATCAAGTTCCTTAAGGTTCTGGTCAAACCATTCGAAGGTGAAGCAACTTGGGAGCGAAGATCGCCTTCGCAGATTTTCCTTCTTTCTTCTCGAGTAAAATGAATCTGGGTCGAGATTCTGTAAGGGGGAGAGTTGTAACATCCCAATTTTGGGCTTGTGTTTCAAATGTAAGAAAATCAGTAGAAATTAAAACTTTTCTTACATCATGTAATTCTGTGGTGCCAAGAAATTCTTGTACAAGGAATTATGGAAATACATTGTCACAAGTCTTGTTGATCCAAATCTTGTTATCCCAAAACAATCTTGTCAAATCTTATGATCATCCTCTGAAATATTTTCCTAAGTCTCTGTGATGGTATGTGACCCTCTGAAAAATCTCACAATTTTTAGAAATTGTTTGAAAATTTTTAGAGCGATCAAACTGTTTGACTCTCAACAAACATTAAAACAGAGCCTTGCAGAATTTTGGAGATTTATTCGCAGCATAAAAATCTCTGAAAATTTTACACAGGTTAATATCTGAGTTAGCAAGCTCTGTAAAATTTTCATAATTTTTGGAGTTATTTTGCTACCTCAAACAAATCTTTCAAAGTCTCTTTTTATTTCAAAGTCAAACTAGGTTTTATCAGTTACTTGGGTTCGAGTCGGACTGGGCTCGAGCCAATCGACTTGGTTCACCAACTAAACGCACCGAGTCACTCTTCAAAACGCGGTGAATCTCAACCGTTAGATCTAAATCGCACGGCCCGCGCGTGTAAGACTTCGGACCTTAGGTTGCAGGATGGATTGTCAACCGTTAGATCTCAATCCAACCATTGTGGCCCTCCGAAACCTTCTGACCCTCGGTTACATTTTGGATCTCGAGCCGTTGGATTAAGATCCAACGCCACGCACTTCGCTGCGGATAAGAGTTTGCAACGTGGAGCAACCGAGCCGCTCAATTCTAATCGTAGGGCTCACAACCTCTCTCGTTGAGTTTTAAAGCCCGTAGGCGTGGCGCTATCTCACCGCTCGTGTCTCATCCAACGGCCAGAATCGCCCGAGCTTTTGCTGGTCATCTTCAACCTCCCGCCGTGCGAAACAGTGCAAGGCATGGTGAGGTCATTTCTTGCTCCTAAAGCCACCTAGCCGACGTGTAGGAGTATGGGAGGTACACCGAGCTAGGCCATGCCTTAATGCACGCCTTCACCTCCTTTCCTTGTCGGCCGCACCCTGTGCTTTGTGTTTTGCCGCCGAGAGAGGAGTGGTGCAAACCCTAACACTCTCATGGCCTTATAAGCACCCAAACCCCTTCCTGGAGTTTCTTTAGACCACCATCAAGCTTCATTCCCAATATTGGAGCTTAACACCTCAAAAATGGCAAATCGCCATTGTTGACCCGTGAGGCTCCATTGGTGTTCTTGGTGTTCCAGTGGTCCTCCTTCTTGTTTCTTTGCCCTAACCTCATCTATTTATCACCTTGAACATTTCCCCTCACTTAATTTTGGAATTGATTATCAGGAATTGTCCAATTTGGGGTTTGTTCAAATTCTACTAATTTGGTCATCTTCTTCCTCAGGCTCGGTGAGTGCTCCATTTTCCAATTCTTTGCTCATGTAGCTTCGTGGAATCGTTATGAAGCTATCTCAAGCTTTGGTATCACTCATTTGGCTCTGGTGTCATTTCGGGTTTTCTTCTTCAAGTCCGGCAAGCTTTCACCTTGAGCAAGCATCTCCGCCATCTTTGAAGCTTCGTCGCTAAGGTAGCTTCTTATTAGTCCTTAGAAGCTCGCACCCGCTTCCTTGGACCGCAATGAGCTTTCGCTATTTTCATGGTTAGTCAGAAGCTCCGTTTTCATTTTCCGCTAGCCGGCGTTCCGATCCTCGCGCCGCGAGAATGCTACCATTAGACTCGTTGTGCTATTGCGATTCCATTTAGTACTTGTGAGCGCGCACGCATGTCGCGGCGATCGCCGTTGAAGCCACTCGGGTTTTGCTTCTACTACGCCTCCGTTTTCGTCGACCATTATGACACATTAATTACCAATCATTAGTTATTAATTGTGTCTTAATCATTATTATTGAGCCACGACGGTGGGCCCAATATCCTTAAATCAATCTTCAGTTCACTCGCATCTGTTCGACATCATTAATGTCTAATCATTGCTTAATTAAATGAGTCGGCATTTAATCGCCGTTTAATTAACCTCCGGTCGATTGTGGTGCCCGAGGGATTGAAATCAAATTCCAGTAGTCTTTAGTGTCTAGTTAATGATCATCATTAGTGCCATTAATTCTGTCCTGACCACCACTCTCAGTCGCTGACAAGTGGGTCCGGTGCACTGTGCACGTGGGGTAAACCAGCGCGTGGGTGACTCGAAGTCACTGACATGCGGTCCCACATGTCAGCATCCCTGTTTGAACTACGATCATCACCCACCGTTCATTTTTAGATCTGCGGTCTTGATCGTGAGTGCATTCGGACCATCCGGTTCCCCTCATCATCCTGGACCGTCCATCTTGCGATCTGCGGCTGAGATCATGTGTGCAATCGGACCTTAGGTTAGATGTGGGTTCGAGCCGTTCATCTTTAGATCTCGATGGTCGTGAGTTCACCGAGGCAACCGCATCGTCCGGTTGCATGCACTGCTTGGGCCGTTGGATCTTGATCCAACGGTGGACCCCGACAGGTTTGGCGGCGGCGCTATTTCCAGCGCGTGGTCGTTGGATGTTAAATCTACGGCCCACGGGTGTCCACGTCGTTTTCTTTGTTGTGGGTTTTTCTGTATTTCGGTAAGTATTTATTTAACGACTGAAAATGATGTAAAAACTTTAGAAACTCATAACTAATTCATTTTAGCTACTTTTTAGTTAATTCCAACTGTAATAAATTATGTTATCACTTTAGCTTATTATAAAAATGGATTTAAGCATGTTCCAGTAGCAGAAAATGGTATAACTAGGAATAACTTGATTTCTGTCATTTTGATTATTCCAGAAAATAAATAAAACTTTAGAAAATGCATATCTTGCTCGGAGTATGTCCAAACTGAATGATTCCAACCTTGATAAATTTGTTATTAACCCAATGTTAATGTAAAATGATGGTAGGTCCAAGATTGTATGAAACCTTGATTAATGAGTTAGTACCTATTTTTAGCATTTAGAAAATTTCGAAGACTTATAAAATGCACAAGTAATTCTCTGTAAATGCAAAATATATTTGATAAATTCTAGAAAACCCTCAGTTGGTATACTTCTCTGTAAAATTAGTTTTGAACATATTTATGCTCCCGAAAGTGCATTATGCTAATTTTGCATCTTAGAAAAATCATAACTAAATCACTTTAACTCCAAATGACCTGAAATTTTATATGGGTTACCTCTATATCAGTAGGTAGCTACCATAAAATTCCAGCTTCAAAATCTCTCTAGAAAATATTTTTGCTACAGTGCTAATATTACCAAAATGTATTTTTATGCATTATCTTTGCACCACAAATCCAAATTAGGTTTTTCCAGTTTCTATGTCTAGGTATATTCGTATTCTACCTTATGTGTAAATTTAATTCGCATTTGGTTAAGTTTCTCTTGCTCTTTGTCTATTTGTGGCTCGTCTTATTGGTTGTTCTTGGTTCTTTTGCCTTTCGCTAGGATTCGACATTTCGGTAATCCCAGAACGATCCTCCATAACCAATTGAGCAACAAAGAAGAAGGCAAGCGGTTTGACCATGTTAATCCCAGTATTTTAAGTATTTATGTTGATTACAAATTCTATGTATGCATTGCTACTTTGTTTTAATAGTTGGCCTAGTAGATGCATTTCCTTAGCAAATGATTATCCTCTACTACCATGAGCCTAGGTTACTTGCTGTGATTTAGAGTCCGTGGATGGACTCTTGTCACTTAGTAGTTGCGAACTAATTGCTTAGCCATGCTTAGCTTCGGTAGAAATGGGCGGTTATCGACTTGTCGATAACCTTGATCGCACAAAACTTATTACGATTTATGATTTCCACCTTGTGCCATGTCTACTTGTGAAAACTAAAACTAAAAGCAAAATGATTTAGACTTGGGCACAATGGTATGTTGGTGTGATTCTCGGTGTGATCGAATGGTGCCTAAGTCAACAAGGACCGAACATCTTGTTACACTAAACCAAGCATTTTAGCGTGCTAACCACACTAGAGGGTATGGGACCTCTCTTGACTTAGTACTTTGGCGTGTATTGGCTCCGGGTCGCAGGAGGTCGCAGGAGGGATGGTGTTGGGAGCATTGTAGTGTCCGAAAGACTTCACCGGGATGGGATTTGTTGTCTTTCGGCTTGCAATGTAAGCGTATGGTGTTTCTACCCATACGAGCGGCTCGAGTTAATACACAATATTGGAAAGCGTCTCGTAGGACTTAGCCGTGCGGCATACCTACGAAGTGTGCTTTTGGCTTAAAGGCGGTCCAAGTGTGGGTACATTGGTACACCTGCAGGTTAAAACTATTCGAATAGCCTGCCCTAGGTTATGGACACGCTTGGGGAGGTCTTTCAAGAGTTAGACTACAACCTTTTAAATTAAAACTTGATGGGTGGTACGAATCGGGGATTCGTGCTATGTTGTGGTGGCTATTGGGATAGTCACTTCCAGGTGGTTACTCGTATGTATCTCAGACTTCATTACTTTGATAACAAAACAGATTTGCAAAACTTGCTTTTAAAATGTATTACATTATTGCAAATAAAATTGGCTTCATGCAAAATGAGACATACAACCTCCACCTAAATAAGCTTGCATGTAGTTTATGAATAGGTCTGCTACTCCACACGTCAGTCTTGCGGGTACAAAGACAATCTTTGTACTCAGTTGCTATGCTTAATTGTTTTGTTGCAGAGGAAGAAGGTGAGCCTGAGGGGCCTCACTTTTGTGAGTCGTGTTGTGGTAGCTATGGGCGACTAGCTTGGCGGCTTGGCCGGTTGCCTTGTGGGTGTGTGGCTAACCGGTCGATTGTTGTTCTAGCCATCTTATGGCACATTTTGCTTCCGCTGTCATTCTTGTATATTATTCTATTTGGCCGGTCGGCTCTCTTTTGTAATAACTTTACTTTATGTTGTTGTTAAGCTTAGTGTTATTGTTGTATGGAAATGATGTGTAATTTTGTGATGATGCGCACATGTTGCAATTCTGGGAAACATGTGTCCATCGAGGCTTAGAATGTTTAATTAGTAATGCTAGAACCATTTGGAGGTTAAGTGTTACTAGTTAAATATTCCGGGTCCTCTCAAAATATCCTATAAAGAAGCATTTATCAGACTTGGGTGTGAGTTTATCAGACGTCAAACGTTTAACATAGACATTACAACCCCAAATCCTTAGAAAAGACAAACTAGGACTCTCCCCAGTCCATATCTCATATGGTGTCTTATCTACTGATTTTGATGGTAACTTATTTAAAGTGAAAGCGGCAGTTTCAAGAGCGTAACCCCAAAAATACAATGGCAGATCAGATTGGCTCATCATCGACCGAACCATATCCAACAAGGTCCGATTACGCCGCTCGGACACCCCATTCCATTGTGGAGTGCCCGGTGGTGTAAGCTGTGGAACAATTCCACATTACTTCAAATGATCACCAAAATCATGGCTCAAAAATTCACCTCCACGATCAGATCGTAAGGATTTGATTGTCTTGTCAAGTTGATTCTGTACCTCACTCTGGAACTCCTTGAACTTTTCAAAGGATTCCGACTTGTGCCTCATTAAATAGACATATCCATATCTACTAAAGTCATCGGTGAAGGTAATGAAGTACTGAAAACCACCTCTAGCTGTCGTGCTCATTGGTCCACATACATCAGTATGTACGAGTGCCAACAGGTCGGACGCCCTCTCAGCTCGACCAGTGAAAGGAGTCTTGGTCATCTTTCCGAGTAGGCAAGATTCGCACATTTCAAATGATTCTAAATCAAATGAGTTTATAATTCCATCATCATGGAGCTTCTTCATACGTTTCTCACTTATGTGACCCAAACGACAATGCCAAATAAAAGTGGAATTCATATTATTAGGCCTAAGCCTCTTTGCATTAATATTATAGACAGGTGCAACATCAAGATTCAAAATAAACAACCCATTCAAAACAGGTGCATAGCCATAAAACACTTCATTCAAAAATATAGAACAACCATTGTTCTCAATAATGAATTTATAACCTTCTGCCATCAAACATGAGGCAGAGATAATATTTCTACTCATGGCTGGAACGTAATAACAATTATTTAATTCCATAATAAATCCTGAAGGCAAAAGTAATGGCAAGGTCCCAACAGCTAATGCAGCAACCCTTGCTTTATTCCCGACGCGAAGATCCATCTCGCCTCTTGCAACTCTCCTAATCCTTGTTAGACTCTGCATCGAATTGCAAATATGAGCAACCGATCCGGTATCAAATACCCATGAGTTAACAGAAGAATCAGCAAGAAAAACATCTATAACATTAATACTGAAGTGGAAGGTTTAGTCCCACCATTCTTTTCGGATCGGCGTGTATTTCTTGCGGTTCCTCTTCCAATGGCCTAGCTCCTTGCAGAAAAGCATTCATTCTCTTGAGTCGGGCGGACTTAGTCTTGGGCTTAGGCTTATTGGTTTGGATCCTATCCGAAGCTTTAGCCTTACCCTTTCCATTGACCTTAGTCTTAGCCTTCTTCTTGAAGCTCGTACTCTTTTGCACCATCATCGCATGACTGTTGCTTTTCTTAATGATGTCTTCCGCAGTCTTGAGCATCATATGCAATTCGGTGATATTCTTGTCTAAACTATTCATATGGAAGTTTAGAATGAACGACCCATAGCTTGCAGGAAGCGAAGCAAAAATCAGATTTGTATCCAACTCTTGACTAAGTGGAAAACCAAGTTTTTCCAAGCTCTGTGTGTAACCAACCATCTTGATCACATGTGGGCTCACCGGACTACCCTCAGCTAGCTTACACCCAAACAATTTCTTTGAGATCTCATATCTCTCAGTTCTTGCTTGTGTCTCAAACATGCCTTTGAGCGCCACGATCATATCGTAGGCCTCAATGTTCTCAAACTACTTCTGAAGGTTTGAGTTCATGGCAGCAAGCATGAGACAGCTAACATCAAGGGACTCATCACATGCCTTTTTATAGGCGCTTTTAAGAGCAACAGCAGCATTTTCAGCAGGCACATCTGGAATTGGTTCCTCTAGAATATGTTCCTTTTTATCTTGCCTAAGAACAATTCTTAGGTTGCGGGACCAATCCGCAAAATTTGTTCCATTTAGTTTTTCCTTATCAAGTACCGAACGCAAAGCAAAACTGGATGTAGGTACATCAGTTGGTGCCATGATCTACAACATAAAATATGCAAAACTAAGACATATGTTCAAAAAGTAACTTGTATTAAACAATTTAATAAAGATACTCCCACTAAATACTATATCCCTCTTATGACATTCTTGTGATTCAAGATCCATAATTAATTAATCTCCTAGTGAGCTTTGGCATCATTGCTAGAAGATTAGTGAATATGGTAAGCAACCCTTTGTTAATCATATCTCTATATGACTCTTGTTGTTGGACAGCATCTCTATGCTCCGGCACCCAACCCTATGCCCCAAAGTCCATAACCGTTATGATGACCTTGTCAAGTTAGACCAATGCTAAGCGTGTAAGTGTCTAACACAAACCTATCTAGTCAAGGAGAGTTAATGGCACTCTGCTTTGGCAAGACCTACCATTAAAATACAAGACTTTGGATGGTGCAGCAAATTGGGAGGGCATCAATTTTAACTCAATATTAAGTGAGGGAATTTTACTTCTACCATGTCAAGAGCATTCAAAGCAATTAAATAACATGCATAGAAATAAATAAACAAAAGAAAGGCATTCACAGACAATCATATTGTGTTGTGATATAGTATGACCCTTCCACAAGGTGATCTCCATCGCCGTGCTTCCTGTGCGCCATGTCTCCAAGTACTCCCACTAAACCATTACTGCTAATAGCACTAGTGATAAAATACAAAGGGTGAAAAGGCATCACAAGTCGACACACAGGCCGTTATACAAATAAAGACAGCCTTGGGCTGCAATAATCATGACACGCAGGTCATGAACATTACACACATACATGCATCTCATACATTACGGGTCATACTATTCACAAAATCCTGCAAGAACAAGTTAGGCATAGAATCGCATTCTATCTAACGTATGACGTGAACAGCAAAACCAAAAACAAGATAAGGTCCTAATCCACAGCGGTGGCAACCCGCACCAGAAGGGCGGAAACTCTATCTATATTCCAAGGTCCTGCTCGGCGGTTCACCAGAAGGGCGGAAACCCTATCTATATTCCAAGGGTCACAGGGGCGGCAGCCCCTGTATGCGAAAAATTTCGGACAATGTAGATCCAATCTACTGTTTCGTCCATGTAAATCGCATTGGATTAATCACATTAACCCTTTCCGATCGCAATTCTGATTCGATCAACCAGATTGATCTTCACGCGCTCCATGGATTTACGATCACTGTCTGCCCCGCGCTCCATGAATTTACGATCACTGTCTGCCCCGATGGCGGAAACCCGACCGGTAGAGGCAAGTCGTGATACGACCATGAACACACGATCACAGAATAACGATCATCAATTACCTTACGACCACCGCGCATGGACGATCATATCGACCATTGCCAAGAACGATCTATCACATAGAACGACCAACAGAAACAGAAATAGATCACATTTATGAACCCCCCCCCCCGCATATCACCATATGCATCTAATCCGAATCTAAAACTAAACGGGATGGCTCTGATACCACTGTAGAATCGCGGGAAGGCTACGATAGCACAAACAAAATTTTTACCGCGCAACCAAGGAACCTCCGCTAGTAATAGATCACGAAATTACCACTAGACGCGCCGACCCGTAGCGGAAGTAGAGTCGATGTAGCGAGTTGAAGCGATCGTGAGTCGCATTTGCCACACGCCTTCTCCTCCTACTCCGATGAACGTCGTGAGTCGCGGATCGTCCTAGTGCTGATGCTTCGCAACAGCACCTCCAAGGTATCCACACGTACGGGGTAGGGACACCACACGCAGGAGTGCTAGCGCCAGCGGCGTGGTTGAGGAGAGCGTGGCTATTAGGGTTTCGGATTTCTTCCGAAAGATTGATCAAAAACATACCCCATGCCACCGCTCCTCTCTATATAGGCATCCATAATGGGTCCCAACAGCAGCCCAATAGGAACTCGTGGCCTATAAGAATTCGGATCACCATCCAAATCAAATCCTAGCCCTTTAAGTGTGTGACCCTATAGGTTCGTGTGTAATCGGTTGTGACTCGGAAACTCTTTCTCGATCACGAGTCGTCACGCGTACCTAGCAAAGCACATAACGATTCCCGAACACACACGTAATATATCTGACGAACCTTAAAGCAATATGATCTACGACTAGGTCCTTATCACTTACGACCACCAGACTTAGTCACAACCAGTTCATAATTAGTTATAACCAGTTCAGAACTCCCACGACCGCTAGTATCTAACTACGACCAGTTTGCAACTCCTTACGACCGATTGGTGATTAGGTTCAGTAGTCTTCGATGGTCGCATCTCCATACGACTTCTACCACTCACGACCACGGGAACCGAACGACCTTCTTGTGTATTCTCCTTTGCCTCACGACATCCGGTTGAACTCGGGTGAGATAATATGTCATCCATAGACTGCTCAATACTTTCTCGATCAAGTGTCGAATAACTTCATGTGGTCGACACTTCGACCACTAGTGGCATGGCCATGCACTTTCTTTATTCGACCACAACGAGGGGCCCAGAGACATCTCTCCCGTTATGTTAGGAGGGGCAAATCCCATATCCGACCAGTCACATTCCTCCGCATGTTTCATAGCATACCCGAAAGCATTTGGCAACCCCTAAGAGTGCTATTATACATGTAGGAAACCATGCTGATCTCAGGTCTAAGGATTATACATCATCATTGCTTGAGACCAACTAACGACACATAGAATCATAACAATCTCAATAGTGTCTCAAGGTGGATCTTATCCAACACTATGTTCTCTAACATGTGTCCACATTATTGATTTGATATCTCTATATCCATGACTGGTGAAACATGGTCATCAATCAATATATGTACTAGTCGTAGAGTCACTGGTGTTCCGACTAGTGACATTCGACCAGGGATACTTTTAGAACGACATTATATAAGATAAAGAGTTTCACCAACAAGTCACATACTCATTGATCTATATAAGTGATGATTCATTCAAGGAACAACATAACATATTATCAAATGTTATGAACATAATGAAATACAATCATCTCTATGATTGCCTCTAGGGCATATTTCCAACAGATATGTCCAACCCACCCAGTCAGCCCTGTACGAGATCATCACCATAAAACACAAACAAGTCTTGCATGCTCGACGTTACCTAAAGTCATAACAATCCAATACGCTCTAATATGCATGTTACCAGCAATTTACCATTCTTTACTGCCTATGAATAAAACTAGCTACCAAGGAATTCACATGTTTTCCTACATTCAGGCTAAACACATTCCCAACATTTAACATGATTTTGTGTGCACAAACCGCACTGTTATTTTCACACAATATATGCTACACAATTTATTTGTACAAACTACTAAATTTTTGCGAAATATGTGCTAAACATTTTATTCGTACACAACGTACACAACAACCTGAATAGTCGGCGTGCTTAATCTACATTCTCCTACATCGCCAAAGAGCAACTAATTTTTTTGTAAACCAGACCTACTTACGTTAACTAATTAGTGCATAATTATAGTTAACATACTGCTAAATTATTGTTGACTATCTTCCAAATCACCCGCGCTCAAAAATACCATAACCATCAACGAACATGTTTACAAATTGTTCCTACATAGCCAACAATGGTGTCAAAGACAGTCGCAACGTGTACCACAATTCCTAAACAGTATGTAATATTTAATCGGAATACCCGGTGAGTGTCTAGCTAACAAACTACCAAATTAATGATGACTATATTCCTAATATTGTCAAGAATCTAATTGAACAACTAATTACACAGTTATTTGACATAATGCATGCGGGAAATTTTTTACCTCTTCTCGATGATCTTCGTTTGGTGGAGAAATTTATCAACTAATACAACCGCTAAACACTACTCTAAACTCTCTCAAATCGGCAATGCAAACCGAAGTACTTCGACCGAACACTCTATCTCCCTTCGCTCACTCCTCTTTGTCTCTCTGCGCTTGGACTTGTTACTATTTGAGAGCTGAGAGCGATGGCCCCGAGCATTTATAGCCACAAGCATGGAGGGGTGCAGTGCGGTGGGCGCGCAACAGGGGGGCAACGAGGGCGACAGGCATGGCAGGAGGAACAGCGACACAACTGCGGGCCTGGACGGTGGGGGCGTGGGCCGATGCCACGTGATAGATGCGTGGTAGGCGACACATGTCTCCTGCCGGCAATGTCTATATATAGTGCCATTTTTGAATTTTTCTCTCCAAAGAGGGCTAGAATTTCTATTTTAACGCATAACATTGTCAAATAAGCCAAAACTCATACTACAAGTGCATGTAGGTACATGCATTGTCCGAGCCATCCAGGGATTTCTTTGAGATGAACAGCTCTCTTTGATACTGTGTGCCCTCTCCACTCTCTCCCCTCTCCGGCGGCGGTGGCGAGGTTTCTAGCGACGGCATGGCTCGGAGGAGGCGGCGTCTTGCCTGTGCACCAGAGCCGAGAGAGGGAACGTGAGAGAGTGAAGGGAGCATGAATGCCGGAGCCAAGTTGGGTGGCTGAGATATTAGCTGTAGCTACGTGTGCTCGTAGAAAACCCACACTCTACTCTGTGTTGCGTCTATGCTGAAGTTAAGAGAGAGAGCGCGCACAAGAGAGGAGAGGAACTGAGAATGAAGTTGAGTGAAAGGCACGGTGAGCTGGTGAGTGTGAGAGTTTTAGCCTAAATGGTACTATTTGAAGCGGCGTTAGCAAAAATAACGTTATCACAGTCGTAATTGTAAAAATAACGTTATCCACTGCACCACCATGGAACGGACAAGCTATGGAACGCCACGTGGCCCCCTCGTCCACACCACCACGGGACGGACAAGCCTCGGGACCCCACGTGGCCTCCTATGGCGGTGCGGTGAAAGCGCTATTTTTACAATTACGGCTACAAGGGTTTCATTTTTGCTAATGCCGCTCAAACAGTGCCATTTAGGCCAAACTTTCGTGAGTGTGATGCAACATGCAAGGTCCTTTCCAAATCCTCTGGTGCCCTTTCCAAATCCTCTGGCGCTGCACACTAGTAGTAGTTTGGAATTTCAAGTACTAGTAGTTAGGTGATAAGAATTCTTAACCAGATCAATCTTTTCGGCCAAAGTTAGAATCTTTGTCAAAACAGACCTACATATTAGATGCTCATTTTATAACAGCTATGAACCTACGATCAGTGTTAAAAGGAAGTCTAAATCGCCTCTATTACGGTCAAACTGATCGTTGAGTCATGAGACAACCAGTCGTGAACACTACACGCCAGCTATACGGTTTTACGCCATCCCCGACCAGTAAATTGGTTGGGAGACATGACAGTTTCCCACGTGGTTAACGTGAGAGTAGTTATGGGTGTATCTGACAACTTACGTACGACAGTTAGTTAAGAGATGTGACGATTCAAAACTCAACAAATAAATGTGTGTGAAGATATGAGACGCCTTTAACGGTATTAACTGTAACCCGTTCAATAGCTATAAAGGGATAACCCACGTATTCTATATCATAACTCTTAACGCAACCATTATGCTTTCTACATTTCCATTAAATTCTCATACAAATATTCATTATGTCCACGTTAATAAAAGTTTTTTTTGTTATTTTCATATTATTTTTCCGGTAAACTCGACAGGACCTTATCCAGATCATCAACGTTAAGGAACTGAGCCTTTTCGATCCTTGAGTACCTTTTCATTTCCGTGTAAGACTGATGACAACCAGCGTACACTGTCGGCTTTTGATCTGTATGGACACAGGAGTATCCATCTATGCGTGCGGGGAGGAGTCCCCCCCTCATTTAGTGCTTTTAAAAATAAAATAGCAAAAATGACCCTCTAAATGAACAAAATGATAAAAATAGCATATCTGTCGCGCAAAATCACTGCAGAAACCGACGTGCTGCGCAAAATCGCCGCGGAAGGCCACATGCCACGAATCAGACCGGCGGATGGCTCGCCGCCACCCGAACCGCCCTGGCAAATACGGTAGGTCGCGCAGCAGGCCACCTGCTGTGGTCCCGGTTTTCGGTATATGACCTTCCACGGCGATTTTGCGCGGTACGTTGGCTTCCGCGATGATTTTGTATGGTATGAATGCAATTTTTATCATTTCGTTTACGTGGGACTACTTTTGCTATTTCGTTTTAAAAATGTGCCATTAAAACAACGGGAAATGGCAAATTTAATTTTGTGCTATTCTTGCGGCGGTTTAAAATGGCAGCGTGTGCATGTTTTGCTCAAGATTCTGTTGGCTTGTTGGTCAATTTGTTCTGGGGCTGAGTTAATTAGTTTAACATGAAACTGACCACAGGCCATCATCGAGGTGTGCACGCAGCAAGTTTTGCATAAACAAGATGCTGCACATGTATACAATTGCTCCACAGTGTAATTCTGCCCACAAATATAAAATTTTGGGTTGACTAACTCATACTAGTTTATTACATACTTTGGGAACTTTTTGAATATTCCATTTCCTTCTGTTACTTCCTGCTGCATTCAAGAATTCCTAAAGCTAGAAGAAGGATACGGAACAGCACGGACGTACAATGATTAGTACAAGGACATTTATCGACAAGATTAAAATAAATTAGAGAGATATGGCGCCCATTTTGAATTCATGTGATTAGTCACATTGCCACCAAAAAAGTGGTTCAAATTGCCCACCAATTTAAATATGATCTGCACATTAATTTTTCGGTTTAGTAGTTATGTGATCTGGAACAAAGGATGTACATATAGGGACGTCAGAATTAGTACCAGGAAGGAATCAATATAAACTGCTACATATCTCTCTACTATTTAAAAATTGGAGTTGGTGGTCATCCGTCCTCTCTACCTTTTTTAACGTCCGTTGGATCGACGAACGGAGCACCGACAGCCTAGATTGTGTCGCTAAGCACGGTTGACAACCCGACATGATATGATTATATATTTTTTAACCCATAACAAAGTATAAGCATTGAACTAGTATACCTAACGTGGAGGTGAGGATATTACATGTCGCAAGCCAGGAATAAGGACTTCACGCGGAAAGGCTGATGAGATGCTGTTGCTGGTCATGCAATTCCCGTGGAATTCTAGCAACGACAAAGAATGAGAAATGCTACTATTACACAAAAGCCCTTGCTTGGGAAGACAGCGCAGCATATACATGCATGACCTGCGAAGAGTATAAGATGAGAATGAAATCGGGTTTGCTGTACATTACTGGAATGAAAATTTTGTGGGAATCGGCCGAATTTCTCATGGTTGGATGTGCTTTAAGATCTGTGCTCCGTCTTCATCTCCCACAAGTACTGTCGCTCCTCTGGCGAAGCGTCCCTGTAGGCTGTAGGTTGCCGGTGCCTCCCGTGAAGCGAAGCTGGTCTTGCCACCGCCCACCGACGAATGCATCATGCCCCTCCCTATATTTGTTTTAGTTTTTATATTCAAATCTTAAATTTCAAAAATTAAATTTTCGTACTTTAAAATCCCTAAATTCCAAATTCTACTATTAGAAAGTTAAACTTTGTATTTTTGGAATTAAATTAACTAAAACTTGAGTTTTGTAATTTAAATTGTCGGGATATGAAATTCTGGATTTTTGGAAATTCTTAACTTCAATTATCCGAACTTGAAAATCCGAAATCCAGAATTGAACTTTCAGATTTTAGGATTCAAGATTTCGAAAATTCGTTTTTCAAAATTCAAAATTTGAATTTTTAAGTTTAAATTCTATGAATTTAAAATTCCATAATTCAACATTAAAATTTTGATATTTTGCATTTCGAAATTCATATTTTGAAAAAAAAAATGATTTTTCAATTATGTATTTCGGATATTCAAACATTATAATAAACCATCATTTGGATTTTGAATTCTGGATGTTCAAACTTTGACTATGAAAAATAAAAGCAAATGATAAAAATTGCAACAACAAAGATTCCTTTCCTAGAAATGTATGATAGGCACCCTTTTATACAGGAAACATGTTTATGGAAGAAACAATTGTCAAAATACCACACTTTACTTCTTCCTTATGCATAATGCCATTATGTTCGATGTAATAGCTAAAATGCCACATCTTATATTTGCAGTTTGTTGATTTTCCCTTTTTGAATATTTTGTTCTTATTTCTGGTTTAATGACCATGGCCCATATGCGAAATGTCCGTTCTGCCCCTCCGATCCTTCTTCTCATCGTTTCCTTACACACCGTCCCCAGCCACGGCTGTGACAAAGCTTAACTCGGCCGCGCTGTCATTCCACTTCTCCAGCCACCACCACCTCCCTCCGCCTCTTCCTCCTCACATGCCGCTGTACCACGTCGCCGCTTGCCCGTCGCTTTTCCCCTTCGTCAACGGAAACACCAGCCTCGCGCGTTCGCTCCCATTCGAGCACTTATGCCGCGCTGCCTCATCCTTCTCCTCCGTTCCTCTTCAAGCGTGTCTCGGTCCTCCCGGCGCCGCCACACAGCCGGCCTCCGCACAATCTCATGGTGTCCAGGAGCACCATCGCCGTCGAGAAGCTACAAGCGCAGGTGGCGGCCAAGGCACAGGTGGGCGTGAAGGAGGTGCAAGAACCACCAACTGCCGCCATCGCGCCTAGCCCTCGCAGGGTGGTGGTGGTGGCGTGTGGGCTGCGGGTGCATTCCCAGGCGGCGAGGAGCAGCAGGAGCAAGGAGTACAGGCCCCAGAAGGTGGCGGCGCCTGTCCCGAGCGCCAGAACGATGAGGTCACTGTCGCCGGAGTTCACGATGGGGCCGCCGGTCCCAGTGCACGCGGCGGCGAGGCTCGTGCAGTCGATCACCACCGCCATGGTCCGCAACATCCCCAACAAAGCTCATGTAAGTGAACATCCATCGATCGATCACCACCTTTCCTGTTGTTCTTGTTCTTGTTGGTGAAGTTGGAGATGAGTCGGAGGTCCCCGTGGCGACGGCAAACTCGTGGTATGGAGGCGCCCGCTGGTCCGGGAGGAAGAAGTGGAGGCGGAGGAGGAGGAGATACGTGGTGGTGGTAGGGCCAGAACGGTGGGGGAAGGAGTAGGTGGCGCGGCGGAGAAGAGACGCGGTGGAGTAGAGCGGTGAAGAGGTGGCGCCAATGGTGGTGTGTGCAAGGGAGGCGTGGGAGGGGGGAGATGGAAAGATTGGAGTCCGGAGGAAGAGTTGGCAACTAAAGAAGAAGGAAACGGTAAAAGGATCTGAGGGGCAAAGGCGTCTTTTTGCATGTGGGCTGTGGTCACTAAACCAAAAATACTAATAAAATATTCAAAAGGAAAATCAACAAAGTGCGAATATAAGATGTGATATTTTAACTATTGCATCGAACATAATAGCATTTTGCAGAAGGCAGAAGTAAAGTATGGTATTTTAACAATTGTCCCTTTATGGAATTGATGGTTATCTAGTTTCCAAGGTTTTATAGGTAATGGAAGAGAAAAATCTCCCCTGACCTCTGCATCAAAGATGCACATAGCCCAATTTATTAAAGAGACAAGAGTACCAAAATAACCAAAACTGTTAAAAGCGGCTTGAAGCCTTACAACCAAAAGACGAATGAAAATTAAATTCAATCATTGCAAATCCTGTGACTAAGTCGCCACCTATGAGAATTGAGGATTTGCTTCACCACAAACTCCAACCTTAGGTTTCCAGCTAGCATGTATTCCTTCTGGGTCGATTTCTGTAAATTTGCCAAAGCACTCACAAGCACTCCACTCAATAAGATAACCTGCAAGAGATTAGTGACAATTTTTTTGGTAAAAAACAACATCATTTCGACATAACCAAATACACCAATATACAGCACTAGCTCCCACCAGAAGTTGTGACTTTAAAGTAATTTTGTATTCATGGTTAAAATTACTGGTTATTGTACCAAGCAAAATAATCACGTAGGATTACTAAAGGATTCTTGTTAATCCTTAGAGGATTCCGCAAGCCAAACACCGAAAATTCTTGCCCTCTAAAGCGAAGGAGAGACATTTAATCTCCTTGGTTATTTGTAGATATGTAGATGGGAAATCAGTGTTAAAGTCTAATACTTCATATGGTTTTTTCATTGATTTTTTTTCATTGAGATATCACCCTGTTCCTAACTCAATTGATAACCCCTGTGAGAAACGAGCAGGGGCTCGTTGGCTAGGGGCGGCGTGGTCCACCCGGCCGACCAGGGTTCGAGCATAGGGCTCGTCTGTGGTATCTCACCCGTGGGTCGAGTCGGAGGAGAAATTCCGGATAAAAAAAACTCATACTTAATGAAAAAAAAAACCTAGTTTCTCTAAAAAAACTGGTAACCCTGTGTTTTATTTATATAAAAAAAATTGAGTACAAGCGTTAGTTAAAAACACGTGGGCCGTAGTAGTTCAGTTTTCACATGCGCATGAACGTCAATTTGAGATATCATCCTGTCCTTGAGATATCATCATGTTCCGAACTCAACAATAATCCTGGTTTAGAAAAGAAAACGAATACAATGAACCGCCGTTCAGTTTTCACGTGCACCGCATCAATTAAAACACTCATATATTTCTGTGCAAAACTCCAAATAAAGTGCAGTATTATGCATTAGAAAGTAGCATCGACGGGCTTTGCAATCATAGACAATAGTTGTCTACAATACTTGTCTATGTTATCTATAAATAGTGTTAAAGATAGCTCGTACAATAATTTATCTTTTTACATGTCTTTATAGCATAGATAGTTCTTTCATGTACAATGTATCTTGTTTATCGTATTACAGTTGACTACTTCACAAAAGATAGCTCAATTCTATATGCTCTTTCCCTCTCATCCAAATAACTTGAGCTAACGCATAATCCGGGAAGGAAATTTGCCGAGGGAGGCCCTCCCCGTCGGCGTTGATTTGGTTGATTCCGGAGAAATCAACTGCTGATGGGCCTCATCATCACATTTTCTTCCCATTATCCGGCCCAGAAAGCTAAAATAGCAGCCGAGGATTCCGGACGTGATACCCATGAACCGGGACGGAGTGTGGGCTTCACTGGGCCAGTCATGGGCGTGCGTCGGCCGTGAATCCGCAACCGGGCCGCCGTTTCGTCGTCGGCCGCGCCAGCTTCCCGTCTTTCGGGGGACGTGGAGACATTTTGTAGTAGCCCGCCATGGAATCTCAGCATGGGCTTATCCACGGCTTCTGTCCAGGCCGATATCCTGTGCACGGCGTCGCGTCTCTCGAGTCTCCTCCACTCGAATAATGAGAACTGAGCGTCGCCGTCGAGCAACCCACTCGCCCGGGTTCGTCCGGATCGGCTCGGCTCGGCGTGTCTCGTCGCGTTCGGTGGGAGATCATATGTTCGCGCATCGTGATGTACTGACTAAATCCATGATTTATCCAGAGACCTCCACTCTAGAGCTGAAGTGTGTTCACACGCGTGTTTGAATGTGACGTTTTTTTTTGTTGGACACGACCAGCGCTCGGATGTACGGTCGGATCGCTAGTGCCGTACACCATGTTTTGACATCCGATTTCGCACGATGTTGTTTCGACATCCGACATCGGATATCGTTTCTCTTTTTTGTTGCGAGGAATCCATTTATTTATTTGGTATGTAACTCGTGCACACGTACGGGTTTGGTGTTTTATCTTTCTCAGTTTGTGCGCTACATACATCATCGGCTTTCGTTGGGGTACGTTACAGTATCTAATGCGAATGGCGATGGACGCCCATGCAGGGAGAGGGCCATGCATGCGCGTGGCAACGATCAATGCGTTCCATGCATTTCGATACGTGTGCCGGCCGGTCACGTACACGGTACACGTACGCGTACATCATGATCAGCAATTTGACCGATTTATTTCCCTTTTGCACACCCGTATTTCTCCTTGACGATAAAAGGACAAAAAAAAAAGGAGAAAAGTTCAGCTGATCGTGGCCGATGATTTGCGGAACGAACGGTGAGTATAATTAAGCCTGTTGATGCACTGGTGTTTATTCTATGCTACACATATATGTATACATACAACTCTCCAAGTCTCTGCATGTGTTACAAACCCAGGAGTAGTGAAATGGGTTGCAAACGTTCTCAAGATGATACCAGTATGTTCCTCTAAAAATAAGACAGTACCGGTATAATACTGTACTCCCTCCGTTTTTTTATTTGACGTTTTCTGATTTTTCACGATCTCATAAGATACTATTTTAACCATTATTTTGTTACCCTTATATTAAGATACACTAATAAATTATAATATTATAAAATTATTTTTAATAACAAATCTAATTATATAATTTTTACATAGCTAATCTAGATCAGAGCGAGAAGAGAGAGAGAGAGGCTGCAGTAAGTCTTCACGCAGGTGGCTTTAAAACGCGGCTAGCTTAGCTAGCCGCAGGAGAAGCATATATGTCCGTCCAGTGGACATTATGGTGCATTTGTAAGCATGCAGAAGTTGCAGATGCAGATGCAGAGGCCGAAGCGATGGTGAAATAAAATCTAGTGGCGGAGTACTACTCGTCTACTCCTAGCCTCCTCCTACTACCTCCCCTTCTCTTCGCCATACGATCCTTGTGACGAAACGAGCTGGAGAGCCGCGTCGCATTGCATTGCATTGCGCTGCGCTGCACTTGCACCGAGTGCCATTACTCCTCTCCCAACTGCATGCATTCATGTTGATTTGTTACTATTCTACTACATGCCCAGCCGGCCGCTTCATTTCGAGTCTTCAAGGCTTCAACAGCAATAGTTATGGAGTGCTGCTTCTATCTCCCTCGCTCACATACGTTCAGTTCCTGCAAGCAATTTCTGATCGAGCTGCAGAGATTTCTCCGGCTTTTGGGGGCCTTGATGCTTAAGCTCAGCTTCTGCCTGCGCTTGAAACATCAGCATATAATTGAGTAATGATGCCCTTGTTTATTTGCTTCAGTCATTCAGTATTTCAGTGTGTGTGTGTGTGTGTGTGTCTCAGTCTCTGCAGTGGGCACCGAGGCCTGGATCTTGGCAGAGCTGCTGCTGCTACTGCTGTGTCAAGATTCAACAGTTCGTGCCTCATGGGACACTTGATCTGAGCCGTTGTTTTGCGATCTGACGCTCACTGCACTCATCTGAGCCGTCACTGAATGATGAATAGAGCTATGCAAATCATGTGCATATCCAGACAAATACATGTGGTTAATTAACACTTGTCCTCCAACATTTCTCCAAGCTAAACGGCCATAGAAGCAAGATTGGACAAAGGAAGGATCAGGGTTCACCGGTTCAGAGTCTTCAGACTATACACTCCCAACGGAGTCAAAACACATTCTAGTTCCTATTACAAAAACAGGACGAAAACACAGTTGAGTTGACTGGTCACAAAGAGATACGAGAACTATCGACCAAATCATTTAATTGTAGGGGGGAACAGTAAGGATAACTGCTTTGCGAAAGACGGCATATCCCTAGGTAAGCTTATCCCTTGCATTTCTTCATTGAAACTGGGGATTACAACTTAAACAACTGCTACTACTACTGCAACAACAAGAAGAAGAAACAGCAACGATATTAGCAACCGCATACCCCTACTAAACACACCAACCAGTGATAGCCAGCAACATAAAGGGAATTAACTAAGCTAGCAGTATTAGCCTACTACTGAAGAGACCCAACCCTGTCCAGTGGATGATCCGACGGCAGTCACTCTCCCACCCGCCTCAAGACCCGAGCCTGAGATAACCATCCGTATGAGCATCCACTGGACGGGCGCACGCACCCCGCGGTTACAATCTTTTTCTTCCTTCTTCACTTGCGCTTGCCGCGCTTCTTGTCGCCGCCGTCGGCGTCCTGGAGGAGGTCGACGAGGCATGGTTGCTTGCAGTTGATGCAGGTGGGGTAGTCCTTCTTGGCCACCATGCAGTACATCAGGCACCGCGTGCAGGCCCCGATCACCATCGGCGACTTGCTGCCGGGACTGCTGCCGTTCGAGCTGCGCCCGTCCGACGACACGCACGAGCTCGGCGACGACGAGTCGCTGTCGTCGTGGCCGTCCACCTCCATCCCCACGGGCGGCGACAGGTTCAGCTGCAGCTCCAGTCTTGCGCTCCTCGTGCTGCCGCCGCCGCCGCTGTTGTCATTGCTACGGCTCATGGTTCACAGTTTCACACTGCATAAACAAGAAATCAAACACTGTTAGATCAAGAGGAAGCTCCTGTGAGGTTTTGGTAGGCAGGGCAATACATACAAAACTAATACAGTTGCTACCTGAAGATTGTGAAGAGGAGAAAAGAGAGAGACGAGCTTCGATGTGTTTGGTTGAGGGCTTTGAAGGGTCCCAAAGGGCTTTATATAGGGGTGTCAAGTAGGAGAGAGGTCAATGGTTCTCTTTACTTTGTATTAATGCAAAACAACAAGGCCCCTGCGTCCACTTCCCCCGTTTTCTGCCTCTCCCTTTCACATCTCTTCATGTCTTCCTTTCTCTCTATGATCTTGGAATATGATTCTAGGTTGGAGATCACAGAGTGAACTTCTGAGAGATTCAGATATCCTCAAAAATCATGTTTTACTCAAGAATACCAGGTTGGAAATGTAAAATTCCACTTAAGGTTAAAAATTTTCTTTGGTTATTTTTCCAAGACATGCTTCGGACAGCAACTCAGCTCAGACTTAGAAACTGGAAAGGGAGTGAAAATTGTTGCTTATGCAGGGTAAGGGAAGACACTGATCATATTTTTTTCAATTGCGTTCTAGCCAAATTTGTTTGGATTTGTATCAAGGAATGTCTGATGTGGAAGAAGATACCGCTTTCTCTCGATGAATTCCATCAAGATTGGTTAGATTCTAGGGGTGCTACGACTATTATATTTGCTTATCTAGTTTTACAGTTGTGGCGTGGACACTCTGGAAAACCAGAAATCGAATGGCTATTGAGAAGGTCTTTTCAAAACATTCAAATGAAGCTATATTCAAATCTATATCTTGCTTGCAGAAGTGGCGGATTTTGATAAAGGAGGCTGATCGGGAAGGGCTGGACAAGATGATTAACCTGGTGGAAGAATGGATGAAAAGCTTTTATGCTCGTCATGCGGTCTGATTTCTGATTAATTTTAGCTGAGGGTTGTTGTAGGATGTTGATCTTGCTTTAGATCTGTTTTCAGTCTTAGTTGGCTCTTTGCTGTCCGATCTGTGTTGGTTTGTCTTTTGTAAGTTTGCTGGTGTGAGTTTGTTTTTCCAACTGTTGCTTTTACTTTTAGTATTATGTAAACTTGTGATTAGCTTTCTATAAAAACTGGGTTACCCTTTTTTCAAAAAAAAAAAAATAATACCATGTCGGTAGTGGTACTCCGCATGCACGGACAAATCTAATTCAACTTGCATTTGCAATAAAAATGTAAAACAAGAAAACCTATGATCAGATGTGAAGTCATTTTTTCATTCATATCTGTGAGTCCAAACTTACTCTTCTTTTTGTGATTTCTCTCTATGTATTCATCGTGAAGTAGCCAGTACCTGTGAGTATTTTTACACCATGCTGTTGGCAATAGCTGCATGCAGTGTTAACATCTTGAATGCCCTTTATGAACGGAATTTATGGCCACAGCTGCTTAAAGGATTCTATCTAGCAAAGTAAATGTGCATCAATGTGTCACTGGTTATGTGAATAAATAGATCTTAAATAGGACATGTGCTACTTTAGGTAAATAAATAGTAGTGTCTTTTTTTTTTCAAGGCGACCTTTAAGGGAACAGCGAAGTCGTACATGTCTTTGCATCTATCCTTCAATGCCCTTTCCCCTTTGCCCTTCATTGAAGTTATAGGAATCCAGCAGTCCATTAACTTCAATACTTCATTTGATGTTTCACAAGTGCAACTTGTGAAATGACATCTCACCAACAAGCTTTTAGAACGATATTGCATCTTTATTTTAATTCTTACTACGTCTTTAGCTAGTTATTTATTTAAAAGTGCAGTACTTTCAGTTCTTGATGAAATGCAGGGCCCTGCTCGTTTAGTCAAAGAGGAGTTTACTCTTGCCAGTTTGATCTGACAAGAAGCTTTATAGCATGTAGGGTTGACTCAGAGTAGCTTTGTAGTATCTGCAAAGAAAATAACTGTGATATGCTAGAGAGTAGAGAATCTAGCCTATGTTGATGCAAGGCGTGTGTTGCAGCCTTGCAGAGGAACGTGGAGACACTAACAGCAAGAAAAGCAGCAATTATTGTTCTGAATAACTTGTCCTCGCGTTACATCAAGACCTCCCTCTACTCCAAAATTTTCTACATATTTGAAACCTAGATTTCATATTTTAAAAAGCCATAAATAACATTAAAATGGTACTGATTTAAAGTTTTTAAGTAACCAAACTAAAATATTGTCTGACTAAAAAATATCCAAAACATATTTCCATCCAACACTAATTGTCCCCAAACTCAGGGCACTCATCCATGATGGGCATAGAAGATGTCTCACTGTCTCACCCATGTTATACTCCTATATGCAATCGTACAGTATAAGCAATTAGACAGGCAAGCCGGCAGCAAGCTCCGAAATTTTGTTAAAGAGAACACTAATAGCCCTGAGCAAATGCAGCAATGGAAGCTAAGAGTTTAGGTGGTTTACCAAAGTTTAAAATTAGACACCACTACTACAAAAAGGCACATACTGGACGCCTCATCACAGACGGTTGACCAAAACCGCTCAGATATATGACATCTGACGGTTTTGGTTTAGAGATCGCTCGTGTTATCCTTTAACTCGCGCTTAAAACCGCCTGAGGAATGTAATATCACGCATAGCTTCATGATAAAAACCGTTTGTAAAGTATCACAAACGGTTCGTAATAATAACCGTCTGTGATATTGCTACATATCACAGAAGATTTTATGTTGGAAACCGTCTGTGATACTTCATAGACGGTTCTTATTAATAACCGTCTGTGATATTACTCCATGTCACAGACGATTTTTTTTGTTGAAAACCGCTCGTGATAATTATCCCATCATAGACGGTGCGCCGCTTTGCTCACTTACTTATCATCCGCTGCGCAGTACTCTCAACGCCTTCTTCTCCATCTTTGGCGCCACGGTAAGTCCATCGCGCCACCGCGTTCGGTTTTTAGTATCGCCACCTCACCGAGCCCACTCAATCGATCGTGTGGTCCATTTCACTATTGTCGCCACACCGAGCTGCATGTCACCACCGACGCCATCGACTCCAACTCTTCTCCGGTGAGTGCTCGATCCCACCAAGGTTGATTTCCCCACCTATATGTCCCCCTAAAGCTGTGCATGTGCTTCATTTCAGTTTATTTCCACCGAGAAGACTCACACCGAGGAGCTTGCCGTCGTCTCCTGCTCACCGACGACCACCGCCTTGGACCTTCCCGCCGACTTCATTGACACCTTTCTCATGATCGAGGTGAGCTACTGGAGCATAAGCATCCTTTAATTTGAGTAGTTTGACGTTTACGCCGAAATCGCTAGTGAAGCCCATGGTCACCTTTTTATTTATTTTCGTGGTTTTCAACACGAACCGCGTGATGGACCGGTCGGATGTACGCTAAGAACCGTGAGTGAAGAGTACATTAATGACATGTGTGCTTTTACAAGAGCTGCCGAGAGGGATATGTTGAATAAGGGGGCGGAATATATGTACTGTCCATGCATTGACTACGAGAATCTGAAGATGTTTGACAACCAAGCGCAGATCCAATCACATTTGATTCGAAGGGGTTTCAAAAAGGGATATATACGTTAGACCAATTACGGTGAAGAGCAGATTATACAAGAAGGTAGTAATAACGACATCGCCGACGAAGTCAACGATATGCCGCCGGATGATGTCGATTATGGTTCCTATTTGGATAGGCTGCACGATGACAATCTGGATTAGATACTTCGCGATGTGGAAGTGAACTATAGTGAGAGAGAGTTTGGTAAATTCGAGGGCTTGATGGAGGACTCGGAGAAGCCTTTGTTCCCGGGCTGCAAGTCGGAATACACAAGGTTGTCATCCGTGCTTGAACTGCTGAAATTGAAGGCAAGCAACGGTTGGTCCGACAAGAGTTTCACGGCGTTGTTAGGTCTCTTAGCGGACATGCTTCCGGATGGAAATGAGTTGCCCAAAACCACCTATAGAGCCAAGAATGTTCTTTGTCCGTTGGGAATGAAAGTAGAAAAAATACATGTATGTCCAAACGACTGTATCCTCCACCGTAAAGAGTACGCAAACATGCATGTATGTCCGGTGAGCAACTCATACCGATATAAGCGTAAGAATCAATCAGATGACGGCAAGAGAATCGAGGTGATGAAAGGACCTCCTGCTAAGGTGGCGTGGTATCTTCCTGTAATTCCCCGTTTGAAGCGGTTTTTTGCGAACCCAAAGGAGGCAAAACTGCTACATTGGTACTCGGAGGAGCGTAAGCAGGATGAAAAGCTAAGACACCCTGCTGATTCCACTCAGTGGAGAAACATCGATAGGAGGTTTGCAGACTTCGATGCAGAATCGAGGAATACAAAGTTTGGATTGAGTACAGATGGAATAAATCTTTTCGGTAACATGAGCAGCCGACATAGCACTTGACCCATGACTCTCTGTATGTACAACCTTCCCCTTTGGTTGTGTATGAAGCGGGAGTATATTTTGCTGTCGATACTTATCCAAGGGCCGAAGCAACCTGAGAATGATATTGATGTATACCTAGAACCATTGATTGAACATCTAAAAATACTGTGGATCGAAGGGGTACATGTATGGGATGCGTACAAACGAGAGTACTGCACCGTACGCTCCTTGTTGTTCTGCATCATAAATGATTATCCCATCCTTGCTAACCTGTCGGGCCAGAGTACAAAAGGAGCCAAAGCATGTACTCACTGCTTAGATGATACCAAGAGTGTGTGGCTGAAGCACTCGCGTAAAACTGTGTATATGCATCACCGTAGGTTCCTCCAGAGGGCTCACCCATACCGCAGGATGAAGAAACAATTCGATGGAGAGAAGAAGGATAGTTCAGCTCCAAGGTATTTAAGCGGAAAAGAGGTCTATGATATGGTTAAAGATTTAGATGTTGTGCTCGGAAAGGGACGTAAATCGAGAACCCGTGAGAAGAACATCTGGAAGAAGAGATCAATATTTTGGGACTTACCTTGTTGGAAGCACCTAGAAGTTCGCCACTGCATCGACGTTGTGCATGTAGAGAAGAATGTATGTGACAGCTTGATTGGTCTCTTACTGAACATTCGTGACAAAACAAAGGATGGTGTCAATGCACGACTTGACTTGGTTGATATGGACATCAGACCTGAGTTAGCACCGACAAAGACCGATAAAGGACGAACGTACATTCCCCGCTTGTTACACTCGCCCAAGGCCGAGAGAACGAATCGCGCTGCTTGCATGGTGTGAAAGTTCTATCCGCTACTCGCCAACATGAAGAAATTTGTTTCGATAGAAGATTTGAAGTTAATTGGCATGAAGTCTCATGATTGTCATGTCGATAATACGATGCTCCCTATTGCAATTATAAGTATTTTGTCGATCAAGGTCCGAGAGACAATCATGAGGCTATGTTATTTCTTTAACACAATTGCTCGTAAGGTCATCGATCCCGGCGACTAGATGCTCGCAGACGAGGTGGTGACGACTCTATGTCATCTTGAGATGTATTTCCCTCCGCTGCTTTTTCGATATCATGGTCCATCTCATTGTTCACATTGTGAGGGAGATAAAGATGTGCGGCCCGTGTTCCTACGTAGCATGTACCCGCTCGAGAGGTTCATGGAATTCTCAAGTCCTATGTACGGAATCGATCTCGGCGAGGAAGCATCGTCGAAGGTTATGCAACCGAAGAGGTCATTGAGTTCAACGTCGATTACATGGCTCAGGTCGAACCAATAGGTGTGCCTCGATCTCACCATGAGGGGAGGCTCGAGGGTATCACAGACGGTTCCATGTACAACCCGTCTGTGATAAGGCATATATCACAGACGGTTCCATGTACAACCCGTCTGTGATACAGATATCGCAGACGGTTATTTATTGGAACCCTATGTACATTCAGACTTAGGGTTTGCCGCGCCCCCACTCAAACGATTAAGTTTCTCTAACATCCCACCTCCCCCGTGCCCGTTCGCCTCCTCCTTGAGCCCGGCGTGCCTCCTCCCCTGAGCCCGTCACCTCCTCCTTGAGCCCGATGTGCCTCCTCCCCCAAGCCCGCCGCCTCCTCCCCCGAGCCCGTCGCCTCCTCCTTGAGCCCGGCGTGCCTTCTCCCCCGAGCCCATCGCCTCCTCCCCGAGCACGTGCCGCCGCTTCCCGAACATGGCGCCCCTCCTCCCCTTCGACGCCGCCCTGCTGCTTCGGTGCTCCGTGAGTATCACAGCATTGCTTGGCTTTGATTGCCATCTGCTTCGTGAGTATCACATCATTTCAATTTTATTACCCCTTTGCATTTGATATGTTTATATTGAAATGTGGTGTAGTGGGCTTGAGAATCTTATGATAATATGTTGATTTGTGACAGAACCTCTATTTCTCGTGAAGATGTCGTCCGCTCATTCTTCGTCATCGCCGCCTCATGCGCCTCGATGTGCCGCCCTCTGGAAAATCCAAGCGCAAGGAAAGAGGAATATCGAAAAGGCCGAGGGACGATTTACCATCACGAGTCCATGTGTCTGGGGCCCCTCTGAGTCCTCCCCGATCAGCGTCCGCATTCCGGACAACAGTTGAAGTAGTTACACGCGAACGGGTCAAGATCACCTATGATTCGTGGAAGGAGTACACCAAAGTTAACAATCACAAAGCCGCTGGCCAAGGAAAATTTTAAATCGCTCGAGATACCGTAAGAACACAAGGCCTTCAGGCAACGATACGCGCTGCTAGCGCGCGCAAAGCGTGGAAGAACTTCAAGAGCAAAGCTTATCAAGGATTACATGGAGAAGGATTTGACGCCTTTCGTAAGTATCCGCTCGAGGAGTATCTGGAAGACTTTGTGGCTAAGAAGAAGACAAATGATTTTAGGATTCAAAGTGAGGCGCACAGGCCCTTCGTGCAAAACACGCACTTCACGCACTCGTAACCGCTGGGTATGCGGGTAAAATCGCGCAATGGAGGGATCGAACGAACGTGCACGCCGCTTGACGCCCCGCCATTTGCCAAAGATCACCGATGAGCGCTCCCAACAAGGGCTAAGGGCGAGGTTATCTACCTCGCCTTCTGGGGTCGCCTCCTTTCCAATCCCCGCAGACGTGGAAGTGTTACGCACATGGTAAGATATCGAACTACCTAGTTTGTAATTACTCGATAACTTCATTGGAAGTAAAATAACATGTCGGGCTCTTACAGAAGAACTGAGTACTACACAATCTTCCCAAGGCTCATTCCAGGCAGACAGGGAGAGAGATATACTCTCCGCGGTGTAACATCCCCAAATTAATTAATGGGTTTAGTATGCATCTTATCAGCATGCATGGTATTTTGGAATCATTTGCATCAAATATTGTACTTGGAAAATTTAAATCAATTATTAAACATACACTTCAAATATAAACTCCAAATTAATAACAGAACAAAACCTTGATCATCAATTGGAAATAATTTATTCAAATACTAGAATAATTATCATGAATAAATATATTTTTTACCAAATTTTGGAACTCAATTGCACCCTCGTAAAATTCAAACACCATTAATAGACCTAGACTAAGTTTGAATTTAGTTTACACAAATTATATCATGAACAAGATGGTTTTATAATAGTTATGAGTACTATGTCATCCCAGAACACCCTTGATTAATCTCAGAATTTTTAGAAATTTATTGCTATAATTAAAGCCCCACCAACCCTTTGATTTTTAGTCAAATCGATTTGAACTCTGCTCAAGATTATTCATCGACTCAACCTAAACCGAACTCGACTCGAGTTCGTCAGAATCGAATTCGAGCGAAAGCGATTTGACTAAACCAACTAACGCCCTTTAATCCTAGCCGTCCGCTTTAATCGAACGCCGAGCCACACCGCACTCTCTCACTCCTTCGCCGCCGACAAATGCCCGCCTGTCGGAACCTTCTTCTCCCATTGGCGCCGCAGAACAGCTTCGCCACGCCGCGCGCGCGCTCGCTCGCTCCGCCGACGCCGCCACTCACCGCCTCCCGACGGGCCCCGACGCCCGCCTCGTGACGCCGCTCCTTCCTCCGCTCTTCTTTCCCGCCAAAACCCCTCTCCTCCCCATGTTGCTCACTTTCTTCCGGCCGAGGAAGAGGAGGACGCTCCCACGACATACCCTTAGGTAAGCTCCGCTCTTGTGCTCTTTGTCTTCCTCTATCCTCGCCGTGTTCATTTTCCTAATGTCGGACCTGCATTGGCTTCTAGCTCTGAACGCGATTGTGTCTCTCTCGCCTCGAGCGCTCGAAGGCCGCCACCGAGTCATCTCTAATCCGTGAGTTTCCGCCGAGCCACCTTGTCTATGAGGATTCTCACCACGCCGAGTCACTCCACCTTTTAATCGCTTTTGTGTAAGGAATCGCCGCGCCTTTTCTTCCTCGTTCGGCAGCCCACCGCCATTTCTCGTGCCATTTCTTCTCCGCCGATTCTTCCTTCAATTCTTTTCCACAGAGCTCCCTTGGACCTCCTCTACCTATTACAACCACTCACTCGAGCTCTCCTCTTCGCAGTCCTCGTCACCATTGAACCACCCGCCGCCGCCGCTCCCGCCGCCACCCTCTCCTGACACTCCTCCACCGGCGACCACTCCGTGAGATCCCACGCCTTGGTGGTGCCTCACGCCTCCCATTTTAGCCCTTACTCCCACCGAGCGCCGCGCCATGTGCTGTCCCCACGGCCGCCGCCTCGTGCCCTTGCCGCGCCATGGTGCCGCCCCGAGCTCTAACACCACCACCCTAGACTCCTTATGCTCGGGCAACGATTTTTGTGGTTGTCGCCGACCGACCGCCCTTCACGCCGCGACGTACACGCCCGAGCTCCTCGTGCTCCATCTAATGGCTTGTTCTCTGTGTGCTTTGAGTTTTGTCCGACAAGAGTAAATTAGAGGATTAGATGATAATTGCACTAAGTAATTAACCTGAGTTTGGAGGTTAATTTTAAGATACATGCATGATTAGGAGAGGTATCTTAAGGTGAACTGACTAGAGTGAAAGAATTTCAAAAAAACCGACAACAGAGCTTCAGAGCACCGATGGTTTTGTTTTTCAGCAGTTCTGAATCATCACATCAGTGCTACGTTTGTGATTAAGCTATTAAGATCAATTCAAATTTGCCTAACTTTTGGATCACCAAAAATTTGTTTAACAAATAGATAAATGAATTAGTTAGGAGGTCTGTTAACAACATTTCTCTTACTTGCAAGATCCTTGATAGACTGTTTAAGCAGAGAAGTGTAGGACAAAAATCTGAATTGACAGAGGACTTGTAAAACCTTTGGAATGACTTACTAAATCACTCAATCTTAATTGGCAAATAGAAAATTAAGTTATTGGAAAGATTAGTTGTCAAACCGTAAGAAATCCTTTGGAGGAATCAGATCAAAGAAGAGGTTCATTGAAAATTTGAAATGTCAAGAAACCAATTGCTTTACCACTTTCCTTCTACTAGCTGATTTTTGTGCTTGTCATTTGAGTTAACAGAGTGGAAGTTTGATTTTGAAAGAAGACTAGCCAATAATACTCGGTTCGTAAAATGTTGATATTGTAGGTTATTGGGTTAAGTGGTCCGATCAAGATCGTGGTTGTCTTTGGGTTACTAATTTTGTTATGACAATAGGTAGGAAGTGTCTTAATTCGTTTAGTCTTTGAATCATTAGTTTTGGTAGTAATCAAATCTGAGAATCAGAGTGGATATAAATTTTTGAAATCAACAGAGATGCACCAAATCTTACTTATGCATTGTTGAGGAGAGGAGGTATGGAGAGTACATTTCAGAACTTCAGAAGTTGTTGTCTTCTTTGCTTGTGAATGGAAAAGCTTTGTATTGTTAAATAGTGTTAGAGGTTGATCTAAAGAGAGTTCTCCAACTGACAAACATGTATTGATATTCAAAGTCCATAGTGAGCTAATGGCTTCTAATTCCATTAGAGCTAGAAATTTATTAAATACAAAGATCTGTAAGTAAACCTCCTTTAGTGACTGCCAATAGTATTTCAATCTAAGGTAGTGAGGCTTTTAAGAAGGCAAGATGTTAGATTTTTACATGTCAAATATGCAGAGACCCTTTTGCTATAGTTTCAATTTCATAAATTTTAACTAATTCATAAAGATTCCATATGGGATGGACCAAATTGTTTTGGTCTTATATTTTTGTCCTCTATTTACCTATGCAATCCTTTGACTCTCCATCGCTCTGCAAATTTTGACCAAAGAATTTAATTAGGATGAATAGTAACATTTTCTATTTAAATTTGATTTTCTAGAAATCTGAGTTTCAAACCAATATAATTTTCACATACTGAGTCCAAATGGAATAATTCTTTCACCTTAATAAATCTAAAATCATAACCTACCTACTATATAATTTTCATACATTTTTGAGCATATTGAATTTTTGGCTTTATTTGGTATTTATTGCAATATCGTCTTTCGATTAGGTTTTCGACGATAACAATATATTCGTGAGATCAAATTGAGTATGACCTGAGAATGAACTAGTGATACAGCAAAGGTGCGAGCACCCTCCTCTTGATCATATTGCTCCCAGTGGTTTTTAAAAGTTTTGTGTGAGTTTTATTATCGCAATTGCATGCTATTTTGAAATGTATGTTTATGAGTAGAAGTAGTTAATTTCCTAATTGCTGCAATAGCCCTCCTTTGAATGTTGATTCCCCTTTTTACCTTGAATGACTAAGTCACTAAGGTTATATGTTATATGGGTTTGTTTATTAGTTTGTAGAACGATGCTTAGCCATGCTAGTAGTCTTAGCCGAGAGCGGTTGATGGAGCTAGTCCATCGACCAGTGGATTGAATTGAATCTTAATGAACTTTGAGGATTTTATGGATTGGATTATGTTGGAGTTGAGGAATATACCCAGATCTTCGCATCTGGGGTTTGTGGACATGTTGGGCATGGGTTTTATGTTCTTAACTTGGACGGGTGTAGGTTGATGACGAATTACTATTGTTGTTATGGAATTGTGTAGCCCCGTCTAAGTATTTAAGGACCGGTCTATGGTGTGATGAACCAAGTCTTACGTGCAACCACACGCCGGGATAATGGCGAAGGCTTGGCTAACTAATTTGTTGTGTGTTAGCTATCGTAACACAATCAAAGTTGACAATCGTTATTGTTATTTTTAATCGCCTTTGTCAATCATGGGGCATGTTAAGGGTCGCTTTACTTGCCCTTAAGGGTCTCTTGTTGATAGGGACTTACTTACGAACGGGTTTACTCGTGGTTCAGCGCATCGCATCGTCGCCATAGGACCGTCCCCTGTGGTTTGATAGTTAGGACATGACATTGTAACGGCCTCGTTATGCTACCTCACCACACTCCTATGGAAGAGTGCATTGGCCGACATTAAGAGGAATGCATATCGTGTGGTAAGTCGCATAACTCGCAGAGTAACTAAATCTATTCGAATAGCCTCGCCCTAGGTTATGGACAACACCTGTGGAAAGCAGCATGCTTAGCTTTTGGGAACTTAAGTTTGAGTTATGGTTGGGAATGTTATATCTTTATGCTAGTTTGTTTAGATCTTATGTTGCCACGAATGGGATGTTCGTGTGTTGATTATAATTGGAGATTATACCTTGATGATCATTACTTACTACTTTAAAATGTTTTCTAAATGTTTTACGAATGGCTAGTTAGAATCTTTATTGTTTATCTATATGCAAAACTTGCTTTATGTTAAAAATTGACTAGTGTAGTAGCCTTCCTTTGATACTTACATGCATCCTTATTTCTTTTGAAAGTCTCATGAGTACAACTTTGTACTCAATGTTGTCTATTTATTCAGTGAGAACGACGGTAACGGTTTTAACTCCAGTTGGTTGCTTGTGGGATTGTGGGCATACCAACTCGGTTATTCCTTTTTTTTATTTTAAGTTTATCTTCCGCTGCAATTTATTTGTGTTAATTAGATTTGGCCGATCGGTCCTCTTTCGCAACCTTGTACTATAAGGTGCTATCTAAATGAGGTTGTAATTGATTCTTTTACTCTTGTACATTGTGTATGGATGTGATTGCAATGTTGTGTACTAGGATATGTGCATGTTAGCCACTGATCCTTGGGAGCTAGCATGTGACACATATCCGGTCACTGAATCGTGTGCGTCTCACGTTAAGTATTGCGTTTACAGCGTAATTACTTAGCTTGATACGGATCCGATTTCGGGGGTCCTCACACGCAGCCCTGGGAAACAAGGAGCATCCGGGTCGCACGAGAGGCATTGGTCTTTATGTTGATTGGAACAAAGGATTCTCAAAGGACTCCGAGACGTAACGGAGTAGGAAGAGAGCCAAAGCCGAGCATGAAGTAGAGATACGAGAGGAGATTCGTGCATCCCTTAGAGAAGAGATGCGGGATGTCATACGAGAGGAGATTCGTGCATCCCTCACAAATTAGTTGGAAGCCCCGCCGCATCGTGCTAGCTAGCCCCCAAACGTCCGAGTAGTCAAGATCCAACCATAACTTAGAAATCGATAATGATTTCTGTTGATGACATCCAGGTAATAATTATTATCCCTGGAATGCTTGATCCATTGATTGGCCTGTTGGAGTAGCTAATTTTGTATCGTTATGTAGGGGGCTACGAAGTGCAAGCTCCAAGTGAGATGTGGCTCCATTGCCTTGATGTCGGGGCCAGCGTATCCATCCGTGTCGTGGCCTTGCCGCACGGTGTAAATATAGCACCAGGTTTCGCAAAAGTGAATGTGGACGGTGTTTATGCCAATTTCGAGGTTGTCCAGCTGGAGAAGCCCCCAAATGACGAGGTCGTGACTTTAGGGCAAGCCATTGGAGCATTCATCCAGTGACCCACGAGAGATATCTGCCTGGAGCTACCTGCACCAGTGCCAACTTCACAGAAGTATCCGCATCGAGCCGATCGCACCGGCGGCAAGGGTCCGTGCATCGTGCATCTACACCTCATGCTCGGTCGACTCTCGTGAAGTCAACCTATACAAAGCGAGGCAGCAAGGGCAAATCGAAGACATCGACTCCTGTTCTGCTATACCCTTCTTGCCATTGTCCCGAAAATTCATGCTAGGCGAGCCGTTGGTCGAGAGGTTAGACAGCCCTACCATAGGATTGGCTTGCACGAGATTGCACACATGGTACATGGAACAGGCCAACAAGACGGATGAACAACGACGCTCGAGTGTCACCGTCATGTTCAAGAAGGATCATTTTAACCACGAGGCTCTAGATTGTGTCTTCATGGTAATGTTCGATGACTTGTTCAATCTCTTCAACCTCGACTCCTTCGACGTCTCACTCATGCGATGCTGGACATTGTAAGTGTGTACAATCACGGTCAATGTTCGTGTAATACCGATAAATGTTATATATAACTCCTTTCTTTTGTGTATATATATATATATATATATATATATGCATGATTTTTGAAGCCGAAGTAAGGCATTCACCGGTAGGTTTCCTCGACCAACACATGGTCTGCGAGCAAACCATCAAGGAGAATGCACAATTCGTCCAGGATTACATGGTGGACTCATTGCTGACTCACCGCAACAAGCAATTCATACTTTTGCCCTACAACCAGGAGTAAGTGCTGCACTAGTAGCTATACTTGTTGATTTGTACTTTATAAGCAACACCAACTTAGGTTTAATGACCATGGCGACATACCTGTGTAGGTTCCACTGGATTCTAATTGTAATTATACCAAAATGGAACTTGGTAATATACCTAGATTCCCTAAAGAGGGTCACACACAACTTCACAGTTATCCGAGAATTAATCAACAGGTAAACACATTTCCTCCATAGATAATTCTATTGTACAGTCTTTCCTTCCTTTGCAATGGTTAAGGCTAAGTTTTTGGAATCACGTAAGTCGTTCAAGATGCACTATCCAAAAGGAGGGATATGCAAGGGAGGGACCCTGCGACACGATCTAAATTTCTTGGTATTTCTAGTACACATTAATCCTATGTAACACTTCATAGTAATGCCTCTCGAACCAACCAATTCTATTTTTGCAAAGGCCACCAAGAACGCCGCCCCGCAACCTCTGTGGATTCTATGTTTGCCACAACATGGAACTACTCATCGGTTCCGCGATAACCAATGATCCTCAGGTTTGTCAATCTTAATGCAATAATTATTCCATACTTATCAATATATATATGCAGGAATTTAATCTTTGTAGCGAAAGTTATACCATCGCGAAATCGTTGGAACAGAGCCACTCATAAAAATTCGAGGACACCTTGTCGCATTCTTGAACCGTGAGGTTATAAATCCAAATGGGAAGTTCCACAATGTAGATTGAACTTGATTGTGATAAGATATTGAACATAACCGCATGTGTGTAAATGTACATGAATGGTTAATTTTGGTTAATTGATTTGTGAATTGGATGTGCTTGTTTCTGAAATGAATGTGAATTGGATGTGCTAACTTGTTTCTGAAATGAATGCGAATTGGATGTGCTAGCTTGTTTTTGAAATGAATGCGAATTGGATGTGCTTGTTTGTGAAAAGAATATCACAGACGGTTCCTTAGGACATACCGTCTATGATGCATCATCTCTCACTGACGGTTTAATCTACAAACCGTCTGTGATGCATCAGATATCACAGATGGTTTAATATAAAAACCGTCTGTGATGCATCAGATATCACATACGGTTTCATCTACAAACCAGTTTTATATACAAACCGTCTGTGACAGTAGACTTTCACAGACGGTTTCATACACAAACCGTCTGTGATAGTCGACTATCACAGACGGTTTTGAGTTAATAACCGTATGTGATAGTCGACTGTCACATACGGTTTTAAAACCGCCTGTGATGACTCATGTCATCACTGACCCATAGACTCGCATTTACTCACGAAACCGCTCGTGATGGCGCTTTTGAACCGCTCAGAAGATCATTTTAGTAGTAGAACCATCAACCATCATCTATAAATAATAGGGGAGATATTATTTTGCAGCAGAACGGGGGTTAACAACCAAATATGACGATAGGATTTGATCTTATTACCTAATATATACCCAAGAACTTTTCAAAGAAACATATGGTATTTGTATTTGATAGTAGAGCACTTTGCATGCACTATGCACCAAACCATCAATAGTCTAATACTATCGCTGGATGCATGTAACCCTATGTGCATTCTTTAACATCTGGGCAGTTTAATGAAGGTTCATATGGATTGCTATAGTACGTGCCAACTTTAATTGCCTATTGCATGGGGATTAGGGTTCTAATTTAAATATAGTATTATATGTTATCAGGGCCATTCATTAATAGGTTTTCAATGTTTGATTAGTAAGCCATATTTTAGGACCTGTTCTGCTATGTTTAATTAGGAGAAGGACATGCTAGATTCTGAATTTCAAAGTGGCCTAACAAAGTTGATTGCAGACTGATGATAATGCTTGAAAATATAAAATGAATAAGCAAAAATGTTCAGTTATTCATTACCTTCACAGCTGATAACCGCTTTGCTTTGCTCTATGATGATTGTCGAAACAAGCTCTGTAAAGTGGGATTCAGTGACCAGTGATAGCTGAAAATCATACATGGATCAATCTACGACAAAATCAGGTAAGGATACTCAACTAAGGATAAGATAATATACATACTTTCTAAATACGAAGATACGCATCTAGTCATTCTTAATATGAAAATATGCATCTAACTATTCCTAATATAAAGATATGCATCTAACTATTCCTAAAGCCTATTTGGTACAGCTCCGGATCCCAATTTCTCAGTGGGAGCTAGCGGAGCTGAGCCAAACACCTCCAGCTCCCAAAAAACAAATTCTCGAAGCAGCGAGGAGCGGAGCAGAAAATGAACTAGTGGCGCGGAGCGACCTTGGGGTAGATTCTCATGGGGAGTCAGCCCACCCGAAACAAAAGTGCCCCTTGAAGTTGCCATATCACCTGCAATTGCCATTCACTTACCCCCTCAACCTCTCCCACCCCGAGCACAAAAATGACAGCGCATATCCCTTCGCACCTACACCTCTCCATGCGACTCCTCACATGCGGCGCGTCTGGAGGTGACGACCATGCACGCAGCGGCGACGGAGGTGACCGGTGACGAGTAGAGACGGAGGCCTACATCTCACGTGCACCTCCTCCGGTCCTTCCAACATGGTATGGCGCCACCGCCCCCAAACACTAAGTGCATCATCGGCCTCTGCCTCTTCCTCGGCGACGATGGCGAGCATCAGTTGCTGCATCTTCCTCGGTGATATCCCCGTCCGTTCCTCCTCCCAACAGCCACGGCCGCCTCCAAACGGAAGAGTGCACTTCCACCGCCGCCTGATCCCCTTCCTCGCTGGCCACGACATCCTCCTCAGCCATACAGATACGTTTCTTGCCGCCTCCCAAATCCTAATCTCTCCTCTCGGCCGGCCGCCGAGTCCGCATTGCGTGAGTCGAACATAGCCGATCCCCTTCGCCTCTTCGTCGCCGCCCGGTTGACATCCTCTCAAGGTAAAACCGACTTGCCACCCTCCTCTTGTCCCGCTTCCTCCTCTCTTTGTTTGGAATTAATGTACATGTAGATCGAGCAAAATGTGTAGGATGTGATGAAGTATTTTGGTTGTGATGTGCGGATGTAGTCCTATTTTGGATTTGCCTAGATCTGAAAATAGTTTAATTTATGGCAGTGTGTAGGACTGGGTCCTAGTTGTGTGGTTCATGTCATATGGTTCATGAACTAATTTTTGCGTATCCCTTGTACATGAATTTGGTTGATGAGTATATGTTTGAGATTGTTACTTGTGCTTGTAATTCGGTAATTCATGGATGCCGAAAGATTCAATCCTTGCAAGGCTTCATGTGATTGTTTTTGTGGATGCTTAGATATCAGTTGATCATGCTAAAAATCCTCTGCATTTCCAAAGTGTTCATAGGAACTTTTAGGCTTTTGATTTACAGCTTCTTTCTCTATTTCCTCCTCGATCCGCATAGTTTCTACTTGTTAGGTACATTTAGGGTTTATGAGGCAACTTAACCATGTCCTATTGGGTAATCGAGATCTTATTGTGTTCAACAATCTAGAAAGCTTGAAACTTCTGTACAAATCAGTTAATTTTTTTTTACCATCAGTTATATGCATAGCTCATAACATGATAGTAGTGTACAACAAGGTCTGTGTGTTATGCATGTTTCATTACCTTGTACTTTGTTTTGTTACTGCTTGTACATGAGTTTGCCGATGCTTCCCAAATGATTGTGTTTGCTTGAAGTTCAATTAGACAAGAACATTAATGTGTTTTGATGATACCTAGCAAATGCATGCTCGTTTTTGTCCATGAACCAAATGAATGATTTCAAAAGAGTTCTGATTTATGTGTAAATTGGTGTACAAGAGACAACAGAGGAAACCGGTAAAGAAGGCCACGAACACGAAGAAGAAAGAAGAGAGGATGCCCACATTGAATTGTTGTAGAGTAGAGAGAGTATATGAACACATGTAGTTCAGTTCAGAGTCTTGTTTTAACTTCAATAAGTGAGTAGTGATGTATAGAAAAATTATGTGTAATGATCTTCATAGAATGCAATAAAGGCAATAAATTTGTTGTCATTGTGGTTGTAACTACGGCTTCTAGTTTGATACTATTCTGTTATTGAATCTGAGCTCGCTACCTTGTAAAGATATTTCAGAATACTGTGTACAAAATTTAGAATACAAGTAGTACCGTTGATACAAAAAGACTTGAGTTTTTCAAACCAATGATAGTATGACCTTTTTGCCACCGATCCTCTCTTTCAGGGTTTTGGAAGCCAGCCTCCTACCAAACTCTTATCTTAACTAGCTTCAGATTCTCAAATAAGTGGATTTTTAGAGAATCAGGAGCAGGAGTTGAAAAAATAGAATCTAGAGCTCTACTAAACAGGCCATAATATAGAAGAAACAACTAGTCTGATCTAATCGAATGTGGTCGACACACGTTCACGCACATAAATAGTGTATATGCGAACAGTAGCTCGTGCCCATAGCAGTTTCCTCCCCTGGGTCCATGCCCATAACAGATACATCTAAAATCTATATTCCATTGTAGATATTAATTACTTAAAATAGATTTAGCCTTTTCGGCCACAAGTTTTACTACAAATTACAACGGTGGACTGAAAGACAAAGCAAGTATGGCAAACAGTGGAACGAGAGGGGCTCATAACCATCGATCGTCATTCTAACTTCATGGCTGTTGTGGAAGGAAACAAAAGGAAAATTAGCTCGTGTCCATGGCAACTGGGTTTCCTATTAGCGATTTCAGTATGATGAAATGTTTAAAAAATCCAAACAAAAATCACGTATGTTGTACACATAAAGTTATGGAAATCTGTAAATTTTAATTTCAAATTCATCCCTAATATAGAGAAGCAAAAAAGACAAGCAGTACTTCTAACGCATATGAACAGTGCATGATTGACTGCTTGTCTTTTTTATTTTTGATACCAAAGGTGAAATTGAAATTGAAATGTTGCATGTTTACATAGCCTTATGTGTACTACATTCATGATTTTTGTTTGGATTTTTGAAACATTGCATCATGTTGAAATCACTAATGGGGACGCCTGGTCCACCAAAACTGCACTCGAAAAGAAACAAGAGAATTTTCCAGGGTGCCTGCAACTGAAGAACAACTAGCATCGCTGGTGAAAGATGATGCTAAATCCTGGGCAGCAGGAGGAGCAGACGACCTCAACTACAAGCCTTGCTAACTCTTAGAGTAGGTTGCCCATTGAAGAAAGCCTTAGCCGAGGTGCTACCACTCGGAAGTAAAAGAAAATGTTTCTGTGATCACGTACAGTAGGGTTTGTTTAAGGCAATTATGTACCTTCTAGTATCTTTGTACCCTGGGATGCTCTTGTTACTCCAGTAGTTTTATCTCTGTCCGCAATGAATCCAGGCATATGTCCTGTCCAGTTTCCCAAAAAAATTGCTGTGCAGGTAAGCAACTAATTGTGAGAAAGTCATGTTAAGAAATCGGGCCCAGGACCGGAAGTCCTGATCAAGGTGGGCTATTCATCTCAAACTCTAGTAGGGTCGTAGCCTATAAATAAGGGGTACTAGTCATTATAAAGGCTGATCGCTTGATGAAGGAATAAAGAAAAACAAGAAGTTCCCCTACATCTCTGTGTTCAATCTTTTATTCTGTTCTTCTGTTCTTGTATTGTTCTTACGATTCTACGCTTGTCTCACGAGGTAATCGCCGATCGACTCGCCAGCGATGGTTCCTCAACACGTTATCAAGACGATCGATCGCCCTTGTATCGAAAGGTAACCGTCGATAAACGACACTCGTAGATTGAATCGTACTTTCTAGATAGCTTTAAATTCTGCAAATTTGCTTTCTAGATTGGTTTTCTACGGTGCAAATTCACTCTAATCTACCACGAGCAGACTTGAAGTCACTGACACAATATCGATCGGTAGATTGCATGAAAGAACGAATGTCGATTGCACTGTATTATACTGCATTGCATCACATGAATAGTGTTATTGGGATGAACAATAACTCAAAAAAAATTGCCCCCGCACGGGCTCCCCGCGGTGCGCCAGATGCCCGCATGCATCGCCGACACCAACCCCTCCCGAGCCCACTCACCGATGGCCGCCAGCTCTCATGCGCCATGCAGCGCACCACGAGCCTGTAGCAGCGCTGACGCCGCCGCATGGCTATCGCACTCGAAGAAACCGCTGCCGACCTAGAGCCGCCCGGTGTGTACCTCCCCACCATCGGCTTGAAGCCGCACGGTGCCCGCACGGGAGATGCTCCATGCCGCCGTAGTGGCCCTTGAAGAGCCACCGCCGCGTGAGCTTGAAGTGCTCACCATAGCAAACCCGTGTTGGCCATGAAGCCATGGAGCGCCGCTCGGAGCCGCTCGCACGCTCGAGACAGCCGTTGCACCGCCGGAAGCACCACCCGCGCCCGTAGCGCGCCGTCGGCCGCCGCGTTTTGAGCCGCCGGAGCCCGAGCTGAAGCCACGCCCCCATGGCCGCCCCCTCGCATGATGCCGCCGGAGCTGCCCGCGCCATACTTGGAGCACCGCGCGCCACCCACGCTGGAGCTCACACGTGCACGACACCGTGAAGCCACCCCGCATGGCGCCAATGAGAAAATACACCGGCTCCGTCCCCGGCCGAGCACGGCCCCGTACCGGCCGCCCGCCAAGCTCGAAGCCGGCAGCCCCCGCGCGCCCCACACGCTGTCGGACTCCATCGCGCTGCCGCACCGCTAGCTCCCACGGCACATGCGCTTGAAGCGCCGCCGCTATATAGCTCCCGCCGGCGCCCGCGCTTGAAGCGCCGCTGCGCCGCTAGCTCTTGCCGGCGCCGCCGCTACCGCCTCCGCGCCGGCCACACCTCCCGCCTGCTCGCTCTACATGCTTGGAGCACGCCGCCGCCGCTGCCATGGGGGTTAGGGGGGAACCCTAAATCCCCTGCCCCGTTTCTTTGACCGGTCATGAGGTGGGCTTCAATGGGCCAGGAAATCGGTTGGCTCATTTAATAGTAGGCCAAAAAGGGCTAGGCTGGATGGAAAACAGAAAAGGCAATTTTGCAAAAAAGACCCTCATAATTCTGCAAATACCGAGATTTTTCGTGAATGAGGAAATTTTGCAAGAAGACCCTTGTCGTTCAGAAAATTACGAGAATTCTTTGTGGATCTGGAAATTTTATGGAAAACCCCCTGGAATTGGGAAATTTATGGGATTATGTATATTCTTGCAGAATAACCCCTCAGAAATTTGAAAATTATGCAAAAAATTTTCTCTGTATTGAAATTTTGTGCATTAACCCCTGGAAATTGCAGAATTCGTCGAAAAGTCACTTTTCCAGCAGAAAAGGGCCTCGGGAATTTATTTTTTTGCATATTTTTTTTTAACTTTGAAGCATGTTTAACTTTGTTATTGTTATTTCTATGCAATTTATGTATCGTATTTACTGTTTTTGATTATATGTGATTGTTTATATTGCTTTTAATCATTAAAATAGCAGTAGATCATGAATAATGCATAGAAAAATACGGGATCATGAACCGGGAGTTCGAAGAGCATTATGAGAATTTTGCAACCATTTTATGCAGATTAATAGCAGTAATCTTATGAATTTTTGCATGAATATGAAGATGACTGGCATCACGAATCAGGAATTTGAAGAACTGACCCAGCATGGCCAGATTTTGTATAAAATTTGTATCACTCTTCAATTCTGTGGTAATATAATTATGGATAAGCAGAAGATTGAGAAGACTTTCTACCTTTCATCCAGACACGGTGTAATATGCACACAACTATCGTCAAGACGGCTACATGAAGTATGCCGAATTAATTGACATCCTGCAAGTTGTGGAAGCTCAAGATAATGTTCTAAGGAAGAACTACATCTCACAGCCACCTGATAACAATGTTGGCCATGAAGCCAATGCTGGCAGCTACAAGGTGATGAAGCCTCTCACAAAGGAGAGTAGCAAGAAGGGTAATGTCGTGGGTCGCATATTATTGATGTTTTCTAGTCTAAGAAGAAGGGCAAATGATAGCATGAGGCACACCTCGCCATTGTAGGCACAGAGGGTCCACAGCCATTAGTCACACTCATGGATATGGACAGCCCATAGCAGCCCCCATTATCCCTCATTTGGACATCGCAGCGGCTGCATCTGTAGTTGCCCAAAGAGGAGAAGATCGCCATGGAGCAGATTAAGGCAAAAGTTCCTAAATACTTCATCGATTCGATCTAGCGCACGCATTGCACTCGGATCTTTTATAGAAACTTGCAGTTTGTAATTGAAGCAGAGTCTTGAATTATTGAATAATGGTTGCAAGCTCTAGGAGAGCAAATCATTTAATTCTTATTATGAGTCCTGCAAGACTTATTTTCCCATCTTTATAATAGCAAGTTACGTTCTGATATCTGAAGTATTTTATTTATGTGTTGCTTGCTTTCTGCTACATATTAATAAAGTACATTATATTAAAACGCGTGTGGCGCCCTATGGAGGAAGTGCGCTTAGCAGGTAGCAGCACAACTAATACTATCCTGAGAGAAACGAAGATTTTTCCAGTCGATCAACAAGAATGCTGGTAGTCTTACGACAATCACAAGCAGCGATACTTGTATAATAGGCTTAGGAAAGACCATAATTATACTCCCATTGGGCACAACTTTGGTCATTGAAGAAGACTTGTTGTACCCAGAATCGACTAGAACTCTTAAGGATATTCGCGCTAATGGTTTCCACGTAGAGACTGAAGAAGAGTATGGTAAGCAATACCTGCTCATTGAAAAGCGTGAAGAAAGTGGAACAATGGCATTTGAATGTCCTCCCCCATATGAAACTGGGCTATACTACACTAATATTAAGGCATCTGCAGCCTATACTACCCTCGAAGTCGAAATTAGAAGCTCTGAACTTTTCTATCTCTAGCATGATAGATTATGCTGCATAGGTCTTAGGATGATGATATATAATTAACAATTCATAGGGACATAATACAAAGGTAAAGAATTTTCCGAATCAGGAAGATTTTGTGTGCCCCGCATGTGCCACCGAGAAATTAATTACTAGACATTATGCTCTAAAAGCGAAGGATGAAGCCCCTGCATTCCTGGACCGTATCCAGGAGACTTTTGCGGTCCTATACAACCCTTGTAAGAGCCATTTAGGTATTTTATGGTGCTCATCGATGCTTCCTTGGAATGGTCGCACGTATATTTATTGTCTACAAGAAACTATGCTTTTGTAGAGCTAATCTCGTAGATCATTAAATTAGAAATATTTTTCCTGATCATCATGTGAAGTCCACTTGAATGGACAACGCCGGAGAATTTACTTCGAAGGCATTTGATAATTATTGCATGAAAATGAGAATTAAAGTTGAGCATTCTGTACCACATGTCCACACCTAGAATGGACTAGCAGAACATTGAAGAATTGTAATTTACCAACTACATGTTGGGGACTCGCAATCCTACTCGCAGCAGCTCTCATCAATTTTAGACCGTCGGCCTATAACATCCATCCACCTATGCAACTAGCGCAAGGGTCAGCACCGAAAACTTCTCATCTTCACAGGTTTGGTTGCAAGGTTTATATACCTATACTACCACCGTAGCGAACTGCAATGGGTCTTCTCCGAAAGTCTGAGATATACGTTGGTTATGAGACATCATCCATAATCGAGTATTTGGACCCTATGACTGGAGATTTGCATAATGCCCGATTCGCTGATAGTATATTAGATGAGATAAATTTCCCGTCATTAGGGGGAGAAAATCAACCCTTGATGAAAATATGGAGAAATAACGTGGCAAGCTACAGGAAGTCCAAAAGACAATTGAAGTCTAGAAGACAAGAGAAGTCTCAAGATAATTGAAGTCTAGAAGATAATTAAAATCTATGCATATGACCCGCGCACTAGTAAAGCAAATAAAAAAAAGTCTAGAAGATAATTGAAGTCCAGAAGAAAATTGAAGTCCAGAAGATAATTGATTTGCAAATATTAGCGAATCAACTGCCAGACCACTTTAGTGATTTGAAGAATGTGACCAAGTAGCATTTTTTGCAAACAATGCACCAGAGAGGGTTGAAATACCAATGAAGGTATCCCTAATCCCGTCCAGAGGCCTCAGAATAAAAGGGCAAGAACTCCGGTCCCTCGAATCCAAAGTAACCGGGGACGCCGTGAAAAAAGGATAAGAAGGACTTGACACAGCCGATCACCAAAGTTCCCCAGAACCAGAAGTGGAGCCAGTTGAGACCTGGCATCGGTATGGAACCTTCAGAAAAGGTATACCAGAATTGAACATCCCCATGAAGGGAGACATCAGCATGGATGTGTGCGCACACATCGGAACTGAAAAACTAAAGGGACTTGCCCTGCAATTGGAAGCAGCGGTGAGCAAGTAGAAGCATTAGAAGGATCGCCCCTTGAAGAAATAGCTATAAACTTTGTGACCTCGGGAGAATCTTTAAATATGACAACAGCCAATGTCGACATTTATTTTGTAAAGAAAATTACCATAATCATCGATCTTGATCCAGAGCCTGCATCGCTCGCTGAATGTAAGAAGAGATCAGATTGAGAAGATTGGAAGAATGCAATAGAAACTAAATTATTCTCTTTGAATAAAAGAAAGGTGTTTAGGCCTGTAAGCCACACGCCTCCCCTATGTGCATCCCGTAGGACATAAGTGAGTATTTGTTCGAAAGATAAATGAAAAGAAGTAAGGCTTATTGCACAAGGTTTTACTTAACGTCCATGAGATGATTATGAAGAAACCAATTCCCCGGTCATGGGTGGAACTCCCTTTAGATATTTATCTCAATGGCAGTGAACTTGAAGTTAGAAGTGAAATTGATGGATGGGGTACCAACATACCTTTATGAAATATTGGATTGGACATTTATATGAAGATACCTCACTACTACAGAAAAAGTCTTCACAGACGGTTCAAAAACGTCATCACAGACGGTTTCGTAAGTCGTCTGAATCTATGGGTCAGTGATGATGAGATTGAAAACCGTCTGTGATGTATACTGTCACAGACGGTTATTAACTCGAAACCGTCTGTGACAGTTAACTATCACAGATGGTTTGTAGATGAAACCGTCTGTGATTATGGATATATCATAGACGGTTTGTAGATGATAACACGTTTGTAGATGAAACCGTCATGATGACTTTTTCTATAAAGTCTTCAGCGTTGGCTACTTGTGCCTTTAAATCGGCATCATATATATATATATATATATATATATATATATATATATATATATATGTCCGTAGTCTCTCGGTCACTTTGAAGCGATCGTTCACGCAACATGACGAGGATGAGACAACGACACATGCAACTTCATCTAGCGCATGCAAGTTTAAGAAGCATGGTTGCCAAGAGAGCGCCAGACATCCAATTACCGGATATCGATGACATCAAGCTAATTGGATGTCCCGACGCTCTCCGCACCATATTTCTTAAACTTGCATGTGCTCGATGAAGTTGCCCATGGTCGCTATCTCATCCTCCTCATGTCATGAGACGACTCTCTAAAGTGGATGAGGACTACTTAACAATATATATATATATATATATATATATATATATATATATATATATATATATATATATATATATATATATATATATATATGATGCTGGTTTTAAAAGCACAAGCAGCCACTGCTTAGAGACTTTATAGAGAAGAGATCAGGAATGAAATGGTAGGACGTACCTGGCAAAGGTGGACCGCACAAGATTAACCCTACTAATGCCCTTTCCTCCATTTCTTTCTTGTTCAAAACTAGTAACCCTCGCGCGCCTTGGCGCACCGAATTGAAGGTTGAGACTATTAATTAGGGCTCTAAGGAATCGCTGGTAATAGAAAACATGAAAATTAGTTAAAATATCAAGTTGCCATCTGTAATCAAATAGACTCGGAAATTTCAAAGAGATGCTACCAATTAAACAATAAATGCATAGTAGTCATAAGTTACAAAAGAGATGTTTCATGGTTGACCAGAACTGGCGTAGGATCAAAAGAGAAGATATACACCAGCTGTAGATGTTCATAAAGTTGTGCAACTTTCCGCGAGCGGATTCTCTGCAAAATAGTCTCTGCACGATTCTGCTGATGGTATAGAGCAAGTGGAGATGACAAATCAGCACTTTCCAATGCTCTGTTAGAATAATTTGCAATGGATAGAGGCATTTTCGGCAAGAAATCAGTACCAGCTAGATGCTATGCCCACTAGTATGGCTGTGAATCCTTTTCATTGAAGTTTGGAGCCTCCCCAGCATAAAGCTTAGCCATCTGCATAAATTTAGGGAAAAAGGCATCTTTCAGAGAATATTGTCCACACAGAAAATCTTCGTAATATTACTTAACCAAATTCAGTTCGACTGTAAGAAAATTCAGGTTGTCTGTAGGTTTGCATCCTAATGGATACCTTTTCGGCCTGTCCTAATCAATTTATAGCTTGACCTAAAAATCATGTCTACCATATATGGTCAGGAACTTATTCATCTTGTCTAGTTGAAATTCGCTTTACTGCTAACCTCCAAAGTTTCAATTAAACATGGATATTTGTTCAAATTCGCTTTACTGCTAACCTGGGACCCTTCTATTCTTAGGAAATCAGAGCCCCTTGAACGAACAAAAATGTTGGGACTTGTCCCAGGTCTCCCAGGTCCCAATTAGTAAGAACTAAGTGACATGTCCAAAAGTTGAAAAGAGATGAGGATCCTCCCATGGTTTGGACCCGGAGGTCGGTGGTGACGGGGTACTCGTCCATGTCAACATAGCTCTTGTTGATGGATCCCATGATGAGCTTGCCGCACTCGGGCTTCATCCACGTGGTGACGAACGAGGCCGTTCGCCGCGGTGCCGCCCAACATCGCTCGTCGTTGATCCGTACGCCGCCTCCTCGGATCGACCGCCCAACATCCGAAACTCAGAGCGAAAACACCCACCAAATCAGCAATACTCGCCCGATCGAGCGAACTGGATGAATCACGGGCTGGACGTTGGAGCCGCGGCCGGTCGACGCGAAGGTGCAGTGCACGGGGTTGTCCCAGCCAGAGCTCGTGTGCGAGAGCAGCATGGCTGCTGCTGCTCCTCTCTAAAATAATCTTTCCCGTATGGATCTGCAACCTGGATCCAGATCCAGAAACAAGAACTCTACAGTAATAGGGGGAAGAAACACCGAAACAAGAAGAAGATGGCACAGACGGTAGGTTGTAGGGAGGCAACGAAGAAGAAGAAAGGCACGAGAAGATGGTGGGGCGAGCTCGATTCGGCAGGGGAGATGGCGCGGCATGCTCGATTCGACCACGACAAGGTCGAATCGGCGGCCGGGGGAGGTGCGATGCGGGAGCCCAAAGTCCCAAACCCTAGCGCGCGATGGAGAGTAAGGGCACAAACCTTAGCGCGCGGGCTGTTATTAATAAAGGAATATCACATACGGTTCCATAAAAGAACCGTCTGTGATATGTACAATATCATAGACTGTTCTTTAAAAGAACCGTCTGTGGTAGCAACGTTCGGACCTGGTGTTTTGGTGCCCGATCAAGATCTAACGGTCCATAATCGTTGTGCATTCCGATGGTTCGAACGTTTACGCTTGATCTGGACGGTTGATTTAAAATCGACGACTAGGCGCGTGAGTACATTCGGAGTGTCGAACGCGCGGCCCATGTGGATCGTGCGATCTATATCAGACGGTCTTGAATGCCTCTAGTTGATCTAAGTCTAATTAGGGTTGACTGAGATTTAAAACTTAACTGCCACTTTGACCTAGGTCTTATAAATAGAAATAAACTTCCTAAAATCTTGAAATAATTCATAGGGCTTCCTGGGAAGGTCTAGTGTTCATAAAACTTCTTAAACCTTACTTTTCATGATTTAATTGGTATAGTTTATATTCAAACCTAGAATAGGTCATTATATTAAGTTTAAATTTTCTGCAGGTGAAATATAGTTCCAAAAATTTGGTAAAAATTATATTAATTCATTATAACTATTCTAGTATTTGAATAAATTAGTTCCAGATGATGATCATAAGTTTTTATTTCTGTTTTCATTTGGGGAGTTGCTTTAGGTTAAATTTTAATCTTGTGATAAATCATTGATGGTGCAGAATAACATGGCGCGTAAGGAGAAGTTCTCTCGTTTGGAAGTCTGTGATAAATACATAAATGCAAATTTAAAATTCAGAACATTTGACACATTCTGATATAGATAAATGCAAATTCACATATACATAAAATCGCTAATTTTACAGCAAGTAGTCTAACACCTCTGCAAAGAATTTGGCATACTCATGCCTAATCTTGTAGTCATCGTTGCAGAAGACGGCGTAGTTGTCTCACCCTTCTTTGCCACAGCCGGTGCTCATGCACTGGTGGCCGTCCTCCGATAGTGCCCACACCCGCCCAAGGCCCGATCTTGTTCCACGCCACCGCCTAGACCATGTGCACGATGAGCCTCTGGCACTACTTGCACTCCCGGTTGGTCCTCTTGGCCATCTCGCACCCGCCGCTGGCCAGCTCACCCTGAACCTGCCTGATGTAGTGCTTTGCAATGTCGCGCGTCTCGCCGGCCGTGTAGAGGAGGAGGCCAAGCATGTAGGCCGCGGCCTTGTGGCCGCCGACAGCCGCCCGTTCCAGGAACACGAGGCGCGTTGCATGTCTTGGGGCGCGAAGACAAGCGCAAGGCCGACGATGAAGCAGACCTCCGGGTTGCCGGCGCCGACTAGGTGGTTGACGACGGTGAGGTAGCGCTGTTGTCCTGCCACTTCATCGCCTCCTCCCGCTCCAGCGCCACATGCCTCCCCACGACGCGCTTCTTGGACGCCTTGTGTATGGCCTTGCAACTAAAATTCAAGACGACTGAATCTTAATACAAGAATTAATTACTCCATAAGAGAAAATTAAAAGGCCAAATTAAGGTCATTGTCGCTAGTCAAATTGGATCACAGTTCAGAACTGGATATTGGCACAAAACGAAACCACGACGTGGCTCGTAGGCTGCAGAGGTCAAATATGGGCTGAGGAGAGCTCGCGGCCACGAGGCAGACGATGTGGACAATGACATCGTCAGGAAGAAGGACGTTGATCGCCGACCTCCTCGCCTGCTTGGCAGTCATGCTCTGCGTGCTCACCATGGCGTATTGATCAATACCATGTGTGCTTACCATGGCAAACGATGATCATTCTTATAAAACGTCAAAGAGACGCATCGTACGTAACGTCGGTGCGCGAGATGAAGAGATGCATCGCCATCGCCCGTTGCGCAGGAGACGAAGAGACGCATCGCGCGGGAGCCGAAACGTTTAATTATCATAGACGGTTGTTTGTTGAAAATCGTCTGTGTTAGTTATAAATATCACAGACAGTTATTTTTACGAATCGTCTGTGATACTTCATAGGTGGTTTTCATAATGAACCATCCGTGATATTACCTCTTCAAAAACGGTTTTTAGTGCGGAAAGTAACACAGACGGTCGCGACACAAAAACTGTATGTGATTACTTTTAATACAGAGGGTTTGGATGAACCGTTTGTGATATATATATATATATATATATATATATATATATATAGTTCAATATATAATATAGTAATTCGATCACCTCCAAACTAGTTTTTTTTTTATTTTTGTAATTTACATATATATATGGACAAATAACGTAGCCAGTCGCTTCTTACAAAGATTAAAAAAAGTAGAAACCTAAATAAACAAAAATTTTCTAGTGGCGGAGGTAGGATGCTATCTCCGTCTTGAAAACTTCGTAGGCGGTGGCGTCGGCATTGGACGGTTCATGACCATCAGCCCGAAATGCGTCCACCCGCTGACGCGCTCATTCGAGTGTCTCGAAGACCCTCAGACTGTTGAATCAAGAAGAATTCAGCCCATAGCCTCTCTTCCCTTGCTTGAGGGGTCTCGGCATGGTTGACTCGGTTGCCTGCCGCCTCGATTAAGTAGTCCAAGTGACAGTGAGCCTCCTAGAGACGTGCAACGTCGTTGTGGAAGACCACGTCAATGACTTGGTAAACTCGCCGGAAGTGGGAGATCACTCGGAAGACACGGCAGAGGAGGATGTCAAGACGGCGGAAGGTGGCCGCCACCTGCTCTGGCAAATCCTCGGACAGAGGAGGGAGGACACTGTTGGAACAGTGTCCTTTCACCGCATCCACCAACGTACAGTATGGCCAGGTACACCATCAATGCCGGCGACAAGGAAACAAAGGAGGAAGCCATATATATTTCTGCTTTAGAAGTACATACAGTAGAGTTATATGTGGGGATGATGATTATCTTCGATGGTGGATGATCCTTTTTATAAAACAAGGAATAAATTCAGCGCATGAGACGAAAAAACGCATCGGGGAGACGAAGCGGCATTGAAGCAACAAAGAAACTCATCGGGCGACGAACAAATATCACAGACAGTTTTTAATATGAACCATCTGTGAAATCTACAATTATCACAGGCGGTTCGTGTTTAGAACCGTCTGTGATACTTCATAGACGGTTTTCAATATGAATCGTCTGTGATATTACCTCTTCACAGATGGTTTTTAGCGCAGCCAGTAACACAGACGGTCTCTAAACCAAAACCGTCTATGATTGCATGTAATACAGACGGTTTTGGTCAACCGTCTGTGATGAGGCATCCAGTATTAGCCTTTTTGTAGTAATGCCTGAATGCATCCCTGTCCTGAACCAAGACAGAGCAAATAGAAATCTGTATAGTGTGAAGCTCAAAAAGTCACTGTACGGAATTAAGTAATCAGGCAGGATGTGGTATAATTGCTTGAAGCGACATTCTATGCAAGAAAGGCTACACGAACAATGAGAATAATCTCTGCGTATTTATACGACAATCCCAGGATGGATTCTGTATAATCTGAGAAGATGAAGATGATCTGAATATGATCGGAACCCTGAAGGATATTCAGAAAGCAAGCTCTTACCTGGAGTTAGAGTTCGAAATAAAAGATTTGGGTAAAACCAAATATTGCCTAGGCTTGCAGCTTGAGCATGCCCTTGAAGGGAGTTTAGTACATCAGTCAACCTACACTCAGAAAGTGTTAGAAATATTTGACTTTGAAAAGCCATACCCTTCGAAAGTGCCAATGGTCGGGAGATCTTTGCAGCAAGATAAAGATCCATCTAGACCTAGAGAAGAGAGGGAGGAAGTCCTGGGACCGGAATTCCCACACTTAAGTGTAATAGAAGCACTAGTGTATTTAGCAAACTGTACTAGAACGGACATTGCATTTGTCGTCAACCTATTAGAAAGGTATAGTACATAACCTACCAAAGGCATTGGCAGGAAATGAAGGATATCTTCTGATACCTCCAAGGAAGCAAAGAACTTGGTCTGTTCTACAGAAAGAACCAAGACCTTTATATGACTGGCTATGCAGATAATGGGTACCTGTAGGACCCGTCATACAGCCAAATCGTAAACATGCTATGAACTCCTATGTGGTGGAACTGCAATTCCATGGAAATTGTCTAAGCAGAGTCTTGTATCGATTTCGACGAACCACTCAGAAATAATAGCATTGTACGAGGTCTCACGAGAATGTGCTTGACTTCGGCGGATGATTCACCACATCCAGCAGTCGTGTGGATTGAATACCGCGTAAACCCCTAATATTATCTATGAAGATAATGCAGCTTGTGTTGCACAAGTGCAGATGGGTTTTGTGAAGAATTCTCTCACAAAGCATATCAACTCCAAGTTCTTCTATGCTCATGAATTGCAAAAGATGGACAAAATTAAAGTACTGCATACTAAGTCGTGTGAAAATCTTATAGATTTATTCACTAAGTCACTTCCAGCGTCTAGCTTTGAAAGATGCATATGTGGAATTGGAATGATGAGACTGAGAGAAGTGCAGAATTCAGGGGGGAATCTTCACGAACTCATTACTAAAGCTTGATCACGAAGATCGAGTACCCAAAGAATAAATCCTAAAGATTAAATGAAATTGGGTGGATTGTACTCTTTTTCCCTTGACGAGTTTTTCCTAATGTTTCTCGGCTAAGGTTTTTAATGAGATAATTCGTGCAGCACAGCAGAACGTGTTTCATGTACTCTTTCTCTAAATTTTTTCCACTGGGTTTTTATGGAGTTTTGACGAGACATGGACATGAAGGATGAGTGCTCAAGAGGGAGTGTTAAGAAACCGGTCCAGGACCGGAAGTCCTGGCCCAAGGTGGGCTCTCATCCCAAACCCTAGCAGGGTCGTAGCCTATAAATAGGGGGTACTAGTCATTGTAAAGGCTGATCGCTTGATGAAGGAATAAAGAGAAATAAGAAGTCCCCTACATCTCTGTGTTCAATCTTTTATTCTGTTCTTCTATTCTTGCATTGTTCTTACGATTCTACGCTCGGACTAGACTCGCGAGCGATGGTTTCTTAACAAGTCAATCAACATAGTTAGTTCGTTCATGGGAACATGAGAAAAGGAAAAAAGAAAGGAGAAGCTAAGGTATATTCTCCCAGCAAATTGGGACAACTACATTCCTGACTATAACAAACACCTTAGTTTAGCCCCCAAATTTAGCGAAACTATTCCCGTTTAAAAAAAATTAGTGGAACTATTATATGCAATGCTCCCCTGCTAACTTAAAATTAAACACTCGATCCCGCAACTAACTATTATATATGATTTAGTCTCCTTTTCTTTTTTTAAACAATATTATGATCTAATCTTCTTGTTAGCCATTTTTATGTAACACTTCGGCCCAACACTGAGCCCAGAATATCACTGAATCATTATCACTAACAATTTAAGCTATAATTACCAATAATTTCAACAAGCAATGCATAGAATAAAACCCCACATCGGATCACCTATCAACAATCATACAAATATAAATGCATAAAAGATTAACTTTCACAACTTGGAATCACACGCCCAAGAACACTCAGGTCACATGCGCCTGAGAACGCTCGGGTCACTCGCGTCCAAAAAATGCTCGGAATCATGCGCCCGGGAACATTGGTTAGCAACAATTAATATGATCAAACTATAATTAAATAAACCAAGTTCCGCTCATCAAATCTAAATGAAAGTATCATGTCTCTAGATTTAGTGAAAGCAACTAAGTAAATATGTCTGTTTGATTGATTGCATGTAATGCACATGTGCTACTTCATTCCATGCTTGTCGTCTTTAACGATCATCTAAAATTAACAACAAAGCAAGAGTGAGCCCAAGACTCAACAAATATATAATAGAACAATAAACAAACAACTTATCATTCAATTAAACCATTATCATCATCATCATTCACATTCTCAAATAACATATATCATTTTTCATGTATTCATTTAACATCATCTTTTCATATATGCAACACATGATTATGCTCCATGTCCACATGCAACTCCATCAGCTGATACCAGAATAGCTGAGTGATCACCTGTCAGTGAACCACTCGATCCTCCACTCCCGTGGCGCCCTTATATCTGTAGGATTTTATCTAGAGCTCTCCAGACTAGCCATGTAACATTACTCACCGACCTCACCGGAATAGTTACATGAGTTTCTCACTGACATGCCTCATGCAATCATGTCATGATGAATGCAAATGATGCAACACATTTTCCATTATCCATCAACATGATCTATTATCATCATTACCATGTCATCACCATATCATATCACCATCATGTCATATCATCATCATTATCATGATATTTAATTAAGTATAAATAAATATCATGGCAAATTAATTATAAAAACAAGTGGCAAACAAATCGGTGTTTAGCTACCACTCTACCATGCGCTTGCCTTTTAGCCACGAAAACCATAACGATGCAAAGGTGGCACCGAACTCGAAGCAACACTCCCTGGACAAAACCAATAATCCACCTCAAAAACATGCAACAACAGTACATAAGCATCAAATAATTCAATATCGCCCCTACGCACAAACCCGACACAATTAACCCCTCTTCATCAGATAACCCACTCGATGTCCCGGTGATCAAACATTCATAACTTTTACTCCTACAATCCAAGCATAGCAAACTCTATATTTTCTGCAATCTACACAAAATTTGCTACACTTCCTAGGTATGCAAATTCTTTGATTACTTCATTTAAATCCACGTTTTGAACCCCAAAGGTCAATCTGAAACATTACATAACAGTTGACTTCACAATTTTTTTATATATTTTTCTACCACATGAAAAAAAAACTCTAACATGCAAACTAACAAGCATGCACGTGCATGGTTCACACAACGTGTACAGTGCCTAGAAGGACCATGCAACAAAGTTAGCGTGCACAGCTATGCTTAACAAAAGATTAAACTAACAGTTGCCCCCCTAAAGGCTGCAGCCTGGCCCTCCCCTTGCCGAGTCTAAGGTGGACTCGGTTTGGGCTTAGGCCAGCAGCCCACCTCCTCTCTTTTCCCTCTCTCCGATCTAATCCATTTTCTATTGATTAATCTATTTTCTATTTCGTTGATTAAATGGGTTGTTACATTTTGGATCATGACATTTCATTCTGAAGAGAAAACAGATCGACGAGCATAGTTACATGATTCAGGATGCAACACTTTTTGTGCATAAGGTTTGTCTTCTAGAGTGCTATGCAATTCAGGCTGTCAAGGTTTCTTTACTAGGGTAGTTTCCAATGGCAAGAACAACATTTAATGGATTACCATAGAATGGATCATACTCACTGGATTAGATCCAGCGGACTCTGAAAGAGTTGTCTCACATTCTTATTGTACATAAGTCAGGTCCAGTTCATGATATCAACAGTGAAGGCTGCCCCACAAATGGACCCACACAAGGCAATACTTACAATAGATTTGCCAGTCATATGTGGATATGGGCCATATGGCATTCCATGACAATGATTTTGCCATCGATACCTCCCATCTATTTGCCTTTAAGTTTCTGAGATGAAACTATTGCAAACCAATTGAAGGATACTAGGACAGTCAGAGCTTGCATTCTTATGCAATAAAATCAGCTACAGTTGCAAGGCAGAGAACTTTAATGTTCTCTCTTGCTTGCTTCAATTTCATCGGAGTTGCCTGAACCATGCTTATCAATTTTCTAGCTACAAAAAAATCATATATATGTACTACAGCAAATCAACTACATTTGTTATCACATGCCAATAGGGGGCGATATAGTTCACATTTTCTCAGAGCAGTAGCTTGCAACTGTAGTTATTGTGCAAGAACACTTGTGATCTATCTTTTTTGTATGATTATAAGTACCATTACATATAAATCACCATTCAACAGAACGATGAAACTTGGAAACAGCCACAAGATATGTTTGGATGCTGTAAAAGATACTACACCTGATCCACGTTTAACCAAATTAATTCACTTGTTTCAGAATTAGAATTGAAATTGCACTCAACAAAGCACAAGTTTTGCCCTTAAGTTGTTTGACAAGATCAACAGTTCAGCACTACTTCCCAGTTCCCACCACCCAATAATAATGTCTTGAACAGTTGAACCCATACCACAATCAGATGAAGTCCAGTAATGACGCAGGGTTGATAAACCCACAACATTAAGATATTAATTGAAATATAATTATAATAAGAGAGTTTTTTTAAATCAATTATATTGTATCAATTTCGCATAGTATCTTTTATGTTAGGAAAACGTTCTCTTGCATATCTTATGGTACTCTGATTGGTATATCGGAACCACTTGAAATTTCAACAATTTGTAAGCTTACTCTCCGTTTAACAAGGAATCTTTCCTACATTTCTGCACCAAGGGATACTAATACTAAAGTTGGCATCGTTCCTCAAAATGAGCAACGACCTTTATGAGGTCAGAGCTTTAAAGGAAGGTGTAAAGAGTAAGAGAGAAATGACAAATCTTTGACCACAAAAGTTTTAAATTAATCCAGCAATTGGTATCATTGTGGATGAGTAGGTATCATTGATAACTCTCCAACACAAATACAAAGAATTCAAGAAAATATGGAGTACTGTCTACAGAAATAGTTAATACAATATGGAACACAGAACTATCAATTATGTACTATAGCATAATAAAAGTAAAGTGCTACATAGTACTTTATTTCTTGAACAAGATGTAGCTGAGTTTGTACAAGATATATATGTGTAGACCTAACTAAACACTTCAAATACAGTAAAGAAACACATACAAAGGGGCCAGAAACTAATCACTTGAACCAAATGCAAGGAACATTAGTTTGGCATCTTAGCCTTGTAATTTTAAATTCTTGAATCGAATCAATTAAGAATCAATTAAAATTAATAAAAGAATAAGGAAACGCTACCACATCCTTATCGGTAGCTGTTTGGGCCACTATGGACAAAACAAACCCTAATTTGAGGATAGAACTATTGATTCTAAAAATCCAATATCTCCAGGCCCAGTTACTCTCTTGCCCCAACTAATGCGGGGTACGAATTTGTCAGTTCGCACGGTAAAGAAATACATACAAGGGGCCAGAAACCAATCACTTGAACCAAATGCAAGGAACATTAGTTTGATAGATATACTATTTGCACCATGAAAAAGGCTCAATGCAGGCTACAGGTGGAACCCAGCCGCAGCCAACATCGATGCACAGGAATACAGAAAAGGTTAATTAAGCTTGCTAAACAACTTAGTGTATACCTTGACATGAGAAGGTCAAAAACATCGGGTGGAGGGTGTAACTGTCAGGAAACCAAAGACAGACACGAAAAACCAGAACAGAGATGAGATAATGCAGATGAAAATGAGATGAGAGTAGATGAGATAATGTAGATGAAAATGAGATGAGAGTAAGATGAACAAGAGAATGAGGCGGATAGGGTATTGCTTGCATAATATATGGAATAGTCCTACAAAAATGACATTAGCTAGCTTATATAGAGCTCACCTGGTAGGCAATGCATTAAGCTAAGTGCTACTTAGTTACAAGTCATTACGAGCAATAGTGTTTATGCGCCAAAATCACACAGTGTTTACTTCTTGCATTCTGAGTTGTCAGATCTTCATAATCGGCCCGCATTGCTCCATCTCAGGCACACATTCCAAGCGTACCACTTCACTTATGAAATTGGTGCTGAACTGCTCCATCTTTAGACTTCCATCATTTTCTTCAGTTTTCAGGCTTCCATTCTTTCAGTACCTGACAATCTCTCCGTTCTTCAGAACATTCTTGTCCTCAAGAATGAAAGTTCGGGAAAACTCACGAAATGAAATTTGCGTATTCCCATCTAGCAGCTTCAAGCCGTAGATTTATCCACCGAATCAATCATTGTATTACGGGCTCATTGTTCCTAGGTACCATTCTTCTTTCCAAGATTGACGCTGGGTATACCTTCACATTTCCATCATTGTCGACAAGAGGAAGTTCCGGGCTGGGAATTACCTTGGAATCCAAATGCTTCTTGAGTTGACTCACATGAAACACAAGATGTAATTGACAACCATTGGGCAGTAGTAACTTATAGGCAACCTGTCCAATCTTCTCCATCACCCTGAATGGTAAATAGAACTTCGGGTGCAGCTTCAGAGACCTATGCAGACTGAGGGAAGTGTGTCTGTATGGATAGATCTTGAGGTACACCATATCTCTTATACTGCAAACTCCCTTTCCTTCCTCCTTTTGTTAGCATACTTGCTGATTCTCTCTTGAGCCTTGATCACATTTTCCCTAATGACTTGATTGGCCAGCTGTCTTCTCTGCACTAAACCTCTCACTTCTTCATTAGGAGAATCAGGTAGTATAACTTAAGTGAACATTGGGGGAGAGAAACCATAAAGAGATTGAAAAGGAGTCATCTCTAAACTAGTGTTGTACCACCGCTCAGCTAATGACAGCCAGTACTTCCACTTCTTAGGACTAGAAAAGGACATGCATTTGAGATAACCTTCTAAGTATTGATTGACCTCTCAGTTTGCCCATCTATTTGGGGGGTGGTAAGATATGCTAAGCCTCAGTTTCACACCTAAAGATTTGAACAACTCCTGCCAGAGATGACTTGTGAAGATCCTGTCTCTGTCAGAAACAATGACAACAGGTAATCCATGTAGTTTATACACCCCATCAAGGAACTCATGTGCAACTTGTACTGTAAATGGATGGCTCACTGGAAGGAAATGTGAATACTTGGTGAATCTGTACACTACTACTAATATCACCTCTTTCCCTTCAGATTTAGGCAAGCCTTCGATGAAATCCATTGATATGTGAGTCGAAGCTTTCTCAGGTATCAGCAGAGGCTGCAACAATCTTGGGTAGGGGGTGTGTTCACTCTTGTTCTTTTGACAAACTGAACACTCTTTGACAAATGTGATGACTGCTTGCTTCAAACCAACCCAATGGAAGAGGAGCTTTAGTCTCTGATATGTTTCTCTCTCCCCAGAATGACCACCAAGTGCTGAGGTATGACAAGACATGATTAGTTCTTGTCTTAATTCAGAATTTGCACCCACTATAACCCTGTTCTTGTACCTCAAGATTCCTCAATTCAGTGTATAATTAGGCTCAGCCTGAGAAGCCACACTTAGCTTCATGATCAACTCTTTATAATACTCATCCTGCTCATAGCTGTTCAGAATCTCTGTGATCCAAACTGGTGCAGTAGTTGAAATGGCATTGAGTTGCTCCCTATTGGCAACTCTGGATAAAGCATTAGCCGCCCTATTCTCCCTCCCTTTTTTATATTATACCTTGTAATTGTACCCCAACAATTTTACCAACAACTTGTGTTGTATGCCATCTGTTAGCTTCTGCTCATGAATGTACCTTAGGCTCGGCTGATTTGTCCTAATGATCAAAGTGGATCCAACAAAGTAATGTCTCCACTTTTTGAGGACTTCAATGATGGCCAATGCTTCATTATCATATATAGGTTGAGAATGCTGTGGCCTTGGGACCTAATGCCTTACTCATAAATGCAATAGGTTTGTGGTTTTGCATCAGGACTGCTCCAATACCATAACCACTTGCATCTGCATCCAAAGTAAATGGATGGTTGTGATGAGGCAGTGCTAGGACAGGTGCCCTGGTCATTACCTCCTTTAGCCTCAAGGCTGAATTCTGAGCTTCGTGCCATACAAATGAATTCTTCTTGAGAGCCTCAAACAATGGCTTGCATATGATTCCATAGTTTTGTATGAATCTTTTGTAATAGCTTGTAAGACCTAAGAAACTCATCAGCTGAGTGACATTCTGAGGTGGAGGCCATTTTTCTATTGCCACTATTTTGGTAGGGTCAGTAGCTACTCCTTCTCTATGTATGATATGGCCTAAGTACTCGATTTGCTTCTGACCAAGGGCACACTTGCTCATCTTTGCATAGAGCTAGGTTATCACTCTTGAGGACCTCTAACACCTGAGTCAAATGATGTCCATGCTCCTCCATTGATTTACTGTACACCAAGATGTCATCAGAGAACACCAATGCAAACTTCCTTAAGAACTGATAAAATTTCATTCATTAAAGCCTAAAAGGTTGCAGGGGCATTGGTTAGCCCAAAGGGTATGACAATGAACTCATAATGTCCCAAATGTGTGCTAAATGCTATCTTCTTAACATCCTCCTCCCTCATTCTAATATGGTGGTATCCAGACCTTAGGTCTATTTTTGAGAAGACTTGAGCTCCATGCAATTCATCCAACATGTCTTCTGTCCATAGGAATTAGGTACTTGTTCTTAATGGTGTTTGCATTGAGTTGTCTATAATCAATGCATATCCTCCATGTTACATCATTTTCCTTAACCAATATGGCATGAGAGGAATAAGGACTAACACTGGGCTTAATAGTAATAGAGTTCAATAGCTGCTCAATGATCCCTTCCATGGCATTCTTCTTGTGAAAGGGTAGTTTGTAAGGCCTTTGATTGACATGCTTCTCCTCATAATTCAAAGGAATGGAGTGATCATATTTCCTACTAGGAGGTAACTCTCTTGGTTCATCAAACACACATTTGAACCTTTGCAAAATGGGTACTACACCAGCAGGAGTGGCTACCAGTTTGTGAGATTCTTCCCTGGTGTCACAGGCATATACTACTGCCCCCATCACCCCCTTCTCCATCAGCTTTTGCAACTTCTTTATGGGAACAATGCAATTTGCTGCTGGTAATGTCTCATCTTTGAATGTGACCTTACTCTTGCCATAATGATTCACACAGAACTCCCTAGTCCTGAGGTTAAGGCCTATAGGACTGTGTTTGTATATCCAATAAGCTCCCAGTATAAAGTCATATCCTTTTAGGTCTAGTACTTTGAAAGTATCACTAAACTCCACTCCTTGTATAGTGTATTTGCAGTTCTCACACTTTGCTTTACTCCACAATGTTTCCCCATTGGCCACTATAACTCTCACAACTGAGTTATTTTGGATTGGACAATCAGCCTTAAGTGCCATCTCAGTATCAATGAAGGTAGCACTGCTTCCACCGTCTACTAGAGCAATTCTTTTGATCTTGCCCAAGAGAACCATGAGAGTGAAGGTCTGTTTGGCTGAGCTAGTACCTAGGACAACATGTACAGATAAATGAAATGGAGATTCCCCTTCTCCTTGAACCTCCTCTTCCAACTGTTCAGGTTCCTGGGAGTTTTCCCCTTGTCCCTCTCCTTCATTCTATTCTTTTTCTTCTTCCTGAGTAATCATGGCCCTCACTTGCTTATTCATTTTGCAATCCTACTTGTGGCCTGGGTACCACTTCTCATTGCATCTGAAACATCTGCCTTCATTCTTTGTAGCAGTGTTTTGGCCCACATTTGTGTTGGTGGTTCCGTTATGTTCAGATTTGGTGGTCTTGTAAGTAGCTCACTTGTTACTGTTCCATTTGTGAATTACTCTTGAAATTTCCTTTGAAGGCACTATGCTCAACTCTTTTGAATGGATTGGACTGTTCAAGCCTCTTAGCTACCCAATAGGCATCAATCAATGTTGTTGATTCTGTAGCTGTGAGTGGCTCTGAATATATTCTTTAGTCCTACTATAAAACTCCTGATGTAGTAGTCTTCAGGCAAATAAGGATTATCCCTCCTGACCAATGCCATTGCTTCCTCAAACGTATCAATATATGATGATAATGTGGTCTGGTGTTTCACTGAGTGGAATGTTGCAACCACATCATATACTGATTGATCAGCAAACCTTTTTCCTGTCACCATGCAAAATTCATGCCAAGGCAAGATCTCCATACTAATTCCAGACCCTGCCCACCAGGTCTCTACTCTTTCTACCAAATACAGTACCACAATTTCCACCCTCTGATTCATTGGTACCTTAGAAATCTCAAAGTACTTGTTGGCCTTTTTGATCCATGCATCCACTTTGTCCCCACTGAACTTTGGAAAATTGAGTTTTGGGCCCCTAGCAAAGGTTCTGTGATTGTAGTTGTCTTGCTGATGGCCTCTATTACCACTATGTTCCATTCTCTCTTCCCATTCCAAATTATCATACTCATTAAAGGTAGGGGAACTTGTCACCCTAGTGACCCACTGTTGTTGTAACCCTGGGTCTACTGGCAATGGGCACTATACTGTACCAAACTGCAGGTTATGGCTTTGAGGAGTAGTGTCTCTTGGCTGGGATAGCAAGAGAGGCACCTGAGTACTCATAAGCATGTAGTGTAATGGAGGGTTGATATGTAACAGCCCAAATTTCAAATTTCAGCAGAAAATAAAATTTATTTATTTTGTGGAATTTTCTGGAATTTTAAAAGCTTTTTATAATTATTTTAAAGTCAAAACAAATTTATTTACAAAATTAAAAGCCAACATTAAGTTAGAAATAATTTTATTAAGTCCAAAATAAATAAGGGAATTTTTGTGAATTTTTCCATAATTTTTGGAATTATTTTGCTATTTTCTAAAGCTTATTTGAATTATCAGAATTAAAACAATTGGAAAATCAAAAGAAAAATCAAAACCCACTTTGGACTGAAACCCAAAGCCTCGGCCCAAAGCCTCGCCCCGCGCGCGGCCCAACCAGCCTACCCCCGCGCCCGTTTCTCTCCCTCGCACGCCCACCGTTGGATCTAATCCAACGGCCCGCACGCGACCCCTCTCCCTCTCTCCGCCCCACTCCATCTCGGCCCTTGGATCAGAATCCAACGGGCCGCAACCCGTCGTCCCTGCGCCCTTCTTCTCCGCGCGGCCGCGCCCAAGAACGCCGCCATTATCGTGTCGTGGAGCTCCGATTTCACCGCGTTCTTCTCCCTCTCTCCTCACGTGTTCACGCGCAACCGCTCCCGTGCCTCACGCCGCCCCCACTCCTCCCTCGATCCCCTCGATTCGCACACGAACTTGCCGAAACCATCGCCGCGCCCGCAACCGCTGTCGCACGAACCCCGCTTTCTCCTCGCCGCACCGGTGACCCTTGTCCCCTATAAAAGGGAGCCTCGGGAGCGCCTCTCTTCACTCAACCCGATGCCACCACACACTTCTCTCCTCTCTTAGAATCGTCGTACTTCGCGATCGAAGTTCTTCGGCCGTAAGCTCGTCGCCGGCGAATTCCAGCTCCGTCGTCGACGCTCCGGCCCCGCATCCACCACCATCGGCTTCGCGGCATCATCGCCTACACGGTACGCACCTCGCCTTCGCCGGAGGACCCCGGGATCACCTTCTTCACCGACAACCGAAGCTCATCGCCGCTAAAGCTCACCGCCGACGACCTTTCCGCCACACCCCTTCGCCACAAGGTAGCCCACCAGGTTCAGTATCGCCTTGGCTTTCTTTTGCGCACATCCATTCGGCTCTCCCCGGCGTAAAATGCCGGCAAGCTCGTCGCCGGGGCGCCTCCACCGTCGGGCCTACGTGGCCTGCCGACCTCAGCGCCACATCGGCGCCACGTTAGCCCAGCGCTTACGTGGCTCTCCACGTGTACGCCTACGTGGCGCCATGTCATCTCGCGCAGCACCCCACTCACCCCGTGTGTACTGTGCTGTGCACCGGGTCCGCCGTGGTCCTTTGACCGCCCGTGGACTTGGTCTTTGACCTTGGGACCCCACCTGTCAGTGACCCATTTGTTTTCCTTTAAGAAAATAAATCGTTCGAAATTCAGATTTCCCAGCCGATGACGTCACTCTTGCGCAATAAAAGGATTTTCCTTTAGAAAAATAAATCAAGAAATTCTATTAATTTTAGATTTAGGGTTTTAAATTGATTTAAAACTTCAAAAATTCATATCTTTTGCATCTGAACTCCAAATTGGGTCATCCAAGCTGCAAAAATTGTATAAATTATAATCTAGCTAACTAAACCAAAATATTTCAATTTGGAGTTAATTTGAGCTATATTTTTTAATTTATTTGAATCTGAATTAAATTTGTCGTATTTTCGCGTATAGACTTCGACGACGCTGGAGAGTTTGACCATCCCGAGGACTTAGAATTTCAGGACGTCAACGAAGGCAAGTTATATCATTGATCATGTTGATCCCATTACTTTAAAGTTATTTTCAGTTTTTAAATTACTTAATGCATGCATATGTTTATACAATTATTTCAATACCCTGTTTTTATACATAGTTATTCTAATATCCATTGTATGACCAATTTGAATGTTGAACATGAATACCTTGTCACCATTAGACAAAATGATACTGAAATTATTCATATGCTTAGCCAATGCTTAGGCCACATTTATGAATTTGGGAAGGTTTAGCCAAATCTTTTATAAACTTGATTTAAATTTGACACTGTGGTATTGTTTTACCACAGAAGTTTATAAAGAGTATTTTACTCTAAAAAAATTCAAAAATGGGTTTGGACTTGGGCGAATTGGTTGAATGGTGAGTGCAGATTTATGCACGGGTTTAATCTAGTTAAGATTAAGGCCCAAGGTTTGTTTGAAAGACGCCCAAGTCAATTGAGAACCGGTATTTGAGCAGCTTTTTGCTATGCCTTACCGTACCACCACATGTCCTGTATGGATAGGATTTGACTAAGTAATTTGTAATGTTTTAGTGTATTTGTGCCATGTTGATTGTGTGGGTGTCGGGTAGACATTTATTCCCACTTGGCGCAAGAGGGGCTCCCGGAGGACGGTTAGTCCAATGGAAGTGAAACCTTAGTGGACATAAGTACATTAAGACAGAACATTGTAAAGGCCTCATGATAACTGCTCAGTCGCATGCCTACGGAAGCGTGTATTGGCCGATATAAAGAGCAAGTCATCTCGTGTGGGTAAAGCTGTACAGACTCTGCAGAGTAAGAACTATTCGAATAGCTGCATCTGCGATCATGGACATGCTAGCAAGGCCACTTGAAGTTAGACTTTGTTTTTGGTTTTCAAAATGTCTTAATAAATGTTTGGAGGATGGTTAATCCTTGTGGAAAAATTGGGCGGTCAGCCATGTGATAGGAGGGTATCCTTCACCTGTTCATTGGAGGTTATCCATACTATAACATTGTCATTTTAAAATCTGATTTTAGATATAATATAAAAATGGCCTTGGAAATTACTATGAGTATTTAAACTGAAAATTATGTTTATGCAAAATAACCCCTACCTTATTCACTTGATTACCTTATGCATGCATCTTCCTTCCATATTGGGTTAGCTTACGAGCACGGTAGTAGTGCTCACTCTTGCTGAATAACTTTTAATCAGGAGAAGACTTCTTCCCCGATGGTGAGGACCAGTACGTTTAGGCCTTCGACTCCAGACGATTGCCTGTGGCGAATCGTGTGGCTCACATTTACTACTTTGCTTCCGCAATGTTATTTATTCTTTGCTTATCAAACTCAGTTGTATTAAACATTTGATTACTTAATGTTATTTAAGTTTCCGTGATATGATTGTGATATCAATTTTGTGAGACTGTGTACACTGGAAATCCTAGATGGTGTATGAACACAGAGAATTCAGGATCCTTCGTTCCCGGGTTCGACATGATACTACCCTCTGCTACAGGAAGGCAATGATGGTTCAACATTTCTGGAATCTGTGTTGTGCTAGCATAGTGAACAGGGTTTGCACTAACACCACTAACAGGTAGAACTATATATCCCACATGATCGAACAACACTAGCTAGAGAGATATTTGCTAATGGTGGGGAGTTGTGATGTCCAAAATTACCTCTGTAACTCAAGAACCTGTCGGAAGGATCCCATTCTCCTGGCTTCTCTAGGTAGATTGAATCACCAAGGCATTTACAGCCATAGTCAATTGACCCATTTGCTTGTTGTATTGCTCCATATGTTGATTGTGCTCCACTTGACCTTTCATCAGATCCACACTTCTTTTTACATCTTCCAACTCAACTCTAGTGGCATACGATCAATTCTCTTCTTCTACCTCATCATCCTTCCCATGTCGAGCCATTCCCAAGACTCATCATAGATCCGACCAAGGATTTTACCAAGGAAACTAGAAATTCCCCCAACCCGATACAGATCTATGATCCACTCCTCATAATACCCCCAAATCCACTCAAGAACAATTTAAGCTTTCACAGGGAAACAAGTTCCCAAACCATTGCTCGTACTGCTCAAGGTCATATATGAAGCCAAGAACGTTGCTCCGATACCATCTTGTCAGGAACCGAAGATAAACACGAAAAACCGATCGATTCAGAGAAGAACAGAGATGAGATAATGCAGATGAAAATGAGATGAGAGTAAGATGAACAAGAGGATGAGGTGGCTAGGGTTTTGCTTGCATAATATCTAGAATAATCCTTACAAAAATGACATCAGCTAGCTAGCTTATATAGTGCTCAGCTGGCAGGCAATGCATTAAGCTAAGTGCTATGTAGTTACAAGTCATGACGAGCAACAGTGTTTACACGCCAAAATCACGCAGTGTTTACTTCTTGCGTTCTGAGTCGTCAGATCTTCATTATTGGCCCGCGTTGCTCCATCTCAGCCTCACATTAGAAGCGTACCGCTTCACTTATGAAATCGGCGCTGAACTGCTCCAGCTTCATACTTCCATTTTCTTCAGTCGCTTCTATTCTTTCGGTACCTGACAGTAACTGGGAGGGGTAACCCGCGCGGCGGCCATGTTGGCCAACATCCAGGACTTACCACCAGGGGATGCAGAAAGGTGGCAGCAAAACACAGGCAGCGACTTCTGGTCCTCTCCTCTCGAGTTGTCCGAGCAGATATCCCTGAAACTCCATACCGCAAACGCGAGTTGCTCGCCCCGTCACGACACGACAACCTGCCCTCCACGTTCTTGCAAGCCAAAGAGTGAGCAAGCAGTTAACCTGTGTTCTTTGGGGTTGCCGAATTTCGTCGAACACAAGGTGGACATGTCGAGGGCCAGGTAGCTATGCGCTTGGGCTGCGAGGCGATCAGTCCTGCGCTCCTGCTGTATATGAGTGCAGGAGCGAGGCGGCGGCTCTACCACCATTTGGCCAGCGAGGGCATTGGTCGGATCGCTCGCGCCGCCGTTGTTCGGTTCGGTCGTGCGCACGGGCACAACGGCCCTACCGCTTCCTCCTCTCGGCCGGGCTCGGCGGCGTTTGCCCGAAACGACGGCGCGATCGGGAGGGCCGCCGCGTCACCCAGCCTGGGCTGCCACGGGCCACGGAGACACACCGATCCACCAATTTTAGGCCGTACACACGGTGGGCTGCCACTGTAAAAGGTAAGAAAAACAGGAAAGGGTGGAGAAACGAAAAGCCGCTACAACAAAAGCGTCCCTTGGTGGCGCGGTGGGCCGTGCAGTTGCTTGCGGTGTGCGCTCGCGCTCGTCACCGATACCGTCGGCGGCGGTGGGCAATTCGCAGCCATCTCGTCCGTCCTCATCAAACTCTGGCTTCGTCATGGCCTCCAGGTATCACCACAATAGCTGCTGCTAGTACGCCTTCCATCACCGCAGCAATTCGCGCGCCTCGTATCGTGATCTCACAGCTCGCTCTTCACTGCTCGAAGGGCCTTCTCCAAGCAGGAGCTGGACGGCCTCCGCGCGCTCTTCACCTCGCTCGCATAACATGTTTCCGTACCGGTGCACTAAGGCCTTTTTTTTGTTTAAGTTTAGCTTTTTTGGCTTATAGTTTAAAGACAACTTTTTGGCTTAATCAGTTTATAAGTTTCTAAACTTTTAAGCCAAACTTTGTTGTTTGGTAGTCAGATTTTTTTGTATGATGTTGGTTTATTGAGTTGTGTGTGAAGGACGAAATGTCTGAAATGCCTTTAAGAGTTTAAAAGATCTTGTTAAGCATGTATTTAAACAATCATTTTTTCGTGAAATCTGAAATGTACGGATCTAAATTTGTAAGCATCAATACAATAAACAAAGGGCTTGATGTCGACTAAGAATGATCCGAAGCAGCCTGAGCTGTTAGACCAACCACCAAACAAAATAGATGTCTTGCTTCCAGCAACATCTGGATGCCATTTGCAGCTTAGGAGAACAGAAAAACTTAAGATGTTATTAGTACAACTTGCGGGGGAGGAGTAGGGAGGGGGCGACGCACTTGAGGAGGCCGCGTCGATGGGGGAGGAGATGGGAGGCGCGCGATGGAGATGGGAGGCCGCGGCGTTCGGGAGGGGTGATGGGAGGCGGTGCCGTTGGGAGGGGAGATGGGAGGTGGTGGCGTTCGGGAGGGGTGATGGGAGGCGGCACCGTCGGGAGGGGAGATGGGAGGCGACGGCGACGGGGATGGGAAGCGGCGCCGTCGGGAGGGGAGAGGGGAGGCGCGCGACGGGACAGGAGGGAGATGACGCGCGCGATTGGGAGGGGGAATGGGAGGAGGCGTCGAGTTGGGAGAAGGGTTGGAAACGATCGAAAAAACAAAACGGTTTGCAATTATATACCAATGGCATTTTGAGGGTAATTTTAACGAAGTTCGGTGGCAAAGAGATATTCTATTCTGCAAAAGCAAAAAAAAAAAAAAGCACCTCTCCCATGGCTTATGGCTTTTAGGCTTAAATTGGCTTAAACTTTTTATAAGCCAAACAAAAAAAAACCACCCCTTTGTTTAGGCTTAGACTTTTTTATTTTTAAGTCGGACAAAAAGTCTAAACAAAGAGGGCCTAAAGCTACAGTGTTTTTTTTAAAAAAAAACAGAGCTATGGTTGCTTTCAAGAAAAAAAGTGGCGCTTCTATTGCTTAAACCTTATATTTTCATTTTTTTTCCTTTGAATCACAATTTTGTTGTTCTTCTGTTGCTATACAAATTTAGTCCATTTGAGGTGATGCGATTCATATAATTATTTCTTGATCTATTTAAGCGACACAAAACTCACTTCCCAATGTTATATGACGTAATGTAGAATACCATATGTTTTGTGTCTTTTTCTTTTGTATTTTTCCCTCGTTTGACACCCATAACCTAATCAGGCATTTGTAGAGAGCTGTTGTGGCTTCGAGGAGTAGTGCCTGTTGGCTGCACAATAAAGCAGCATTTGCACTTGGATACAAATAATAGATTGAAAGTGTAATTTGAAACAAATAACGATAATAATTTTAATAAGTATTTTCACAAAACTCCAATAACCTAATCAGTTTCTTTCACACAGCTGCATAAGTTTCTCCACACAGCTCTTCATTCTCAATTATTTTATGAAAATCTACCCCTCGTGTGAAATCCCTGAACATATCCATAACCGTGGACATGGCTATTCGAATAGATTGATTAACACTCTGCAGAGGTAGTACACTTTACCCACACGATATAACCAGTGTAGCTAGCACCAACCATAACAAAACCTTTCGGATGTTTCATCTCAACAATCGACTCTCTTGATGTGCATACAGTCGACCCCAACCTAACTCGCTGGTCTAACGCACACTGATTGACCTGGAGACGGCGAACCGCCCATAGATGTGACTTTCAGAATAGTCCACACCTCCACCCATTACTAAACCTATTACCTGAGTAGTCAATGTCAAAACTCAACAACTTATTAAGTTAGACCCGTCCCATTAGGCATATGGTTGTACAGTTGTGACTCAGTTCAATGGCGCACAAAGTTAAGTCCTTAATTGACCAAGGCGAGACTGCCAAAATTCTAACTAATAATCACAATTCATATTTTTTTTTCCAATCACAAGTCCATCATACCACCAATCCTTTCCACTCGCCTCAGTCTAAATCTTTTTCCCACCATGTTGGTTAAATACATCACATGCCATCAACGAGTAACAATATACATTACACAGTCTTTTCATAACATGTTCTATAATAATTTAGTCAAGTTTACATTTTACAACTCAAAATGATATCAATAACTTGTTGCATGGCTAAACAGACTATTCGTGTCTAATCAACCACATTAGTGTTATGATAATACCAACTAATAATTAACCAAGCTAAGGTGACAAAATATCATGATAATATAATGAGCAAAGTGGGTATAATCAAATGGGTGAATAGCTAATCCTAAAACATTCAAATAAATACTTAAAGTAAAATGCAATAATTTGAATCAAAATAATTTTGGAAAACTGGGTTCAACATGGTCAAAGGTACCACTTGCCTAGGAACAAGTATTGGTACTGATCGTGAGCTTGATCAACTCCTCCTTCCTCAAAAGCTCCTAAAGTATCAATGTCTACTCGCAAACAAAAGCAAAAAGAAAATAAATACAAAATAGAGAAATAAATAAACTCTAAAAATTAAATAAAAATATTAAGAAGGCAGAGCTTGAATTTAGATGAATTTAGAAACTTGAATGGGTTCAATCAGAGTTCGTATGAGAAAGAACGGACTCTCGGAAGATTTAAATCTAAGAAAATCCTTTCAGAATGTTCTTTCTAAAGGAAATACCAAAATATTGCATCAGCATGATATCAACAATGATTTTAGAATTAAAAAATCCAAAAAATAAGAAAAAGAGGCTGACATATGGGACCTTGGTCTATGGACCAAGTCCACGATTCTAGTTTATGGTCTATGGCTCATGGGTCTATGGCATAGTGGATCTGACAAGTGGGGTCCACATGTTAGTGGTTAGGTTAACTGTGAGCTAGGCCCACATGGGATTGGATCTGGTGCGGTGTGGCTCGTGGTTGACTCAGCTGACACGCAAGCACTAGGGTTGAGGTGGTGCTGACACGACGGACACATGGCAACACGTGCCTGACATGCAAGTAAAAGGGTGACGTGGACAATGGCGCTCGGGTCTCGAAGGTCGCCGGTGTTCTAGGCTATGGCGGAGTGAATGGTGGTGCGCAACAGGTAGCTGAGGTGACCGGGATCACAATGGTGCCCTCACGGACGCAAAGAGACGACGAAGCTGGCCAGCGGCGAGGTTGAAGCAGCAAAGATGCTTGATTGTCGACGGAAATTGGACTCCGGTGATTCTCCGGCGACTTCAAGGTGTCGGTGACGTAGATCCCGTCTTTGTGATCTCAATGGTGACGACGACGAGGTCCGAGGTGCACTAACGACGGAGGAAGACGTCGACGAATCTTGTGGCGATAGCTTTCTTCTCTGAGCGATTTCGGCGACTAGGGTTGGGATCTTGGGCGGCGGCTGCGTGGTTTGGGATGCGGAGGCTGAGGGCTACCCCTCCCTTTATAGCCTGGCGGTCGGGAGAGTCCTAGGCGCAAACGCCAAGGAAAACAACGCGGCGGAGGAGTCCAGCTTGTAACCGAGTTGGAGACGATGAACAGTAACCCTGGTGGGCCCACTTGTTAGCGACAGTGGCTCAAGTGAGTCCACGTCAGAAATGACACGCGTGCAGCTAACGTGTGGGTCAATGCGCGAGTGCGGGCGCGAGAGAGAGAAACGGGTCGTGCGAGAATGGGCTAGAAAGAGAATAGGATTGGGCCGGAATAAAAAGATTTGGCCCAAAGAGATTTCTGAGATTTTAATTAGCTTTTGCATTTTAAAAAATACCAGAAAATCCAACAAATTAAAAATAGCAAATGGGCTAAAAAAATTCCATAAAAATCTGAAAAATATCTCCAAGCACGAAGAACTAAAATAAAATAGTTTTGGAATTAATTGATGTTCAGATTAATCACATTAAATTGTTATGACATTTGAAAGTCTCATTTAAGGTTGATTAACTTCAAATAAAATTTGATGAAATTTTCTAAGGGACTAAACTACTCAAAAGATTTTGGAACTCAGAAAATTGGGATGTTACAAATTCCTTCTAACCAAAATAACTATAAAAAATATATATTTGCAGATATATGCTCAGTAGCGGGATTAACGAAGCTTACCATTAAATATTGCCATAGAGAACTTTCTATTTATGCTTCATGGCTCTTACCAATTTGCTCAACTCAATGTGTAAAGAAGAAGGAAATATAAACTTTATAGGTATTGTTGTATAAATATTTACTTATTATTTGATTTTTAATTAAATATATTACATAAATTATGCATGTAAATTATTAGTTAAAATACTAATTAATGAATGCAACAACTCAATTATGATGTTTTTTACATTACATAAAATTTCTTGATATACAAAAAAAAAATCAATCATGTAGATACACAAACACAACCATTGACTAGTATTTAAACTTTCAACCCACTAAACATATAGGCCATTCAAGCCCCTACTAATAAACGGAGTGTTACAAGTTCCCCGTATACTGGTCATACCCAAACTTAGAAGAAATCTTGCACGCGACATATCTATCCCTTTATTCCATTTTGGACATACTCCCTCTATTCTTTTTTTAGATGTCGTTTTAGAATACGTGTTTAGATGTCGTTTTAGAATACGTGCAATCAACATTTTAAAACTTTGGTTGTTAATATATGCAAAATTATTTGGATTTGTCACGTGGAAATGATATCACTAGATTGATCACCAAAAATACTTTCATATCATTAAATTTTTAATAATTTTTACTAACATATAATTGGAAAAAAATAGTGTTCACAAAACCTAATTTGACAAGTAAAAAAGAACGGATGTAGTAGTACGGATTACATGATGCAAATTTGACCCCTATATTTGTAATATATCACAAAACCTAATAAAGCTAACACTATGATAATGTTTTCACCATCTATTACTTATTATATCAATGGGTGCGAGCAAGTGAAAAAATATGAAAACGGAGAAAAGTTGAGGAGCTTGCTATGTTGCCAAGAGATGTTTGCACCATGTCGATCGCCTTCTTCAAATCTAATATATTAATATCGGTTTTATACCTCCAATCTAAACATTCAAAAGATCTTGTTGGTCAAAGTTAGAATAGTTTGACTATATGTATTATATAATATATCTTTTATTTTGACCAGGGAGGGTAATTAATTAAGTATAGCGCATATATATACTCTATATCAAAAGATGTTATTAATTAAAGCTACCACTTTAGTTACAAAACAATGGAGATTCTCAAAATCAGGATAAAAAAGGATTTAAACCGTTTATTTACAAACGTAGATTATAATGAGGCATATTAATCTTATGCAATATAATATAGAAGTAGACATTAGAATTCCCTAATACAACCTCATTTCAGATGCAAAGACAAAACTGCATATAGTTAGCACCCCTACGAAATACAAAGATAGAAGCAAGGGGGCCTTACCATCAGGCTATCTTCGGTTTGCTGTATCCTTGCTAGTTTTTATTTAGTTTAACCCTCCAAATTCAAACAAACCAAAAAAATTCAAACGAATTGAATTTATTTCAGATGGGGGCGAAATGAACGAAATTTCGGACATTTCGATGAAATTTCGCCAAAATTGTGAACCCTGCCACGCCATGCCCGTGTCTCCTCCTCAGGTGCGGTACGAGATGTGGTACTTCTTGTAGAGGTTGGACCACTTCAACACAGCGCCGGCGAGCTATGGCACGTTCCAGCAGAAATACCTCGTGAACGACACCTACTGGGGCAGCAAGGCCGCGCCGATCTTCATCTACACCGGGAACGAGGGCAACATTGAGCTCTTCACTAGGAACACCGGCTTCATGTGGGAGGCCGCGCCTCGCTTCTACGCCATGCTCGTCTTCATCGATGTTAGAGTTAATCTTGTAACATAGCCGAGTCCGAGACGTGTTCAAGTTATGTCACCATCTCTAGTCATGGGCGTGTGATCCAAGTTGAAGCTAAGTGCAATAAGGTCGCTGAGTCTGTGTATGTGTGACATAAGACAAAGCAGTGTCCGCTTGCCGTACAAGTTCATTTCTTGTTTGAGTCGTGTTGAGTAGTTGTGCACGTGGTGGTGGTGTGGTGCATGAGCGCACATTATGCGTTCGTTAGTTTGTTGCTTGATTAGTTAGCTTGTTATTTAGTCTGTTCCTTGGTTTTCGGATCATGTGCATGTGGCACAATATCAGGAGTCAGCCAGTTAGATAGCCTATTTATTCAGTGTAGGAGGCACCAAGTAATAATGAGATGAGTAGAAAACGTAGCAAGCAGTTGTGCGACACCAAAACTCTAAGTACTCGTGTTCTTGTTCCATTGTTGATCGTGTTCCACCATTGAAAGCATGTGTTTGTGAGGTTCTGGGCCAACAATTGGTATCAGAACGCGAGGTGTAGCGCGTCATACCGAAATAGATGCCGTCCTGCTCAAGTCTACGGGAAATGGCGACACTTCACACACACAACAGATCCAAGGCAACGATGAAGGAGGAATCGGTGACTCTCCAATACCCAATGCTCACTGAGACCAACTATGGCTCTTGGGCAGTGAAGATGGAGGTGTTCATGCACGCACATGGGGTGTAGGCGACGGTGGAAGGCAATGAGCCGGTTGACGAGCGCAAGGACTAGATGGCTCTCGCCACCATATTCCAAGTTGTGTCTAAGGCCATGATGATGGTCTTAGCCGAAAAGGAGACAAGCAAGAAGGCTTAGGACACCCTGGAGGAGATGCACGTCAGTGCTGATTGTGTTAAGGAAACGCGAGTACAGACTCTCATGAGTGACTTCTAGGTGATGTGCATTGTAGCTCAATGACATGTGGCATCCACGCCAGTCAAAACCATTTTGTATTGGGCCACGTCAGCGCCATGTCATCCAAAACCACCTCAATTTGTGCCATGACGGTTTTGATAGTTGAGGATGTAGGATGTCCGGTTTTATAGTTTATGGTTGATTTCTGGACTTTTCGAAAAGTTTAAGTTGTAAAATAGACTTTTTTCCTCTAGTTTATTAAGTTAAGAGTTGATATATGTGCGTACTACATAAAAAGAATGTGCAAGCCGTCCTGAATGGCTCCAAACTTGGAGACAACATTCATACTTCATAGGATATCCTTCACATGCAATTGAAATTTTTGAGGATTGCTGACACATGACCGGAGAGAGAACTTTGATTAATGTGATCAGCATCATTATTGTTTTGGTAGTTTGCTTTTTGGAAGTTGTGCTTTGTCAGTATCATTAGATCTTGTTTTCATCTCGCCTTGTCCCTCGGCTCATGGGCATGTAGACCTGGCACTTAGACCGTGCTTTTCTAGGCCGACCATGTCAAGACCGTCATGGCACAAATGACGGGGCCGGGCCGGTCCAATGCCTAGAAACTTAGTGTTGAGGAACCGTCGCTGGCAAGTCCAGTCCGAGCGATTACCTCGTATACAAAATTAGAATCGTAAGAACGATGCAAGAACACAAGAACACAACAATAGATGAAAACACAGGTATGAGAGGGGACTGCAGGCTTCTCTTTATTGCTCTTCCAATAATGAATTGTGTACATGATTTGGGGGGGTCCCCTCTCCTATTTATAATCTACAGTAGATGAGGTGCCCACCCGGACCCGGACTCCTGGCCGGGCCCGGTTTCCTAATACTCCCCATTGGGCTCTCATCCTTCATGTCCATGCCTCGCTAAAACTCCATAAAACCCAGTGGAAAAAATTTGGAGAAAGAGTACATGTATCACGTTCTGCTATGTTGCACGAATTGCCTCATTAAAAACCTTAACCGAGAAACTTCAGGAAAAACTCGTCAAAGGAAAAAGAGTACAATTCACCCAATTTATTTAATCTCCAGGATTTGCTCTTTGGGTACTCGATCTTCGTAATCAAGCTTCATGAATGAGTTTGTGAAGGTTCTCCCCGACTCGCACTTCTCTAAGTCTTATCATTCCAATTCCACGACGCACCTTTCAAAGCTAGATGTCGAAGTGACTTAGTGAACAAATCTGCAAGATTTTCACATGACTTAGTATGCAGTACCTTAATTTCGTCCATCTTTTGCATTTCATGAGCATAGAAGAACTTGGGGTTGATATGTTTTGTGAGAGGACTCTTCACATAACCCATCTGCACTTGTGCAACACAAGCTGCATTATCTTCATAGATAATAGTGGGGTTTGTGCGGTATTCAATCCACATGATCGCTGGATGTGGTGAATCATCCGCCAAGCCAAGAGCATTCCGTGCGGCCTTGTACAATGCTATAATTTCTGAATGGTTCGTCGAAATTGATACCAAACTCGCTTAGATGATTTCCATGAAATTGCGCCCACCACACAGAATACATAGCCTGTTTGCGACTTAGTCAGTATGCGGTCCGACAAGTACCAAAGATCTCGCATAGCCGATCATTGTAAGATCCTGGTTCTTCTTGTAAAACAGGCCAAGATCTTTACTTCCTTGGAGGTATCTAAGACGTCCTTTATTCCCCGCCAATGCCTTTTGGTAGGTTACGCACTATACCTTGCTAAAAGATTCACTGCGAAAGCAATGTCCGGTCTAGTGCGGTTTGCTAAATACATGAGTGCTCCAATGCGCTCAAGTATGGGAATTCGGTCCCGTGACTTCCTCCCCTCTTCTTTAGGTCCGAACGGGTCCTTGTCTTGCCGCAAGGATCTTCCGATCATTGGCACTTTTGAAGGATATGCCTTTTCAAAGCCGAACCTTTCCAACACCTTACGAGTGTAGGTTTGGTGATGTACTAAAATCCCTTCGTGGGTATGCTCAAGCCGCAAGCCTAAGCAATATTTGGTTTTACCTGATCTTTCATTTGAACTCCGACTCTGTAAGAGCTTGCTTTTTCAATATCTTCCAAAGTCCCGATGATATTCGGATCATCTACATACACCGAGATTATCTGTAATCCATCCGGGATCGCCGTATAAAAACGCAGGACAATCCTCACTGCTCGTGTAGCCTTTCTTGCAGAGAAAGTCGCTTAGGCGATTATACCACATCCGCTGATTGCTTGACCATACAAGTGACTTTCTCGAGTTGCACATCGTATAGATTTCTATTTGCTCTGTCTTGGTTGATGCAGAGGATACCTTGGTACCTTCATATAAATTTCGAATCCAAGTTCCCATAAAGATATGCAAGATTACCACATCCATCAATTTCATTTCTAAATTCATATTTATCGCCATTGAGATTAAGTATCTAAAGGTAGTTCCGCCCATGACCGGGAATAGGTTTCTTCATAATCGACTCTGGTCTTTGAGTGAAACCTTGTGCAACAAGCCTTGCTTTATATCTTACAACTTCATTTCTTTCATTTCATTTCTTTTGAACAAATACCCATTTATGCCCTACTGTGGTGCACATGAGGAGGTGTGCGGCTTATGAGCCCAAATACCTCTCTTTTATTTAGAGATATTAATTCTGCTTCTATTGCCTTTTTCCAATCTTTCCAATCTGATCTTTTCTTGTATTCAGCGAGCGATGCAGGCTCTGGATCAAGATCAATGATTGTGGTAATTTTCTTTGCAAAATAGATGTCGACATTGGCTGTTGCTCTATTCATAGATTCTCCCGTAGTCACATAATTTATAGCTATTTCTTCATGGGGCGGTTCTGCTAATGCTTCTACTTGCTTACCGCCGCTTTCAATTGCGGGAGCAAGTCCCTTTAGTTTTTCAGCTCCGATGTGTGCGCACACATCCATGCTGATGTCTCCCTCCGTGGGAATATTCAAATCTGGTATGCCTTTTGCTGAAAGTTCCATACCAGTGCCAGGTCTCAACTGGCTCCCCTTCTGTTTGTGGGGAACTTTAGTGATCGGTTGTGACAAGTCCTTCTTATCCTTTTTCGCCAGGCGTCCCCGGTTACTTGGGATTCGAGGGGCCGGAGTTCTCGTCCTTTTATTCTGAGGCCTCTGGACGGGATTAGGGATACCTTCTATTTTCTTTGGTATTTCAATCCTCTCTGGTGCAATGCGTGCAGGCACATGCGACTTGGTCACGCTCTTCAAATCACTAAAGTGGTCGCGATTGATTCGCTAATGCTTGCAAATCAATTATCTTACGACTTCTATCCGCTTCATCTGTGCGTGGGTCATGTGCATTAATTCCGTGGCTTGCCACGTTATTTCCGACATTTTTCATCAAGAGGTTGATTTCTCCCTAATGACGGAAACTATCCTCATCAAATATGTGTCAAGAAACGGTCAGATGCAAATCTCCGCTATTGGGTCCAGATACGATTATGGATGCGATCTCATAACCAACGATATCCCGATTTTCGAGAGGGCCCATTGCGTTCACTGCGGTGGTGGTATAGGTACATAAACCTTGCAACCAAACCTTCAAGATGAGAGATTTCGGTGGTGACCCTTGCGCTAGTTGCATAGGTGAATGGATGTTGTATGTCGACGGTCTAAAATTGATGAGAGTTGCCGCATGCAGATCGCGTGTCCCCAACATGTAGTTGGTAAATTACAATTCGTGAAAAGCGGTCGGGCAATGAATTTAATTCTTTTAATCAATGCTTCGCTAGTCCATTCGGTGTGGACATGTGGTACCGAGTGCTCAACGGTAATTCCCATTGCCATACAATAATCATCAAAGGCCTTTGAAGTAAATTCTCCGGCGTTATCCATTCTGATGGACTTTACATGATGATCGGGAAATTATTCTTTATTTTAATTATCTCGAGATCGCTTTGCAAAAGCATGATTTCTTGTAGATAATGTACATACATGCGACCATTTGAGGAAGCATCGATGAGCACCATAAAGTACCTAAATGGCCCGACAGGGCTGAATAGGACGCAAATATCTCCTGGATTCGGTCCAGAATGCAGAATTTCATCCTTCACTTTCAGAGGAGAAGGTCTAGTAATTAATTTCCCGGTGGCACATGCAGGGCACACAAAATCTTCTGGATTCGGAAAATTCTTTACATTAATATTATATCCACGAGAATTGTTAATTATATTTCTCATCATCCTAAGACCGGGTGGCCTAATCTATCATGCCGAGACAGAAAAGTTTGAGCTTCTAAAAGATGTTTTCAGGAAGTATAGGTTGCGGTGCCTTAATATGAGTGTAGTATAGCCTGATTCATATGAAGGAAGTCGTTCTAATACCCTTTTCCCATTCTCTTCACGCTTTGTAATGAGCAGTATTCCTTACCATACTCTTCTTCGGTCTCTACATGGAGACCGTTAGCGAATATCTTTAAAACTTAAGAGAGTTCTAGTCGATTCCGGCACAACAAGGCTTCTTCAATGACCAATGTCGTGCCCATTGGGAGTATAATTGTGGCTCTTCCCGAGCCTATTATACAAGTATCATTGCCAACGATTGTCGAAGACTACCAAGATTCTTGCCGATTGATCGAAAATTTCGTCTCTCTTAGTATGGTATTAGTTGTGCCGCTATCCGCTAGACACACTTCCTCCATAGGGCGCCACACGCGTTCTGATATATAAAGTATTTATTAATATGGAGCAAAACAATCCACACATAAAACATACTTCAAAACAGAACAAAACTTGCTTTATTAATACGGGAAAAATCTTGCTGGACCCATCATAAGAATTTAATGCTAATGCTCTTCTAGAGCTTACAACCTTTATTCAATAAAATCCTAACATAAACTGCAAATGACTGTAAAACTAAGTGCCATGCATGCACTAAATCGAATCAGCGAAGTAAGAATTAACTTCTGCCTGAATCTCATCTACTTCTATCTTTTCTTCTTCAACAACTACGACTGCAGCTGCGGCAATGTCCAATGAAGGAGTGATAGGAGTCGCTGAGGTATGTCCACATCCATAGGTGCGACCAATGACGTGGATCTTCTATGCTCGCAATGGCGAGGTGCGCCTCGTGCTGTCCTTTGCCCTTCTTCTTTGCCTTGAAAGCATCAATCACGTCGCGGTTCACGGCGGACACGTGACCAATGTCCCCAAGTGCCACATTTGTAGCGCTTTGGTCCCGCCGACCATAGGGCTTCTCATCGCGCTTCTTTTGGTCGCCTTTCTTGACTTGAGCATTTTGCTTAGTTTTGTGGCTCATGACCTTACCCTTCCCGCCTCTCGCTCGAGTGAGGCTTTCTCACCTTGTAGTCGCTAGCATTGACTTTATGGCCAACTTTGCTACTAGGTGGCTGCGAAATGTAGTTCTTTCTGAGAACCTCATCTTGAGCTTCCGCAACTTGCATAATATTAATCAGTTCGACATATTCCTTGAAACCATCCTGACGATAGTTGCGTGTGGATTGCACCGCATTTGGGTGAAAGGTAGATAGGGTTTTCTCAATCCTCTCTGCATCTGTGATTACTTTACCACAAAGCTGAAGATTTGTACAAATTCTGTGCAAAGCAGAGTTGTACTCCCACGGTCTTATAGTCGACAAAACGTAGTCGAGTCCATTCTGCTCTGCGCCCGGCAGATGGTGTACTTTCTCGAACCGCTTCTTGAGGCGATCCATAAAGCGATGCGCTTTCTCGCCATATACTCATTCTTGAGAGTTAGACAAAGATGATGTCCGAGGAAATGAAGTGCTCGATCATTTTCCTCGAGAGTTGGAACGACATCCCGCAAGGCGCGAGTCCAATAGCAAGACGGAGCTTCTTGGCTCCCGTACAATCTCGACATCCGATGCCCAAGTCAAATAATTACGGCCATCTTGGGCGGCTCCTCGAACTCGGTTCAGTAATTCCGATCATCTGCATATTCATGCAAGGAATGCATAAGATTACTCGCTGTAATGTACATAAAGGTTGCAAGAATTCCCATAATATTCCGTATTTTCTCACGCATTTTTCAAGATTTACTGCCATTTTCAATGATTAAAAGCAATATAAATAATTACAAATAATCAAAACAGTAAATACAGAGAATAAATTGCATAGAAATAACAATAGCAAGAATAAATATGCTTCAAATTTCAAAAATATGGAAAAATTCGGATTCCCGAGGCCCTTTTCTGCTGGAAAGGTAATTTTTCGGCGAAAACTGCAAGTTTCAGGGGTTAAAACGCAAAAACTCAGTTATGAGAGGATTTGCGCGTAATTTTCATTTCTTCCGAGGGGTTTTCGGCAAAAATTCATTATACGCGAAAACTTGCGCGTAATTACAAAAGACTTCAAGGCTTTTTCTGCAAAATTCCGATTTTCGGCCCCCTCCCCCTTATTTTTTTTTCATTCGCCCGGGCCCCCTTCACGGGCCTCCCTTTTGTTCCCGGCCTGATATGTGCCCCGGCCCATCCGGTCTCTTCAAGAGGAGAAGGGGTAGGGTTTCCTACCCCTGTACACCCGAAAGGCGGCGGCGGCTTGCATGGAGCGCGGCAGCGGCTGGGGGCTTCGAGGCAGCTGGTGGCGGGCGGCCCTTTCGAGGCGACGGCGGCGGCTTCGGGCAGTCCGGCGGCGCCATCCATGGGAGGTCCGGGCGCATGCGGGCGGCCACACGGTTGATCCTTTGGGCGGCCAAGGTTTTTGCGGGCGGTCCGCGCGCTGGCCGGCGCGGCCGCCCACGCGGAGGCTCAAGGCGGCGGCTTCAACGGTGGGAGCCCGTGCGGGGCTCCATGCGCGCGGCGGTGGCTCCGCGGCGACGCGGCCGCGGCGGCGCTCAAGCGCGCGCGATGGCGCCATCCGTGCGTGGACCAGAGGCGACCACCGGTTTGGGCGGGGCTCGCCGCGCCGGCGTCGGGGTGCCGCATCCGCCATGGCGGTCTTCTCCCCATCCCTCGCCCCCCCTTTTTTTTTTCTCTTTGAGCGGTAATGACCGCCGGCGGCTCCAAGCCGCACGGTGGTGCCTGGCCTTCAAGGCGGCAGCGGCGGCGGCGCGGTGGTGGCGGCGCCTGCGGGGCGTGGGGAAGGGGTCCCCGTGTGGTACCGGGTGCGGCGCCGGCTTGCTCTTCATGGCATGCTCAAAAATTTTTTCTCGAAATTACTGTTCATGAGTGTATGTATGCGATGCGATATGATGTAAAAGCAGTGCAATCAACATCTGTTCTTTCATGCAACCTCCGATCGGATTTTCCGGCGACTTCTAGTTAGCTTGCGGTAGGTTAGAACGAATTTGCAATTTCAATCTATGGTACAATCGTCATCCGCTCTTTCATGCAATCTGTCGATCGGCATTGTGCCGGCGACTTCAAATCGCTCATGACATTAGAGCACATTTGCAATCGTAGAAAACAAATCTAGAAAGCCAAATTTGCAGAATTGAAAGCAATATAGAAAAACGATTCAATATACGAGTGTCGTTCATCGACGGTTACCTTTTCGATGCGAGGAGAGTCGATCGTGCTGATAACGTGTTGAGGAACCGTCGCTGGCAAGTCCAGTCCGAGCGATTACCTTGTATACAAAATCAGAATCGTAAGAACGATGCAAGAACACAAGAACACAACAATAGATGAAAACACATGTATGAGAGGGGACTGCAGGCTTCTCTTTATTGCTCTTCCAATAATGAATTGTGTACATGATTTTGGGGGGGTCCCCTCTCCTATTTATAATCTACAGTAGATGAGGTGCCCACCCGACCGGACTCCTGGCCGGGCCCGTTTCCTAATACTTAGTACGGTCGACTTGCCGAGTCCAACGGACAAACTCTCTGGATCTACAACCGACAGCGGCACACTCGATGGTCTCGCCTCCTTTGCGTCAGCGCACGGCCACGACGATGGTGCCCTTGCCGACGATGTCCATATGGCGTGTTGTGCTTGTGCTCGTGATTGGGTCTCGCCGGTAGGGTATTGGGCAACCGCAGTTCGAGGTCCGCCGGGCTTTATTGGGCCATCTCAGCCTGGTCCAATTCCCACCTATAGGCATGTTCAGATCTCGTGTCCTCCTTTGGAGAAAAAGAGTCAACGTGAGCTTGTTGTTAGGTCTGCCACCCTGTAGGGTATGGGTAACCCAAACCCATATCTAATTTGTTGGAGATGATTTTGCGTATAGGGGAGCTACTTTGTGCAAATTAGCGGGGCTAGGTGCATAGGTGGCCCCACACGCTTTTATAGTAAGCTTTTGTAAAACATCGGTATTTGGAATTTTAACCCTGCGTTCACAGTACGAGAGTTTCACGAAAATCGACTAAAATTTGTTGGAGATGATTTTACGTGTACATCAGCTAATTTGTGCAAATTAGCGGACCCGGCGCACAGGTGGGTCTGCGTGCTTTTATATGAAGCTTTCGTAAAACTTCGGTATTTGGAATTTCAACCTCGCGTTCACACTGTAAAAGTTTCATGAAATCGATTAAAATTTGTTGAAGATGATTCTACGTGTAGGGGAGCTACTTTGTGCAGGTCGAGCTGTCAAGCCGCCAAGGGAGGGAACCGGGAGAAGAGGAGTCAGGGCAGTGCCAGGGCGAATGAAGAAGGGGGAGAAGGAGGGTGGGGTGGCGCTGGCACGGAGGAAGAAGGGGCCAGCACAGGGGAGGAGGAGGAGGAGGAGGGGAGGGCGGGGCGGGGCGGTGCTGGCGCAGAGGAAGAAGGGGCCAGTGCGAAGGGAGAAGGAGGAGGAGAGGAAGAGGAGGAGGCAGCGCAGCGCGGGCCGGTGCGGAGGGAGGAGGCCGGGAGGGGGCTACGCCGGCGTGGGGTGGCATGGAGGTGGAGGGCAGCACTGCCACGTGCGGTAGCTGGCAGGCGAAGCGACATGGGCACAGGGGCAGGATGCAGGCAGCAATGCGGCACATCGGCAGTGGGGGAGAAAAGGGGGAGCCCAAGCGGTCCATGCCGGAATGGTGGGCTGTGCTTGGCACGGCACGCCTCGGGGGGAAATTTGCCCGTTATGCGATTTTTGACCATTTTTGACCATTTTTGACCGTTTGAGACTTTAAAAATAGCAAAAATTAAAAAAACCCAATTTTTTTTCTATAAATAGCCACCATATCCCCTTCATTCAGCACCCCATCCATTGCTCAATCTCTTTTTGAAATTCTATTATGCAAATTTAAATTTGTTGTGAGATCATTTGGCAAAATTCAAAAAAATTATGTCAAAATTTGGAAAATTCAATTTTTAGCAGCAAATTAGTAAAAGAGGTACAATAATATTTTTTTTGCATAATTTTATTGTTATTATTTGTTATGCTAAGATGAAAGTAATAATAGTGTTAATTCTGATTTTGCAGTTTTTGTTCTGAAAAATTACGATAGCTTTGCTCTTGGTGATTACAGACTTTCACGAGAGGAAGTTGCATCCATGGAGGAGTGGCTGCCTCAAGCCAACCGCAATTGTTAGCAGAAGGGCAAGGCGGAGTTCCATTATTATGCTCCACGACAACATCTTCGTCGGCGATCACCGGAGCAAAGAGGTTGAGACTGTCTACATCGGGAGTGTGAAATTTTTTTGATAGGATAACCAAGCCAGACGCACAAGAAAATGAGGTACCATATCTTGTTTGCAAAATTTATTGTCAGAAATTGTTTGCAAAGTCTACAAAAGGGACGGGGCACTAGCAAAGGCATGCTACAAAATGTAAGACCAAGTAAGGATTGGTGATGAGGCAGACGTAGTCACAATACAACCCGGACGGTATGGTACATAATTGGGACTACGATCCTGTCAGACCCGGGAGTAACATCCCAGATCTTCTGTGCATAACTGAACTAGTCCCATGATCAGTGGCTAGCTCACACAGTAAACAAATGTGATAACACAACCATAAACGCTAAAATTTATTACTAAACAACAGAGTTGATTACAAGATAGACTTACAGGGCAACATTAAATAAACACAGCGGAAGACGAAGAAGAAGTAGTAGGGTCCAGCAATCTGCCACAGGCAATCGATTGGGATAGCGGCCTAGTCGTCACGATCCACACTTGTAGTGAAGTCCTTCTCCTCTGAAATTTTATTTGCATAAAGCAAGTATGAGCACAACTTCCGTGCTCGCAAGTTACACCCGTCAAATAACAGAATGACATGCATATATGGATGTAACAAAGGATGGCTTATTGGTTGATTTGCATAAAGCAGCATTTTCTTTAAATACTTGTACTAAGTTCCAAAGTAGTTATTTTATAATTAAAATTTATTTTATAAATTCTCAATTTTATAGTCAGATAACATTCACACATGAATGGTGAAGGATACCTTCCTATCATGTGGCTTCCTGCCTAATTCCCATTTGGTTAAACCAGTTTGAATAAAACTTTTTCAAACAAAACCAAAGTCTAATTTTGAGTAGTTCTGCTAGCATGTCCGTAACCGTGGACACGGCTATTCGAATAGTTTTACACTCTGCAGAGGTTGTACAACTTTACCCACAAGAGATAATCGACTTGTAATGTCCGTTTGACACACTTCCGGTGGTGTGCGACTAAGTGATTATCACGAGGCCTTTACAATGCACCATTCCAAAGTAGTCATGCCCGCTAAGGTTTCACTTCCTTTGGACTAATCATCCACCAGAAGCCCCCTCTTGCGCCAAGTGGGAATACTGTCTAATCGACACCCACACACCAGAATGGCAGAGCTAACAATGAAACGTTGCAAATTAGTTGGCCAGGTCCCGCCCACACAGGACATATGGTAGTACGATAAGGCATAGCATCATGCGCTCGAAGACCGGTCCTTAACTGACTTGGGCGTCTTCCAATTAAAACCCTGGGCCTTAACCCTAACCAGATTAAGCCCGTGCATCAACTTGCACCCACCAATCATCCATTTCGCCCAAGTCCAAACCCATTTTCATTTTATTTTCTGAGTAAAAGCATTTATAAATCTTCTATGGTAAAACAATACCATAGAACTAATTTAAATCAAATTTGGAAGATTTAGCTGAAATTTTCCAAATACAAGATTTGATCTAAGCATTGGCTAACTATTTAATTATTTCCAATATTATTTTATCTAATGGTGACAAGGAAATGATAATCAATATTCAAAATGGCTATACACAAGGAATTGGAATAACTAGGTATTTAAATAGGGGATTAAAATAGCTGGATAAAAATTATACATGCAATAGTAATTTTAAAAACAGAATTAAATAAATTTAAAATAATGGGATCGATATGATCAAGGGTATAACTTGCCTTGCTTGAGGAGGTGATGTTATTTTCCTTAACAGATCACCTGGTACTGAGGTGATATTGTTTTCCTTAACAGGTCACCTAGTACTCACAAGTACTTTCTTCAGGAAGTCCAAGTGTACAATCACGATGATCATACAGTCAAAATCAATCCTCTTATGAGCTCCTCAAACGACGTCGAAATCTGACTCTCCGAAGTCGTCGAAATCTAATCGCGAAATAAGCCAAATTCAAATAAAATTCAAATAACAATTCAAATGAACTCTAAATTAAATAATTTTTGTTTTTCTAGCTAAATCTTGAATTTAGACAAATTTAGAAATTTGAATGGATTCAATCGGAGCTCGGATGCAAAAGATATGAGCTCTCGAAGATTGAAATTACATAAATGACATAATTAGGGTTTTTCTGAATTTTGAGAATTATTTTTCTAAAGGAAAAAGGCTTTATTGCACAAGGCTAACGTCAGCAAGGGAATTTCTTTTCTGGCCGAATCATTTTCCAAAGAAAAAAGGGGCTGGGTCGCTGACATGTGGGCCCCTTGGTCAAAGACCAAGTCCACGGTGGTCAAAGGTCCACCGCGGACCCGGTGCACAGCACAGTGAACGAGGGTGCGTGCTGGCGCACACGCTGACGTGTGGGGCCAGCGGTACAGTGGTAGGGCCACGTGGCTGTGACACGTGTGCGAGCCGTGTTAGTGAGAGGGTGATGTTGTGCCTATAGGGAAGAAACGTGGCTGCGACGTGGCGTCTACGTGGCCGGCCACGTTAGTTTAACGGCGGCGACCCACGGTGGCGTAAGACAATGGCGTTTGAGGGCTCGCCGGCGAGCGTGGGTCATCGCATTGGATAGAGGAGACTAATGCGAACATGTTGATACCAGATTGGGCACGAGGGGTTGTCGGGGTTGACCTGCGGCGAGCCTTTGGCGGCGAAGTGGTTCGGCGTTGACGACAACGGGGTTCCAGCGGCGCTTCGGAGCAACGAAGGGGCCGTCGAGGTAGCCCTTGCTATGAGGATGCCGGCGAAGTATTCCACGGGGACAGGACATCGACAACGGCGGCGCAAATTGAGGTTTTGCCGACAGCGGCCAAAACTCTAGAACTTGAATAGCGGCCGTGCTGGAGCTCTTGGGTGGTGGAGTCTTGAGGGGTTGTGATGCGGATGTCCTTGCGACTCCAGGGGGCCATTTATAGGGCCAATGGGTCGTCGGGGAAGGAGATCGAGCTCACGGCAATCTCGGCGGCCGTTGCTCAATTCCGGTGAAAACGTGCGTAAATGAAGGGGGATTTGCCGGAAACAGGCGCGGCGGTGAATGTGGATTTAAATGCGCGCGCGTGCGTGGAAGGAGGGGGAGGAAATCACGGCGGATTTGGAGCTTGCCGCGGCCGCTAATGGCGGCGAACTGACTCGGCCACGCGGAGACGAAACGGAGGAGGAAGAAAGGTGCGGGATCGCCGGATCAACATCCAACGGCCGAGAGCGGCTCGTGTTGCGTGGGAGCGGTGGTGGCCGTTGATTTGAATCCAACGACTCACATCGAGTGGGCCGTTCGGAGGTCCCGGAAGTCACAATGAGTCTTGGCCGTTGGATGCCGATCCAACGGTTGAGATACGTGCGGAGTTAAACGCGCGGGAGAATGGGATGACGTGGGAGAATCATAGCCGTCCGATGTAAATCGGACGGTGGAGACGAGAGAGAGGAGAGAGGGAGGTGCGGGCGGCGTAGATGGGCCGGGGCGCGGAGAAATAGGGTTGGGCCGAGAGGGTTTCGGCCCAAAGGGGATTTGTTGATTTTTAATTGATTTTCTAATTTAAATAATCCTAGTAATTCTTTAGGCTTTAGAAAATAGCAAATTAAATCAAAAAATTAAGAGCAAATTCACAGAAATTCCCTTATTTATTTTGGACTTAATTAAAATAGCTCCAAATTATTATTGGCTATTAATTTTGCAAAATAAATTGTTTTGGCTTTAAAATATTTAGGAAAAAGCTTTTAAAAACTCAGAAAATTCTATAAATTAATTAAAATTTTATTTTCCAGATCAAACCAACTGAAACTTCAAGAACTTCAAATAAATTTTAAATTTTTACTTTTACAACTTCAGAAATTCAAATAAGACAATCAAACTATTTCAAAATCTAATAAAACAATAACTTTTATTTATTTTATTTTGGTAACAATACTTTGGGATGTTACAGATCCTGAGGTAGCCCGTCAATCTCTCTGTCATTTAATTCCTTCTGAGGATTTACCGTTAGGATTTAGGGAGTCTAATGCTTTCCAAACTTACATTAGAACAGCGCATAATCCTAGATTCTCTTCCGTTTCTAGACAAACAACACCTAGGGATCTAGTAAAATACTATAATGAACGTCATGATAAATTAAAGGATAAATTTGCTACATGCACATTTTCGGTGACCCTGACCTCGAACATATGGAGTGGCTGCGCCAGGGATGATTATCGTAGTGTAGTTGCTCATTATGTTAATGATGATTGGGTAATGGAGAAAAGAATTATATGCTTCAAATTAATTGATGTAGCACACACGATCGAGAATATTGCGGACTGTATTATCAAAGTCGTGGAAGACTTTGGTTTTACAAATACAGTATTCACAATTACTCTAGACAATGTCGCGAACTCTAAGGCCATGGATATTCTTACTCCAGTCTTCAGTACATACGTCGATTCCTTCTTGCTATATCAGCGATACGCTTGTCATATTATCAACCTTATAGTCAAATCCGGTTTGAAGAGGTTGGATGTATATCTTAAATCTTTTCACGATACGATATCTTTCTTGAATAATTCTAACGTAACAATAGCAGCATATAAGAACTTCTGAAGAGAAATGGGTGTACACCCAAGAAAGTTTGGTTTGGACATGTGGTAAGATGAAACTCTACTTACCTGATGCTTAAGAGTTTTTAACCATATAAGAGTACTTTTTCTGTTTTTTATTCAAACGCACTATCGGAGCACTAACGATATTATACTATTGGCTGAGCAATATTGATTTGTTACTGAGAAGATACTACAGTTTTGAGAAATTTTTTATGAGGCCATTATTGCTTTGTCCGTTATCTACTATCCAACATCTCCTATCATTGTGCATAGTATTTTACAGATTGTCATTCAATTAAAAATGTATGAAAATGACTTAGTTTTACGAGAGACTATTGTTGCTATGAAAACTAAATACCTTAAATTGTGAGACCCCGGTTTATTTAACTTGTAATACTTAGCCTTCCATTGGCTCTAGTATCACAAACAAAATACACCGTGTCTCGATGGACATGTGCTTCCCAGAATTGCAGCACATATACATCTTTACAAAATCATGCATCAATTCCATACATCACATAATAACAAGTCTAGCAAAAGACATATATAATATAGAGTTATTACAAAAGAGGGGCCGACCGGCCAAATGGCATCAAAGTATCAATAACAGCGGAAGCAAAAGTGCCATAAGATGGCTATAAACAAAAGCCAATTAGTGTACCTTAATCCACAAGGCAACCAACCGGACCGCCAAGCTAGTCGTCCCAAACACTGCCACAGCACAACTCACAAAAGTGAGGCCCTTGGGGCTCACCCTCTTCTTCTGCACACAACAAGCAATGCAGGTGAGTACACTAATGTACTCACAAGACTTACAAATAACAAGCCTATATATAGCTACATGTGAGCTGAAAGCAAAGGAAATGGTTATATGGTTAATTGGACGCATAAAGCAATTTTCATTTGCAATAGTGTAATAGATTGAAGGCAATTTGTAAAATCTGTTTTCAAGCATTGAAATAACAGCGAGTAACAATAAATAACAAGTAACCACCTAGAGGTGACTAACCCAATAGCCACCACAACATAGCACGAATCCCCGATTCGTACCGCCCATCAAGTTTTATTTAAAAGTTGTAGTCTAACTCTTGAAAGACTTCCCCAAGCGTGTCCATAACCTAGGATGAGGCTATTCGAATAGATCAAAACCCTGCAGGGGTGTACCAATGTACCCACACTTCAGACCGCCTTTGAGCCACAATAAGCACACTTCCGAAGGTATGACGACACGTCTAAGTCCTACGAGACATTTCCAATATTATGTGTTAACTACGAACCGCTCGTATGGCTAGAAAACCATACGCTTACATTGTAAAGCCGAAAAGACAACTACCCACTCGGGGTAAAGCTTTTCGGACAACTACAATGCTCCCAAACACCATCCCTCCTGCGACTCGGAGCCAACACACGCCAAAGTACTAAGTCAAGAGAGGTCCCATACCCTCTAGTGTGGTTAGCACACAAGAATGCTTGGTTTAGTGTAACAAGATGTTCGGTCCATGTTGACTCGGGCACCATTCCAGTCACACACCCAAAATCACACCAACATACCAATGTGCCCATGTCCAAATCATTTTGCTTTCATTTTTAGTTTTCACAATTAAACATAGCTCAAAGCTGAAACATAAAGTCATAATAAGCATTTGTGTGATCAAGGTCATCGACTCAGTCGACAACCGCCCATTTCTACCGATAGCTAAGCATGACTAAGCAGTTTAACTCGTACTACTAAGTGTCAAGGGCTCATCCACGAACCCAAAATCACAGCAAGGTAGTACTAGGTTCAGTAGTAGAGGATAAACATTTTCCTACAGATTATGCAGCTAATAGGTCAACTAATCGACAATAGTTTAAAACAAGATAGCAATGCATACGTAGAATTTGCAAACAACATATTAGAATTTGAAAATAATAGCAACAATACGATCAAATGAATGCTACATCTGCTTGCCTTGCTGGAGGTCAAAGTCTGGCTGCTGAGGATCAAATTCAAGATCAATAATATCTTCGGAACCTAACGCAAAAATGCGATAAAACCAATAAGAACAAAGAACACCAAACAAGACTCAACAGCAAAAGCCATCCAAATCTTATAAAATTTATACAACAATAAGGATATGATTTTAAATGAATTTAGGAACAAGAATCAAGTCATTTGGACTAAGCATGCAAAAGTTATAGCTAAAATAAATTCTCTCAGCCTGGAAATTCAACTAAATTAATTACTGGTACTATTCATGGCATAAATTTCTAGAATGACCTAGAACCTAAAATTTTTATGGTAGGTAGATAATGACGTTCTAAGAACAGCAAAGTTGAGTTTACCCAATTTGGAGTTAAAATAAATTACTTATGATTTTTCTAAGTTGTAAAACTAGCACATATCCTTTTTAAGAAATATAACAATGATCAAAACCTATTTCATATAAAAGCATGCTAACAGAGGAATTTTACAGGCTTGAGTTTGCTCAGATTGGAGTTATACAGAAAAAGTTATGCATTTTACAAGTTTCAAATTAATTTTTGGAATATTCAATAATAGCTGAAACAAGTTAATTTTGTTTAAAAAACTTTCTGGTACAGAACCAAGTCTAAATGCATTTTTAGATTAAACTTTAGTGAAACATGAATTTAATACAGTTGGAACCATCTAAAAAAGATTTAAAACGGATTAGTTATGAGTTTTCAGAGTTTAATACAATTTTTAGTTGACAAATAAAAGATTACCAGATTTAAACAAAACCTACACAGAAAGAAACGACGTGGAACTCTGTGGGCCGTTGATCGCGAATCGAACGGTCCAGGCACGAGGGCCGAACGAACGCGCACCGCGCCATACGCGATCCACCGTTGGATTAGATCCAACGGCTCTCCATGGAGGTGACATTCTGACTTCCCGATTGCCCCAACCAAACTGGGCCATAGATCAAAAGATGAATGACCCAGATCAATGATACAATCGGAAGTCCGAATGCACCCAAGATCTGAGACGTAGATCAAGAATTGGACGGTCCACGAGGACTAGAACGCTTAGAACTCTAAACGCGCCGAGGATGTCTAGCCTGTTAGATCTAGATCTAATGGTCCAGAGCTACAGAGAGGTCCTGAGGTTTAGGTCCTAACGGGGAAGGTCTGGGACGGCCAAGATCTACCAGAGCAGGTCTTGAGCGGTCCATATTTACTCGGAGGAGGTCCTACGCGACAAGATCTAGAGGAGGGAGATCCCGACGGCTAAGATCTCACAGGGGAGGTCTTCAACGGTTAAGATTCGCACGAGGAGGTCCGCAAAGACAAGGTCTTATCAAAGGGAGGTCTCAATGGCTCATATCTCCACTAGGAGGTCCTGAACGGTCAAGATCTGCCCGGGGTGGTCCTAAAGGCTTAGATCTCCGCGAGAAGGAGGTCCTGAGATTTTTTTTGCAAGAGACCAATGGGTGGTCTTTTGCAAAGAGGACCCCAAGGGAGGTCCCGAGGGTGGTTTTTACAAAAAGGACCGCGAGGTGGTCCTTTTGCGCAAGAGAGGTCCTAGCGGCTCAGATTTAACTCAAGGAGGTCTTGAACGGTTAGGATCTAACCAGGGGAGGTCCTAGCGCTTAAGACTTTTACAAGGAAAGATCCTACGGTCAAAAGCTAATCTGAGGTGGTCATCAACGGCTGAGATTAACCCTAGAGGTCTGAGGACTTGTTGAAAATACGACAACGGTCCCGAAAACCAGACTTTGCCCGCCGGCTCGTCGCCGATGACCAAGACCACGGAGGCGCGAAACAAGTATACCAAAATGTACAAAATACTAATGCGAACCTAATGGAGGCACTCTCGACGGCGGAGCTGGCCTAATTCGCCAGCGAGCCGGAGAGGGGCGGAGGAGTGCTTTCGGCAAAAACCGAAAATGGCAAAAACCTACGCAAAGATCTAAACTAGGAGTCCTAGAGCACTGCGGGGCTAATGTGAACTCACCAGGGCACAGATGAGGTCTAGAGGAGGTTGGAGAAGTCCTAACGGCGGAGGCAGTCGCCGGAACTGAGGAAGATGACGATGAGAAGAGCCCCTAAGTAACCAGAAACAAAAAGAACGGTAAGGATAGCTTCGCGACACCCCAGAGGAGGTCCAAGAGCAACCAAAAGGTCAAGGGCACTCACCGGAGCTGGGGAAGACGAAGAAAACCGCTAAAGGCCGAAATCCGCGCAAATCCAATTCAAGCCGCTCTTGAGGAAGCAACCCAAAATGGAGTTAGGGATAACGATAAGAATGTTAAGGAGCTCCAAATGATAACCAATGAAGAGGGCAAGAACCACTGGAGAACCCAAGTCACCAACGGAGCTCTACGACCGAAAATGGTGTTTTTGGTGTTTTCGGTGTTTTGAGCTCCACAGGCAATGGGGAGCTAAGGGGTGCTGCAAAGGAGCTCAAAGAAGGGTTTAGGGAGCTTCATATAGATGGAGAACTAGGGTTTGGCAAAAAACGAGAGCCTCGGGTGAGCTCGATGGTGGGCGCAGCTCACGGCACTACTGTGGACCAAAAGAAAAGATGGGGGCAGGAGTAGGGCACGACTACGGCCGAAAGCGAACCTGCGCGCACTAAATGCCTGACCAGAGTGACGTTGACGAGGGAGCACGACATGGCCGAGCCATACTGCTCACTGTATAGCGCACAACGCGAGGAAGAAGAAGAGCAGAATAGGCTAGGGTGGTCGTGGCAGTTAGATTTTAAACGGACGATTGGGATTGCCCCAGAGCTCCTGGTGTTCAAAAGAGTAGGGGAGGTCGTGAGAGTTGGATTTTAATCCAACGGCTCAACACACGCGCCCGAGTGCGGCTAAAGGGGACTTGGTGCGACCGAGTCAAGATGGTTGGGTCTGACTCGAGCCCGAGTCAGACTCAACCCTTAGGTTTGAAATTTGAGTTTTGAATTGAGCTGGAATTTGGGGATTTATTTGAGGTAGCAAAACAACTCCAAAAATTTTGAAATTTTTACAGGAGCTTGCTAACTTAGATGTTGACCTTGTATACAATTTTTTGAGGTTTTTATGTAATACATCTTTCTCCAAAAATTCTGCAATGTGCTGGGCTAGGGTTTGACTGTCCTCCAAAAATATTCAAACAATTTCTAAAAATTGTGAAATTTTCCAGAGGGGTCACACACCAACCCTAGAACTTAGGAAAAATATTTCGAGGAGATGATCACAAGATTTGACAAGAATGTTTTTGAAAGGCCAAGATTTGGATCAAATGACTTGTGACTTTGCATTCCTATATTCCTTTTACAAGAATTGTTTAGAACATACAGGAAATATATGATGTAAGAAAAAGCTTTAATTTCTACTCTTTTTCTTACATTTGAAACACAAGCCAAAACTTGGGATGTTACATAAATATTGGAGAGAAATCCCTTTCCTATATGCATTTGCATTCATTTTAGATCCTGGAGCTAAAATTAAAGTATTTGCTAATGTACTTGATCTTCATAGTGATGCTAGAGGGCTACACTACACTAACTATTTTGCAAAAGCTCATTCTTGATTACAGGAGGTTTACTAAAGGTATGAAAATAAGTTACGGAGAGTCCGCTTGCAACGACCTCTAGTAGCCCCCGCCTGAAGTAGCAAGAAAAATATGTGGGGCAAGATATTCGGTGGCTCTTCTTCTAGGTCCAGGTCTTCTTCTTCTATAGCGCTGCCTGCTCAGCCAAGAACAACCTCAAGGAGTAGGCAACTATTTACCTATCTGGACAACGATACGATGGATTTCAACTCAGAAGGCTTCGAAATTTTGCAATGGTGGCATGCACATAAGTTAATATATCTCGTGCTATCCATACTTGCATATGATGTCTTAATTGTTCCTGTCTCAATGATTTCCTTCGAGTCTGCTTTTAGTCTTTTTGGAAGAATATTAGAGGAGAGAAGAACACGTCTCATGAGTGAGATGGTGGAGATATTTCTAACCGTGAAGGACTGGGGATAAACTGATTCACAAACACAACATTCTCTGCAAAATATAGAGTTGTCGGACGTGTTCAAAAATCTGTACCTCGACAATGACACTTAGAACAAAGATATATGTAGAGCTATAGGTTGTACTCTTTTTCCTTTGCATTGGTTTTCTCATATTGAGTTTTTACTTGACAAAGGTTTTAACGAGGCAGCCATTTCAATATTAATAAAACTCTTTATTACATTTTCAATATTTTTGTCTCCTTTTACAACTTTCATATGTATTTATGAATTCTACACAATCTTCTTATTCTTTTTAGAATTTTCTGATTATTTTTCCATTTTTTCTGATTTTTTTTTTAGTTTTTCGAGCTAAGTGGGTACTGCATAGCCCGACGGGCCAAACGGGCTCGTGCCAGCACAACACGGCACAACTGCCATTTGAACCGTACTTGGACCGCCACCCAGGCATGTGGGCCAAACCAGCCCGACACGATTCTTACATGGGCCAGAATGGGCCGTGCTAGAATGGGTCGTGCCCGGTTGTACCCATGCCGGGCTGTGCCATGCCGCCCATTTAACCATCACTGCTGTCCAGCTTCTCACCACCCTTCGTGCGTATCCTATCAAAGAGGTGCATACTTATTTGCAAAAGGGTGCAGTAAGTTATACCAGTCATCCTGAAGCTCGGCAATCGAGAGAGGTTATGTGATCAAATTCCGAAAAATATACAATAAGGCACATACATGGAGTTAGTGCATAAACTCAACTCTTGCCGCCGTTAGAGTGTGTACAATGGTAAATATAACTTATGTTTATAGTATCTCTTTATATTATCTATAGACAACACTAAAGATAGCATCTACAACAGATTATCTTTCTACATATTTCTATAGACAGTTTCTCTATGTACGATGTGTCTTATTTCTCATGTTACAGTCGATTACTGTATGAAAGACGGACTAATTCTCTACGCTCTCTCTCATCTATATCATCTTGTGTCTTATATGACAAGGCTTATAGACAACTGACATCACACTATTATAAATACTCTTAGCCACAAGATAGAGTTACCATAACAGCTAGAATAGCCACCGGTTGGTAGGTACATTCGTTCGTTTGTTCCACGTATTTCTTGCTGTATACAACAATCATATGTGTATGTACCATATACATAGTGGTACCATACCAGTTAGGCAGTTAGAGTAGCCACCGGATATGTGTATGTACTACGTACTCTTTCGGTCCCGTTGGTTTTCAGATGTGCCGTGCGATCGACCACCCGGCGTCGGGCACGGGCACCTTCTCGGGGCCCAAGGACGCGCTGACGGTGTACTACAACTACACCGGCGACGTCTTCTTCTTTCTTTTCTTCTCTGATTGGCCTGTGTACCCTCTTTTCTTACTTCTCTTTAATGCATGATGGCAATGCTCTTGCCATTCCTAAAAAAAAAAAAAAAAAGAAATGCGAAATCATCGTCTACTGCCGTTCGCTTGTCCGGTCGATATGCATTAATTGATCCGTTAAAAATTACGTACACGAGCGAGTGCGTGTTGCGCTTCGTCTTCTGCGTCTTTGCAGGCGTGCACGGAGATGATGCTGCCGCTGAGCTACGGTGTGAGCAGCAGCAGCATCTTCCCGCCGGAGCCGTTCGACTTCACGAAGCTCGTCGCCGGCTGCCGCGAGTCCACCAGCGTGCCGCCCCGGCCCTACTGGATCGAGACCGAGTTCGGTGGCTTCGTGAGTACGGGGTATTCCAGTTGGGCCGTGTGCAGGATCTTACATATTGGGCTCCGCTCTATTTCTGTTCTTAAAATGGGCCGAAATAGTAGGGGCCCGAGTAGTACTAACTGTTTTTCATTTTTCCTTCTTAGCTTCAGGACATTAGGAATATTTTTGAGAAGGTTTGTAAGCAACATCATATTTTTCAATCGGCTCTGAGATCCGTGGAGCACTGGAGGGTAACTAGTTCAGTTTGATTCAGACAAAAAAAAATATTTACAGTTTAAATTCCAATTTGGAGTAAAAGTCGCATGGAGAGAGAGCTCTCAGGCTTGCTGCAAATATAGATAGGACTATATCTTAAAAATAGCTGTAAATTTTGAAATATTTACAGTTTAAATTCCAATTTGGAGTAAAAGTTACACGTAGTAGATGCTCCATTCTCATCATATGTTCAACCGAAAGATGAAGGGCGTGTTATAATTATTGGACCGACAAGGTCCCAAAAAAACTGGATGCATGTATAGAGCAAATTATAATCGATGGACTAAATAAATCTTCTGTTTCACATGATCAGCTATGTTTCATTTGGGAACATGACAAAGTGAAGAAAATACTTCCTGTTTTGAACCATGCAAGCACCTCATGTAACCAAAGGAGAGCTATAAAATTGACATGGATGTCCACCAGTCAGGAGGGCAAAATGTGCAGAAGAACGTTCCGGTAGCTGCAATGCATGTGAGATTCATGACGAAAAGATACTTTGCATATTAGCCACTTTGAAAGGGACAAGAATGAACATGATAACCAAATACTAAACCGAAACATTGACCATCTGTATTATTTGTGCCTGCATATCGCGTGAAGCCGGTACTGCCTAATAACTCTACAAAAACTTTTAGCGTTCTTCTCAGAACCAACAAAGTCACGTTACCAATAAAACTTTAGTAGCTAGAAGTCTAGAACCAGGGTCACTGCCCCAGGAGCTCAATCTGGCCCAACTCTTTCAATCATCACTGTAACATGCATATGCCCTATTAAGCAGGTAGACTCTACATGCAGTAAAGTGGATGCTTCCCACCGGAATTTCATGGGAAACTCTACATGCAGTAAAGTGGATGTTTCCTTCCCCTACAAAATTCCCGCATATATTCCAAACGGAGCCTAAAATCCTAAATGCATGCATTTTCCTTGTCATCTGTTTTCCATGATGTAAATGCACTGTTTTTTTTTTAACATTTGTTTTCGTGATCTACGGTAGACAGGTCAGAGCTAATGCTCGGAACGCGTTTCATACATTCCAAAAACATGCAGATGTCACAAGGCGCGCGCGAGAGAGAGTTTGGAGCACCAGCACCTGCCATCTGGTCCCCATTCTCATCCCATCACTCACTCACTCAATGTCTCACTCAATCTTCCCTCTCCTCTGAGTGATAAGATCACGATTCACGATGCACACATACATACCCGTGTGGCAGCGAGTGCCGGAGATCGAAGGCTGGGGACAAAACAGGGCCCATAGAATGCGGGCCTGACAAGCCGATCTGCGTCAGCAAAGCCCAGAGACAGGCCCACTCTGGAAATCCGGTGACGTCATCCCTGCCATGGCTCACGAGGTTCAGGCGCCACCTGACCTGATTGGTGGAGGCCCTCCTGCAAGTGGCGGGAATTATAGCACGCTTTTGGCTTACCGATCTACGTGGCCTGCTCACCACATGACTCAAGGGAAAAGTCGGTAGTGCTAGCTGACCATCCATCACAGAGTCTGCCTGCAGGTTTCAGATAGGCAGAAGAGCAGCAAAGTGTACGGATACAATGCCCCTTGAGTTTTTGACATAAATGACATTTTTGCGCGCGTTTTTGATGCAAGTAGCATCTCTCGCGTCATATTGCCAAAACTGACAGCACGGAAGTGCCGTTCGGCGACATGTATGCATTTCTGTGCTTCCCGCGCCCGGAATCAATCTTGGCCGCACGCTCATAGCCCGGATAAGCGGTGTGCCGACACATATCTCATCCGCACGCCCCTTGCCTGGACAAGCCAGCAGCAAAAGGACCTTATGGCCAAGGTTGTATAGAGTTTGCCATGTAGGGCTAAAGACAAAAGAGTAAACTTACAGCAGAAAGAAACAACTCGTGGTAGCCATCCGACAGCCCACAGGCAATCGAGTGGGGAACGCGGCCTAGTTCGCGTGGTCTTCAAGGAACTTCTTCTTGTAGAACTCGGTGATCCATCCCGGTTCTTCTTTGATGACTGGTCAACAAATGACGTATAGCCGTGAGTACATAAAGTACTCAGCAAGTCGTAGGGAAATGTATGCAAATAGTATTCATACAAGGCTTCACAAGGATAGCTTTATGGCCATTTTACAGAAAACACTATTGACAGTAAATACAGTAAGTAGATTGAAAGCACAATTTAAAAGATTAATACATAAATAAACAAGTTCTTTTGAAACAACTAGTGAACACCCCGTTCACTTCCCAACCATCAACCAAAAACAACTACTTAGATCCATCCAACCCAACATTTTTGAGAAAATGTACCCCTCGTGTGAAATCACCAGGCATTGTCCATAACCGGGGACACGACTATTCGAATAGTTTTACACTCTGCAAAGGTTGTACAGCTTTATCCACATAACATGACTTCTCTAGTTTGTTTGGCATCCGTCGATACCACCGCTCACGACCTTATGTAAGCAGTCTAGAGCATGCGTGTCAAGGCCTTTACAAAGTTCTGTTTTGACCCGGTTCTGCTCGCTAAGGTTTCGTCACTCCAGCCCCCTCTTGCGCCACTTATCAACCCAAACAGAACCGACTCAAAACAATGCTAATTAGTTGGCCAGGTCTATCCCAGTCTAGACATGTGGTGGTAAGGTAAGGGACAGATTAATGGCGCACAAAGTTAAGTTCTTAGTGTCTACTCAAGCGAGGCAACCATATCCCAAAATTCTCCCTCTTTACTGTATGATCATTCGCCTGAGTATGAAATCATTTTTGGTTCAACCTGACCAAATAACAACCCTTGCCATGGCACAACAAATTTTAATAATAGTGGCTCCGCCACAATTTCATGTATCATTAAGTCAATATTAATAATTATGAATATGTGATCATGAATCCCACGCGACTAAGCATGGCTAAGCATATTACACCCCATGTTGGTAGTTCAATAATGACCAACTAGAAATAACCTAACCTATGGTATTCAAGGATTTATGTTATTCAAGGGTACATGTCAATAGTAATTTATTCAAGGTGGCATAATGTCGAATAGGACTTTAACTATTCCCGAAAGCATTTATTATAAAACTAGCAATACATGTTGATATAAAACATTATAATTTTATAAAATGGGTTCAATATGATCAAAGATCTACGACTTTCCTTTGTTGAAGTTCTGAGTGGCTTCAGTCGACGTGTCCAAGAATTCTTCGGAAACGCCGGAATCTATACGTGTGAAAAAACCAAATAAATAAAATAATTCCAAATAAAATCCAAAAATTACCAAACTAGAACCAAATGAAAGGACTGAACTTAGGAGAATTTAGAAATTTGAATCACTCAAATCTGGGTTCGAATGAAGAAGAATGTACTCTCGAAAGTTTTGAAATCACATGATCGGAAGGAGGTTCGACTGGTCAGAAGGTTTCGGCTACCTGGTCGAAACTGGTTGGAAGGTTTTGGCTACCTGGTCGAACGAGGTTCGACTGGCCAGAAGGTTTTGGCTATCTGGTCGAACGAGGTTCGACTGGCCAGAAGGTTTCGGCTACCTGGTCGAAAGAGGTTCGACTGGTCGAAATATTGTGACCGGCGGCGACAAAGAGATTGGTGGTGAGATGGCCTGCGGCGAGGGCACCATCGGAGAGAAGGAGGTGAGGCGAACTCGAGGCTCATGGTGGCAGCAGAGGGACCGGCGGCAAGAGGAGGAAGTGGCAGCGGTGGCGGTCGAAGAGGGTGCTCCAGTAGAAAAGAAGCTTCAACAGCGTACGGTCGCTAACGAAATCCAAGCAAACGGGGTGGAGGTAGAGAGAGGGGCTGACAGCGATCAAAGCGGGAGGTTGGGAGCACGTAGTGCTCACTTATGTAGGCGAAGGCGGCACACGGTTCGACGAGGAATGCGAGCGAGATTCACGGCGGCGTACTTGGTTGGCTGTGTACAGGGCTCCGGCGAACTGGCGGTGCTTCGGAGAAAAGGAAGGGAGCACGGCGTAGAACGTCGCGAGACGAGCTCAACTGAGTGGACGATGTCACTGGGGGATCAACGACGAAGGCGGAACGCGAGGAGGAAGGTGGTTCGGTCGTTGGCAGGAGAAGCTTTGACGGTGGGGAAACTTAAAGCACGGTGAAGCGAGGGTGAGAGAGAGAGGGAGAGGGAGAGTTGAGGGGAATGCAAGAGGAGGGCGAGGGATCCCTAGTGGTCCGTTTATAAAGGGAGGAGGAGGATCGGGCGACAAGATGGAGCGGTGGCGGCGACGCTCCGACGGGCTTTCAAGGGCGGGGAGGTGAGCACGAGGTAGGCGGCGGGCTTGCGATGCCGAAGATGAAGACCACGCCGACGGAGAAGCCTTGGCGGCGGCGCTAGAGTCAGAGGAGCACTCGTCGGCTAGCGGCGGAAATTCTCAAATAGCGGCGAAGCTATGCTGAGAGAGAAAGGGAGAGTCGAGGGGAAAGAGAGAGGAGGGGGGCACACCGTGCTCCTCTTTATAGAGGGGGAGATGGACGGAGGGGAGAGATCGCGCGGTGGAGGTCGCATTGGCCCTTGCGTGTTCCGGCGATTCCGCTTAGGGTTTCCTTAAACCAACGGGCAGAACGGGGTCGGCGGGATTCAAGGAAGTCAATGCTCACGATTTGTTGGAGATTTGGCGAGGATTCGCGGGATTTGACACAGCTTGTGTCAACAACAATGGAGGTCCGACTCGGTAATGCGCACGAGGAATAAAAGGGAGAAGGAGGAAGAAAGGGGTGGGATTCACGCCAGAGGTGACGACTTTCGTCGCGGTGGTGACGCACGCGAGTGCTGGCAGCATGGGCATGGCGAAGGTGATGGTGGTCAGGCGAGAAGGAGGCTGACAGGCGAGGCTGGTCAGACCTGGTCGGAGGATGTGGTCGAAACCGAGAGGCCCTAGTCGAAACCTCTCACCGAGAGGCACTAGTCGAAACCGAGAGGCTGGTAGAAACCGAGAGGGTGGGGGGGAAGGAACGGGCCGACGGGAAATCGGAACAAACAGAGAAAGGGAATCTTTAAAGTTTTTTTTTGAATTACAGAAATTAAGAAAGAGGAAATAAGTTATTAGGAAATGGCACAAAAAGTCCAAAAATTCTAACAAAACACACATAAATTACTTGAATTGATTTGAACTTAATAAAATTATTTACAACTTAAAGTCGTCTTTTACTTTTGTAAATAAATTATTTTTAATTTTTGAGAAAGAGGAAAAACCCTTTTTAAAAACCAGAAAATCCAAGAAATTACTTAAAATAATCTTTTTGACTTTAAATACCAGAAAACCCAATTAAACCAAATTTGAATTAATTGAAGTTTGATTAATTCATTTAAATTGTTTTTAATTTTCAAGATTTCAAGTTAAGCTTAAGAGATTCAACAAAACCAAATGGTTATTTTTATTTTTAAAAATTTTCAAAAAACCCTAAAAATTGGGTTGTTATACCCAGACAAGCTTCCAGATCCAAGTGGTAGTATCAGGGCCCTTAGCTATTGTTCTTGAGAAATGGCCAGGTTTGTCCCATTCCTCAAAAGATGTTTTTACAGGATCCCCCGTGTCCTCACAAGTGTCACCCAGAGAAGCCTCCTCCGCACTCCCAACGCCCGGACAAGATTCCTCCGCCTAAGTGTCATCCGAATATGGGTATCTGTCGGCTCCCCCTAGCTCGGAGTGCCACGGCCCGACAGCACCTCCGGATTTCCCACAACCATCACGTAGCACTGTATGGGGGGATTGGCTTCACACGGCTATAAATACCAGAGTTGCTCTCGCTCTAGGTCATTCTCAATTGCATTCTCGTTCTCGTTCTCGCGCTCGTCGCTAAGAACACAGAGAATAGAATAATTTTTTTTAGAGAATAGTTCTTAGGACTATACCAGTATTGAATGGTCCCCTGAAGGGCAGGTAATTGTTTGTCCACTACATTTATCGTTATTACCGTAGTTGTAGTTAATTAGTCTTATTCAACTAGTACTAATTAATGTAGTTTGTAGTCGTAATTAAATAGCTGTTAATAATTTAGCCATAGTTTATTACTGCTTATTATTAAGAGGTAATGAATTAGTCGTAACTAATGTACCAGTAATTAATTAGTGCTTAAAATCAGTGGTAATTAATTAGTCATAATTAATTAGGCTTTATTATTTAAGTATGAATTAGTTAGTGGTTAAAAATTAGTGGTAATTAATCAGTCGTAATTAGTTTAGTGGTAATTAGTTAGACATAATTCATTTAGTGGGAATTAACTATTCATAATTAATTAGTCACAATTAATTTAGTGAAAATGAATAAGTGGTAATTAATTAATCGTAATTGTTTGAGTCGTAGTTTATTAGTGGTAATTACACTAGTGTAAATGGAGTGGTTGAATTTACGTGGCCATAATTACTTTGTTTGTAAGTAACGACTCGTAGTTAATTAGTGCTGACTAAATAAACATAATTAATTATGATTAATTATGTATGTGCAGTTAATCATTCTTAACTAATCGTAATTAATTCGTGTGAATTACTTAGATGTAATGAATGACTCGTAAGTAATTTTTTGACAAGTAATCAATTTGTCGCTAATTAATTAATTATTCGTAGTTCATTACTCATATTTAATTGATTACTGGCATCTTACATGTAATGTGTTGTAATTATTTGTGTCGTGGGTAATTACTGTCGAATAAATTACTCGTAATTAATTACTTTAGTCATATTTAATTAGTGCTAACTACATACCATGTTTGTTATATCGCGTACCGTAAATTGGGTTGTTGTGGCTTTAGGTAATTTCAAACATGCAAGACTTGGTAGTGTTTTATAGCCATGGTCTCGTATCGACCGGACTTGATGGGTGAGACCTGTCAAGATGCCAGTATAAGATGGTCCAGGAGTAGGGGCTCGTTTCAATGAATATTCACGAGCTTAGGAGCTGCATCTTGAGGGAGTTCGACACGGAGCCAATGATGAAGAAACTTGTCATCGAGGGGATCACCTGCACGAATAGGGGAGGGCAGGGCGTATAGGAGCTGGTCAATGTGAATGGAAGCATAGCATGGGGCAAGTACATGCAGATTGCTTCCCAGCCCGAGGCGGCGATATACGAGAAGCCGATGGTGTATGTGAATTTCGTACGCAGGGCGCCGGGAAACCTTGATGATGCTGTGGCCTCGAGAAGCGAGCAACGCAAGCAGAGCTTGAAGACGGTAGTATGGAATGTGCTGTTTTGGAGGAAGTCCACGAGAGAAGACTTGCGCATAATTTTGTGCAAAATGAGGGGGCGGAACTGTGGTGGTCGGCCCGCATTGACTATCACAAGTATCTACCAGACTAGCCTCTCAGGTTGGTGTCCGACGAGGACGCCGACCCAGGCTCTGATGGTAGCGAGGAGGACGCACCCAGGGTGGTGGTTCAACCAGCAAAATTGTGTCATCAGAGGTGCCTTATGTGGCATCGAGACTTAATGATATCATGATGAGTTCGCTCGTCCTACCGCAAGAAGGGTCCCAGTGGGGGTTTGATGCCGACACCCTCTTAGTTGGGCATCACTTACCTAGCAAGACGACCGTGCAACAAGCTATAGCACGATACGCCTTGTCCATCAGCCGTGTGTACCGGATGCACCGGTCTAACCCAGGACAGTACGTAGTGAAGTGCGTAGTGCAAGGCTGCCCTGGCAAGGTTAGCGCTCACTGAGCAAAGTTCTTCGGCTCGGTCTTCACAGTCAAGGCGGTGACCGAACACACTTGCGAGCTTAGCGAGCCCTTACGACAGCATCAGAACATGACTTCTGCATATGTGGCAAGCCTCATCAGCCAGCTAGTTGTGGAGGATGTGTCTATCTGCCCTAAGATGCTGCTGTCGGAAGTCGCTAATTTGGTTGCAGCCCGAGATGCGTTGCAACTTCTTCCAATAGATCAACGGCCTAGAGATGTATGATAGGGCGTTCATCCAGTAGAAGTACATGCTGAACTACGCGATGCGAGCCGAGACCTTCTAGCGATGGAAACCGTACGTACCAAACACTATTGAGAAGGCACCGGAGGAGCCCAGGACAGCAGGGCGGTGATGGAGGACCCCAAACAAGAAGCTAAGTACCACAAAGGGAAGGCTCCTGCTACTGAGACCTGCAGTCGTTGTAGCTTTTCCCGTCGCCCGAGCACATTCCATATCGAAAAGGTGAGTCATGTACAATTTGCATCCTGATTATGTATTTAGCATTTCGTTCTGCTAACATCATGCAATCGTCCAATCTGTCTCGCAAAACATGGATGACTTCGACACCCGCCGTTGACGTGGGCAGTCCCGAGACAAGGGGAAGGCTCCTGCTACTGATGCAAGTGACTGTCGTAGTGTTTCCAGTTGGCCTTCCGCACTCTATCTCGAAGAGGTGAGTTGTGTACAATTTGCATTCTAATTATGCATTTGGCCTTATGTTCTGCTAAAATCATGCAATCGTTCAGCTCGTGTTGTAGAACATGGATGACTTCGACACTCGTTGCCGATGTGGATAGTCGCGAGACAAGGGGAAGGGGCTAATGCGGCGCGAAGACTAATTTCGATCCCCCAAAAAGTGTCGTGCGTGTATCTTGTGCGGACACGGCTTCTCCGGGCGGGGGCCGTGTAGACACGGCTTGTCTGGGCAGGGGCATGCAGAGGCGGCGTTGTCCTGACGGTGGACGTGCAGACGAGACATGTGTCGGCACACCACTTGTTCGGGCTATGAAAGTGTGGCCGAGATTGATTCTGGGCGCGGAAGCACGGAAATGCCAATATGTTGCCGAACGGCACGTCCGTACTGCTATTTTTGGCAATACAACAAGAGAAACACTATTTCTTTCAAAAACATGCGCAACCGTGCCATTTAGGGGGAAAAAACATACACGCATCATGCAGCACGCATGCCGGCCAGTGGGGGAGAAGGTAAGTCGGTTTGTGGTCACAGTACAGGTTTGGAAAGATGGATATCTATGTACCCTGATACCCACATCAAATTGTCATTGCATCATCAATCATACTCTATGTTCCTACTTTATCGGGGGTATATTGGGGGTATTAATTTGTCATTTGGCAATCAGCCTGCGTGTATGTCTGTATTTAAGTAGCAGAAAACCGCTGCAAATACGGTATCAATCAAATCAGAAATAAGTCTAGAGAGACGTGCCTCCTTAGTTGCAGTTGCAGTTGCAGGCAAGTGTAGAAGATTACGACAATTCCATCTCCACCACGAATCACGATAGTAGCTCAGTGCACTGGTGATCGCCGTACCAGCCGAGAGAACTTCATGGCGTTTTCCTCTGGTTGTCCCGGGGCTAGCAGCCGTACGTGATCGCGAGGTCCACAATAGCAGTGTAGAGGCTCGGGACCTCGTCTGCGCACATGGGCCTGGAGGCCGGAGGAGGAGGAGGGGGTCCTGCCCCCGGCGCGCGACAAGCGGACACCGGCGCGGCGGGGCCCGGCCGATCGGCCCAGCAGGGGGCGAGCACAGCATGCGTCGCGCCTAACAATGGCAGCCGGGGCGGGGACCAAGCACAGAGCTTGTGCATGCCAAATTAATCGAGTGGGGGAAGACGAGAGAAAGGACCATCTGCTTAGACTCGGTTTCTGAGTACGTGCGTGAGTAGAAGTTACAGGCTATTTAAAGTCATGTATTCTATGTAAGAAAGAGTCGGAGGAGTTGAGAAGCAAGAAATAAAACACGAAAAAGAGAGCAGAAGGCTCCCAGAACAAATCGTTCTCCGTGTCTTGTTTTCTCTCGGTGATTTCGCTCGGGCTTTCTCGCAGGGCAGCTGAGGCGTGGCGTTGCAGTGCTAGGGGGGTAGCGGCTGTGTTTGTATCACGTGAAGAGAACCGAAGATCAGGAGGAGCAGAGGCGCTGTTTTTTGTATTGTCTTTTGTACAGAAGCTGCAAATCACATCAAGGGCCAGCGGGCTGTTCCAGGAGCTTTTGCATCCTCACGGGAAGGCAAAAGGCAAGGACTAACAAGGTCAGCAACAGGAGCGGGTCCCACGAAGTAAAGCACCAAGGCGCTGAGTCTCTCCTCCGGATCTCTGGACAGAACAAAGCAAAGATTAGGAAAATTCCAACAGCACCCGCCTTACGTTGCTCTTCGTCTCTCCTGTTACCTGTGAGAGTGTGATTGATTGATTAGCACCGTGACAAGAACCGCACTGCTTCAACGATCTGCGGGTGTTCTTTCCTGCTTACTTGCACCGGGCTCGTAGAGGACGAGCAGTTGCTGACTCTTCTGGGTACTGCTACAGCAACATTGGGTGCTTTTTCAGGATGCTCATCACTCCACTCTTCAGGCAGTCTGCGTGGAGACGAGTTGAGATGCAATGTTCCCTGCACCATATCATTATGCATGAAATAAATTACAAAGGGATGCACACAGTGGTGAATCCCTCTGCCTTAGAATTTTTTTTTATTTTGGCCCCCTGACGTAACGTGAATTGCAAAAATAGCTCCGTGACTCTGTATTTGCAAATATAGCCCCCTCCCGAGCACGGGATTACGGGAGGGCGACACGTGCCTCCTTCTGCGGTCACCAAGCATGGATAGTGAGGGCCATGCGCGGGAGGCTGGTGGAGGGCGGAACCGAAGCCATGGGTGCAGGAGGTGGGCTGGCGGCCACTAGCCGCGGTCACCGAGCGTGGGTAGTACCCTGCCACAGTGGCCAAGTGCGGGAAGGCGCCAGCCCACTTTCCGCGGTGGCTGGGCGCGGGAAGGGTGCAAGCTCGATTAGGGTTTCTCCAGTTAGGGTTTCATTCGGTCTGCTCGCCCAATTAGGGTTTCGTTCGGGCTAATTGCGGTTTCGCTGATTACAAAAAAATTCAGGCATTCCAATTAGGGTTTTAGCGATCAGGGAGAAATATCAGCACTGTGACTTGTAAAAAAGACATTCATTAAGAAATATGGGCACCGAGGTTTATAAATTAGGGTTTCTTTTTCTCCGAAATCAGGGTTTCGTCGCGGTTTCAGCGTTGTTTGTAGTAATTTCAAAATATAGCAAATGTGTTAAGAAAATTACGAAACTTTTTGTGAAGCCTCCCGACACAGTGTTGTTGCTTCCATAAATTTTCTATTATTTTATTCGTTCAATTTTCTTTTTTCATTTTTTCATATAAATGTATTGTTTGTAGGATTTTTTAAATGTATAAAATAAGCTCGAAAAATTATGAATTTTGTTTTAAAGGCTCCTCACGCAGTGGACTTGATTGTGTAATATTTCGAACACATTTATATGTGTTCTGTAATTGTTTCGGAGATGAAGGATTTATCTCTCGAAAATTTGGTTTAGAATTTGAACTTTAAATTATGGAATTTTGATGCTCGATTCATCCTTCCGATGCAAATTTGTTTGTGCAAGGTAAGATTCATTATGAGACTCCTCTGCTATGGTAAGATGATTGGCAACATAGATTTCACTCCATTAAATTGCCAATACTAGTACTGCTACATTGCACTTGCTCATGCTAGAGGCATGAATTAGAAACATAGATTTCTGCCGCTACGGTTCTTGATCACATTACTTCACTATGGTGGGGTTAAAGCAAAGTACTTTATGAAGGTTATACAGAATGCAATTGAGGGGGTTGAGAACGCTCCTTGTGATTATAAAGATGCCCTAAAATATGGAAGATTCGATGTCGGTGCGAATGGTTCTTTATGGGATTCCACTACAAAAGGCATACTTGCAATATAGGCTTGCTTTGATAGCTTAACGTAGGCACGGAACCAGAACTACATTAGAATCTGTGGATAGAAGCATGTTACACATGGTCACATGGCATGATGGTTCGGCTAATTGCTTTAGTCATCCTTGCTACTACTACGGTACACTGCTACACAAGCATCCGAACCATGTAAGCATGCATGCTTTTAGGGGATAGTAAAAAACATTGCAGGTAGGATGGGGGACATCTACGGAATGGCCCGACCTACTGCGTGGATTGGGGCCATTTGCCCTTCCTTCCGAGCTCGGCGTTGTACTCCTCACCGGCAGCCTTGGCCTCGGCCGCCATTTCCCTCTTTTTCTCGCACTCCCTCTCGCGAGCCTCGCGCTCCCTACGCATGCATGCCTCGAGATGAGCTTTATCCTCTCGACAAATACACTCGTTGTGCTCATTGATACGACGCGCCTTCTCTCGGATCTCGTGGGCCCTTTTGGCATCCCACTCCTCGTAGTCGATTTGCCATTGGTCGTGTTGGAGGATCTCTAGGTTGATACACTTACGGTCGCCACATAGTGGATCCGGCGACTACGGGTAGACGAGAGAGATTGTTAGTGAGTACATTGAAAGAGAATTGGTAGGGGAACATAGTGTAACTAGTCCTTACCGGCTGCCGATAGCTGGTCGTGTCCCAACAACGGTCGGGATAGTCACAGGAGTAGTTCACACAACCCTAGTAACGCAAGCCTAGGCTGTGCCGCTGTTTGGATTTGAAGGACTTGCATGTGTCCCTGCACCAACACAGGGGTGGCGTCACCCCCTCGGGTGGGTGTTGCGGCGAAGGCTCGGTTGGAACGCTCTGGAAGGGGTTGCTGCTATAGAGGCCTCATAGCGGAGAGATGCCATCCTGGCAAGCTCCTCTTGCCGGACCCGAGCCGCAGCAGCCCTTACTTGGTCGTCCCGCTCCCCAGCAGCCCTTGCTAGTTCGCGGATCTCGTCCCATTACTTGTCATCTTGTCCCATTGTTTCTTCTGCCTCTTATCCATCCTGGCGTGGTGAAGGAAGCTTTGGTGTAGTGTTGGGTTTGGTTGTGTAGTGTAGTGTTCTCTCCTAGAGCACGGTTACCTCCTTTTATAAGCCCCAGGGTTGGCATGGTGTGGTTAAATTCATATGAGTAGCCTGCGAGGCAGAGTGTTGTCTTATTTTTCTGAAAAGTTGCTGGCGAGGTAGAGTGTTTTCACATTTTACTTTGCAGAGAGTGGTCACGTCATGCTTTGCATAGAGTGTTGTCATGTTGATCTGCAAAGTTGATTCATCGGGTCACGTCGCTGCACAAAGCTGACTTGTCGTTCACATCACTGCGCAAGCTGACTCGTTAGGTCATGTCGCTGCTGTGCAAAGCTAACTCGCCGGGTCACGTCGATATGCAAAGCTGACTCGTCGGGTCATGTCCCTATGCAAAGCTGACTCGTTGGGTCACGTTGCTGCTGTGCAAAGCTGACTCGTCGGGTTACGTCGCTATGCAAAGCTGACTCATCGGGTCACGTCCCTGCGCAAAGCTAACTCGTTGGATCACGTTGCTGTGTAAAACTGACTCGTTGGGTCACATCACTGCGCAAAGCTGACTCTCAAAAGTTGACTTATTGGGTCACCCTGTCTGGTCTTGTCATCGCGCAAAGCTACGAGCTAACACATTACCCGCTTTATTAACCTCCCCCAAGGGCTATAGAATGCACGCCCCATGCTCTGAAAGTAGGAACTCTGGACCATCCAAACCGTAGGAAGAAGAACCTTCTCCGTCGTATAGTAACATACCATGGCAGACGCCGAAGGACCAGTCCAACTGGGGTCACCGAAGCAAGACCGTCCCCTCGAAAGGAGGGAGGACTTCGGCTCTAACTACCGGTTGATGCTGAACAAGTATGCTCAACCGGTATGGCCGAAATGCGAACACAGGGAGAACGCTGTCGTGCAGGTCGCGGACGGCCCTTTTGATGGTGGACGATGTTTCTTCCGATGCCCACACTCTGGGGTACAATTACCAAATAGTTTGCTTTATGTTAGTGCTAATATAGCCTCCATGTTAACCCTTCTTTCCAGCAGATGGTGAAATGCAACTTTGTCCGCTGGATCGATCCTCCCCATGAACGACATGTTGTGATGTATGTGGTGTTGTGATGTACGTGGATACATTGTGGAACCGAATCTTTTAGTTAGAGGTGCAGATTGACAATCTCAACGAGCAAAACGATGACCTCCACCAATAGATGTAGCGCGAGAGGGGCAATGAGGAGGTCGTGAACATAGGAAGTTCGTATGATCCCACATGCTTCTGCGTGAACCCTAGCTGCATATGTGCATACATTAAGCTGAGCGTTAATATACAAGAACCAGAGACACGGCACCACATAAATATTCCAAAGTTCGTACATCTTACACATACAATCCTGAAGGCGTAGTATGTATGCTTCCCACGCGTCCATCATGCCGCTCAAGCCACAGTTTTTATTTGCAATAGCAAAACTAGCTCCCACGATTGATATGATAAAAAATGACACTCCAACCGCGCTAATTTGCCGCGAAAGTCTTGACCCCACTTCCAGACCGCGATAGACCACCTGCTGTGCTCCGAATCTCCTGCAGATGGTGTGGGGACCCCGGAGTTATCTCCATAAGACCGAGACTAATCAAGGTCTTAGGGACATAACTCTAGATCTCCAGAGAATGGATTCCAACTTAACTCCATCTAAATGAGAGACTTAACTCAAACTAGAGCCCCGACGATCATGCGCACCGCTCCTCTGCGAGCACTACATGATTGTCGGTTCTCCAATAAGTCAAGCGCTACACTTAGTGAGTTAAATAGGAAGCCATGAACAGCGAATATGACTTATATTGGCTCCCAAGATCAGCGACCAATATAACCATACTCTCATTCAACGTTGATCACATCCATACAACATCCATAAATAGTTCAAGAGATAAACAACATAGTTCCAAGTTTACAACTAATACAAGTGGCCGACCGGCCAAATTTAAAGGAAAGTGTTAAGTAGCAGCGGAAATAAGGAAATAAACCAAAAGGCCAGCAGTGGTATGCCACACAACCCATCGGCAACCAACTAGGAGCTAAAGATAGCACACTACTCATCGGTGTCGCCTACATCGACACCAGCGAGCTCGTCGGTCTCATTATCTTCCTCACCTGTAAAGCCAAACAAACATCGGTGAGTACAAAGAGTACTCGCAAGTCTTACACAAATAAAAATAGTTATGCATAAGGTCATTCAAAGGAAGGGCTCATATTGGCTTAGTTTTGCGAAAACGACGCAATACTGAACAACCTACACATACTAGTTTTCAAGTGCCATTTCAAATTCAGATTTGAAATAGAAGTAAAACATGTGAATAAGTGATAATTTCAATAATAAATGAATCATACCAAAACAAAGTGGCGGTCCACTTTGATACAACAACAAGCATGAATATCCCATTCATGACGATACCGAGTTTGACCACAATTTTAATTTCAAGTCTAACAATAAGCACCACAGATTTCAAGCGGTCGTCCGTGAAGCAGTGGACACGGCTATTCGAATAGATTTATACCTGCGGGTGTACTACTTTACCCACACGACTTGATTAGGCCGTAGCCTCGGATGCCTCCGAATATAGCATACTTCCTATGGTATGCCGCCGGGTGTAAGTCAAGATACTGATCGTTTTAGCAAGAAGGTCCCATTGAGCTAAGTCCCTCAACCCATAGCTCCTAGGAAACACAAGACGTTAACGCCTCCATCCTATATATCCTAGGAAACACAAGACGTTAACGCCCCCCATCCTATCGGCCCAAAAGGAACACGGGATTTCATGGTCCCATGCCCTTACAATTTCACCACCGTGGGACTCAACACAATAAAATCTTCCCCCTACTTAACCATACGGCACCCATATACCGCGCGTGATAGCACGAGTTTTGCTTGAATCGTAACAACCCAAAGTTCGGTCCTTAATTGTCCAGACAAACCAAACCACATACCCAAATCTCGTGCACGAAGGCACCATCACTAACCAACACTTGTCCAGACAAAAAGCTCATTTAAAATGACAAAATTTCACTTATAAAACAGATACGAAGATCTGAAACAAAAGTATATAATGAGAGTTATGTTTATCCCATAATTGGCGGGCTATTTCGACAATCGAGCTACTGGTTCTAGACTTGCATGGCTAAGCAACTCGAACAACGATATTTCAAACATCCTATCATAATTATTTCAGTACTGGGGTAATTCATGGATAGCCACAATGACAAGATAATAGGATGTGTCTAACTATTCATCACAAAAATAGCGACATTATCAAAAATAGCATGCAAGCAATTATCATCGCATCTATCCTAACAAACTGGGATCAAATATGATGCAAAAGAAAGTTCAAAGGATGCTTGCCTTGCTGGGAGTTCACTTGCTCACTCTCGTTCACGTACTCTCTTACTTACAGCAACTCGGAATCTATAGAAAGCGATATCGAATAAACAGAAATAGCCAAAAACTCAAATTGCTCCAAAATGCATGAAATTTATACAGTAGCTATATTATGATTTTAAATGAATTTAGGTATAAAAATTATTCCATTTGGAGTTTATATGAGAGAGTTATAGTAGTTTGAAAATCAGATTTTTGGAAAATGTTGAAAATCAATGTTCATTCTTGTTCATCCGAATTTAATTGTTTTGAAAATGTGTAGAACAGTGGTAGGGATAAGCTTTACATGGTATGAAAGGTAATTAAAATTTAAGATCCATAAAAATTGAATCACCCCCTTTGGAGTTCATATGAATTAGTTATGAATTATTGAAGTTAAAAGACTTTTTCGTGTAAAAATAATTCTTTTCTGATTTTGCTACTGCATTAAATAATTTTTATAGGTAGGATGACCTAGCCTCTGCCATGACAAGTGGGGTCTATGTATTTTATTTTCTTTTCTATCTATTTCCGAAGGAAAACATCTACCGACAAATCTAACCTTCTCATACTCATATACTTAACCGATTCTCCGGTGTTGAATCCAATCACATGTATAACACTCTCCAATCATATTCTCATATCTTGATCTAAATACCGTACTAACCTCCACTAAGACATTATCAAGGCAGTTAACCCATCGAGTGATGCCCGAACTCACGATCTTCCAAAAATACAACCTATCTGATAATTACACGAAATCCACCGACTCATGAGCATATGACAACGATTGAATCCATCGATCGTTCTCCGATATACTATTAAAAATAATGCTAACTATCTAGCTCTACTAGTCTCGCCTCAGCAAATCCCAATCGCATACACTCAATTTTCCACCGATCGAGGTTTAATTGACTAACCGATATCTAATGATCTATACAAATTAATAACACATCCAACATCTAATTGCTCACTAATCGATCAACTCATATCCGTTTCACTGAACTAGTCACGTATGACATCTACCAATCCAATCACTTGTGCCTCTATGATGAGTAATAATCATTTAGCTCCTAATAAAAAAAAGAGTACAATTCTATCGACTCGGCATATAGGACTTAACTACTAATTTCATGGCCACTCAATTATTTATCCGCAATTAAAAGATCCATTGCTACCTTCTCCCAATTTCCATCATATATGTGATCCGCATTACTATCAGTTAGGGCATCCAATCAAACAATCCAATAATGTACTTAATCCGACATCCAATGAGCAACAATACACATATATAATAGATATATCCTTAAACATCAGCACATACGTCATCCATTAAGTAATCATTTATAAACATCTTTATCGTCCCATCTCCAAAATTACTAATCCAATATGAGAAGAAACCTCCAACTAATTTATCCTCAGAAGATCACCACGACTCCCTACGACTCCAAAATAATATCATCCGATCCAACAATTCAACAATATATTTAATCTAGCTTCCACCGATCAACAATACACACATTTCGTCTAAAATAATCTAATTATTCGTATTTGCCAATATATCAACACATACTCACGCCTAGATACCTAAGACATAACCGGATAATTACAATGGTCGCAATCTACCCAACAATCTTTATGTAAAAACATACATAAGATACCATGCTCATGACTAAAATGCAACATGCATGACTAAAAGTGTAACGCGGTAACATAAATAACGCTAAGAATTTTACATAGCGCTAGGTGTGCGAATCGTCACGGGCATCGTCTTCTCGGCACTCCTCCACGCCCACCGTAGTCGTCGCCGTTACGCGTTCGCTCGTTCTCTCGCCGCCGTAGTCGTCGCCGAGCTCGTCGCGCCCCGCTCGCATCGGCGTCATCGCCCTTGGCCACACCTACGGAGCCGCTTACCGACGCCGCGCTCAAGCACGACACGCCACCATCTTCGCGCCGCCGCCACGCCGCCAAACCTCGCGTCCTTGGCTCGGCGCACGCCTCGGGCGTCCGCCGCTGCGCATCGTGCGCACGGCCGCTGGACAACACCTCGTCCTCGCTCCATGGCGCCTCGACCGTTCCTCGGAGCGCGCCCGCTGCAGTGCCACCGCCTTGCCTCCTCGCACCACCCGGGCATCAAGCGAAGACGCCACCACCTCCATCTTGCCGCGCATGCACCAGTCTAGTCCATCCTCTCTTCATCTCTCATTTCCTCTAATCTCACCCGACGGCACCTCGGCTAGCTTTGCATGGCTTGGTTCTTTGCATGGGTCTTCAGGCTCCTCTTGGTCTTCCTTGCGCACATAGCCGCCACTAGCTTGTCTTTGCGCCTTGCTCTTGCCTTTTACCTTTTCTCCCATTCCTTCTTCCTACCTCCAGTGCCTCGGCTCCTCCTAGCCGATGTTGCTCCTGCCCGGCCGCCTGCCTTGCCCATTGCACCGACGCGTGTGGCCGGCCTCGGCCGCCTCGGCGTCCTCGGCCGAGCATCACCGCACCTCGGGCTACGGCCGCAGCGCCACCGCGTCGTCCACCATGCTCCACCATGCCGAGTGCCACTCGGCCACCTCATTTCTTGCTCAAGTTGCCGCTGCCGCTTGCTGCTACTCCTCCCATACCAACACGCCCATTGCCTTCCTTTCTCTCCCTACGACTCAAAAGAACTTGCATGCGAAATGTGATTGGATAATTGGGATGCTTTGGTGTAGATGATCACAAAGAGATGACATGCATAGAGAGATTTGTAGTTCTTGGTGGAGATTTAGAGGAGAGAAGTGGAGCTTGAGTTTGTGTTCATGAAGAGAAAGAAATGGAGTGTTTTGTTTTGGGGAAGAAGTGGCGTGGGAGAAGATGAGTGGCGATGGGGTGGCTCACTGGGATGGCGATGGTGTGCTTGAAATGAGTAGAAGTGACAAGGAAATGGCGATGAGCTAAAGCTGAAAAGGGAAGTGACAGAGCTGCTCGGTTTGGGGAAAAGAATACAGTGCTTTTTTTTTTTGGATGTTGGGCAGAGTGTGGCGGTGAGGTTCCTCTCTTTGGGTAAAGAAAAGATGGTAGTGGAGAGAAAGAAACATGGGGCTTTGCACTTGTGCTTGGCTTGGGAAAAATGGTGTGAGGTGAAGTCATGGGTGGTGAGGCTAAAGAAATGGTTGGGGAGGTGTGAAAAGTGTATTCGGATGGAAGAGGAAAAATAACGATGAAATAAATAGCGGTGTATTTCTTCCTCCTTCTTGCATGCCACGCAAAAGAGCTCGCACTCGAAACCGATTGAGAAACAGAACGCCCTCGAGGCGGCGATCGCAACGCTATAACATGCGTCGCATGATTTTTGGTTTTCGGTTGTGTTTGCGAGGAGGAAGTTAGGAAAAGAAATGGATACACGCAGCGTCTACTTTGCGATCGGTCGGATGAAAAAAGCGGTCTAATGTATGCACCACGGTATGATTTTTGAAATGCATGTGAAAGCAAGAGACCAAAATAATTTTCTTTCATTTGTAGTCTCTCGACCAATTCAATTTAATATTGTTTGCTATTATTATTATTATTATCTTTATACAACTTTTAGACAACTCGATTCGATTTTTAAAGGCAACATTTGAATTAAACATGGGAATTTTTTTAAAAAAATATTGCCAAATTTTTATTAGATCGCCTACTTAAATATTAATATCCTGATCCTGAAAATCGGGATGTTACAAACCTCCCCCCCTTAGAAAAATCTCGTCCCCGAGATTCGGGTAGAAAAGGATAGGGGCAGAAAAACTTAGTCACCTTGTTAAAATCCGAGTTTTTTTTAAGACCAAATGATTCGATCTTCAACCAATACCACTTCTATCTCGGCATTTTTGGTTCGGTAACATCTAATTAAAATCTATCAATCATATTTGGTCTAAGGCAAACACACTCCAATATATTGTTCCACAATGTGTATGTTAACCTCCGAAATTACTTACTTCCATGGATTCTCCCAAATCACCATAAATTCCTAGGTTTGGTTTGATTTCCAACAAAGACACCGACTTACTTCTTAATTTTAACAATGCACAAGTGAGGACAAACATCCATTAATCCATTCTCATAATATAAATCATGGTTTAACTCCAATACCGATAACATTCTCTGTAAAAGTAACAACCCTAAGTGAAACCACTATATTACTCACATATGTCAGTACATTTGCTTTATAAATTTCTATCATAGGGCACCTCCAATATAACTCTCAAATCATGAGCACTAAATATTTGGATTTCAATGGCTATAATCCACCAATTGACATATACTAACAACCATCCATCAATTATTTATTGTTTCTGACAATTTTTTTTCCACAACCATTTCAATTTGTTTTAAAAGAATGTACATCTATATAAGATCAAATTGCATCTTCAAGCAATGTCCTTTTTTTTTCTCAACCCTTTTGTTAGCATTATCAACCTCTTGCAATAACCAGTGCACCAAATACTCCAATTTAATCTTTTAAGGCCTAATCCACTCATCCCTACTTTGGGATCGAATTAACCTCCAAACTCAACATAATTATCCTAGGTTATAGATATGCCTTCTTATCCACAGTCAACTCTGGCCTAAGTAAATCAAATCATCAAAAAGGTCATCCATCCAAGGTGAGTTTGTAATACAACCATAATCCGAATAGTCTGAATTACTAACTTTGTCCAGATCAAGTTATCTACAATAATTATCTTAGTTCAAATCAATAATATTGACTCAATGTCTTCCAAAGTCTACTTACCTCAAGCATATCTAAATTCACTCGCCACATTTAATCGTCCCTAATTAACCTAATTATATCATCCTTGGAACAACCATCCTCATAAAGATAAATCCCATATTCAATCCTTATAGTCATCCACTATACAACCATTCAATTACCTAATCATTCTCCATCTCTAGAAGTATTACGATCTAGTTATACATCCAATTACAATCTCATAAATCTCAAATGATCATCATAAGCATCCATCAAAATTAATAATATCATCACAGTTTTCAAAATTTAACTTTATCACACTAACCCAAAATATGATGAACAATCTTATTGCCATAATGAGTAAGACATATATTTAATCTAAATCTCCAAGTGAACCCATAAATTAATTATTCAAGCCTACTACACGTGTTCTATGAGTTCTACACTCATATCGTAACCTCTGATGGTAATGTCTACCATAATCCACTATTGACCTCACAAAGGTTAATATCTCATGATTCAAAAATCTAATTAACTCTTCTAAGATCATATTCGGGAATCATGAGTAATAATCCAATTTCCTGATCATCAAATATCACTATGACCCTACAAACCCACCAACATAAACCTAACATAGAGGATCTAATTGAAGATAAAATAGTACTTATTCAATCATACCTGTTTCCTTACCGATTCCACTATCAATCTTTTAATCAACATACGACTTCCATTAGAGAGATGAGAAGGAAAAGCATAAGGTAGGGAAGACAACAGGGGTAAGGTCCTTGATTTAATTTGGAGATGTTAAACATTCAAACACAAGAGCCAACTTGAAATAAACGAAAAATAAAAGCAGTAGGGACAGCACAAGATACAAACGAGCAAGGTTTAGTTTTCCGACATAGTTGCAATACAACCCACCCGTAGGCGATGCACAACTACTTGGAAAAGAGAGCAAATGATCGCCACAAAATCCAGCGTCTACCCGCTAAGCGATAATATCATTAGGTCGTATATAAGCTAAGAATAAACCCTAATTTAACCCTAATATCATCATAGCAAGGCATCATCTTCTTGTCCTTTCGCCGATGCTCTGGACACGAGAGAAACCTATGAACATACGAGCTTGATGTCTTGGTCCAAGATTGAGTACTTGCCCTCCCACTTCGGGAAGACGGTACTCCGGTGGTGCAAACCCATATAGAGAGACCTTGTTCTCCCCATAAAGCACACGCCGGTCCACAAGTCCCATGTTGCGTATGGGTTGTAGACGCTCTTGAGCCATGGTAAGGCGAAGCTGCGTCTCCCATAACTCATGCATAGAGCATTTATAGATTTGATCCTTGATGTGTATCAATCTTGCCAGCTGTCGTACTTAAGTGTCTTTCCCAGATTGGATCCTAGCAACAGTGTTCACTTCTGCGCCACGTGCTTGCATAGGAAGGTGGTAGTATGGAGGCTGAGCTAACTTCGTCAAGTCATGACGAAGATGGCTTAGTGCCACACGAGCCACTTCCTACAATGCCGTGGCCTCAGAGGTGCCACGAGCCTGGAATCCGTATGGGATACTCCTTGTCACGCGTCTGGCAATAATATTGATCACTGCCAAATACTCCTCCATCCCTGGTCCTTGATCCCGATGGTAGATGGAGTATTGGTGTTGATAAGTGAAGTTTGATCTTCACATTATATCTCTAGAAACGTCGGATATCCGTCCACATCTTCACTTTGAGTCTCACGGACAAGGTATTGAGGGTTCATCTAAAGGACTAGAATGGCAAGGTAAGTTAGTTTTGCAAACCAAAACCAGAATGAGGTAAGGAATGATACTAAGATGGATGAGGAATAAAAGATATTACTAACTTAAACTTTCTAAAATTAATTTGATAATTTCAAAAATATTTTGACTCAAGAAGGCTTACTAACTCTAACGCCAGTGCTATCTCTAACCTACAGTCAGTATGGCTCTGATACCAACGCTGTGGGGACCCCGGAGTTATCTCCATAAGACCGAGACTAATCAAGGTCTTAGGGACATAACTCTAGATCTCCAGAGAATGGATTCCAACTTAACTCCATCTAAATGAGAGACTTAACTCAAACTAGAGCCCCGACGATCATGCGCACCGCTCCTCTGCGAGCACTACATGATTGTCGGTTCTCCAACAAGTCAAGCGCTACACTTAGTGAGTTAAATAGGAAGCCATGAACAGCGAATATGACTTATATTGGCTCCCAAGATCAGCGACCAATATAACCATACTCTCATTCAACGTTGATCACATCCATACAACATCCATAAATAGTTCAAGAGATAAACAACATAGTTCCAAGTTTACAACTAATACAAGTGGCCGACCGGCCAAATTTAAAGGAAAGTGTTAAGTAGCAGCGGAAATAAGGAAATAAACCAAAAGGCCAGCAGTGGTATGCCACACAACCCATCGGCAACCAACTGGGAGCTAAAGATAGCACACTACTCATCGGTGTCGCCTACATCGACACAGACGAGCTCGTCGGTCTCATTATCTTCCTCACTGTAAAGCCAGCAAACATCCGTGAGTACAAAGAGTACTCATAAGTCTTACACAAATAAAAATAGTTATGCATAAGGTCATTCAAAGGAAGGGCTCATATTGGCTTAGTTTTGCGAAACGACGCAATCTTGAACAACCTACACATACTAGTTTTCAAGTGCCATTTCAAATTCAGATTTGAAATAGAAGTAAAACATGTGAATAAGTGATAATTTCAATAATAAATGAATCATACCAAAACAAAGTGGCGGTCCACTTTGATACAACAACAAGCATGAATATCCCATTCATGGCGATACCGAAGTTTGACCACAATTTTAATTTCAAGTCTAACAATAGCGACCCTGATTTCAAGCGGTCGTCGTGTGCAGTGGACATTGCTATTCGAATAGATTTATACCCTGCAGGTGTACTACTTTACCCACACGACTTGATTAGCCCGTAAGCCTCGGATGCCTCCGAATATAGCATACTTCCTATGGTATGCCGTAGATGTAAGTCAAGATACGGTTGTTTTTAGCAAGAAGGTCCCATTGAGCTAAGTCCCTCAACCCATAGCTCCTAGGAAACACAAGACGTTAACGCCTCCATCCTATATATCCTAGGAAACACAAGACGTTAACGCCCCCCATCTTATCGGCCCAAAAGGAACACGGGATTTCACGGTCCCATGCCCTTACAATTTCACCACCGTGGGACTCAACACAATAAAATCTTCCCCCTACTTAACCATACGGCACCCATATACCGCGCGTGATAGCACGAGTTTTGCTTGAATCGTAACAACCCAAAGTTCGGTCTTAATTGTCCAGACAAACCAAACCACATACCCAAATCTCGTGCACGAAGGCACCATCACTAACCAACACTTGTCCAGACCAAAAGCTCATTTAAAATGACAAAATTTCACTTATAAAACAGATACGAAGATCTGAAACAAAAGTATATAATGAGAGTTATGTTTATCCCATAATTGGCGGGCTATTCAGACAATCGAGCTACTGTTCTAGACTTGTATGGCTAAGCAACTCGAACAACGATATTTCAAACATCCTATCATAATTATTTCATCTGGGTAATTCATGGATAGCCACAATGACAAGATAATAGGATGTGTCTAACTATTCATCACAAAAATAGCGACATTATCAAAATAGCATGCAAGCAATTATCATCGCATCTATCCTAACAAATGGGATCAAATATGATGCAAAAGAAAGTTCAAAGGATGCTTGCCTTGCTGGGAGTTCACTTGCTCACTCTCGGTTACGTACTTTCTTACTTCTGGCAACTCGGAATCTATAGAAAGGCGATATCGAATAAACACCGAGAAATAACCAAAAACTCAAATTGCTCCAAAATGCATGAAATTTATACAGTAGCTATATTATGATTTTAATTGAATTTAGGTATAAAAATTATTCCATTTGGAGTTTATATGAGAGAGTTATAGTAGTTTGAAAATCAGATTTTTGGAAAATGTTGAAAATCAATGTTCATTCTTGTTCATCCGAATTTAATTGTTTTGCGAAAATTTGTAGAACAGTGGTAGGGATAAGCTTTACATGGTATGAAAGGTAATTAAAATTTAAGATCCATAAAATTGAATCACCCCTTTGGAGTTCATATGAATTAGTTATGAATTATTGAAGTTAAAAGACTTTTAGTGTAAAAATAATTCTTTTGATTTTGCTCTGCATTAAATAATTTTTATAGGTAGGATGACCTAGCCTCTGCCATGACAAGTGGGGTCTATGTATTTTATTTTCTTTTCTATCTATTTCGAAGGAAAACATCTGAAACAAATCTAACCTTCTCATACTCATATACTTAACCGATTCTCGGTGTTGAATCCAATCACATGTATAACACTCTCCAATCATATTCTCATATCTTGATCTAAATACCGTACTAACCTCCACTAAGACATTATCAAGGCGGTTAACCCATCGAGTGATGCCGAACTCACTATCTTCCAAAAATACAACCTATCGATAATTACACGAAATCCACCGACTCATGAGCATATGACAACGATTGAATCCATCGATCGTTCTCCGATATACTATTAAAACTAATGCTAACTATCTAGCTCTACTAGTCTCGCCTCAGCAAATCCCAATCGCATACACTCAATTTTCCACCGATCGAGGTTTAATTGACTAACCGATATCTAATGATCTATACAAATTAATAACACATCCAACATCTAATTGCTCACTAATCGATCAACTCATATCCGTTTCACTGAACTAGTCATGTATGACATCTACCAATCCAATCACTTGTGCCTCTATGATGAGTAATAATCATTTAGCTCCTAATAAAAAAAAGAGTACAATTCTATCGACTCGGCATATAGGACTTAACTACTAATTTCATGGCCACTCAATTATTTATCCGCAATTAAAAGATCCATTGCTACCTTCTCCCAATTTCCATCATATATGTGATCCGCATTACTATCAGTTAGGGCATCCAATCAAACAATCCAATAATGTACTTAATCCGACATCCAATGAGCAACAATACACATATATAATAGATATATCCTTAAACATCAGCACATACGTCATCCATCAAGTAATCATTTATAAACATCTTTATGCGTCCCATCTCCAAAAATTACTAATCCAATATGAGAAGAAACCTCCAACTAATTTATCCTCCGAAGATCACCACTGACTCCCCTACGACTCCAAAATAATATCATCCGATCCAACAATTCAACAATATATTTAATCTAGCTTCCACCGATCAACAATACACACATTTCGTCTAAAATAATCTAATTATTCGTATTTGCCAATATATCAACACATACTCACGCCTCGGCATACCTAAGACATAACCGGATAATTACAGCGGTCGCAATCTACCCAACAATCTTTATGTAAAAAACATACATAAGATACCATGCTCATGACTAAAATGCAACATGCACGACTAAAAGTGTAACGCGGTAACATAAATAACGCTAAGAATTTTACCGCAACGCTAGGTGTGCGAATCGTCACCGGGCATCGTCTTCTCGGCACTCCTCCACGTCCACCGTAGTCGTCGCCGTTACCGCGTTCGCTCGTTCTCTCGCCCGCCGTAGTCGTCGCCGAGCTCGTCCGCGTCCCGCTCCGCATCAGCGTCATCGCCCTCGGCCACACCTATGGAGCCGCCTTACCGACGCCGCGCTCAAGCACGACACGCCACCATCTTCGCGCCGCTGGCCACGCCGCCAAACCTCGCGTCCTTGGCTCGGGCGCTTCTGCCTCAGCGTCACGTCACTGCGCATCGTGCCGCACGAAGCCGCTGGACAACACCTCGTCCTCGCTCCATGGCGCCTCGACCCGGTTCCCTCGGAAGCCGCTGCCACTGCAGTGCCACCGGCCTTGCCTCCTCGCACCACCCAGGGCATCAAGCAGCACGCCACCACCTCCATCTTGCCACTGCATGCACCAGTCTAGTCCATCCTCTCTTCATCTCTCATTTCCTCTAATCTCCACCCGACAGCACCTCAGCTAGCTTTGCATGGCTTGGTTGCTGCATGGGTGCTGGGCTCCTCTTGGTCTTCCTTGCTGCACATAGCCGCCACTAGCTTGTGCTGCGCCTTGCCTGCTGCCTTTTTACCTTTTCTCCCATTCCTTCTTCCTACCTCCAGTGCCTCAGCTCCTCCTAGCCGATGTTGCTCCTGCCCAGGCCGCTGCCTTGCCGCTGCACCGACGCCGCGCGCTGGCCCTCGGCCGCCTCGGCGTCACTCCGGCCAGGCATCAGCTGCACCTCGGGCTACCGCCGCAGCGCCACCGCGTCGTCCACCATGCTCCACCATGCCGAGCTGCCACTCGGCCACCTCCGGGCTGCTGCTCAAGTTGCCGCTGCTGCTTGCTGCTACTCCTCCCATACCAACACAGCCACTGCCTTCCTTTCTCTCCCCCCCTACGACTCAAAAGAACTTGCATGCGAAATGTGATTGGATAATTGGGATGCTTTGGTGTAGATGATCACAAAGAGATGACATGCATAGAGAGATTTGTAGTTCTTGGTGGAGATTTAGAGGAGAGAAGTGGAGCTTGAGTTTGTGTTCATGAAGAGAAAGAAATGGAGCTGTTTTGTTTTGGGGAAGAAGTGGCGTGGGAGAAGATGAGTGGCAGTGGGGTGGCTCGGCTGGGATGGCAGTGGTGTGCTTGAAATGAGTAGAAGTGACAAGGGAAATGGCAGTGAGCTAAACTGAAAAGGGGAAGTGACAGGAGCTGCTCGGTTTGGGGGAAAAGAATACCAGTGCTTTTTTTTTTGGATGTTGGGCAGAGTGTGGCAGTGAGGTTCCTCTCTTTGGGTAAAGAAAAAGATGGTAGTGGAGAGAAAGAAACATGGGGCTTTGCACTTGTGCTTGGCTTGGGAAAAATGGCTGTGAGGTGAAGTCATGGGTCGGCTGAGGCTAAAGAAATGGTTGGGGAGGTGTGAAAAGTGTATTCGGATGGAAGAGGAAAAATAACAGTGAAATAAATAGCAGTGTATTTCTTCCTCCTTCTTGCATGCCACGCAAAAGAGCTCGCACTCGAAAACCGATTGGAGAAACAGAACGCCCTCGAGACGACGATCGCAACGCTATAACATGCGTCGCATGATTTTTGGTTTTCGGTTGTGTTTGCGAGGAGGGAAGTTAGGGAAAAGAAATGGATACACAGACGTCTCGCCTGCGGTCGGTCGGACTGAAAAAGAGCGGCGGTCTAATGTATGCACCACGGTATGATTTTTGAAATGCATGTGAAAGCAAGAGACCAAAATAATTTTTCTTTCATTTGTAGTCTCTCGACCAATTCAATTTAATATTGTTTGCTATTATTATTATTATCTTTATACAACTTTTAGACAACTCGATTCGATTTTTAAAGGCAACATTTGAATTAAATATGGGAAATTTTTTTAAAAAATATTGCCAATTTTTTATTAGATCGCCTACTTAAATATTAATATCCTGATCCTGAAAATCGGGATGTTACAGATGGTCTGCACACGTTCTCACCATGGACACGCGTGTTTTTACCACGGACTGAAAGCACAGCAAGTGACCTGCCACGATAAATTAGCACGACTGAAATGTCATTTTTGTTGTTTAGGACAAGGTCCATCCGCATGAACCCGTGAAAACATACGTGGCCTCATGGAAAGGAACAGAGCCATTAAGAATAACCCAATGAGGGGCATTAGCATGTGACCCCTTATCTCGAGTTAGCTCTTATTCAATTCCATAAGATACCAATTCGTTCATGTGCATGGAAGAACCAAACCTGCATTATCAAAAGATTGGGCAGGTGACCTGCGTGGCTCCCTCCTCGTGGTCATGTTTAAATGTGGTACACTTGGGCACAACTCACAACCAGTGCATGCATTATCCCGATGTTGCGAATTGGTACCAATGTACGTAGCTGCGATCTAGTGCGATTTTGCCACTCCTCAACAAGTACACGAGGAAGCCAAGTGAAATATACTAGAATGCATCTTGATTCTTGGTCAATGTTTCGACATGCAATTATCAATGACAAAAGGTATATACGTATAACTCAACCGATCAGATACTCAACAGTCAACTCCCCTCTGTTTCTCTCTACAAAACCCACAAACCCAATTTGTGATCATGAATTCGGATAGATTGTGTTTATGCCTGCTTCAAAATTTTCACGGGAATCCTTTAATTGAGTTTTGCACGATGCATTTAAACTCTATAACTAAAGTTCTTCCCTTTTTTCTTCAAGAGTCTAGTATTCCGTCGCTAGGTATGTGCATCAGCATCACTACCGATAGAAACTCTAGTACATGAACCATTCGACCTTTCATGGCTTTTCTTGACAAGATTCCATAACAAAACGACCAACTTAAAGTTAATCATGCATGTTTTCATAGTCCAAGAGATGCTAAGCATAGACTTATAGTTTAATTAATTAAAGTATATGTATGCAGTAAAGTTAATATATATACTCATTTGCAGTACGTGTAGCTAGTGGTCTTTATTGCATATCTTTATGTGCTTGCACAGAGAAAACAACAGCAGAATAATTTCTAGGGATTAGTAGGAACTACGAGGACAAAAATCGGTATATCATGCATCATCTCATTCATGAACTTGTTGGAAATTGGAGAAGGGGGTCTATGCGCAGGTCATCGTGTTTCCCATTTCAATGTTGGAATATTTTGGCGTTTGGGAACTTGGAGCCCCAGCAACAGCAAGGCAGGACAGGTGATGCCAAGGCCACGTCAGATAATAATCACATATTCCCATTGTCATGGTGCTAATCAGCTATGCGTGAGGTGTTGGACCGAGTTGAAGGGGCTGATAGGTGTCACACAAACAAAGTTTTCTTTCAGATCTTTTGTCTTAAGAAGTTCACGGATCGTTCACTCCAATAACTACGCAGAGCTATCAAGATCAGAGCCTAAACCCTCACAATAAAATATCCAAGAAAAACCCAACACAATGAGCTAAAACTTGCTCAGGTGTGGTCTGACTAGTGGGCGGTCTGTCCGCTTCTTAGGGGTGGTATGACATCTGGGCTGTTATAGAAAATCATTTTGTGAAACTTTGTTTTATAGAAAATTATGTTATTAAATCTTCAATGATAATTTGCCCTATTTTCTAAGCATAAGGTGGAATATTGAATATATGTTTGTATACTTGTGTGATTGCAAATAGAAGTAGGGCCATAATTGCCTACATGATTAATACAATCGTCAATTGTTAATAATAATATCTACAGTGCAATTAGTGTGGGCTACAGTTTGGAGTTAACCATCACTAATAGTTGAATGGATGAATTTAATAAGTGACCTTTATTAGTGTGTGTTGTGGAATTGTTATATGATAGTATGACCTTGTTAAAACAGTTTTGTTTCAATATTGTGGCTTTATGCATTATGTTTTCCTAGAACAAGTTGATTGTGGCAATCTTATTGAGACAACCAAAAAAATGAAGCAGTTTTATTGTGTTTGTTTTGGAAAATTTATTGATGGGGTAGTAAGGTATGACACATTGCTAAGAGTGTATTATAATGACGTTAGTAAGATTGTAAGTAAAGGGTTATGAGGGTTCTGTTGATTCTTTTAGAAAAAAAATTGATCACCTTTCGGGATATTGTTTAAATGAAAATATTTTGAGTTTTGCATTTGCAATATTTTGAAGTTCATGGTTTTTGTAGCAGCTGAAATTGGGTTGAGCATAGTGACGTATTGGAAAGTTCTCTTGGTTCTTAAGTGATTCATATGATTTGGTCTTGAAAACTCTTTTTGTTTGAGTTGGCAAAGTAATGTTGTAATCAAAGAAAATTATTTTCTTTGTTAAAGGAAATAGTGTAGTAGAAGTATTTAATATTGGAGTTAGGCCTTGTAACTTGCAACTTATTGAAGTGTGCTTAACCTTTCTGTTTTGTCATATAAGAATTTCTCAAGGTTCAATAGCAATGTTTATTCTTATTGGTGGAAGTTAATATTCTCTTCTTGTAGGGCTTGTGCCCTCAACTGTGGTATCATCTTTTGCTTTTTCAAGATCATTGCTATTTAACTATTTTTCTTGCTCTTGTGTTTACTGTAAGTAGTAAATATTTTTCTGTGTGCTAGAAATTTATTTTATTTGCCTCTTCTTTTGATAAAGGAATAATGGATTTGTTTTATAAAAACCTTATAGAGTGTATAGTGGCAACTGATTAATAGTGGATAACTATATGATGTTGTGAAACCTTGGGTTGCAAGTTATTTGAGGAGCATTGGAGGGTGAATTGATTTCATGATATAAATCTTGTAGAGTATTGGATCTAAAAGGAATGATGATCGTTGGGAGCAAAAACTAATTGTATTGTTACAACTAGTAAAACTTATAGTGAATGGTGATCTAAGAACATTTGTTTATGTTGGTGGAATATTGGAATTATCAAATAGTTAGGGTATCATGATTGTGTAATTTGCAAGGTTGTGTAGGTGAAATTGAATGATGTGGTTTAGTGAGGGTTCAAGATTGGCAAAGTTAATTGATTAGTGAGGAATATTAATATTAATAATTGAGGATATTATTTGGATTATGGGAATTTTAGTAATCAAATCTAGGGATTTCCTATCAATTATATCAGAAGTTCATTGTAGGAGTCTTAGAGGTTAAATTTGAGTTTTGCATTGTTATGCTAGCATCTTGGTTGCCCATGATTATGTGAAAAAATGGAACAAGTTGGATTCTAAGAATAGTGGTGATCTCTGATAGGATTATTTTGGTTGTGGTAAATGTGTGAACTGGATATTTTAAGGTGTTTAACCTTAGAGAATTGAGGTAGTGGAGATTCTAGGTGAATTCTATATTGAGGTGCATTCAGAATTATTTATCAAAGTAATTCATTTGGTAGAGTCTATCTATATAGGTGTGGATGTTGTGTTTGGTTTGAGTATAGCTTTGAGGTTGCCAATCTAAGATAAATGAGTTAATGTGTTATGCGGTAATTTTGGAATATCAGGATTTAAAAGAAAGTTTATTCCTAAAACTAAGATTGAGGAAAAAGGGTGGTTTCTTGAGTAATCGAATAGTCTCTTAGATCTTGTTTGGGCTTGGTGTTTATAGCAAATGCCAGTTGCAAATTGAGTTGCTTTATGTTGGTGCGTAGTCTTTTTCGGTTAAGAAAAAAAAGAGGAAATGGTTGTCTTGAGCATTCGAGTGATTTCGCCTTTGGCTTATGTGGTCTTCATTGGCAAACTGCCTACTTAGAAGGTGAAAAAGTTTTCATGATGAGTCTTCGATTTTGAATTTGACTCTTTTGGAGGGGAGTTGGTAATTCGTGGTTGCGATGGAAATCCTTCATTTTTTAGTTGGGTTCTTTTTGTAAGAGGGTTGGTTTAAGGCGAGTTATTTGTACATCCCTTGTTAAAGGAGATGCCCTTGTAAAGGTGAAGTGATCGATTGTGTGCAGGATGTGTGGTTTGGTACCAAACGAAATGATAACCCAAGGTATATTGTATCGTTTCCAGTAGTTACGGGATTTGAGATTGGTGTATCGCTCGGACCGTCTCGAGTCAATGCACGGGGTACGCAACATCTTGTATGTTCTGGTGCTGAGTGAGTACCTGAGAAGTCCGAAGCTTGAGATTTTGTTAGTGCCGTTAGCCATCGAGCAAGACCTCACCTTCGAGTCCCGTCTTTTACATGTACCTAGGGGGCCGGAGAGGGTGTTGACGCATAAGGCATTGTAGTATGCCAGGTTGTTGGAGTCGCATCAATTTGAGACGGAAGTGACGTGGGAGTTGAAGACTTGCACGCGTGAGCAATATTCAGAGTTATTCACGTCGGGTACGTGTTACATGTTGTTTAATCTCAGTTGGTGTTCTTGCGAATAGATTGATGACTAGAATTCGAGGTTGAATTTTGTTTAAGGGGGGTAGATTGTAATATCTCGTTTATCCTTGGAGAATTAAATGAACTAAAAAAGAGAAATTGAATAGAATTAAATAGGTAATTCCAGAATATTGGAGGGGGGATAGAACTTGGGCCGAAGGCCCCGGTTTTCCTTGGCGCAAGAAGGGGCCGGCCAGCCCATAAGAGGAGCCAGGGAGGGGTCTGCCTTCCCAAAACCCTAACCTTTCCTTTTTTTCGGAGCCGCCACCTGCTCCTTGCGCTCCTGCCCTTGCTGCCGCCATGGCACTGTTGGAGATATGCCCTAGAGGCAATCATATTGATGATGATATTTCATTGTATCCATGATTTAATAAATGTTCCTTGAATATTGCCTTTGTGTTGATTAACAAGTATGTGACTTGTTTGTGAAACTCTTTACTTGTATGGTTATTCTAAAGTTGTCCCTAGTCGGAGTTCATGTGAGGACACACGTGAATGATGGATTAGCACATGTATCGGTTGATGACCATGTTTCATGTGTCATAGACATGGAGATGTCAAACCAATAATGTGGACACATGTTTAGAACATGGGGTTGGACCGACCCAACATGAGACATAGTAATTATTCTTATGGTTCTCTCTACACAATGTGTACGCCTTGTCCTTAGACACAGAGATTGTCGCATGTACTTGAGATGTGAATCGACCTACTTAGGGCTATCAAACGCTACTCGTGAATCGGTAGTTATAAAGGTAGCTTTCGGGTTTGTCATGAAGCATGCTGCGAGGCATGGTCGGTCGAGATGGATTTGCCTCTCTACCGAGAGAGATATCTCGGCCCCTCGAGTGATCGGATCCAAATGCATGGCCATGCTACTTAAGGTTAAGAGTTAACCTAGTAAGGGATTAGGATCACGGGATCGAGAAAGAGTGGTCAGCTTGGAGCTCGACCAGAATATCGTGAGGCAAAGGGATTGGCATGTACATAACGTTGTGATGGTTCGTCCGATATGATCTTTACGTATGTTTAGGAGTTGGCACGTCTTGCTAGAGGCGCTACCAACTATTGACCAAGTATGTGTACTCGCGTCATGTCTAAACATATGTGAACCATAGGTCACACACTTGTAAGTGAAGCCTAATTCGGATTGGATCCAATTAGATCGGGCATTGAGTCCTAATGGGCCTCTATTCGTAGAAGCCCATTATAAGGACGTCTATAAAAGGAGGCAGGGCGCGCTGGTTGAGGTTGAGTTTTTCGTGACATCCTCAAACCCGGCCGCCACCCTCCCACGCCCTAGTCGCTCGCGCGGATCTAGTAGTCCGGCGTGCGTCGCTCCTCCCGCATGTGGATACCTTTGAGGCGCCGCACCGTGGCGTTGGGACGAACCGCAAGAAAGGAGTCAGACGGGGACGCCGCGACGAGGACGAGGAAGTAGTACGACTACTCGCCCGACGCATCTTGCATCAATCGAGTACGACTACACCGCCCGACGTCGTTGCATCAACTTCCGCACTCGCGTCTAGTGGTAAGACCGTGATCTATAATCGCAGTGATCTTGGTTTACTGGGTAGAATTTTTTAATTTGCGCTAGTGTAGCCTACCTGTTTCCCTACAGGCACAGCCATCTCCCTACTGCAGCAATTCTTTCCACATCAAGGATAACCGACTAGAGGGGGTGAATAGGCGGTTTTAAAATTCTTTTGGCTAAAAACACATTTACCAAATTAAACCTATGAAATACAATTTCACAAATTAAGATATAAATATTTTAGGGCTATCTAAGTGCACTATACTAACAAGGTTGGCTAAACAATCTAGACAAGATAAACAAATAGATTATAATAGTAAATTCACAAAGTAAAGAGCGAAAGAATAAACCACACTATGAAGACAAACGATGTTTTCCCGTGGTCTCGGAGACTTGTCAGTCTCCACTAATCTACGTTGAGGAAGCTTGATCAACTCAAGCCGGCTCCACACAAGCATTTTCCTCTATCACTAATGGTAGCTCTTCTCCACTCCGGAAAGGCGACCTCCAACCTTCACAAATGCCGGGTCTTCTCACAATCTTCTTTGAGAAGATCACTGATGTAACTCCGAACCGTCTAGGAGACGATAATCTCCAAGAGTAATAGGCCAATAATTATTCGCTTCAAGATGCTTAAGTACCACAAAGATCAAACTCTAATCAAAGCACTCGGAAAAACCTTAACAACCTTTGCAAGATGATTTTAATGCTCTCAAAGAGTGAAAGAATAAGCAAAGGGGCTCAAGGGTATTCAATGAGGTTCATCACCTCTGATTTGACAGAACAAGCAAAGGGGCTCAAGGGTATTCAATGAGGTTCATTACCTCTCATTTGCTATAGTGGGTGAGGTATTTATAGCCTCCACCCACTGTACTAGCCGTTAGAGCACGAAATCCTAAAAAATCACTAGGTGCTGTTAGACTGCAATTATGTGGCCGGTTAGTCCGTGCTAAGAATAAAGGTCGACTGTAATGCATTAAATGCACAAAAACTATCCGTTACGGTATGTCCAGTCAAATCACCATTCGGGGTTCGGTCAGACCGGACTCAAGAAAACCAAACTAGAGAATAAACAAGCTACTGGAAAAAACTAACCGCTCTGATGGACCGAGGATCCAGTCAGTCCGAGGTAAAGCTTGCGGCAATCTGGCTTTAGAAAAGAAGCAAGACACACACAAAAAAAGTACTTCTCTAAAAAAAGTTGACCGGGTCTCTTCACCCGGAGGTCCGGTCAGTCCGGACCTATGCCGACGGTTAGGCTGGCCTCAAGTTTAAAAGCAAAACACGAAAAACTCCTTTCTCTAGAAAAAGCTGATCGGGACACTTGGTCCGGAGGTCCGGTTAGTCCGGACTAATACTAGCAATTAGTTCTGCCATTGAAAATGCAGAAAAGGAGCTTACTAGAAAACGCTGACCGCAGCGTTGATCCGGGATTCTGGTTAGTCCGGCCTATCTACAGCGGTCAGTCTGGCCATGAAAATAAAACATATATAAATTATGGCCAGACTATTTCAAATGGAACCGAGATTTAAACCAAGAAATTATGATTGAGCATATGTGGCATCATTTGCTTTCAAGCTACTAGTCATTTGATCCCTCTTCATAGTACGGTTTCCTATTCTAGCAACCCAGTCTTTATCCTTCATTCTCCTAGACCGGTAAAATTACGAAAAGATCCTATTGACTAGATACCTTTGCCTTAAGCTAGATGAGATCCTTTAGCGCTCTTTCATCTTTGTCCGAGAATCACCCTTTTAACTTCTTGACAAAACACATTAGTACAATATACAATGTTGTCTATAATTACCAAAACACTGCAAATAGGGTCTAGATTCTTCAATCTCCCCCTTTTTGGTAATTGATGACAACCTCATCACGGAGATATAACAAATTGATTTGAATATACCTAAGGCACGATGCAAGAAGTATGTTCTAGGACATGATTTAGATAGCATATGACAGGAAAATTGTAAAAGATATAAAAGGAGAACTATGCTAGCTAAGTCATCAAATATGAGAGAAAAAACCCCTGACTATATGCATAAGACAGATATGTGCAGAACATGCATATATTTGAAAGAATTTTGACAGAGTTTCTCTTGTGTTTTGGATTGAGAAAACAACAAATAACCAATAATATAATCAACAAAATATATGCATTCAATCAAGCTCACAAAAAAGGAAATCATTACGATCACTTAGTAATATCCATAGGACAAAGATAAAGAGGTTCAATAAGCTCAGACAGATAGCATGTCAAAGTAATAAGCTTATCCTCTAACCTATTACACACATGAAGTCCAACGGACATAAAGAGTAGCATATTATAGATAATAACTAATAGATAGATAATAGATAGATCTTCTCCCCCTTTGGCATCAAGTACGAAAAGCTAAGAGGTAGGAGGAGTGTTAGCCGAAGTCGAAGGAGCTACGGGAGAAGGATCAACACGACGGCGATGAGAGTAGGCGATAGACTACTCAATCAAAGAGACTCGAGTGTTGACATCAGCAATGTTGGTCAGGATCTGCCTTTGGACTATTTGCATCTCAGTAACCCATCCAGTCAACTGATCCAGTCGTTGAAGTACAACTGTATTGGATTGATCCATGGCGGTGTAGCGAGTGTCCAAGGCTTGATAGTGATGATCAATAGCATCCATGCAATGATCAAGGATCTCCATGCGACGATCCATGGCGTCAAAGTGAGACACAATTGTGGTGATGTCGGAGTGCAAAGTCTCGAGCCGGAGAGGATCAAGTCCACCTTGCGGCTGAGGAGCTGGCTAAGGTCCATGAGGAGGTTTTTCTGGAGCATCATCATCACCCTATGGGGGTTGCCTTTCCAAAGGCCTGTTCCTCAAGTCTCTTTGATGGTCTCCTTCAGGCTTGTATTGCTTGTGAGGAAAAGGAAGGGGACCATTGAAATGAGCCACTTTCTGAATAAGCTTCATGATATAGGGGGCAAAGTACATCCTTTTTCCCAAGTCACCTTTGCAAGTTGCTAACTTAGTCAAAATGTGATGCATAACATCAAACTTCTTTCCTCGCATCACAAAATTAATGACGTTCCAAGCGTGATCTCAAATTGCGTCATTGTTGCCACTCAGGGCAAGATAGTGGCCCTTATGATCCTATTTATGACACTTGGAAGAGGTAAAAGACCGGTGACCTTTCCAGTGACATACCCAGATAGTTTGGATCATAGTATTGAGTCTGCTCGGGAGTCTGAAGTGCGGGCTCAAGATGGAGCTTGACATAGTCTCGTTGAGGCAGATTCAGAGCCTCCTCAAAGTGGTGCTTGGTGGCCGAGTAGCGCACCGAGCCCGTCATCCAGGTGAGAGTCAAAAGGTTAGGTGCTAGATAAATTGTAGCATAGAATTGACGAATGGCATCCTCATTGAAATCACACTTGACACTGACTATGCTATCCAATCCGGTAGCATGAAAGTGAGAATACAGACCTTCATACCTGGTTTGCTCATTGAGATAATTCTAATTTATATATTTCTGAATGGCAAACTGCTTATGGAGAATCACATGATTGTAGGTATCTTCCTGAAACAAGGTGTGAAATCTCAGATATGTGGCTGTCCTTGGCATTTCATACTGATTCGCATGAAATCCTCATTCTTAATCGAGCGAAGGTCGATGCGAGGTTCTGGTCGAAACTGTTGCACTACTACAAAACAAGCTATAGTAGACACCCCATCGCAGACGGGTTCATTTGGAACCGTCTGTGTTGGGTGTGTTGGGACGCGCATTTGTGCTGCCGGCCTATCACAGACGGTTCTTATTAGTAACCGTCTGTCATAGGCATATTTCACAGACGGTTCATAAATAGAACCGTCTGTGAAATATCACAGCCGGTTTTATTACCAAACCGTCTGTGATACGGGCCCCTATCACAGACGGTTTCTAAACAAAATCGTCCGTGAAATATCACAGACGGTTCTGTAACACCCCAACTCAGAACGAGCCTGGAATGCTACCAAAGCTAAATACAACTAGAACGAATTTACAAATTTTCGACAGAGTCTCCTTTGTATATTAAAAAAAACCAAGTTTCTAACAAGTAAACATAACATTTAACAATATTTCCAATATTCCAATTCAATCATGCATAAATGATAATCGTATGAGAATAAATAAGCAACACCAATCACACAATCCATAAATCATCCTACATCCATCATCATAAAAGCATCTATAGGTGGTTATAACATAGTTATTTATTCTTTTGTGTGGAACTAAGATAACAATTGCATAAAAGCTGTGAGGTAGTGCGTGCTCTCCAAAGTCTACTCCCTCCCATGCATGACGTTTTTGCCAGAGGTACCTAAATCAAAACAAAGCAAGGGTGAGCCATAAGACTCAGCAAGTATCAACAAGGTTACATGATCATAAAGACATAACAGCATAAACAACTTTAATCAACATCATTCATGGCATTTCGAATATTAAAAAAATAATGATAATGTGTTACAGTAAATAATGATAATGCTATGCACTCTTGTTCTTTATCTCTTTACGCATTTTACCGGTAATGCGGGGTATTCATCCGTCAATGGATACCCATGCCTGTGCCCTCTGGCACAGGGACCAAGAGCCTATACATCAACTTGTATAGGGACCTTTGCCGGTCATCAAAATGACGGGGACCTCTGTACATATTGCCCACATTTCATGAATGTGGGGACCTCAAGCCTGTCATTGTCCGACAGGACTCAATCGATTCACTTGGTCACCTTATGACCAAGTTTCAATATGCTCAAAATATGCATGAATATAATATCTATACCTTCTCATTCATCAGGATTCAACATATACTTTAATCATGTAAACAGAGCATTATGATGTAATCGCAATCATAATATGCAAACATCAACACCACTAGGTCATCTCAACATCACTTTCATATGGCAACAATGAACATTACACCCTCAATCATAGCATGCAACAAGAATTCTACTTAACCCGAATACTTGCCTCAACCGATGAGAACGCGGACGCTGAAGTGGGTGCTGCCTTGGGATCTCGCTGCCACTGGACAAGAAGATAACCCCAAACTAAGACTAGCATACTGGACCAAAATCATACATAACATTACAATCGAAATCGCTAACTTCTTATCATTTCTAACTTTTCTAATTTCTAGCGATCGGTCACTGTAGACAGCAGACTTCAAAAATTCATAACTTTCTGCTCAGGAGTCCAAATAGGATGATCTTGGACATTCTGGAAAGGTAATTAAAATGTCTAAATAAACTTAGTTGGGGAGACCCTCTTATTCGGCCATCTACCAGTCCTACCAATCTATTTAATCAGAGCAAACATTTCACGTCGGGTTTCTGGACAGCGACAAAGAAACTATCATAACTTTCTCTACGTTCGTCCGAATTTAGTGATCTTTAGTTTTCCTGAAATATAAGAGGATTAGCCTAGTTTTTCATTATGGTGAGACCATCTGGAAACCCCTCTAAATATGCGCTTCTATCAGGTTAACCAACACTAGCAATTCTGCTTCTCTCCAGAAACACAGAAATACTAAGAAATTCATAACTTTGGCTACCGAAGTCCGAATGACTTGATTTCTGTCGGCAATGAAAGGTAACTACGATATATACAACTTTCTAGGAGACACCCAGACCCAATTCTGCCTCTAACCTAATCAAAATCAACAATCTTCTCTGCTGCAGAAAACCGACGAACTGACAACCGAAAATGTACAACTAGAAAACGACCCCAAAACAAAGAATCACGGGTTACCCTTGCCGAACGACGAAGGCACGCTGCGCGATGATGATCACCACGAGTTCCGGTTACGGATCCTTCTTCCTCTCCTTTCTTCTCTTCCTTCTTCCCTTCTCTTCTTTTCTTCCCTTCTTTTCTCTTCCTCTTGGCCGGCCAACAAAGGAGTCCCCTCCCTTCTTTGGTCCAGCAGCAAGGGTTATGGGTGCAAGGAAGATGGAAGGCGCAAGGGGAGATGGAAGGGGAGGGGCGACGGAAGGGGAGAGGAGGGGGCGGCAAGGAGGTGGGAGGGGAGCGCAAGGGGATGGGAGAAAGGGGCGCCTAGGTTTGCCCCTAAGTAGCCGCCAAAGCTTCCCCTCATGGGCCAAAAAATAGTGGGCGAAAGCCTTAACCCACGCTGCCCGCATTTTCCTATTTTCCCGGATAAATCGCTAATTGGTATTTTCTTTACGCTTCTTTTCTTAGTCCTTTGACCGCACTGACCGAAACTGCAAAGCTTTTTCGGGATATTACGTCTACCCTCCTTAAACAGATTCGACCCGAATTCTAAACGTCTACGATCACGAGAGGAATTGGTTAAAACTTAGTAATAGAGAATACACACAAACAAATAATTCGGATAAAGCTCGCGATACTGAGACTCAAATTCCCGGTGGCCTCTCTGGTCTATGCGACAAAAACACCTTGACGTACTGGTGCGTTACGCCTTACTACTAGTCCCAACCTTTCAAGAGTCACTCGACAGGCACGTCTCGAAGGCATGGTCTTACCTGTAGGTCAACTATTCTAAGGAAACTTTACTCACCAGATTTCTCCAATACCCCTTCGATAATAGGTCATACAAAACATTCCGTGCTACACACTAGGGCTCCAAATGGTCCTAGTGACGCAATCCCCGAAATCTCCGCAATTTCCAGAAACAACCCGATGTACCTTGGGTCAACATTCCCTTCGGTACTAAATCATACAACCTGCACATAACACGTGGAACTCTTGTTCCAACTCTCAATCATTCTCTTCACCTTAACAAGGTGCACCTCCTTTAACGAGGGACACACACAGCAGAACTCGCTTTGAACAAGCTCTACTAAAAACAGAGACAATTGAAGGTAAAGGATCCTCATCGCAACAACGCAATGCCAAGTTCCCACCAAAAGGGTCTAACCCAAAATCGCAGATTCATCACGAAAATCATTCCACTTTCTAATTAGGCATTTTGCAAATAAACCTCACGAAAGCCAAAGGATAAATCACTCAAATATCCAATTCCCTCATTTCCTTTATTCTTTCTGAATAGATAAGAACCACACAAGCCAACATAAAGTCAAGCCCAAATTGCGAAAGACGTCCGTCAAAAACTCATAGCTCAAACAAGATCAAGAGAGTGTTTCAGTACCCGAGGAAGTAATCTTTTCTCAATTTCTCCTTTAGAAATAAAGTTTCTCTCAACTTTTTGGAATCCCGATTCATCGCATAACCCACTAACCCATCTCTTAACGTGGCATTCTTAATGCTATGCTCCAACGGAAATACATCAACCACACCTCTGTAGAGAGGCTCTATCGACCCCACAGAAACAATACTCTAGTCAACTCCTCTACCGACAATTATTTTTGATAGATAACTTCTGATGCATCCCAAAATGGATCTTCACACATAATCACGTTACCTTAGTCCTTTAAGAATGAGCAATTCGGAAATTACATCACATATTCTCATGTATTTCATCAAGAGATTTCTATCAATGATCATCTCACTATTTGAAAGCCACCATTATACTACTTCTTCACATTATCATTGAGCGATCAAAGTTCTAGCATAACAATGCTAGGCCCCAAATTTAACCTCCAAGACTCTTGCAACTAACTTCCCATATAAAAGATAGAGAAATCCTCAGATTAAATCCCTAAAAAAAATTCCATAATTCCCACATACTCATTAACATCATCATGAAAAAATTTCTTGACCCGTTTACCTTTACATGGCACGCGTGGAACGGACGGCGATGCTCACGATCGATAAATCGTGGAGGACGTTCAAGAGCATTCTTGTCACGAAGTACGTGAACACGGGTCAGACGCCCTTCGCGAAGTACGGATTCTTGACGCAGGAAACATGTGACGCCTTTGTTGCTATGAAGACGATGCTCGAATTTAACGAGCAAAGTGTGGCACACAAAGCTCTCCAGACACGAAACACTCATCCGCACAGACTCGGCACCGCTGTATACGCAGGTAAATACGACGAATGGGCGGTGGTGGAGGAGAGCGTGTTTCCTGATGTCACAGACCCGTGTTCCCTAGCCTAGTTAAAAGCGAGGGCAAAAGTCTCGTCTTCGGGCAGCATCTCTTTCACAAACCCCGCAGACGAGGAAGTGTCTCAACGTGTGGTAAGTATGTCAAACTACCTAGTTGTTAATAACTCCATACATAACTTCATAGTGTCTATAATAACATGATGACTTCTTGCAGCGTGAATTGTCTACCCAAACTTCCCAACGCTCCTTCCATATAGACAGGGAGAAGGATATACTCTCTACAGTCCTGGGAAACAAGGAGCACCCGGGTCGCACGCGAGGCCTTGGGGTTAACGTACCTTGGAGTCATGGATTCGCAGACGACTACTGCACGTACAGGAGTAGGAAGAGATCTAAGGCCGAGCGTGAGGACCGGTTGGTACAGATGATTGCTGAAAAGTTTGAAGGAAAGTCGCGCATTGCAGATCAAATGAATCAACTCTCGAGCGATCGCGATGCAAGCCACCTCGTTAATTTGGGAGCCACCCGCCAACATCGGAGTAGCGCGCGCCCACGCATAATTCGAACATGACGATGTCCAATTACCGATAGACGACATCAAGGTAATGTACATCTATGGAATGCAGCAAAGATAGACCTATAAGACACCTTAGCTAATTGCGTATCGTTTTGTAGGAGCCGACGGCCTACAAGCTCCAAGTGAGGTTAGTTGGGTCCATTTCTATTGAGGTGGGCGGGGATGGTGCATCCATACCAGAAGGGCAAGTGCAACACAAGTGTCTGTGGCGCAGGTTACGCCAGGGTGGAGGTGGACATGGTACATGAACATTTCATGGCCGTCCCACTGGAGATTCGCCCGAACGAAGAGATCACAACACTAGGGGATGCCGTGCACAGTTTTATCCAGTGGCCCAAGAAGGACATCATCCTGGACCCAGCAGTGCCGCGATCTCAACATGACCATTCCTCTCCAATGGGACCCTCCATGACTCCACCTCATATTTCGCCTCAGAAGGCCACCTTTTCGGTTCCCTTGGAGAAGACGCCCAAGGAACAAGAAAAGCGTGTCGTATCGGGTCCCGAGTCATCTCGCAGGAAGACGCTGCCAATTCTTAAGACCAAATCGAAATCGACGAACGTTAAGGCGCCTCTCAAGTCTGGCAAGTCGGGAATATCCGGGAAGTACATCATCGGAAACTCACAGTTCGACGCAGATTAGGGCATGCTGGATATGCTTGTCGCTTTGCATGCCCGTACTTGGATAAGACCCAAAAGGAGGGTGTGATATCGAATCACCGTCGATACGAGCATAAGCATTTCTTCAACGGACGAACCACTTCGTGGGCTTCAACGACTTATATGACCTATTCAACCTCGTTGGCCTTGACGCCGCTTCTACAATGTTGGACACTATAAGTGCATACAATCAAGTTTTACATTCACGTAATACCGATAAATATCACAACTCATTTCTTATGTATAGATACATGATGAAAAATATCCGGGAATGGAAAGAACCGGTGGGTTTCCTCGACCCACATGTGGTATCGTTGCAAACCATCCAAACAGACTCGTCCTTCGTCGAGAAATACATAACGCAGGCATTGCTTCGTCAGCAGAACATGAAGTACTTGCTCTACAAATTTTATTTGTACTTTATACGCAGCACAAACTCAGGTTTAATGATTATAGTGACATACATGAGTAGGTACCACTAGGTCCTTTTAGTCATCATACCAAAAAGGAACCATGTGATATACCTTGATTCCCTAATCCGCAACAACCACAACTTCAGCATTCTGGGAGGAGTACTCGACAGGTATGCTCATTTCCTTCATACATAACTCTATTTTAGTCTTCATTAGTTTGAAATGGTCGAGGATAGCTTTTTGGAATCATGTAGGTCGTTCATCGACTATGTTGCCAACAAAGGAATATACGATGGAAAGAGCGCCGAACTAACACACAGGACAAAAGTTTCGGTACATGCTACAACATGATAATCCTATATCATACTTCATAATAACGCATCTCGAATTGATATATGTATTTCTATTTTTGCAGTGCTGCCAGCAAAAAAATGATGAGTTATGTGCAATCTACGTTTGCCATCATATGGAGCAAATCATTAGAGCTAGGAAGAAGGATCCCGAGGTTTGTGAATCTCGAAAAAATTATTTCCTAATTATAAATTTAAATATATATGCTTAACACTTTACTCTTGCTAGCGACAGGCCTTGAGTATAGAATTAGATGGACTCTTTGCGAATGAGATCAAGGACATTCGAGGAAGCTTTATACTTTATCATATCGAGATAATTAAGGACAATGGAGAATTTTACTCATTCACACCCAAAGACATCACCCCGCCGACACTTCTCAACCACCTGCAAACAATTGACTCAATTGTAATCCAATTTATTTTGTAACAATACTTGAACAAATGTGATCTTTTGTAATTTATTTTGAGTAATGATCAGATTGAGTTTGTCGACAATTGATTATCTGTGATGTATCTGTTTTTCTGCATGCTTGCATTCAGAGGGCATGGCTAGCAATTCCTGAGGCTAGCCAAATATCTGTAAAAATGTAGTTAGCGTAATGAACTATCACAGACGGGTTTTAAATAAAAACCGTATGTGAATGCCAGTATCATAGACGGTTCTGTGTAAAAACCGTTTGTGAAGTCTGATTATCACAGATGGTTTATATTCAGAACCGTCTATGAAGTCAGAGTATCACAAACGGTTCTGAATATAAACCGTCTGTGATAATCAGACTTCACAGACGATTTTTCCACGTAACCGCTCGTGATACTCGACTTCACGACGTTTCGTACGTAACTGTCGCGATATCAGATTCACTGACGGTTTTATTTAAAACCGTCGTGATATTCGTATCATAGACGGTTTGCTGACCGTCTGTGATAACCACCTACTATCAGAGACCAACTTATCCAGACGGTTCGAAAACCGTCTGTGATGAGGGTTCCGAACCGTCTGTGATGACTGTTTCTGTAGTAGTGTTGTTTGGCGTCATCTTCTTGGTAATTGTCACATTCCCAAATTAATAAAGAGGATTATTATGCATCTCATTAGCATGTATCATGATTTGAAACTTTTATTTGCATATTGTACTTGGAAAATCTTTAAACACATTTGGAACATACCCTTTTAAATTGAACTCCAAACTTAAAACGGGAATAAATGCTATTGAAGATCCTTTGGAAATAATTTATTAAAATACTATATTAATTATCATGAATTAACATAATTTTTCCCAAATTTTTGGGATTGGGTTAAACCCTATAAAAATTCAAACACAATTTAAAGACTAACTTTATGTTTGAATTTAAAATATGCAAATTATATCATGAACAGTAGGTTCCAATAATTTTTATGGACACTAGGCTATCCCAGGAACCCCCATAAATTATTTCATTATTTTAGGAATTTTATTTCTATTTTTAAGCCTTGGTCAAAGTAGAGGATTGAATTAAATCTCATCAAACCTTGACCCAAAGCGGTGCATCGTTCCTCTGCTCAAGCCGACCCGCGAGTGACTCACCGACCGCCCTAAACGCACCGACGCATGCAACCGTCGATCAAGACTCAACGCCCCGATCTCACCTCCGCCGACCTGTCCAAGTCCCCACCAATCCCATCCGTCCGTTCGTGATCCAACGGTTCTGATCAACCCGTTCAGCTCACGCTCGCGCGCGCCGCTGTGAGTCGCTGACGCGGTGGGTCCCGCGTGTCAGGGTCGTCTCCCACCTCCCGTTTCAGCCTCAGGCATCCTGTGCCACGCGCCGAGAGCGCTCTGAGCAGCTCCGTCATCGCCGTGACCGCACCGCCCAGTTTGACCTATCCTGGAGCCTCGGCATGTCACGCCGCCTCCGTCCCGTCCGTTGGCCATCTTTAACTAGCACCCGAACCCTAGCAAATTCTCACTTCTCCTCTATTTGACCGAGAGAGGGAAGCTTGTTCTCGCTCTGCCGGGTAAGCTTCCAGGGTGTTTACCAGTACTCTACCTTCAATGCCGTTTCCATTTTTGCTAAGCCCACTCCTACCTTGTCTTGTAGGTCTCGGTTCATCTTCGAGCTCTAGTTCACGCCCGAGCACACACCGAGGACACTTTCGTGCCATCTTCGTGTCCCGAGGTATTATCTCAACTTCGCGTCACCTCACAAAGCTATAGTCCACCGAGAGAAACCCTAAGCTAATTTTGGTAATGCACGGCAGATCTTGTTGAATCAAGTTTGCACCATTTCGATCAGGAAGCAACTTTTCGCTCCCACCTTGATCCGGTAAGCCATTGTCCAATTCCTTGCTCCTATGGCTTGCTCTTAAGCTCCTTGAGCTAACCCAAGCATTCACTTTGCTTCATTTTTCTCGAGATCTTCATCTCTTCGCCGAGCCGTGTCATCGCCATTTTCTTCTCCGACCGACCAAACTCCTCGCTAGCTTCGAGCTTCGAGCACTCTTCTCAACTCGTAACTCACTAGTAGTCCCCGTGACCTCAGCGCCGCTTGTTTGCACTGCGGAGCTTCACTTTGCTGTTTACGTTTTTGCCATATTGAGCGCCGCCGCTCAACTCCGGCTAGCCGCCGGTACAGGCCAGCTCAGCCGTCGAGACCACTCTCCTCGGGAGCGCAACGTTATTGTGCACCTAAACCGCTTTAGTTTGCGCCGTGGCGCATGGGCGGGCGAGCCACCGGTGAAACACACGGGACCAAAATCCCGTTGTCGTACTCGGACAACAACTGTAGCAACACGATTAGAAGTTAAGCGTTAATCATTAGCATTAACTGCTGTCTTAAAAGAACTAATGTTTCACTTACACGCGGCCCCACGCACGTAAAACGGGAACGTTTTGGTTAAAGCCACGAGGCGACATGGGCCCTAGGCCTTAACTCCCGTGCGGCGCCGCGCATGTGCCGTGGACCAAGTCTCGTGGACCATGTCGCTGATAGTGGGACCCACTGGTCAGAACGCGAATTAAATCTGAGTTAAATGAAAAATGCACTATTCACCAGGCCCGCTGGTTAGTGACTTTGGCTCGCGCTGCGTTCGGTGAGAAAAAGTTTAAACGACATATAAAATCCGAAATCCATTTATTTGCAAGCTGAAAAATAGGAATAACTTTGAAAATGCATAACTAAATCATTTTAAATCCAAATCGCATGAAACCACTTCTGGAAATTTTCACTTTTAGTAAACTTTATATTAAAATTAGTTTCAAACCTATCTCTGTAGCAGAGAGCTTTATTTGGAGATTAATCCATTAAAACCATTATTTTTACAATAGGAAAATGACTGATAACTTCAAAAATGCATAAGTAAGTGTTGGAAACTCCAAAAACAGTGAGACCACTTTTGATAATTTTCATTTTCAGTGAAAGTAATTCTAAAAATGGTCTCCATATTACTTCTGTCACAGAAACTATTTTGGGAGAATATAACCTTTAACTCCATTATTTTTATACTATGAAAGGCTGATAACTTTGAAAATCAATAACTAAATCATAAAAACTCCAAAAAGGACAAACTCAACTGTTTTTAACTTATAATAATATTGCCTATTTATCTATGTAACCCTTGTATTCACCACTGCTCTACAAAATTTCACTTCATAATTAAATTACTTAAGTAAAGGCATGTTGAAAGCTGAATTTCAAACCACCATAACTTCACATACTAAGTCAAATTGAAATAATTCTTTCACCAAAAACCACCTTAAATCATGACTTAGCTACTGTAGAAAAATCATGCATTTTGAGCATTTTGAATTTTGAGGAATTTCTCGATGTTTATTCTAGATTGCATTTATATAGATTCGAGCCTTTGATATCGACTCCTACGCGACCGAGAGTGAGCAATTACTTTTCCAGCAAGGCAAGCATCCTTTGAACTTTCTTTTTGCATCATATTTGATCCCAATTTTGCTAGGGTAGATGCAATGATAATTGCTTGCATGATAGTCTTATATTGTCGCTATTTTTGTGATGAGTAGTTAGACACATCCTATTATCTTGTCATTGTGGCTATCCATGAATTACCCCAGTACTGAATTAATTATTGTAGGATGTTTGAAATACTATTGTTCGAGTTGCTTAGCCATGCAAGTCTAGAACCGGTAGCTCGATTGTCGGGAATAGCCCGCCAATTATGGGACAAACACAACTCTCTTGGTATACTTTTGTTTCAGATCTTCGTATCTGTTTTATAAGTGAAATTTTGTCATTTTTAAATGAGCTTTTGGTCTGGACAAGTGTTGGTTAGTGATGGTGCCTTCGTGCACGAGATTTGAGTATGTGGTTTGGCTTGTCTGGACAATTAAGGACCGAACTTTGGGTTGTTGTGATTCAAGCAAAACTCGTACTATCACACGCGGTATATGGGTGCCGTATGGTTAAGTAGGGGGAAGGTTTTATTGTGTTGAGTCCCACGGTGGTGAAATTGTAAGGGCATGGGACCGTGAAATCCGTGTTCCTTTTGGGCCGATAGGATGGGGCGTTAACGCCTTGTGTTTCCTAGGATATATAGGATGGAGGCGTTAACATCTTGTGTTTCCTAGAGCTATGGGTTGAGGGACTTAGCTCAATGGGATCTTCTTGCTAAAACGATCAGTATCTCGATTTACCCGTACGGCATACCATAGGAAGTATACTATATTCGGAGGCATCCGGAGGCTTACGGGCTAATCAAGTCGGTGGGTAAGTAGTACACCGCAGTGGTATAAATCTATTCGAATAGCCGTGTCCACGGTTATGGACGCACCGCTGAAATTTGTGGTCGCTTATTGTTAGACTTGAAATTAAATTGTGGTTATAACTTGGTATCGCCATGAATGGGATGTTCATGCTTATTGTTGTATCAAAGTGGACCGCCACTTTGTTGTTGGTATGATTCATTTGTTATTGAATTCATTACTTATTCACATGCTTTATTTCTACTTCAAACCTGATTTTGAAATGGCACGTGAAAAACTAGTATGTGTAGGTTGTTCAGGTATTCGTCGTCTTCGCAAAACTAAGCCAATATGAGCCCTTCCTTTGAATGACCTTATGCATAATTATTTTTATTTGTGTAAGACTTGCGAGTACTCTTTGTACTCAGCGATGTTTCTTGGCTTTTACAGGTGAGGACGACATCGAAATCGACGAGCTTGTCGGTGTCGATTTAGGCGACACCGATGAGTAGTTTGCTATCATCTAACTCCCAGTTGGTTGTCGATGGGTTGTGTGGCATACCACTGCTGGCCTTTTGGTTTATTTTCGTATTTCCGCTGCTACTTAACACTTTCCTTTAAATTTGGCGGTCGCCACTTGTATCAGATGTAAAATTGGAACTATGTTGTATGTCTTTTGAACTATTTATGTATGGATGTTGTATGGATGTGATCAACGTTGAATGAGAGTATGGTTATATTGGTCGCTGATCTTGGGAGCCAATATAAGTCATACTCGCTGTTCATGAATTCCTATTTAACTCACTGAGTGTAGCGCTTGACTTGTCGGAGAACCGACAATCATGTAGTGCTCGCAGAGGAGCGGCACACATGATCGTCGGAGCTCTAATCTGAGTTAAGCCTTTCATTTAGATGGAGTTAAGTTGGAATTCATTTACCGAAGATTTAGAGTTATGTCCCTAAGACCATGCTTAGTCTCGGTCTTACGGAGATAACTCCGGGGTCCCCACAGTAATCTTGATCCATGTCATCACTGACACTTGGTACCAGAGATAAAGAAGGTGAATGCTGCTCTTCATTACTGTCGGAACCATTGTGCTCAATTGGAGGACGATGAGTGGCCTACCGGAGAGGATGAGAGCGAGTGGAAGATGCCCCGGGATCACGAGCGTTCTTGGTCCTTGCCATGATTACTGGAGAAAAAGGCAAGATTACAATTGATTAACAAGGAATGATAGAAGAAACAATGGGTATTTTTCGGACAGGGCCGGTTAGACCGCAAGTTACATGCTGGTTAGACAGCGCGGACTAACCATAGAGCGTACGCCAGTTAGACTGGGCCGGACAGATAAGAACCCTAGTTAGGGATCCATGCAATCGGAATCGACAAAATGGGAGCAATTTACAACATACATTGAGTTGAGAGGACAATGTAGCCAGATAGAAAGGAATCTAGAGAGATGGGAGAGAGTGCGGAGGAGAGAAAAATGGGGAAAAGAAGACCTTCGGTGGAGAGGGATGGCACAACGGGGAGGAGGACGACTGGTGGTGGAGTAGGAAAATGGCCGACGGCGGGGGGAAGGACCTTAATCCGGTGGAGGAGGAGCACACCGAGGACAACGACGAGGGGTTCGGGTTGGGGAGGGGAGAAAAGCGAAACTCGCAGTGGAAGAGGAAACTACCGGAGAGAAGAAACTGACGAAGAGATAAATGGGAGATCAGTAACTGCTTAAGTGCGGTCAGACCGACAAGGAACTCCCAGTCAGACCGCGGACAGAACGGCGGGTTGATCGGCTTAACACCTGTGGGTTGACCGCGATGCAAGGAAAAGATATGGATTTAAGCAGAAATTTGGTGTTGTTCTTACTCCAAGTATTAAAACACTCAATAAAAGATTATTTGGAGTATGTGCAACAGGATGAGATTATCAAGAGAGTTTTGAACAAATATTTGTCAGAAAATATAGCAATTTTGAAGTAAACAGTTTTGATAGAATCAAAAGAAGCAAACAATGGAAATTTGCACTTGTGATGAGATGCATGAGTATGAAATACTGTTTTGAGGCAATATATGTGAGGAAACATTGCCCATATAGCAGTACACATTATATGCTAGAATCGAGGCTTGATAAATTTTTGGGTTTTTGGTTATTTTTCAGTGAGATTGACAACCAAATATCTTTTATTTGGTTGGAAGTTTGGAAAACCTATGAACACGAAAAAGGTCATGAATAACCATCTTTAGGTTTTTCCTTTTGGGATCATTATCAAATTCCTTTTGAAATAGAATTTGTATAAAAATCCGATTTTGGTCAAAAACAAGATACTTGATGATCATGTTTGGGCAAAACCTGACTTTTCATTTAAAATAGTTAATTTTTTTGTTCTTTCCAACCAAAAACCTTTGAAATACAAAAGTGAATAAGTATAGCTGAATTTTCAAGAGTTTTGGTTGTACATATCCAAATTTTGACTTTTGACCAAAAGGGTTGAGTTTTGAAAAGACATTCCAGCATGATTTTCAATGTGTGCACATGTAGAGATGTGATATACATGATGATTGTATAACACTCCCCCTAAATGTGTTTCCCATCTTAGTTCTTGAATCAAGAAGAGAACGAGGGAAATACTAATCCAAATAAGATTTCGAAACATAATGTAATCAAATGACATTAGAAAGATCTATGACATTTAATTTATTTCTCAACTTGCAAAAACGGCTTTCATCTAGAGGCTTTGTGAAAATGTCCGCTAACTGGTTATCGGTTCTTATGTGGCTAATCACAAAATCATCTTGGCTTACATGATCTCTAAGAAAATGATGACGAATATCTATGTGTTTAGTTCTAGAGTGTTGAACCAGATTGTTGGCTATTTTCACGTCACTATCATTGTCACACAAAAGAAGCATTTTAGAGAAGTTGATTCTATAATCCATCAAGGACTGCCTCATCCATACAAATTGAGCACAACAACTACCCGCGGAGACATACTCCGCTTCGGCCATGGATAGGGCTACGGAATTTTGTTTCTTTGATGACCAAGATACTAAGGATCTCCATAAGAATTGACAACTTTCGGAGGTGCTTTTTCTATCCACTTTGCAACCCGCATAATCGAAATCGGAATATCCAATTAAATCAAATTTAGCACATTTAGGATACCATAAGCCAATGCAACAAGAATGCTTTAAATATCTAAGAATCCTTTTAACAGTCATAAGATGACATTCTTTTGGAGAAGCTTGAAAACGAGCACACATACAAATACTAAACATGATATTAGGCCTAGATGCTAAGATAAAGCAAATTATAAATTATGGATCTATAAAGCTTTAAATCTACCGGTTTACCGCCCTCATTGAGATCAAGATGACCATTTGTGGCCATAGGAGTCTTGATGGGCTTTGCATCATCCATGCCAAACCTTTTGAGTAAATCCTTCACGTACTTGGATTGGCTTATAAATGTCTCATTCTTGAGTTGCTTGATTTGAAGTTCAAGGAAGAAATTAAGTTCTCCGATCATAGACATCTCAAATTCCCTAGACATTATATCACCAAACTCTTTGCAAAACTCTTGATTAGTAGATCTAAAGATAATATCATCAACATAAATTTGATATATAAAGAATTCATTATCAATGATTTTTGTAAAAAGAGTAGTGTCAACTTTCCCAATTTTGAATCCTTTTGAAATAAGAAAAATCTGTAAGTCGTTCATACCAAGCTCTAGGAGCTTGTTTGAAATCATAGAAAGTCTTCGAAAGCTTATAAACATGGTTAGGATTTTTAGGATCCTCAAATCCAGGAGGTTGTTCAACAAAGACGAGTTTGAAAATTTTGTCATTTATATCAAAACATGATGCAAATGCAAGCAAGATACAAATAGCTTTTAATCTAGCTACGAGAGCAAAAGTCTCACCAAAATCCAAACCTTTAACTTGAGTATATCCTTGTGATACCAACCTTGCCTTGTTTCTTACCACAACTCTATTTTCATCTTGTTTGTTCCTGAATACCCATTTTGTGCCAATCACGTTGTGATCCTAGGGTCTTTCAACAAGTGTCCAAACTTCGTTGTGAACAAAATTATTCAACTCTTCGTGCATAACATTTGCCCAATCTGGATCATCTAAAGCTTCTTCTACAAATTTTGTCTCAATAGAGGAAACAAACGAGTAATGTTCATAAAATGAAGCAACACAGAATCGAGTTAGAACACCCTTACTAACATCACCCAAAATTTGATCAATGGAGTGATCTTTTGCAATGACATTGTGAATCTTTGGATGAACGACCGGTGCTTGTCCATCTTCCACTTCTTCAACTTGATTTTGACTTGGTGTAGCGGAAGTAGGAGGTTCAACTTGAATAGAAGAAGATGGATATATCCTAGTGTCATATTCTTCATTGCTTGTCTCAAGCCTTTATCACCTACATCATCCAAGTTTTCTTACTCTTCTTGAGAGCTATTAGTCTCATCAAATTGGACATCACATGTCTCCTCAACTATACCGGTTGTTTGATTGAAGACGCGATATGCTTTACTATTAGATGAATAACCGAGGAGAAAACCGACATGACAACAATTTTGAAATTTTGAGAGACGAACTCCTTTTTTTAAGATAAAACATTTGCAACCAAATACTCGAAAATAAGATATGTTTGGTTTTCTTCCAATAAGAAGTTCATAAGATGTCTTATTGAGAAGGCGGTGCAAATAAAGACGATTTATGGCGTAACATGCGGTGTTAATGGCTTCTGCCCAAAAATCATTGGAAGTATTATACTCATCAAGAATTATCCTAGCCATTTAAATTAATGTTCGATTTTTTCTTTCTACAACTCCATTTTGTTCCGGAGTGTAGGTTGCGGATAATTCATGTTTTATTCAAGTTCATCACAGTAGTTTTCAATTCTAGTGTTTTTGAACTCAGAACTGTTGTGGCTTCGAATTTTCTTCAAATTAAAATCAAATTCATTTTGGGCTCTTTTTGAAAAGTTTTTGAAGATACCAAAAGTTTCAGTCTTATCATGCAAAAAGAAAACCCAAGTATACCTTGAGTAATCATCTACAATCACAAGACAATAACTATTTCCACCAATGTCACATCCCCAAATTAATAAAGAGGTTTATTATGCATTTCATTACCATGCATCATGTTTTGAAACTTTTTATTTTAATATTGCACTTGGAAAATCTCAAAATGCTTATGAAACATCCACTTTAAATTGAACTCCAATTATAAAACTAAAATAAATGCTATCAAGTATCTCTGAAATAATTTATTCAAATACTATATTAATTATCACGAATTAATATAATTGTTCCCAAATTTTGGGACTATTTTGAACCCTAAGGAAATTCAAACACTAATAAAAGATCTAGTTTAAGTTTGAAATTATATATCACAAATTATGTCATGAAAAGTAGGGTTCAATAATTTTTATGGACACTAGGTTATCCTGTGAACCCCATGATTTATTTCATGATTTCATGAATTTTATTTCTATTTTTAAGTCCCTGGTCAAAGTAGGAAAACAATTAAAATCTCAGTCAAACTTGGACCCAAACCGACTAGCGATCGTTCTCGGGCTCGAGCCGACTCGCGAATGGACTCACCCAACCGCTTAATCGCACCGCGACATGCAACCCTTGATCTCGGATCAACGGCTCGATCGCCTACCCTTCGACCGTCCGATTGCACACACCGATCCCGTCCGTCCATTCGTGATCCAACGGTTCGATCAAATCGCTCAACTCGCGTTAGCGCCGCGTGAGTCACTGACGCGGTGGGTCCCGCATGTCAGGGGCGTCTTCAACCTCGGGCAGGCGCGAGCAGAGCTCAAGCGCCACGCGCCGAAGGAGCTCTGCGCTGCCCCGTCAACGCCGTGACCGCACCGCCCAGTTTGACCTATCCCGAGCGCCGGCATGTCACGCGCCTCCGCTCCGTCCGCTGGCCATCTTTAACTAGCACCAACCCTAGCAAATCCCTTTACTTCTCCTCTGTTGACCGAGGAGAGGAAGCTCGCCCTGCTCTCACGCAGTAAGCTCCCACCGTGTGATGCCATCCTTTTCCTTGTTCAATACCTTATCCATTTTTGCTCATACCAATTTCTATCTTGCTTTGTAGCTCCCGACCATCCTCGTGCTCTAGATCACGTCCAGAGCGCGCACTCGGGGACATTGTCTTGTCATCCTTGTTTCCGGTGAGATTTGTAACCATTCTTTCGTGTCATAACGTGTATTAGGATATTTTAAAGCTTTCCCCTCAATCAATTTCGGAATGCACGATAGGATCTTGTTGAATTGAAGTTTGAACATTATCAGCCGAAGAACAATCTTTTCGCCTCCCACCTTGTTTCTGTAAGCCATTTTCCAATTCTTTGCTCTTATAGCATCTCCTGCGATGCTTAAGCCGCTCGACCACTCACTTTAGTTGGTTTTGCTCGGTGCCATCTCTCCACGTGAAGCCGGGTTGACAACACCTTCATCTCGGCGCCGCCGGTGCTCCACCGACCCGGCTTCCCGAGCACCTCTTCTTCGCCGTAGCCTTCTCATAGTCCCTAGAATCTTGGCACACGCTTGAATGTCACGCGGAGCTTTCACCGTGTTGTTTTCGCTTTGCCGTATTGAGCGCCACCGCCAACGCCGTTAGTCGCCATTCTAAGCCGGCCAGTGCCGTGAGTGCCCTTAACGGTGCACAATACTATTGCGCACTGACATGGCTTTGGTCCGCATCGCCGTGGCGCATGGCGCGCAAGCGCCGGTGAAGCACACGGGCAAAAGCTCGCTGTCGTGACGCGACAAAGCGCCAGAGCAAAATGATTAGGGTTAAGAGGTAATCATTAGCGTTAAATGTCCGTCTTAACGAGTTAAAGCGAGCCGCTACACGTGGGTCCTGCACGAAAACGGGGGGTTAAACCGTAACATAAGGTGGGCGACAAGTGGGACCACCGCAGAGCACCGCGGCACCGTCGCGCATGCACGGTGGACCGAGTCCGTGGACCGTCGTCGACAATGGACCCACCGTCGTAACGCGAATTAAATCTCGAGTTAAATGAAAATGCACTATTTCTGGGCCCGCGGTCGCTGACCGCTGCTAGGAGGTACTCGGTAGAAAAAGTAGTAAGTACTTTATGAAATTCGAAATCTGTTATTTTGAATTAAAAATTTGTATAACTTCTAAAATGCATAACTAATTCGCTTTAACTCCAAAATGAGTGAAACCATTTCTGTAATTTTCTTATTTAATGAACTTTATATTAAAATTTGTTGCAAATATGTCTCTGTAGCAGAGAGCATTATTTTGGAAAATGAGCTATTAACACTATTATTGTTACAAAAGAAAACACGATAACTTTGAAAATTCATAACTAAATCATGAAAACTCCTTTTGAGCAAACCCAACTGTTTTGAACTTATAATAATATTGCCTATTTACCCATGTAATCCATGTACTCACTATTGTTCTACAAAATTTCACTTCATAATTAAATTACATAAATAAAGGCTTATTGAAATCTGAAATTCAAACCACCATAACTTTCACATACTAAATCAAAATGAAATAATTCTTTCACCAAAACCACCTTAAATCATGACTCAGCTACTGTAGAAAAATCATGCATTTTGAGCATTTTGAGTTTTGAGGTATTTCGATGTTTATTCGGTATTGCATTTATATAGATTCCGAGCCTATTGATATCGACTCCTACGCGACCGAGAGTGAGCAATTACTTTTCCAGCAAGGCAAGCATCCTTTGAACTTTCTTTTTGCATCATATTTGATCCCAAATTTGTTAGGATAGATGCAATGATAATTGCTTGCATGCTATTTTGATAATGTCGCTATTTTTGTGATGAATAGTTAGACACATCCTATTATCTTGTCATTGTGGCTATCCATGAATTACCCCAGATCGAATTAATTATGATAGGATGTTTGAAATATCGTTGTTCGAGTTGCTTAGCCATGCAAGTCTAGAACCGGTAGCTCGATTGTCGGAATAGCCCGCCAATTATGGGTTAAACACAACTCTCATTATATGCTTTTTTTTCAGATCTTCGTGATCTGTTTTATAAGTGAAATTTTGTCATTTTCAAATGAGCTTTTGGTCGGACAAGTGTTGGTTAGTGATGGTGCCTTCGTACGAGATTTGGGTATGTGGTTTGGCTTGTCCGACAATTAAGGACCGAACTTTGGGTTGTTGCGATTCAAGCAAAACTCGTGCTATCACGCCGCGGTATATGGGTGCCGTATGGTTAAGTAGGGGAAGATTTTATTGTGTTGAGTCCCACGGTGGTGAAATTGTAAGGGCATGGGACCGTGAAATCCGTGTTCCTTTTGGGCCGATAGGATGGGGCGTTAACGCCTTGTGTTTCCTAGGATATATAGGATGGAGGCGTTAACGCCTTGTGTTTCCTAGGAGCCATGGGTTGAGGGACTTAGCTCAATGGGATCTTCTTGCTAAAAACGATCAGTATCTTGATTTACCTACCGGCATACCATAGGAAGTATGCTATATTCCGGAGGCATCCGGAGGCTTACGGGCTAATCAAGTCGTGTGGGTAAAGTAGTACACCCTGCAGGTATAATCTATTCGAATAGCCGTGTCCACGGTTATGGACGATCGCTTGAAACTTGTGGCTGCTTATTGTTAGACTTGGATTTAAAATTGTGGGTGAACTTGGTAATTATCATGAATGGGATGTTCATGTTTGTGTAGTATCAAAGTGGGAAGCCACTTTGCCATTGGTATGCTTTATTTGTTACTCAGTTCATTACTTATTCACATGCTTTACTTCTACTTCAAATCTGATTTTAAAATGGGCACATGAAAACTAGTATGTGTAGGTTGTTCGGTATTGCGTCGTCTTCGCAAAACTAAGCCAATATGAGCCCTTCCTTTGAATGACCTTATGCATAAATATTTTTATTTGTGTAAGACTTGCAGTACTCTTTGTACTCACCGGATGTTTGTTGGCTTTACAGTGAGGAAGATTTAGAGACCGGCGAGCTTGTCGGTGTCGATTTAGGCGACACCGATGAGTAGTTTGCTATCATCTAACTCCAGTTGGTTGCCGATGGGTTATGGGGCATACCATTGCTGGTCTTTTGGTTTATTTATGTGTTTCGCTGCTACTTAATACTCTCTTTTAAATTTGGCGGTCGCCACTTGTATTAATTGTAAACTTGGAACTATGTTGTATGCCTTTTGAAATATTTATGTATGGATGTTGTATGGATGTGATCAACGTTGGATGAGAGTATGCTTATATTGGTCGCTGATCTTGGGAGCCAATATAAGTCATATTCGCTGTTCATGGCTTCCTATTTAACTCACTAAGTGTAGCGCTTGACTTGTTGGAGAACCGACAATCATGTAGTGCTCGCAGAGGAGCGCGCGCATGATCGTCGGGGCTCTAGTTTGAGTTAAGTCCTCATTTAAATGGAGTTAAGTTGGAATCCATTCTCGAGATCTAGAGTTATGTCCCTAAGACCTTGATTAGTCTCACTTATGGAGATAACTCCGGGTCCCCACGTTGGTATCGAGCCATACCGATCAGTAGGTTAGAGATAGCACCGTCGTTAGAGTTAGTAAGCCTCCTTGAGTCAAATTATTTTGAAATTATCAAATTAATTTCAGAAAGTTTAAGTTAGGAATATCTTTTATTCCTCATCCATCCTAGTATCTTTTCTTACCCTATTTCTATTTTTAAAGAAATCTTACCTTATTGTTCTTGCTTTTAGATGAGTCGCCAATACCTGGTCAAAGAAACTCAAGCTGAGAACGTGGATGGATACCCGGCGCTTCTCCGGGAAATGATGTGGAGGGCGAACTTCACCTATCAGCCATCTTACGCCATCTATCGCCGCGACAGGGCGTGCATGGAGGAATACTTGGCGTGATCAACATTATCGCTGACGAGTCACGGAGTATCCCATATTGTTTCCAGGCACGTGGCACTTCGGAGGCCATGGCTCTACAGGAAGTGGCTCGTGTGGCTATGAGCCATCTCCGTTATGATCTGACGGAGTTGTCTCAGCCGCCTTACTACCATTTTCCTATGTGCGAGCGTGGCACGGAGGTGGACACCTTTCCCCGGATTCAGTTTGGGGAAGATCCCCAGGTTAGGCAGTTGGCGAGATTGGTCCATATCATGGATCAAATCCATCGGTGCACTTTGTATGAGTTGTACGAGACTCGTCAACGTCTCGTGGTGGCCCAAGAACACCTACAACTCATGTGTAACATGGGGATTATTGACCGCCATGTGGTTTATGGCACGAATGAGATTTCCCCATATGCTGGCGCCACCGATGTACCGCCTTCCGGAAGTGCGTGGCATGTACCCAACTATGGGACGAGACGCCAGTCCGCATGTCGCTTGGTTTTGCTCGTACTCGAGGATGGAACTCGCCGAGGCCATGTGATAGAGCAAGGCTCCCTTTGCGTCTTCCTAATTTTGGAGACCCCGATGATACGGATCCCCGAGGCACATCTTCCGACGAGTTTCAAAGAACTTTGACCGAACAACATTTAGGATGTTGTAGGCGTAAGCTTGGGCAAGCATGTATCTTTGATTTCCTGCAATAGGCTATTAATAACGGAACTCTTAATGTTTCTCTTGCAAGAACTATATTTCCAGTAGTTGCTTTTCGCCCGGCCCTATGAATGTAATTGCTTTGGAAGAATTATGATTTGAAGTTATGAATCTTGTACTCGCCTTAGTGCCTTTGTACGCCTCTTTTGGTGTTGTGATTTGGTGCATTTTATATCATTATGCATGCTTAATTAAGAACTTTGTGCTTGCTGTCCAAAGTTTTATTATTCGCATTTTCCTCAATCTTAGCCTCTTTTTAACATTCCTTGTCACTCCAGATGTCGTGCCCCAACACTCGTGCTAGAGCTCGGTGCGATGGGGATCTCCACCCAGGCACTCGCTCTGCTGGCCAGAGCGTAACTTTACGCCGCGAGGAGAGGTGAGCCTCTCGCAGCACCGTCCGCGGGACGTTCCTCGAGGAAGTGCTTCCTCCGCCACCCACTATGGCGGAAGTCTTGGCTCGATCGAGAGGAACAGGATGGATCGCACCAGATCCCGGAGGCTATAGCTCGCAACACTTCTCCCGCTCCTACGGCAGCGGGGAGGGGACATCGAGGCGCGTGGGGTCTCGCCGAGTTTCAGCGAACAAATCCTCCCACCTTTGCGTGTACCGAGACCCTATGGAGGTCAAGATTGGCCGAGAGATGTGGAGAAGAAACTAGCCATTGCCCAGCGCGACGGCATTGAGAGAGTTCTTTTGCCGCTATCACCGGAAGGCGCCGCCGTGCATGGTGGGATAATTTTTCCGCCATGCAACTCGACGAGACGTTCCATCATGGAACGAGTTTCAGGCGGCTTTCGTGGAGGCCTATATTCCTGATGGGGTCATGTCCATCAAGCAGCAGCAGTTTCTTGCTTTGAAGCAAGGAAGGAAGACTGTCACTGAGTATCTTCAGGAGTTCAACTCCTTGGCCCGCTATGCCCCGGATGACGTCTCCACAGATGCTCGCCGCCAGCGCCGGTTCATGGGCGGCTTGACTGAGGAGATGCAGCTGGCTTTAGTGTGACATGACTTCCGAACTTCCAAAGACATGGTGAACAAGGCCATTGTAGTGGAGCACAAGAGTGTGGCGTGGAGGAGTCCAGAAGAGGAAGAAGGCCGCCGGTTCTCGGCTAGTGGCGTTTCCTCGACAACAAGACTGGGACCGCCTCAGGCACCTCGTCCTCAGGCTCCAATGCCATCGAGGTTTCCTGTGGCGCCTGCACGACCTTCCCCACCTACAGGGCAGCGACACAGTGGGAGTAAGAACTCCCAAAACAGTGGTGCATTCAAGCCTAATGTCACTGCTTTCATTGTGGTCGCCAGGCCACTATGCTTCTTCTTGCCTCGCAAGCGGAAATGCCGCAGTTTATCGAGCTCCTACACCACCGGCTGTGGCAAGACCTACACCACCTCCCAGGGCAGCATCTACCCTCCTCGTGTCCTCGTGACGTGTCCGAGTGAACCACGCCACCGCTGAGGAGGCGAGCGACGCCCGCACGCCGCTTTGGGTACACTTCTTGTTAATTCTTGTCCAAAGATCGCTTTATTTGATTCCGAGCATCTCATTCATTCATCGAGAAGAATATGCTGCACTTAATCATTTTGAAATACATAAACTTCAGCCACCTTATCAAATCCAATACGGGATCGGTCTTCCAAACCGATCAAGTCCGCCGACGTAAAGTGGAAATTCAAAATGTCAACTTCTTGGCAAACTTAATTGTGCTAAAATCAGTGGGTATTGATGTAATCTTGGGGATGGATTGGCTGTCCAAAACCAGGGAAAGATCGATTGTGCTCACGGTCTATTTCGTCACTAGTGAAGACGGCAATCAAGTCGTTTTGCACCCTCCGTGGCGATCCTCATCTCTATGCCTTGGAAGCTTGTACCTCTCTTGAACTTGAGAAAGTGCCCTGGTGTGTGAATATCCGGATGTATTCCCGAAGAACTCCCGTGCATGCCTCCCGATCGAGAAGTCGAGTTCGTCATCGAGCTTGTGCCCGCATCGCGCCGATCTCAAACGGCCATACCGATGCCTCCTAATGAATTGGAAGAATTGAAGAAGCAACTCCAAGAACTTCAAGACAAGGGGTTCATTAGGCCGAGCTCCTCACCTTGGGGATGCCCGGCTATCTTTGTCAAAAAGAAGGACAAGAGTTTGCGGATGTGTGTTGACTACCGTCCGTTAAATGAAGTCACTATCAAGAACAAATATCCGCTTCCTCGGATTGATGATTTATTTGATCAATTGAGTGGAGCCCAAGTATTCTCCAAGGTTGATTTGCGCTTGGGCTATCATCAAATTAAAGTTCGAACCGAAGACATTCCGAAGACAACATTCTCTACTCGTTACGGGTTGTACGAGTACACTGTCATGTCTTTTGGTCTGACGAATGCCCCGGCATACTTCATGAACCTTATGAATTCAGTGTTCATGGAGTATTTGGATAAGTTTGTTGTTGTATTCATTGACGACATCCTTATCTACTCAAAGTCTGATGAAGAACACGAGCAACACTTGAGGCTTGTGTTGGAGAAGCTTCGTCAACATCAGCTTTATGCCAAATTTAGCAAATGCGAGTTCTGGCTTCGTGAAGTTAGTTTCTTGGGGCATGTCCTATCCAAGGGCGGTATTGCTGTTGATCCTAGCAAAGTGCAAGATGTCCTTGATTGGAGACAACCCAGAAACATTACTGACATTCGCAGTTTTCTTGGACTTGCGGGTTACTACCGCAGATTCATCCAGAACTTTTCCAAAATTGCAAGGCCCATGACTCCAAGTTTTCTATCCACCCAGGTAGCACCAAGATGTACCAAGATCTTAAGAAGCGACTATGGTGGAGCCGAATGAAACAGCACATCGCTCAATTTGTTGCCGAGTGTGATGTATGCCAAAGAGTTAAGGCCGAGCATTTGAAACCGGCAGGCACTCTACAACCCCGCCCATTCCCAAGTGGAAATGGGAAGAAGTTGGCATGGATTTTATCACCGCCTTCCAAAAACTCAAACGGGTCCGATTCTATATGGGTGATTGTTGATCGTCGTGAAGGTTGCCCATTTCATTCTGCAAGACCACCTACCATGGGGATAAGTTAGCTGAGCTTTATATCTCCGTAATTGTTTGTCTCCATGGTGTACCTAAGGTCATCATTTCAGATAGAGGTCCTCGCTCACATCCTACTGGAAGTGCTTACATAAAGCAATGGGGACCAATCTATCTTTCGATTCCGCTTACCACCCACAAACAGATGGGCGATCGAAGGGTGAATCGATCTTGGAAGATCTTCTCCGAGCATGTGTCTTTGTCTTATAGCAAGAACTGGAGAAATGTTTACCTTTGCGGAGTTCTCCTACAACAATAGTTTCCAATCAAGCATTCAAATGTCCCCGTTCGAGGCATTATATGGAAGAGCTTGTAGGACACCCTTGAACTGGTCCGAAGCCGGGGAGAGGCCATTTTATGGCCCAACCTTGGTAGAGGATGCAGAAGAACAAGTTCGTGTCATCCGCGAATGACTTCGGACGGCTCAATCCCGCCAGAAGTCCTATGCCGACCGTCGTCGTCGTGAGTTGAGCTTTGAAGTGGATGATCATGTCTATCTTAAGGTTTCTCCAATGAAAGGAACACATCGTTTCCAAGTCAAAGGCAAATTGGCACCTCGCTACATCGGACCTTTCCGAATTCTAGCAATGTGGGGACCAGTGGCTTATCAAATAGAGTTGCCACCATCACTTGTGGATGTACATGATGTCTTCCATGTTTAGAATCAAGAAGTGTCTTCGCATCCCAACCGAAGCAACTGAACTGGAAAAACTTGACTTGCAACCCGATCTTTCCTATCGGGAGCACCCGATTCGCATTCTTGAAGAAAAGGAGCGCAAGACGCAAATCGCAACATCAAATTCGTCAAGGTTCATTGGAGTAACCACATCAAGATGAAGCAACTTGGGAACGTGAAGATCAACTACGAGCTAGCTATCCGGATCTTTTCCTTCTTCTTAAATTGTCTTTGAATCAAGAAAGGAAAGTTTAAACAAAGCAATGGGAAGGAAAAATGTTTTAGCCATTCCTTGTAACCCTACAAAGATATCTTGGCACTATCTTTGAAGGAAATCAAGACAACAGATGTTTTGTTTTCTTTTAGAACTGTTTATCCTACTTCCACCCTATCGATCTCGAGGTCGAGATCTTTTGTAAGGGGGGGAGGTTTGTCACATCCCCAAATTAATAAAGAGGTTTATTATGCATTTCATTACCATGCATCATGTTTTGAAACTTTTTATTTTAATATTGCACTTGGAAAATCTCAAAATGCTTATGAAACATCCACTTTAAATTGAACTCCAATTATAAAACTAAAATAAATGCTACTGAAGTATCTCTGGAAATAATTTATTCAAATACTATATTAATTATCACGAATTAATATAATTTTTCCCAAATTTTTGGGACTGTTTTGAACCCTAAGGAAATTCAAACACTAATAAAAGATCTAGTTTAAGTTTGAAATTATATATCACAAATTATATCATGAAAAGTAGGGTTCAATAATTTTTATGGACACTAGGTTATCCCAGGAACCCCCATGATTTATTTCATGATTTTAGGAATTTTATTTCTATTTTTAAGTCCCTGGTCAAAGTAGGGAAAACAATTAAAATCTCAGTCAAACTTGGACCCAAACCGGACTAGCGATCTGTTCTCGGGCTCGAGCCGACTCGGCGAATGGACTCAGCCCAACCGCCTAACTGCACCGCGACATGCAACCCTTGGATCTCAGATCAACGGCTCAGATCGCCTACCCCTTCGACCGGTCCGATTGCACACACTGATCCCGTCCGTCCATTCGTGATCCAACGGTTCTGATCAAATCGTTCAACTCGCGTTCGCGCGCGCCGCTGTGAGTCACTGACGCGGTGGGTCCCGCATGTCAGGGGCGTCTTCAACCTCGCAGCGGCGAGCGAGCTCAAGCGCCACGCGCCGGCGAGCTCGCGCTGCCGTCAACGCCGTGACCGCACCGCCCGGTTTGACCTATCCTGGAGCGTCGGCATGTCACGCCGCCTCCGTTCCGTCCGTTGGCCATCTTTAACTAGCACCCGAACCCTAGCAAATCCCTTACTTCTCCTCTGTTGACCGAGGAGAGGGAAGCTCGTCCTTGCTCTCTACGCAGGTAAGCTCCCACCGGGTGATGCCATCCTTTTTCCTTGTTCAATACCTTATCCATTTTTGCTCATACCAATTTCTATCTTGCTTTGTAGCTCCCGGACCATCCTCGTGCTCTAGATCACGTCCAGAGCGCGCACTCGGGGACATTGTCTTGTCATCCTTGTTTCCGGTGAGATTTGTAACCATTCTTTCGTGTCATAACGTGTATTAGGATATTTTAAAGCTTTCCCCTCAATCAATTTCTGGAATGCACGATAGGATCTTGTTGAATTGAAGTTTGAACATTATCGGCCGAAGAACAATCTTTTCGCCTCCCACCTTGTTTCGGTAAGCCATTTTCCAATTCTTTGCTCTTATAGCATCTCCTGCTGATGCTTAAGCTGCTCCGACCACTCACTTTAGTTGGTTTTGCTCAGTGCCATCTCTCCACGTGAAGCCGGGTTGACAACACCTTCATCTCCGGCGCCGTCGGTGCTCCAGCCGACTCCCAGCTTCCCCGAGCACCCTCTTCGCTCAGGTAGCCTTCTCATAGTCCCTAGAATCTTGGCACACGCTTGAATGTCGCTGCGGAGCTTTCACTGTGTTGTTTTCGTTTTGCCGTATTGAGCGCCACCGCTCAACGCCGGTTAGCTGCCATTCTAAGCCGGCTCAGGTGCCGTGAGTGCCCTTAACGGGTGCACAATACTATTGCGCACCTGGACATGGCCTTGGTCCGCATCGCCGTGGCGCACAGCGCCGGCAAGCAAGTCGGTGAAGCACACGGGCAAAAGCTCGTTGTCGTCGCCGGCGAAAGCGCCGTAGCAAAATGATTAGGGGTTAAGAGGTAATCATTAGCGTTAAATGCTGTCTTAACGAGTTAAAGCAGTCGCTTACACGTGGGTCCCGTGCACGGAAAACGGCGGGGTTAAACCGTAACATAAGGTGGCTGACAAGTGGGACCAGCCGCGTAAGCACCGTGCACCGTGCGCATGCACCGGTGGACCGAGTCCTGTGGACCGTGTCGCCGGCAACGGACCCACCGGTCGAACGCAATTAAATCTGAGTTAAATGAAAAATGCACTATTCTCTCGGGCCTGGTCGTGACCGCGGCTAGGAGGTACTCGGTAGAAAAAGTAGTAAGTACTTTATGAAATTCGAAATCTGTTATTTTGAACGCTGAAAAATTTGTATAACTTCTAAAATGCATAACTAATTCGTTTTAACTCCAAAATGAGTGAAACCATTTCTGGTAATTTTCTTATTTAATGAACTTTATATTAAAATTTGTTGCAAATATGTCTCTGTAGCAGAGAGCATTATTTTGGAAAATGAGCTATTAACACTATTATTGTTACAAAAGAAAACACTGATAACTTTGAAAATTCATAACTAAATCATGAAAACTCCTTTTGGAGCAAACCCAACTGTTTTGAACTTATAATAATATTGCCTATTTACCCATGTAATCCATGTACTCACTATTGTTCTACAAAATTTCACTTCATAATTAAATTACATAAATAAAGGCTTATTGAAATCAAATTCAAACCACCATAACTTTCACATACTAAATCAAAATGAAATAATTCTTTCACCAAAAACCACCTTAAATCATGACTCAGCTACTGTAGAAAAATCATGCATTTTTGAGCATTTTGAGTTTTGAGGTATTTCTCGATGTTTATTCGGTATTGCATTTATATAGATTCCGAGCCTATTGATATCGACTCCTACGCGACCGAGAGTGAGCAATTACTTTTCCAGCAAGGCAAGCATCCTTTGAACTTTCTTTTTGCATCATATTTGATCCCAAATTTGTTAGGATAGATGCAATGATAATTGCTTGCATGCTATTTTGATAATGTCGCTATTTTTGTGATGAATAGTTAGACACATCCTATTATCTTGTCATTGTGGCTATCCATGAATTACCCCAGTACTGAATTAATTATGATAGGATGTTTGAAATACTGTTGTTCGAGTTGCTTAGCCATGCAAGTCTAGAACCGGTAGCTCGATTGTCGGGAATAGCCCGCCAATTATGGGTTAAACACAACTCTCATTATATGCTTTTGTTTCAGATCTTCGTATCTGTTTTATAAGTGAAATTTTGTCATTTTCAAATGAGCTTTTGGTCTGGACAAGTGTTGGTTAGTGATGGTGCCTTCGTGCACGAGATTTGGGTATGTGGTTTGGCTTGTCTGGACAATTAAGGACCGAACTTTGGGTTGTTGCGATTCAAGCAAAACTCGTGCTATCACGCGGTATATGGGTGCCGTATGGTTAAGTAGGGGGAAGATTTTATTGTGTTGAGTCCCACGGTGGTGAAATTGTAAGGGCATGGGACCGTGAAATCCCGTGTTCCTTTTGGGCCGATAGGATGGGGGCGTTAACGTCTTGTGTTTCCTAGGATATATAGGATGGAGGCGTTAACGTCTTGTGTTTCCTAGGAGCCATGGGTTGAGGGACTTAGCTCAATGGGATCTTCTTGCTAAAAACGACCGTATCTTGATTTACTTGGATCTTCTTGCTACTTAATACTCTCTTTTAAATTTGGCCGGTCGGCCACTTGTATTAATTGTAAACTTGGAACTATGTTGTATGCCTTTTGAAATATTTATGTATGGATGTTGTATGGATGTGATCAACGTTGGATGAGAGTATGCTTATATTGGTCGCTGATCTCGGGAGCCAATATAAGTCATATTCGCTGTTCATGGCTTCCTATTTAACTCACTAAGTGTAGCGCTTGACTTGTTGGAGAACCGACAATCATGTAGTGCTCGCAGAGGAGCGGCGCGCATGATCGTCGGGGCTCTAGTTTGAGTTAAGTCCCTCATTTAAATGGAGTTAAGTTGGAATCCATTCTCTGGAGATCTAGAGTTATGTCCCTAAGACCTTGATTAGTCTCAGTCTTATGGAGATAACTCCGGGGTCCCCACAACCAATGCTCTTATAGGTTGTTGGACCAAACAAATCCATATGAAGAGCTTCAATGGTCTAGAGATGGCATGATAATCTTGGATGGATGAGAACTAACTACTTGCTTGCCGGCTTGACAAGCACTACATAGCTTATCTTTCTCAAACTTCATATCTTTCAAGCCCACAATTAAATCATGTTTGAAAAGCTTTTTAAGTTGAATCATTCCTACATGAGCAAGCCTTCGATGCCAAAGTCAACCCAATGAGGTTTTTGCAATTAAACACATTTTGAGGCAAGAATCATTTGATGAAATATCTACCAAATAGAGATTTCCGAAACGAAAACCTTTGAATACCAAAGAGTTGTCTTTCTCATTTGAAATGGAAACATCTTCGTGAGAGAAAGTACAAGAGAGTTTAAGATCACAAATTTGTGCAACCGATTGCAAGTTAAAATTTAGAGATTCAACTAAAGATATATTAGAAATAGAAAGATTATTGGATATAGCGATTTTACCTAAACCTATTACCTTTCCTTTGCTATTGTCACCGAATGTGATCTTTTCATTCTCTCCTCTTCCATTTTCAAATGCGGTGAACATTTTTGGTCTCTAGTCATGTGTTGGGTACACCTGCTATCAAGTGCTAAATGTCTTCCACTGGTTTTGTAGTTCACCTACAAAACAAAGTTATACTCTTTTAGATACCCAAATTTGCTTAGGTCCTTGGAGGTTAGATACCAAGGTTTTGGGCACCCAAATAGCATTATTTTTATATCCAAATATAGGAGTCCCAATAAATTTAGCTACAATTCTACCATCCTTTGATTTCTTAAGCATATAACAAGAGTCAAAAACAAGGGATTTAGATGAGCTATGAATTGTGCAATCTTTGGCTAAATGCCCCACATCATGACATTTGTAGCACAAGCTATCATTTTTCTTTACAAACCTTGTTGTATTGTAGATTGGCCTTTTTCCTTTCTTAGGAATGAAACCAAGCCCCTCCTTGTTGTATGAGCATCTTTGCTCACTCAAAATTTTGTCAAGAGTGGCTTTTCCTTTAAAACGTCTATCTAAGCTCATACTTAACTTGGTTACTTGTTCTTTGAGCTCATGATTCTCAATAACAAGAGGATGATCAATTTTCAAATCCATGCAAGTAATATCATCAATTTTAGAGCTACAAGGCATGGCAATCAAATCATCACATGAGGTAGATATACTAAACTTAGATGCAACATTCAAGCAATTCATGTTATCAAGAATATCACAAGTAATGCCTATATCTTTGTGGGACTTTGAATGATCCTTGGTAAGAAGAATTTCATGAGCTTCCTTTAGCTCCTCACATAAGAGTCTTTGCGAGAAAGAAATTCCTTCTTCAAGACTTTAAATTTTGACTTCTCCTTACCAAGATATGCATTTAAGTCCTCTAATATATCCATTAACTCATCATAAGTAGGATCATCATTTATATCATTTGTTATCTTTTGTTTCCCTTTTGCCATGAGACAATGGGGTGTAAAGAATAGTGATAGAGCTTCCTTGATGGCAATTCCAGCAAGCTTTCTCTTTCTTGGGGATTCGTCTTCTTCGGAGTCAAAGTCCGAGAAGTCTTCATTAGGATTTCATTCTCCAATATGAGCTTCACCCTTGCCATTCTTGTGGAGCTTCTTGAAAAGTTTCTTCTTGCCATTGTAGTCCTTTTTCTTGAATGACTTGGATTTTCATCCTTCTTTGGACAATGAGATGCAATATGACCCTTCTTCTCACACTCATAACATGTAATGTTGGTGTAGCGGTTTTTGCTTCAGGATTGGCCTTTGTTGAAATTGAAGCTTTGGTTTGAGCGTCTTTTAATGAACTTGCTCATTCTTCTCACAAGTAGAGCCATCTCTTCATCGGAATCATCATCATCTTCACTTTCAATCTTTTCATCAATTGATTCCACCTTTGCCTTGAAAGCAATATTTTATTCTTAGAAGCGACTTGTTCTAATAGCTCTTCCTTGTCTTTCTTGTAAAGCTCATTGGTGATTAAATTGCCCAAAAGACAAGTAGGGGTCATTCTTGACAATTCAAAAATTTAGAAACAAGGTCACCAATGTCTCATACTTGTCCTGTAGAGCCCTAATCATTTTTCTCACAATATCAAGATCGGTTAGAGATGAACCAAGACCTTTAAGTTCATTAACTAGGTTATTCATTCTTGAATACATTTCATTTATGTTTTCATGTGGCAACATAACAAATATCTCATATTTGATTTTCAGCATATGCAATTTGGCCTCCTTGACCGCGGATGTTTCCTCATGAATTTCGGAGAGAGTTTTCTAAATATCATGAGACATCTCAAACGAACTCACTCTATTGAATTCATCCACGTTCAAGGTTCCATAAAGAGCATTCATTTCTTGAGCATTAGAAGAGCATTTCATTCATCTATGTTGGTAAGATTGTTTGGATCCATAGGCATAGCGAAACCCTCTCCGACAATTCTCCATATGCTACAACCCATGGCCTTAAGATAAATAGTCATGTGAACCTTCCAATAAGCATAATTTGTGCCATCGAATTGTGGCGCCTTACCAATGGAGAAACCATCACTAGTCATCCTTTTCTCTTTAGACGGTAAAACCTAATAGATGAGAGACCAAACTCTAATACCACTTATAGGATCAAGAATAACCGACTAGAGGGGGTGAATAGGCAGTTTTAAAATTCTTTTGGATAAAAATAGATTATACCAAATTAAACCTATAAAATATAATTTCACAAATTAAGGCCTAAATATTCTAGGGCTATCTAAGTGCACTATACTAACAAGGTTGGCTAAATAATCTAGACAAGATAAACAAATAGATTAATAGATTATAAGAGTAAATGCACAAAGTAAAGAGTGAGGGAATAAACCACACTATGGAGACAAACGATGTTTTCCCATGGCCTCGAAGACTTGTTTGTCTCCACTAATCCACGTTGAGGAAGCTTGATCAACTCAAGCCGGCTCCACACAAGCACTTTCCTCTACCACTAATGGTAGCTCTTCTCCACTCTAGATAGGCGAGCTCCAACTTTCATAAATGCCCAGATCTTTTCACAATCTTCTTTGAGAAGATCACCGACATAACTCCGAACCGTCTACGAGACGACAATCTCCAAGAGTAATAGACCAATAATTCTTCGCTTGAAGATGCTCAAGTGCCACAAAGATCAAATTCTAATCAAAGTACTCGGAAAAACCTCAACAACCTTTGCAAGATGATTTTAATGCTCTCAAAGAGTGGAAGAACAAGCAAAGGGGCTCAAGGGTATTCAATGAGGTTCATCACATCTCATTTGCTGCACTGGTGAGGTATTTATAGCATCCACTCACTGTACTAGCCGTTATAGCACAAAACCCTGAAAAATCAGCAGGTGCAATCAGACCGCAGTTATGTGGCTAGTTAGTCCGGGCTGAGAATAACGATTGACTGCGACGCATTAAATGCACAGAAACTATCCATTACGGCATGTCCAGTCAGACCGCCATTTGAGGCCGGTCAAACCGGACTCAACAAATCCAAACCAGAGAATAAACAAGCTACTGGAAAAAGCTAACCGCTCTGATGGACCGGAGATCCGGTCAGTCCGGGGTAAAGCTTGTGGTCAGTCCGGCTTTAGAAAAGTAGTAAGACACACAAAAAAATGTACTTTTTGGAAAAGATGTCCGAGTCTCTTGACTCGAAGGTTCGGTCAGTCCGGACCTATACTGGCGGTTAGTCCGGCCTCAAGTTTAAAAGCGAAACACGAAAAACTACTTTCTCTGGAAAAAGCTGACCGGGACACTTGGTTCAAAGGTCCGGTCAATCTGGACTAATACCAGCGGTTAGTCCGGTCATTGAAAATGCAAAAAAGGAGTTTACTGGAAAAAACTGACCGCAATGTTGATCTGGGATTCTGGTCAGTCCGGCCTATCTACGGCGGTCAATCCGGCCATGAAAAAAAAACACATATAAATTATGGCCAGACTATTTCAAATGAAACCAAGATTTAAACCAAGTAAGATTGAGCATATGTGGCTTCATTTGCTTTCAAGCTACTAGTCATTTGATCCCTCTTCATAGTACGGTTTCCTATTCTAGCAACCCGTTCTTTTATCCTTCATTCCCCTAGACCGGTAAAATTACGAAAAGATCCTATTGACTAGATACCTTTGCCTTGAGTTAGATGAGATCATTTAGCACTCTTTCATCTTTGTCCAAGAATCACCCTTTTAACTTCTTGATAAAACACGTTAGTACAAGATACACTGTTGTTTATAATTACCAAAACACTCCAAATGGGGCCTAGATTCTTCATGTCGCACGCATGCCTGCAACCTTGCCACTGCTTTTGCCCTGCTAGCATCCCGCATTGACTATCTACATGCACATCTTTCTCCTGCCACACCTATTTCATGCACCTCTGCCACTACCCTTTTCTGCTCTGCATGCTCTACCGATTACATGCATTTGATAGTAGAGAGAGAGTGACAGAAGAAAGAAGAGTGAGATATTAAGTAAAAGAAGCCTGCATGTTGTGGCGTGAGCTACTGCTTCTGATTTGATGTGTTGAGTGGTGCTACTGCCAACCAAAGGAGGGGATCAAGGGAGAAACAAGGAACCAGGGAAGGAAGGAGGAAGAGAAAGAAGGAAGAAAGAAGAGGAAAAGAGAGATTTTTTGTGGGTTTCATGATCGACATCGTGATCTTCATGGGTAATCCATGATAATCCCTAGGTATTGCCATAGATTAGTCACTATTAATTTTGTAGGTCATATTTTGATTAGGGGAAAGTTAGTTTTCAATCTGCCCTACTTCGTCAAGATTGGGTGTAGAATCTTGCGAGGGAGATTAGGGATATTTAGAATCAGATTCAAAGGTCGGTCTAATTAGAGAAAAGTTAGATAATCTCATTAGCTTTCTAGGAAGGTTTAGAACATTAGAATCGGATTAGTGAGCGAAAAGATACGATCTCGGGAAGGTCGTTGTCCAGATTTTGGACGTAGCTGGCAGACGTCGTGAAGAAGGGCTAGTTTCATATAGTAAATAGTAAAAATTAAAGAGGAAATTAGCTCAGTAGCACTGCAATCGTTGGTATTTAGAGAAATAACATCCCAATCAAGGTCGATTGCGAAATAACACCGCAAACAACCAAAATTCTTGAAAATGACACTGCCGTCTCATTTTCCATCCATTTTAACAGCAAGGAATATATGATTTGAGATAATACAACTTTAATACCTATTTTACCCCTCCTCTCCTCGTCCCTTTTCCTCACCGGCCGACAGCGTCGTCCACTCATCCTCTCTACTCCTCCCTTTCTCTCCAACAAAGGAAGGGGAAATCTGGCACCGCTTCTCCCTTCCTCCACCTTGGTAGTCTCGGCACCACAACTCTCTCCACCGCTAGTAGCCTCCTACCCATCCACCCGGTGCCCCCTCCCCACCACCGGTGCTGCTCCCTCCCCGCCTACTTTGCCTCGTGTCATCGTCCTCAATTGTGTCGGTCTCCACATCCGGTAGTCTACACGCCGGATCCGGCAAGGGAGAGGCCTGATCCACCCAACAGCCATCGCAATCCTCCACCTCGCGCTATCGTCCTCAACTGCGCTGGCCTCCTCCACCTCCCCAGCCTCCAGATCTGGTGGTCTCCACACCGGATCCGACAAGGGAGAGGCCGGATACACCCAGTGGTGTGATTTTTCTTATTTGATCTTTTGATTTTTCTTAGAGGAGATGAATCCAATCCGAATCGTGTTCATGCTCATGTTTGATTAATTACAAGCTTGGATGTTATTTCTCCGAATCTTGAAAATGCAATATCGTGTTCGTGTTCATGCTCGGCCACCACCTTGCCGCTACCCCCTCCCGCACCATCCACCACGCTAGGAACCCACGCGCTGCCATCTAAACCCTCGCCGCTGCCTCTCGGGCCTCGGTTGATGCGTGTATGCCCTCAACGCTGACTCGGCGTCATACCCACCATCACCGTAGTTGAATCAAAGAAAAAAGAAAAGAAAAAGGAAAGAGAATGTAGTTGAATCAAAGAAAAAATAATAAAAAGGAAAGAGAATGAGGGCAAATGAGTCTTTTTACCCACTAATGGTGTCAAAGTGACGGCAATGTCATTTTCAAGAATTTCGGTTGTTTGCAGTGTTATTTCACAATCAACCTCAATTGGGATGTTATTTCTTTAAATACCAACGATTGCAGTGCTACTAAGCTAATTTCCCCAAGATTAAATTATGGTGACAACTTGAATAATGTAGAAAATTTTGTGTAATTTTTAGAACTAGTGTAGTTCACATAATTTTAAGTTTTATAATTAAAGATATAAAATTATGAAATGGACTGTCTTGACAGATTCTAGAACGGCCTTCAGGTAAAGAAATAGGGTAGAAAACGATAGAATCAGATGTTCATCATAACTAGAAAATTGTAGGTTTTTTTGAGGATTTCATAAAGTCTTGGATGGTTGAATTTGAAGTTCGGATGAATATGTTAGAGTCGTTTTACTACTGGGACAGCGGGTAGTGCATCAAGTAGTTTTGGGTTAAATGGGTCGGTTTGGTGTAGAAGTGTGATGATGGTTAGAATAAAGTGTCGGTGCTGTGATGTTATGATTTTGATATGTGTTTTGAATTATTTATCTAGCGAGTGTGGTCTCTTGCGCTTTGTCACCCACTACTACACAAAGGGTTATCACAGATGGTTTTAAACCATCATCACAGACGGTTTCTGAACCATCTGGATTTATGTGTCTGTGATAACAAGAGGTCATCACAGATGGTTTTTTACAAACCATCTGTGATAGCTTTTTTCACATACGGTTCTGTACTGAAAAAAAACGGATATTGTGGCCCGCTACGACCATGACCACAGCTCGCTACGACCTCGTAGCCTACTACGACTAGGTGCTACGACCACAACACTTCAACTAGACGCTACGACCATGAAGCATCGACTCGATACTTCGACCACTGTAGCATCCACGAGCACTGTAGCATCTATGAGTATTGTAGCACTACGACCGACGTAGGTTCTACTTAAGGTTGCGACCAAGCTCATGTTGCGGCCCTTTGCACGTTGCAGATATTAGCACCTCTGTCCGACCGCTTCTCACAGCTCAACATGCACTCTGGCTCAAGCCTCCATACTTGTACATATCACACGTATTGCCGTGTGCTTTTTCTGGTGACACACACTACTATCATGCAAAGACCTATACAACACGATCACTGCATGCAAAAGACTAATGCATAATTAGCATGATAAGATTAATTCCAACATGTTCACCATCCCGGCAAACCAACTCGTGCAAGGGCACCGTGGCCACGTGCAACGCCTCCTTGATTGCTTGCATTTGCATGAGATCTGCATGGCAAAGTTGAAATTTCTCGTCAGACTCCAAACAAAACAACGCAGCGGCTGGCTGAAACAGGAGTTCAGAGACTTGCCTCGCGGGTTCCATTTGGGCTTCTCGTCCATGACGAGGTCGCTGTAGAGCCGCTTCCTGGAGGACTTGGGCGATGCCGAGAACAACTTCGAGGTGCCGACCTGCGAGATCGACTAGTTGGCATGCGTTGGAAGGGACTACTAGATGAAACGAAGTGGAGGAGGCCGGGGGCGATGAGGTCGTGGGAGGCTGGGGCGACAAAGTGGAGGAGGACGGGGGCAACGATGTTGGGGGAGCCCATGGCTTATGAGGTCAGGGGAGGCCAGCGACAACGAGGCCAGGGCGAGGAGGAGGAGGTCGCGGGCGATGAGCTCGGGGGAGGCCGGAGTGCAAGGTCAAGGCGAGATGGTGGCACTCGGTTAGAGGAGAGATGGTGGAGGAGGAGATGGAGGTGTGAGGTGTGAGGAGACTCGGTTACTATAAAGCGAGTTTCAGCAGCTCACCCATTAAGTCCAAATTTTAGTTTTCCCACCCAATAAAACAAAAGTATCATAGATAGTTTTATCTACAAAACCGTCTGTGATATGATTATAATCACAGACGGTCCGTGAATAGAACCGTCTGTGATAATTCACAGATGGTTCTATTTATAAACCGTTTATGATAGTTACGTATGACAGGCGGTTTCAATGGAACTGTCTGTGATAAGTACAACACAGACGGTTCATTTGAGGCATCCAGTATAGCCTGTTTTGTAGTAGTGACCGCTTCGTTGTCCAACTTCATAGGGATAAAGAGGCAAGTGTGTGATCACAGTGTTCATTGGTTGATCACTGTATTCTTTACCACTCATTGCTATTATATTGTTTGTACTTTTACTTTATTTAATCGCAAGAAATGCGAGTGGTCATGATTTTATTCAAATTGATGGTATTGATGGATATGAGAATGTTGGATAATGTTAATAATGATGAATCTATGAATAATTGTGCATTTATAAACATCATTGCATATGAGAAGGTGATCATGGTGATCACAACTCCACGGGAGTGGAGGAGGTCCCCGATCCTTAAGGAGGACAGGCTTGAGAATGAACATTATAGTGAGTGTTTACTCACGCTATATCAGTATACACGAAAGAAGTGAATGTAGGCATGTAGTGTGGAGATACATTGAATGAAAAGTATTTGATGATTGTGTACGAGAATAAAGAGAAGAGAATTGAATGATTGAGCATGGAAATAAAGATAAGGGAACAATTGATGTTGTGGATATCATGGGGATATGCGCACGATCTTAGGGTGATCAGACAATTGGCAATGGCGTTGAGGGTTTGTGGAATCACCCGTTTTCAGTGTTGCTCCAGTTCTGTTAGGCCTCTGGCGGTTTGACCGCCTTTGTATGGCGGTCAAACCGGCCATGCCTTGTGTTGCTTTTCTGGAATGGTATCAGGCGGTCACACCGGCCTTTGTACGGTGGTTAGACTGGTGTTGCTCTGGTGGTCAGACCGGCAAATGGGTGGCAGTCTGACCGGCCATAGTGAACTTTGGATTTTGGAGCTATGCCAAAAATAGAGGGTGTAGGCAAGAGAGGAGATTCTACTACACTTGGTCTCATATTTTTTGAGTCTCCAAGCAAAAGTTCTATTGGTTTTAAAATTCCAGTAGGTTTTTCTAGGGTGTGGTCAAACCAACGTTCATTGGCGGTCGGACGGGGTTGGGCGATCAGACCGAGCATTATAGCCGTAGTCGACTACCGGTGTGTGTTGTTTCGTCTTCCTTCGTGGCGGCGATGTGTGTTTTTGTTAGGTCAAGTTCATGTTGATCATTGCATATGTGTTGCATGATGCATGTTTTGGCTAACGTGGGTCAAGTTGTGAAGAACTTGTTTCCCGAGATGGTTTCTTGGTCTATTGCTGTGCAGGTGGCTTGCAGGTCTATGACGGTCAACGGCGAGGAGGATCGGGACTAAGTTTGGAGAGGTGAGGTTAGAGGACTCAAGCAGGGCGCAGAATGGACAAGGGTGACCGAACGGGCAGTTCGGTGTGACTGGTTGGATCAAGCGGCGCGGGAGTTGTTGCAAGTGCTCAGTGGTGCCAGTGGGATCCGGGCAGGAGAGACTTGACGATATGGAGCCGTTGATCAACCTACACGTGGCAAAGCAGGCGATTGCTTCACTAGGATTGGACATGGTCTTTTAGAGAAAGATCGAGATAGGGGTATTTTTGTAATTTCACCAAGTACTGCCTTGGTGACTTTTTTCTAAACGCGGCGCGGGTCGGCGCATGGTGAAGCGGTTTAGGTCAATCGATGATGAAGACGGCGCTTTGAGATGCGTGCGTGTGTTAACCCATTGTGTGTTAGGGTTTAATGGGTGCCCTGATGGTATATTCCCTAGATGCTTAGCCTCCATATAAATAGGGGTGTTGTGTTGGCTGTTGGAGCTGTTGAAGCAAAAGGAGAGCCAGCCAAAACCCTTTGTGTGCCCTATTTGGTTTAGGGTTTTGAGGAGAGAAAGGGAGAGCTAGGGTTTAGGGATTAGATTGAGTGTGTGCTCATGTGTTGAGCTTTGTTCTCTATGTTGGAGTGGCTGTAAAACATCCATCTATCTCAAATCAATCCAAGCATCACTTCTTGAGATGAGTCTCTTTGTGTTCATCCTCTCTATTTGATGAATTTGGGGCTTTCTTTGATCCACAAGTTTTTGCTTTGTTTCTTCTCTTGATCTAGCTTGCTGTGACATGTGGGAACACATCTAGGATCATCTTGATCATCAATCACCCATGAGCAAGTCTCTAGATCATATTTCGATTTTGACTCGGTTTTGGAGCACTCTTCGTTCAAACTAAAAAAGATAGTAACCTTGGCATAGATCTCTGGGATCTTTGATTGGAATAGGTTCCTAATATCTTTAAGAAGGTGTGGTTCAAATTTCATGGAGTTTGGCCTTACGGATCAAAAGTTAGACCGATTTTCGTTTTGGAACCCGAGCTGATTTTCCTGTTCATCGTGCCTGAGGTTAGTCCGCACTTTTGCCTGAGGTTAGTCCGCACTTTTGGTTGAGGTTAGTCCAGCCCTCTAGTTTAGAGTTTTGATCTCTAGTTTTGGTCTCTTATTTGGGGTTTTGATTTGGGTTCAACACAAGTCCTCTGCAGTACTTGTATGTTGATCTTCATAGCTTCTATAGCTATTGGAGTGATATTTGTGTTGAACATAATCAAGGTGAAAAATTGAGCATGCTCCTATTCACCCCCCCTCTAGTCGCCTTCCCGGTCCTTCAGATGTTGATGATTATATTGTTTACTGCTAGTTAAGCATTGATCATTGTTTATTATTGTGCTTGCTGAGTTGTGAACTCACCCTTGCTCTACTGTTATTTTTAGGTGACCGTTGATGATGTTGCTCATGGGAAGGGCTAGCACACACTTGTAATCGCGTCTTTCACTCAATTACAAGAACTATTGATCATGAGACAATTTATTAGTGTGATAAGTTATAATTAGGAATGGATATTATTGCTTAGCCTTAGTTGATCATTCATTAAATAGATTTGATTGGTTTCGTTTTGCGTTGATCTTCATTTATTATTTTGGCATACTTCCTATGAATTAGTTATCCATGATTTATTTATTGTTATCTTTGAGTTATTGTGACTCGTGTACGGATTTTACCTTTGATGTGCTTGCTGTAATTTAGTGGTAATGGTTGTTAAAATTGATAGTATAATTTAGTGGTATTATGGGCTCCGTATCGGGCCGGGGTGTTACACCTCTCCCTCAGGATAGAGTTGAAAATTAGCATGATTCGAACCCAAGAATCGATGTAACTTTCAATCCACAACTCTAAATTACTTGAGACTTTGCATACACCTTGTATATGATATTGTAAACCTAATCCATGAAGAGATCGAAACAAATCTTTCCAAACTTTGACCTTTTTCGATCTAAATGCAAGTTGTACAGAAATCAGGCCAAATACAAAAATAATGATAAAGAGGAGCTCGTGGGAGGAATCAATCCTAAATGGTTAAGGATGGTTTCCGACATGTCCTAACATCCTCAATCACAACAAGAATCAAGCCAAAAGCCCTCGAGCAAAACCCCCAAAATCACCCTTTCTTCCACCAAAATCTGGCAAACTCAAGAACTTGCAATAGAAAGTTCCTAAATGGATGAGATCTGGTCTTCAAGAGATATCTCTATCATTTACACGTCCTAGATACAAAGCAAGACCAAGAGGGGAGGAAGAAACACAAAAAACCAAACCAAATAGAGATATCAACACTGGAGCATATGAGAGGAATACTTGGACAAATGTGGAGTTTTAATTTCTATTTGGAGATGAATGTTTATAGGAACTCCCTTGAGAGGACAAAGCCACTAAGGTAGCACACACAAGTGCTCTCATCTCTCTCAATACATCTCTCAATCCCTAACATCCTCTCTCCACTTTCCCCAAATTTTACAAATTATGGTTCCAAGGCTTCGTTGTTGCAATCATGCACAAACCCTTATATAGTGGAGGCTTGGACTAGACACAAACCTTAACAAGCACTCATTAAATCCACACACAAATGAATCTCACTCACGCACACTTATCAAAGCGTCATCTTCATCTTTAGCTCCATTAGGCTAAATTCATCTTGCATTACCCTCCATAGAGTATCCTTGACCTAATCCAATTAGGGCACCGTCGTGGTTTCACCCACCACCACTTTTTCAGTATTGGGCAATTTACCAAAATGCTCATCTACCTTTCTCGATTCCTTCGCATCGAAACATCACCCATGTTTCGCTATCATCCATGTGCCCCCAATGACTTCCCGCCAAGACTCTCACATGTCCGGATCCCACCAAACCGTTATCACTTGCAAACGGGCCCAAGTCACTTAGCGCACCACATACATTACTATGCAACATGATTGCACTCGGCTTCCCAGACCGTTCTAGACTCAGCTCCTCCTTGAGTTTAGTTCTGGTCCACCTTGTCGTTGCCTGTCATGCCCAACACTCTGTAGGCCTCGGTCATCTTTCGACAGCACCTTGATCGTTCTGGACCTCTCAGCCCCCTAGCTTAGTCCCGATCTCATCAGCCTCACCATGATGTAGCTTTGAGTCCTACAACCATCACTAACAACCAAACCACCACGTAGCACCGTACGACACACAAAATCATGAATTGACACAATTGATGAGTGAAGAACACATACCTTCAAAGCTTCGTACCCAGAAGCACCACTTTACTTCAAAAGGTATTTTCTCAAACTTTGTCTCCCATAGTTCTTGTCCATCTTGCACCTTGCTTGAGTCCAACAATCTCACCTGGCATCCATAACCATTCTGTACCTTAGTTCTCCTAACCAAGTCTTGGCCCTCCTCACCGTTGACCTTAGTTTACTCCAAACCACCTGCACAACAATAGCTCAAACAACCATTTTCGGGCACAAGTTCTTCACAACTTGACCAATGTTAGCCAAAACATGCATCATGCAATACATATGTAACATGTCCATGACCCTAGGCCAATTCCCAAATTTCAGCACAACTTATTATGTATTGAAACACCACAGTCGGTCTAACCGTCGCCACCATGCCGGTCGGACCGCCAACCCTTGGCCAGTCTGACCGTGCCCTTGGCTAGTCTGACCAAGCCCACTGGTAATAGGACACTGGTCTTACCATCATGGTGTGGCCGGTATGATCACTCCTCTTCACTAAAAATACCATATCTGGCATTTTCAATTAAATTCTATCTAGTTTCACATTCAATTTCCATTTTCAATGACACTTAGTGCCAAACACGCCTATACAAGTGTTTGGTGTCAATTTGCCTCAAGCCTACATCGTTCGGTCAAACCGCCTATCCCTTGATAGCATGCCAGCTTTTGAAAAACAAAGAGCTAACTCCCCAAACTCTTCGATAACAATGCCAATTATTCATCACTAGATGTAAGACCAAACCACATGGTCTCTACGTGAGGGTAGAAGAAAATATCATTTGTGATTTAATAGTTTATGGATAAGTGGTATAATGTTGGAAATTAAGAAGCAAGTGATTATTTAAGAGATCCGTTAAATCACCATTATGATTGGACTCTGGACAGTACCCGCTGAAATAACAATGCCTCCTCGTGGCCCCTCCATTTCCTCCAAAGGTTGAAAAACTGAATATACTCTTTCTTAAAGCGGAAGAGATCGACACCCTCTGGGAGCCCCCACGTCGAAGGTTTTGTGTAAAAAACCCCCGCATTTTTTGAATTCGCGTTCAAGTCCATGGTTGTGCGACCAATAGCCATCAGATCACGATCGTGCGGCCGAGATCAGGCGGGTGCACAGCCATGGGATTGTAGCTTTGGAACAGATGGCCCAAATCCACTTGCCCCAACTCCACGCCCCTAGCTCTAGGGTTACCCCTCCCGCACGCCGCACTCACCCCTCCTCCCCCTCACTGCACCACCCTTGATGCCCCCTGCTCCCACTCGCCTCGCCCGCGCCCCTCCGCATCCCCGCCTCCTCCCTTCCTTCTCCTCTCCCCCGATTCCCTCCCGTTGCCCCTCCTTTTCCCCACATCGTACCGCCCCTTCGCCTCGCTTGCCCCTTCCGGACCCCACCGCCACTACCTCCTGTCATTCCTCCTAGTGCATTGCCCCAACTGTGTGTCGCCGCCGAATAGGGAAGGCCGGATCCGCCGGCCATCGATGTCGAGCTCTAAACCCCTCTCCCTCCCGCCGCTTCGGAGATCTAGCGCCCCCGTAGCTGGTCGCCTGGAGCTCTCCAGCATTCGTTGCCACTGGGGGCTCTCCTTCTGTCCACTGTCCCCACCCTCCGTCCGCAGCCTGCAGATCCACCCCGAGAAACCGCCATCTCCTCATGCACCGTCGCCACCTACCCATGCCGTCGATCTCCCATCTGGAGGAGATGGCGGTGGTTGCAGGTGACCGGGGAGGCGGAGCGGTGGCGATGGAGAACCGGGAGGCCACTTCGGCGACCACAGAGTTCGAGAGCAAGGAGTCAGTAGGCAGTTGAGGAGGCCAAACGGTGGTGGATAACGGAGAGGGCAAGGAGGCGAGGCCGTACGGAGGCGACAATGTCAACACTACCGAGGTCCTCCGCGCATGTGGCACCAGCTTGGGAATCCACATCTATTGCCAACGGGAGAAGGGGAAAGGAAGGGAAGGGAAGGGAAGGGAGGAGACAGAAGTGGAGAGCGAGCGAGCTATGGATGCTTCGTCTCCCAACAACCAGCAGCTGCAGGCGCTCTTAGAGTAGGTAGGTAGTTAATCATCCACCAAACCTAGACCTAGACCTTTGGGGAAACAGAAACAATCCCCCTTTTCTTGATTTTTTGGGTACCAACTAGCCATAACTTTCGTAGCCTGTTGGCGGTGCAGGCTTTTTCTTTTGATTTTGCGATGACTTTCTTGTGATCTAAATGGTGATTTGTCTCCATATGCTCAGCATCTGCAGTGAAAATATCAGAGCTTCGGGCTTCGCTATAGTCCTTTTGTGTTCCAGTCGTTAGCTTCTGTGTGGAATTTGTATTGCTTTTTTTTCTCATTATTTGTTTGGCAGCATTCATCAGTGTACTATAATTTCTGGGCATAAACAGCAAATGGTTTTTAGCTAAGAGCAAGAGTGCCCCCCCTGAATTTGGGGTTTACAGATGTGATGCAAGTTGCAATTGAGATGGAAACCGACACTAGAATTTTAGGTGCGTTTGGGAACATTGTAACAGCCCCGATTCTCGGGACCGCTAAACCCTTCGCAACCGCCCAGGATGTACAGTTGCGAAGAAAATAGTATCTTAAGCAAGCTTCCGATTGCAACATAAACCAAACTTTTATTAAACAAAGTTAAGGTTTAACAACCTGTTTTGACCTGACACGGGCATCCAAGCCCAAAGTTAAATATAATACAAGACAAAAGAACTTCAAACCACAGGTATACTTGAGCGTAGTCGAGACCTAATAATAGTAGTCGTTGCCTTCTGGGGGTCCACCAAAATCTTGCTCACAAGGATCCTCTTCTGTAGATGTTTTGCAAATTGCAAGAATGAGTACTACCACCGTACTCAACAAGCCGCATGGAAATGCTAAATAATTACATGCAAGGAGTTCAAAGGATGGTTAGGGTCTACCATACCTGGCATATGTGGATGCATTTTGCATTTAAAACAATTTATAAAACAGTAAAACAATAATAAGTAATAGCATCAGGGGTTTATCAACAAACTCGATTACCAACTTAACATCTCAAAAGCTCTACTTATGCCTTGTATATTGGAATCACCCATGAACACAGCTTCATTAACCGGAAGCACGGTGTATTCGAATACCTTTAATTATTCACTCTACAGAGCTGCCCAACTTTACCCACAAGATATCTCATACTCATACTGTTAGTACATAGACACGCAACACGTTAGCGTGCAACTGAGCTGAGATAACAAAGCCTTTTCACTGCTCAACCTTTCTAGTCTCTACACGGTAGGTCTAAATCCATACAACTCGGGAGACCACCGGCCAATAGTGGAATCCGCACTCTGAGGCTGACGGGCCCATACCGTTGTGTAGTTCAGCGAGTGCCCTAACGGTCCACTCCTGACTCACCCCCACTCCGCGTCTGTCCTATCACACAAGCAACAGTTGACATCCTATAGATATTCAATCGGATGAGCAGTGTACTAAGCCAGGGAGGAATGACCACGCATGTGGTTGAGCGGTTTTCTGTGTCTGTTACTTGGCACAAGGTTCTTGTCCTTACCTGTCATCCAATGAGGCGATGGCCCAACACCAACACATGGTTGTCCACCTCGATATCTCACTCATGACTCACTTTTAAACGAGTATATTGGGTTATCCAACTTCCTGGACAATCCTCAACTCTCCACCAAAACCTATTTGTCAAAGCCAATACTTGTTTTTGATTGATGAACACATTTTTGGTGGTAAAGTTATTTATAGTATTTTATGTAAACTAAGCTTGTCAAGGTGAATATGGCCTACAAGAGTTGGACGGGTTTGTTTGTGGGGTATTTAGGATTTACCTAATTGTCATGTCATTCAAAAGTATTATTTCAATATTTAAAGTAATTGACACAAATACAGTAATGAAAGTAATAAATACATGTATGAAATGTAGGTTCAAAATGATCGAAGAATGCGACTTGCCTTCTTGCACAAAGTTTTCTTGATTCTGATCTTGTTCGGCGTCTTCCGGAGTCTGGTCGTCAAAGTCGTGACCTAGCGTGAAACAGAACAATAAAACAATTCAAATAAAATCCGGTTCGACAAGAAATGAGTTGGGAACAACATGCAAGTAAATAAAACCAGAAAAGAAACACAAAGAAAGGTAGGTGATGTAGTGGAGATTATTTGTTGTTTTAATTGGATCGAGCGGAGCTGAGATTTGGATCCAAGTACAACAAAAATATTGTAAATGGGTAAAGAATCACAAAGGAAGGTGGTGTGTGATGATACGTATTTATTTGGAGTTTCATATGGCTGAACGGGGTTGAGATTTGGACTCACGGGCTTGAAACGGTTAAATTTGACATATAATGTCAAATAAGGATTTTGGACGAAAATGGCGTCGGATAATGAATAGTACTATTTTACTATTCATGTATGACAATGGATTAGTAAATAATGACCGGAATCAGTGTTTCTGGTTTGAAGTAATTAGTAGATTGGGTTTACTGTTTTCGGATGGAAATGAATAGCACAAACCATTTCTGGGCAATGAATAGTAACAAGTTTACTGTACAATGGCCAGTGTTTGGGCTGATTTAAAAGAATAGACAATGAATGGGTTTTCTGGGTTCGAGGCGATCAAATTTGACATATAATGTCAAATTAGGGTTTTGGGGCGAAAACAGGATTGGATAATGAATAGTACTCATTTTACTATCCATAAATGAAAACCAGAGGTGGTCGGTAATTGGAAATCACTGTTTTTAGCTGAAAAGAATAGTGGCGGACTATTTTTCATGTGATGAACAGTAACTAGGGTTTACTGTGCATTTTCTGGATTAGGAACAGTGTTTCTATTTTTCGGATAAACAGTAAAAAGGAAATTACTGTGCTGGAAAACAGTAAAGAGGCTAATTTTGTTTGAGCAAATAAGGGCAAATGATTGAGCATAAGAATGGTGAGCTCGATCACTGTGCGGCCTATGGCCCAAATGTCCAGGCCTTTAAGGCCCAGCGCTCGGCGGCACGAGCTACGCTCGGCCGCCGCCCGAGCGCGGCGGCCGGCAGCGATGCGGCATTGCGGCGCGGTCGTCGGCGGCGGGGGTGAGTGGTGCGGGGAGCACCACTGAGGTGAGGGGGTTCCATTTTGGGGGTTTTGAACGGGTGGTGGAGATGCGGAAATGGGGTGGCGGCGGAGGTGGCGGTCCGCCGGGGCAGAGGACGAGGCCGGCGGCGCTTCGGCGACTCTCCGGCCAAGGGAAGGATTGCTTGAGCATCAGTGAGTGAAGGGCAGTTCAGGGGTGGTGGAGTGGGTGCTTGGGGTGGTCCGAGGTGGCGTGGCGACGTGAGCCGTGAGTAGAGGCGGCGGTGGAGCTCGGTGCCGGCGAGCTCCGGTGAGGGAGGATGGTGGGGAGGTTGGGGGAAAAGTTGGCGGCGGCGAGATGAAGCTGGAGCCGTGCTGGGAAGGGAAGAAAAGGGAGGGAGGCGGCAGTTTTACCTCGCGGGCTCGTCCGGGAAGAAAGGGGAGGCGGCGGCGATTCTTGAAATTGCGCCGGCTCTGGAGAAGGAGGGGTGAAGGGGAGGTGGTAGAAGGGAAGGTGAGGTGGAGGCTTGCCCGTGGTGGCTTTCTGGCCGGGAGGCGGGCTGCGCCAGGAGGCGGCGGAACAGAGGCGGTGGGAGAGTGGGTGGCGGCGTGGCGGCCGGGAGTGGCTAGGCGACGCCGGGAGAGGGGAGGTGGCAGGGTGAGGTGGAGGCGACGAGGGTGGTAGAAGACTCTGGAGGCAGTGCGTGGCTCGGGAGGTGGCGCGTGACGGAGGCGACGCTGGCGAGATGACGAAGGCGCGGTGACGGGAGTGGTGACGAGGGGAGGAAGAAGGGGAGAGGTGCCCAGGAGAAGAAGGCATTTCCAGGTGGGGGAGGCGGAAAGGCCCGAAGAGGAAGGTGGGTTTTGGGCTGAGGTTTCCAAAAAAGGAAAGAAATCCGAATTCAAACAAACAGCTTCAAAAACTTTTGAAATCTTGATTTTTGGGTTATTTCAATCTACCGCCCTTAAAAAGAATCTCGACCCCGAGATTCACTCAAAGCCAGGGGACAGATTGGAAAATTACGCTGCATTTTTTATTCCTTTTTCCATGCTGTTCTTTCTGTTGTAAGATTCTCAGAAGGCAACTTTTGGACAAAAAACCAATACTGATCTTATATGAAAAACGTACCGTCAATGACATTTGTAGCTTCGACAGCTTCATTGGTAGTGATAAAGTTGATTTTGCCCTGGCTTGGTCCTGTTGTTGGTCTTCCTTCTCCTGAAATTTGTTCTAGTCTTCTTAACCGTTCTTTGGATCGTAGCATACCTCCTTTGTTGGTTTATACTGCTGGTCGTGTCCTGTTGATCTGTGATTGACTTTTTCCCTGAGCTTTGGCTGTTTCTGCTAACATATGTTTCATTGGGCATTGAGACGTGAAATGACCTGTTGTCCAAAGTGGTAACAGTTTATTGATTTTTGTGGACATTGACTTTTTGCTTTAGCCTTGGCTTCCTCTGATGGCATACTCCTCAAGGGGCATTGATCTTTGAAATGGCCTAGTTGTCCACAATGGCAGCAGTTTAATGGTCTTTGTGGGGCATTCTCTTTGGTGGTGATTTTCTCCACAAGTGTAACACTGGACGGTGGCTGATTGTTTCATATTGTATTGGGGTCTTGGAATTGGATTGATAATTGGTATCTGCTGAGATTGCACTGGTGATGTTGTCATCATTCTTTTTCTGGGTGTAATTGGTTGAGGTGCCATCTGTATTGCTCTTCTTTTTCTGATTTCTTGTAATTCTGTTATGGCTTCTTCTGATATTAGCAGTTTATTCACCATAGCTGACAGGTCCTTGAAATCCAGGGCTGAAATATGATACTTCAGCGACTTCTGTAATCCATTAGAAAATTTTTCCATCTTTTTCTTTTCAGTGTCAACATCATTTGGGGCATATTGGGCCAGGTAGTTGAATTGATGTAGATATTCTGTCATAGTACTTCCTCTTTGTTTGAGAGCAAGAAACTCTCGGCATTTGGAGGCAAGCACGCAAGTGGGGACGTGTGTCGTATGAAATGCATCCTTGAATTCCTGCCATGTATATCTCTTCCAAAGTGGAGTGCTTGATGATTCATCCACCATGCCGCAACTTGTCCTTGTAGCTGATGGGAGGCAAAAAGAGTCTTCTCTTGATCTGTGCATTTGATAGTGTCTAACTTTCTTTCCATGTCTCTTATCCAATCATCTGCTGCTAGTGGCTCTGGGGCGACCGTGAAAGTTGGCGGTCTTGTCTTCTGGAAGTCTGTCCATCTTGATCTTGTGGTGTTTCCTCCATTTATTGTTTTCGGATGAGGTCCTGATGGTACTGGTGATCTGGTAGTCATCTGTTCCAAGAGTCTAGTGTGTTGTTCCATCATCCTGGTTTGATTATGTTCAGCTTGGTATCTGTTCCTTTCCATCATGGCCATGACTTCTGCCAAACTTGGTTGTCGTCCTGCTGATTCAGCCGCATTGTTCTTGCTGTTTTGAGACATCTTGGGAATGTATTTCTGCAGCGATTTTGACCAAATACAGATAGGTGAGTAAGATTCAGAATTAAGTCAAGTTGAGAAAGATTAAGGTAAGGTTCGAGACGAAAAGAAAGAATTGAATTTTGATAAGGATGATATACGGATACTGATAGAAAAACAAATTATCAACAAATAACATAGCTCAATTATTTATACGAGTTGTATACGTACTACTTAGAGCACATAATACAACTTGTGTTACAATCAAAAGATCGTCTACTTAGGGTTTACTCTATTTAACACTATTCTAGTGTATTCTTAAACACTGCTTCTCCTATACTGCAACTTATGGCGAAAAGTTGAAATTAGTTGAGAGAGACAAATCTTTTATAAAAACAAATCGAGACTTCACAATTCTAAGTTTAGATGAGATAGCAATAGAAGGGAAAGGACAACAATAATACTTATATTTTTGTTTTCAGAAATTCTTTTATAATTTTTCAAACTAGGATTTTTGAAGGTCTTCATTTCTTAAGTCCTAAAACCAACTTAAGGTCTCAACCTAAGGTCAAGCTATGCTCTGATACCACTCTGTAACAGCCCCGATTCTTGGGACCGCTAAACCCATCGCAACCGCCCAGGATGTACACTTGCGAAGCAAATAGTATCTCAAGCAAGCTTCCGATTGCAACATAAACCATACTTTTATTAAACAAAGTTAAGGTTTAACAACCTGTTTTGACCTGACACGGGCATCCAAGCCCAAAGTTAAATATAATACAAGACAAAAGAACTTCAAACCACAGGTACGCTTGAGCGTAGTCGAGACCTAATAATAGTAGTCGTTGCCTTCTGGGGGTCCACCAAAATCTTGCTCACAAGGATCCTCTTCTGTAGATGTTTTGCAAATTGCAAGAATGAGTACTACCACCGTACTCAACAAGCCGCATGGAAATGCTAAATAATTACATGCAAGGAGTTCAATGGATGGTTAGGGTCTACCATACCTGGCATATGTGGATGCATTTTGCATTTAAAACAATTTATAAAACAGTAAAAAATAATAAGTAATAGCATCAGGGGTTTATCAACAAACTCGATTACCAACTTAACATCTCAAAAGCTCTACTTATGCCTTGTATATTGGAATCACCCATGAACACAGCTTCATTAACCGGAAGAACGGTGTATTCGAATACCTTTGATTATTCACTCTGCAGAGTTGCCTAACTTTACCCACAAGATATCTCATACTCATACTGTCAGTACATAGACACGCAACACGTTAGCGTGCGCTGAGCTGAGATAACAAATCCTTTTCACTGCTCAACATTTCTAGTCTCTACACGGTAGGTCTAAATCCATACAGCTCGGGAGACCACCGGCCAATAGTGGAATACGCACTCCGAGGATGACGGGCCCATACCGTTGTGTAGTTCAGCGAGTGCCCTAAACGGTCCACTCCTGACTCACCCCCACTCCGCGTCTGTCCTATCACACAAGCAATAGTTGACATCCTGTAGATATTCAATCGGATGAGCAGTGTACTAAGCCAGGGAGGAATGACCACGCATGTGGTTGAGCGGTTCTCTGTGTCTGTTACTTGGCACAAGGTTCTTGTCCTTACCTGTCATCCAGTGAGGCGATGGCCCAACACCAACTCGTGGTTGTCCACCTTGAGATCTCACTGATGACTCACTTTTAAATGAGTATATTGGGTTATCCAACTTCTTGGACAATCCTCAACTCTCCACCAAAACCTATTTGTCAAAGCCAATACTTGGTTTTGATTGATGAACACATTTTTGGTGGTAAAGTTATTTATAGTATTCTATGTAAACTAAGCTTGTCAAGGTGAATATGACCTACAAGAGTTGGACGGGTTTGTTTGTGGGGTATTTAGGATTTACCTAATTGTCATGTCATTCAAAAGTATTATTTCAATATTTAAAGTAATTGTCACAAATACAGTAATGACAGTAATAAATACATGTATGAAATGTAGGTTCAAAATGATCGAAGAATGCGACTTGCCTTCTTGCACAAAGTTTTCTTGATTCTGATCTTGTTCGGCGTCTTCCGGAGTCTGGTCGTCAAAGTCGTGACCTAGCGTGAAACAGAACAATAAAACAATTCAAATAAAATCCAGTTCGACCAGAAATGAGTTGGGAACAACATGCAAGTAAATAAAACCAGAAAAGAAACACAAAGAAAGGTAGGTGGTGTAGTGGAGATTATTTGGTGTTTTAATCGGATCGAGCGGAGCTGAGATTTGGATCCAAGTACAACAAAAATATTGTAAATGGGTAAAGAATCATAAAGGAAGGTGGTGTGTGATGATACGTATTTATTTGGAGTTTCATATGGCTGAACGGGGTTGAGATTTGGACTCACGGGCTTGAAACGGTTAAATTTGACATATAATGTCAAATAAGGATTTTGGGCGAAAATGGCGTCGGACAATGAATAGTACTATTTTACTATTCATGTATGACAATGGATCAGTAAATAATGACCGGAATCAGTGTTTCTGGTTTGAAGTGATTAGTAGATAGGGTTTACCATTTTCGGATGGAAATGAATAGCACAAACCATTTCCGGGTAATGAATAGTAACGAGTTTACTATGCAATGGCCAGTGTTTGGACTGATTTAAAAGAATAGACAATGAATGGGTTTTCTGGGTTCGAGGCGATCAAATTTGACATATAATGTCAAATTAGGGTTTTGGGGCGAAAACAGGATTGGATAACGAATAGTACTCATTTTACTATCCATAAATGAAAACTTGAGGTGGTCGGTAATTGAAAATCATTGTTTTTAGCTGAAAAGAATAGTGGCGGACTATTTTTCATGTGATGAACAGTAACTAGTGTTTACTGTGCATTTTCTGGATTAGGAACAGTGTTTCTATTTTTCGGATAAACAGTAAAAAGGAAATTACTGTGCTGGCAAACAGTAAAGAGGCTAATTTTGTTTGAACAGTAAAGGGCCGAAATGATTGAACAGTAATGGGCTGAGCTCGATCATTGTGCGGCCTATGGCCCAAATGGCCAGGCCTTTAAGGCCCAGCGCTCGGCCGGCCTAGAGCTGCGCTCGGCCGAAGGCTAGAGCGCGCTCAGCTCTGCCCGAGCCGGCAGAGACTGCGATTGCGGTGGCGGCGGTCGTCGGCGGCGGGGGTGAGTGGTGCGGGGAGCACCACCGAGGTGAGGGCGTTCCATTTTGGGGGTTTTGAACGGGTGGTGGAGATGCGGAAATGGGGTGGCGGCGGAGGTGGCGGTCGGCCAAGGCAGAGGACGAGGCCGGCGGCGCTCCGGCGACTCTCCGGCCAAGGGAAGGAGTGCTTGAGCATCAGTGAGTGAAGGGGAGTTCGGGGGTGGTGGAGTGGGTGCTTGGGGTGGTCCGAGGTGGCGTGGCGACGTGAGCCGTGAGTGGAGGCGGCGGTGGAGCTCGGTGCCGGCGAGCTCCGGTGATGGGGAGGAGGGTGGGGAGGTTGGGGGAAAAGTTGGCGGCGGCGAGATGAAGCTGGAGCCGGGCTGGGAAGGGAAGAAAAGGGAGGGAGGCGGCAGTTTTACCTCGCGGGCTCGTCGGGGAAGAAAGGGGAGGCGACAGCGATTCTTGAAATTGCGCCGGCTCTGGAGAAGGAGGGGTGAAGGGGAGGTGGTAGAAGGGAAGGTGAGGTGGAGGCTTGCCCGTGGTGGCTTTCTACAGGCCGGGGACGGCGGCTGCGCTAGGGAGGCGGCGGGAACAGAGAGGCGGTGGGAGCAGTGGGCGGCGACGTGGGCAGCCGGGAGTGGTTAGGCGACGCCGGGAGAGGGGAGGTGGCAGGGTGAGGTAGAGGCGGTGAGGGTGGTAGAAGACTCTGGGGGCAGTGCGTGGCGCGGGAGGTGGCGCGTGACGGAGGCGACGCTGGCAAGATGACGAAGGCGCGGTGACGGGAGTGGTGACGATGTGAGGAAGAAGGGGAGAGGCGCCCGGGAGAAGAAGGCGTTTCCAGGTGGGGGAGGCGGAAAGGCCCGAAGAGGAAGGCGTGTTTTGGGCTGAGGTTTCCAAAAAGGAAAGAAATCCAAATTCAAACAAACAGCTTCAAATCTTTTGAAATCCGGTTTTTTGGGTTATTTCAAATATGATGGTATTCCAGAGGTATCGAGTGAATGTACCCGGTCACACTGCATAAGTGATGTTTCTTGATAATGGAGGTTCTTATGGCCTAAAAGCTGGTTCTGTTGTCATAAGGGTCTCAAATCCATCGTACAACTGGAGTTAGTATAAGCTTCTGTTAGTGGATTTTGACCAATTCCTTGTGTACATCTATTCATATCCCTGACCCTAAACTAAATCATCTGGAAGCTTTTTGGTTTCAGGCGCCTCCTGATTGTCCTCGGCAATTAATGAATTTTTATTCCTGTAAGGCTAGGAGCCCTTTGCTTGCCAGATTTCTAACAACTAAACTGAGCAAAATTGAAATCGTGCTCCTAGCTTGTGGGACCCCGGGTTATCTCTATAAGATCGAGACTAAGCATGGTCTTAAGGACATAACTCTGGACCTCCAGTAAATGGATTCCAACTTAATTTAGTCTAAATAAGAGACTTAACTGAAAACTAGAGCCCCGATGATCATGCGCGCCGCTCCTCTGCGAGCACTACATGATTGTCAGTTCTCCAACAAGTCAAGAACTACACTTAGCGAGTTAAATAGGAAGCCATGAGCAGCGAGCATGACTTATATTGGCTCCCAAGATCAGCGACCAATATATTCATACTCTCATACAACGTTGGTCACATCCATACAACACACATACATAAATAGTACAAAGTCATACATCATAGTTCCAAGTTTACAGCTAACACAAGTGGTCGACCGGCCAAATTAAACAAGTTCATAAAGTAGCAGTGGAAGCAAGTAAGTAAACCAAAATGCTAGTAGTGGTATGCCCCATAACCCATCGGCAACCGACTGGGGGTTAAATGAAAGCACTACTCATCAGTGTCGCCTAAATCGACACTGACAAGCTCATCGGGCTCGATATCTTCCTCACCTGTAAGCCAGTAGAACAAACTGGCTGAGTACCAAAGAGTACTCGCAAGTCTTACACAAATAAAATTAGTTATGCATAAGGCTGTTCCAAAGGATGGTTCATATTGGCTTAGTTTTGCAAAAAAGACGCAACAAGGTACAACCTACACAAACTAGTTTTTCAAGTGCCATTTCAAAATCAAATTTGAAGTAGAAGTAAAGCATGTGAATAAGTAATGAATTGAATGACAAATAAGTCATACAGATAGCAAAGTGGCTGTCCACTTTGATACAACAACAAACATGTCGAATACCGAGTTTACTCACAATTTTAATTCCAAGTCTGTCGGGACCCGCATTACGATTACGAACCCTCTGTATCTTGCACTAGTCCAGATCACGCTAGTGCACACAGGTTAACATAGGTAAATATCGATCCACAAGCGATAAATAAAGTAAACGATTAGTTTGAATAACAAATAAGGGTTTTGACCTTATGGTCGAGTTCACACTTATTAAGCCACGCAGGGCTAACAAAGAATAAAACAACAACAGAATGGAAATAACTCCAGCGTAGATCCCACCAATTCACCACAGGCAACCAAGCGAGATCCGGACCTTAGCGATCAACAACCTTCGCGAACTCCTCCCGAAAGGCGTGACTCCTCCTCTTCTATAGGTTTGGCGCAAGTTTTACAACAAGCGTGAGTACACAAATTTCGCAAATCATACCACAATGCAATTTATAGATGCAGGCTTATTCCAAAGAAAAGAAAATAGCTAATGAACTCAGAAAAACTCTAGAAAAATCTAGAAAATATATCTGAGCACATAGAACCCAAATAAAATAGTTTTGGCTATTGTTCATGTTGGGATTATTCACATTAAATATTTTTAATTGTAAAGTCCAATATTAAGCTTTTGAATTTAAAGTCAAATAAATCCAAGTGAATTTTCTCCCTACTAACTATTAAAATATTTTTAAACTCGGAAAATTGGGATGTTACAAAGCTTAAAGGAATCTTGCGAGATTGAAGCTAGCTAGAGAAAAGGCTAGAAATTGCTTTCGGCTCTTCTTCACGCTCCCACGTTGCAGTGGTTGCTCCACCGACCTTGCAAAACAAAAGCCTTGCTTACGTAAGGCGCTCTGCGACATCCAAAATCTTGACTGGCTGCTCCTTGTAGGTAAGATCCTCCTTCAAATCAATTGATTCCAACGGGGCTTGCTCTTCTGGCACACGAAGACACTTCTTCAATTGCGAGACATGAAAGACATCATGCAATCCTGCTAACGACTGCGGTAGCTCCAACTGATAAGCAACTTCTCCATGGCGTTCCAAAATCTTGAACGGACCAACATACCTAGGGGCAAGCTTCCCTTTGGCATGAAACCTTTTGACACCTCTGAGCGGGGTAACTCGAAGATAGACGAAATCCTCGAGTTCAAAACTGAGATCATGACGATGATTATCAGCATAGCTCTTCTGCCTGGACTGAGCTATCTTCAATCTTTCTCTTATCATGGCCACTTGCTCTTCTGCTTCTTGAATGATGTCCGGGCCGAATACTGAATGTTCAGCTGTTTCTGACCAATTTAACGGGGTTCGACAGGCACGGCCATACAAAGCTTCAAATGGTGATATTTGCAAACTGGCTTGATAACTGTTATTGTACGAGAATTCTGCATATGGTAAGCTTTTATCCCATCGGGCAACATTGGTTAGAGCACAAGCTCTCAGCATATCCTCCAATATATGATTAACTCTTTCAGTCTGTCCATCTGTCTGTGGATGATACGCGATGCGAAATTCGGATGGGTACCAATGCTTCATGCAAACTTTGACAAAAACGAGAGGTGGCGAGATCCTCGACCGATACTATCTTCTTGGGCACACCGTGCAAGCTGACAATTCTGGCCATGTACAACTCCACAAGGCGATCTCCTGAGTACGTGGTTTTGACTGGCAAGAAATGGGCGACCTTGGTCAAACGATCGACTATTACCCAGATCGAATCGTAACCCGATTGAGTCTTGGGTAGACCGGTAATGAAGTCCATTCCGATCTCTTCCCACTTCCATTCTGAAATCTTCAGCGGTTGCAACAAACTGCGGGTCTCGGTGTTCGCTTTTACTTTCTCGACGGACGTCGCACAAGGCAACGAACTCGCGACTTCTCGCTCAAATTTGGCCACCAAAATTTAGTCTTAATATCTCGTACATTTTGGTACTTCGGTGGTGAATCGAATACTTTGAGTCATGGGCTTCCTTTAAGATTAATCGCCTTAGACCATCGATATCGGTACCTGAATCGACCATTTATCCAGAGTATGTCTTGATCATCCTTGGTAAAATCTTTGAATTTCCCGTCTGCCATTTTGACCTTGATGTCTGACAACACGGAATCCTTTGGTTGTGCTTCACGAATCTGCTTCTCCAGGGTAGACTGTACCTCCAAATTGACTACAAATCCTTCGGACACAACTTCTAGCCTTAGCTTCTGAAATTCTTCATAAAGTTCTGGGCAACTCTCCTATACTTCCAAAGCATTGCAGCAACTCTTACGACTCAAGGCATCTGCAACTACATTGGCTTTTCCGGGATGGTAGTGGATTCTAAGATTGTAATCCTTGATCAATTCTAGCCATCTTCTCTGCCTCATGTTCAGATCTGACTGGGTGAAGATGTACTTTAGACTCTTATGATGCGTGTAGACTTCACACGACGACACCGATAAGGTAGTGACGCCAAATCTTTAAAGCATGCACTACGGCAGCTAATTCCAGATCATGAGGTGGGTAATTCTCCTCGTGAGGCCTCAATTGCCTTGACGCATAAGCGACAGCTCTTCCTTCTTGCATCAGGACGCATCCTAATCCTTGACGCGAGGCATCGATGAATATCGAAATCCTTGCGAATATCCGCAAAATCAGATCGGGTGAAGTCAATCGCTTCTTCAATTCTTGAAAACTTTCTTCTGGCGGAGTCCAAGTGAACTTTTTCTCCTTCTTCAACAATTGCGTAAGAGGCTTAGCAATCAATGAGAATCCTTCGATGAAACGGCGGTAATAACTCGCCATTCCCAAGAAATCGCGAACTGAAGTTACGATCTTGGGCTGCTCCCAATGTAACACCGCTTTAACTTTACCGGTCAATCGCTCTCTACTGTCATCACATGACCAAGGAAATCAACTTCTTTCTTCCAAAAATCACACTTGCTAAACTTGGCATACAATGAGATGCTCTCGAGTTTTTCCAATATTATCCTTAGATGTTGGCGTGTTCTTCCTCCGACTTGGAGTACACCAGGATATCATCAATGAACACAACTACGAACTTGTCCAAATATTCCATGAATACTTTATTCATCATGTTCATGAAGTATGCAGGGGCATTAGTCAGACCAAAAGACATGACTAGGAACTCATAATGTCCATACCGCGTTGAGAAAGTGGTCTTTGGTATATCCTTAGCACAAATCTTTAGCTGGTGGTAACCTGATCGCAGGTCGATCTCTGAGAACACTCCGGCTCCCTTCATCTGATCAAACAAATCATCTATCCGGGGTAGTGGGTACTTGTTCTTGATGGTAACCTCGTTAAGGGAACGGTAATCAATACACATCCTCATACTTCCATCTTTCGTTTTGACAAACAACACTGGCGCTCCCCGTGGGGATGAACTAGGTCTCACGAAACCTTTCTCAAGAAGTTCTTCTATCTGCTTCTTCATCTCTACCAATTCATCGGTTGGCATCCGATAGGGTCTCTTTGAAATTGGTGCTGTCCCTGGCACTAAGTCGATGGCAAACTCAATGTCACGATCCGGTGGCATTCCTGGTAACTCCTCTGGAAACACATCCGGATATTCACTGACGACTGGTACTTCCTCTAAGGACACGGTCTTCAGACTGTTCACTATTAGATGTCCATCACGAACTGAGGTGACTAGAAATTCTATCTTATTTCCCTTGGTATCCTCGATTGTTACGACTCTTCGGCCGCAATCTAGCACGGCTTTGTGCTTGGATAACCAATCCATGCCAAGAATGACATCTAAGGTTTGGGTATCTAGAACAATTTGGTTGGCTAGAAACTCAACTCCAGCTATGATTAACTTAGCTCCTAAACATCCCACTCTAGCACTTAGCTCTGCTCCAGGAGAATGGACTAACAGAGTATGCTTAAGTTGCATAACTTCCAAATTATTCTTGGTTGCAAACATTCCAGAAACAAACGAATGCGAAGCTCCAAAATCAAACAAAACTGATGCAGGTACTGAGTTAACCAGAAACTTACCCAGTACGACGTCCGGTGCTTCCTGGGCTCCTTCCAGGGTGACGTGGTTGACACGGCCTCTGATCACGGACTGTGGTGCTCCTCCGGCTTGATCGGCAACTTGTGAAGCTCCTGGATTGATGCCTGGCACTGGCGTCTTGGATGGCGTAGCTCCAAGGTTGAAACGTACTGGAGTGATTGTACCCTTCTGCGAACATTGGTTAGAAAAATGTCCTAATCGCGACGTGTGTAACATATCCTCGTTGGGGTTGACAGTGCGAGGTTGCGGAAGTTACGAGCGCTTGGACGGGTGCCGAAGTTGGTGCAGTGCTCGAGCGAAGTCAGGGTGGAAATCGATTGAACCGTGGTGGCACCGTTCTTGCCCTCAGTGTGATTGCCGATTTCTTGTTGAGCCATCCCGCGTTTGCGGTTATCTTCCGGCTCCTTGCGCTTGTCCTCCGTAACAAAGGCTTTGTTGACCAACTCCCGAAATCGTGGAAAGTATGGCGATCGACCGACTTGCGCCCAAAGTGTTTAGTCCTTCGTAAAGTGACTCGACGCAGCCTTGTCCGTGGCTACATCTTCTCCGCAGAGCGAGCTAGCCGAGAAAACTTGTTGAGATAGTCGACACCGACATAGCTCCTGCTTGAGAGCGCGAACTCATCCTTCTTGGATCGATAATGCCTTCGTACATGATATCGCGAAAAGTGCGAAAATTCTTCCCTTGTGATATCTTGTGGCGTCTCATGCGCGGCACAGAAGTTTTTCCACCATTCAGCGGCTATGCCTTCCATCTGGTGAGTGGCATACAGGACCTTCTCAAGGTCATCGTGACTGGGTAATCGCAAGCTTCCTTTCGATGACCCGGCCAATCATCCGCTTCTACCGGGATACGTGTCCGAAAAATGTTGGTGGACGAGTCCTCATAAATTCTGCAAGTTTGGATGGTCCATGGTGGCCATGAGCAGCTGGGGCTCCATACTGTTGATTGTTATTGTTTTTGTTGGCCTGGTTGTTCATAGCTTGCATCTGAGTCATCATGGTATTCATCAGCTGAGTCTGTGCTGCCATGAAAGCTCCAAAGTTTTGCAAGTCAATTGGGGGTGCTTATGCGGAATCGCTTCTCTGCGGTGGTTGTTCATCACTTCGGTCGGGTACCGAACCACTAGCGCAGCCTCGACGAGTTTGAACCATCTCGCGAAGCTCCATGGGTTAGATAAGGTAGAAAGCATAAGATAAGTTAAGAACTAAGCAAGGGGTAGGTTAAACCCAACGAAACACAGCTCAAGAAACTCAAATGAAATACCTTTATTTAATAAGGTCTTAGCATGGCTGCAACAAATGCCTAAGGGCCTTGCACTCATACTCGCACACAAAAAGAAACAACGACCTAAGCACACAAAACTACTGCCTAAAGGGTGACTCACTAAACTGAAACTGGCTAAGTCTGAAAAAAAAACTGAGACTAAGGCAACTACTCGAGGAAGCTCCACAAACGCGCGACGCTCCCGATGGTCAGACTCTGGTGAGCCAGCATCTTGGCAACCGATCCCGATGCCTCGAACTAGTGCAGCAGAACAGCGCTCCTGCAATCGCTCGGTGGTTCCTCTTGCTCTACATCTTCCTCTCGCTTGATGGCCTTCCTCGGATCTTCTTCTAATCCTCTTCTGGGTCTTCCTCTTCTTGGGAACTTGGTCAGAGGATCTCTTGCGAGTGGCGACCTTCTCTTCAGCTCTCTGCAAAGCTTCATAGACATGATCTAGCTCTGTGATAGTCCTTTCCAAGGCTTCCTCCTGGGCGGCCACGAATTGGGCAAGGTGCACGACTGTAGCGTTGCTCTCTTCCGCGTGGACGGTAGCTTAGCCGGCAAATCCGCGGCGGCCCCGGGTGGTAACGGAAGACGGTGTCTTGGAGCTCCCGTGCGTAGATGTTGCAGATACGTAGCATGGCCAAGCGCGATGACTCCTGGATACCTTCCAGCCAAGTGATCTTCCTCACCGAGACGTGCGAAGGTTGGCTCGCTTTGTCGCTCCTCCGGCGCGATCGTCAAAGCGACAAATCACTCCACCGCTTTGTCCATTCACCATCCGCTTGTTGCCAACGCATGCTGGACGATCAAAACCTCCAAGAACTTGCAAATGCTTCCAAAGCTCGGCGGCGATCCTCCAAAGGCGCCACCATAGCTCAAGACGAGGCATCCGTCAAGAGCATTTAAGAAGGTAAGGGCAATTTTAAAATAGCGGAGAGAAAGGATTATAGCAAAAGTTAAGGCGAGAGAGATATGAGAAGAGTTAAGCAATTAATTAACCTTGCAAGTTAATTTTCTTTTAGAAAATAATTTGGACACTCTAAAGACGCCAATCTAACTAAGGTCAAGACCTACGAACAAGATGGCTCGACACGATCTCGAACCCTCGTGTATACCGCACTAGTCCAGATCAAGCTAGTGCACACAGGTTAACATAGGTAAATATCGATCCACACAAGCGATAAATAAAGTAAACGATTAGTTTGAATAACAAATAAGGGTTTTGACCTTATGGTCGAAGTTTACACTTATTAAGCCACGCAGGCTTACAAAGAATAAAACAAAGAATGAACGGAAATAACTCCAGCGTAGATCCCACCAATTCACCACAGCAACCAATCGAGATCTAGACCTTAACAATCAACAACCTTCGCGAACTCCTCCTCCTCGAATGTAGGTTTGGGCGCAAATTTTACAACAAGCGTGAGTACACAACCGCACTCGCAAATCATACCACAGAATTCAATTTATAGATGCAGGCTTATTCCAAAGAAAAGGCTTCTGTGGTTCTTTTGCATAAAAGCAACATTTGCAATTGAATACCATAATAGATTGAAAGCATAATTCAAAACAAATAAACAATATTAATTTAACAGTTGTTTCTACAAAGACACACAGCTAAACAGATTGTTTCACATAGCCATATGATTGAGGTCACACAGCTCCCATCCCAACATTTTATGAAAACTACCCCTCGTGTGAAATCCCCGAGCATGTCCATGACCATGACGCGCTATTCGAATAGATTGTTTAACACTCTGTAGAGGTTGTACACTTTACCCACAAGATACAACTAGTGTAGCAAGCACTAATCATAACAAAACGGTTCAGAAACTTCATCTCAACATTGACACTCCCGATGTGCTTACAAACCGCTATGTCAACCCAAACGAAGCGCTTTGGCATAACACACACCGCTGGATAGAGAAGCGGCGAACTGTCCCGCAATGCAACCACCAAGTAGTCACACCTCCACCCTGTCACACAGCCTAACCTATCCACCTGAACATCAATGCCGAGAATCCATAACTTACTAAGTTAGGTCCATCCCATACTAGGCATGTGGTCGTACAGTAAGGCTCAGTTCAATGGCGCACAAAGTTAAGTCCTTAATTGACCAAGGCAAGACTTCCATGTTCTAACTAAGTCACAAAGATTATCATTCCCATCACAAAGCCCACCATATCACACAGCTTCCACGACTTGCCTCAGTCTAAATCCTTTACCACCCAGTTGGTTTTGGTGCAACACATGCCATCACAAAGTAATAACACATAGCACACAGTTTTACACAAAGTTCCATAGTCACTTAGTCACATTTAAATAATTGCAACTTACATGTGATGTGAGACTCGTAGCATGGCTAAGCAATTGTACTCGCATCTAACCAACCCACGTTGGTGCTATAATATTACCAACTAGTAACCAATCTAGGGTGACAAGGAATTATGACATACAAGGCCAAGGTGTGATAACAATTTGGATAATAACTATGCCCAAAGCATTTAAATAAATAATTAAAGTAGGATGCAATAATTTAACACAAAGTAATTTGAAAACTGGGTTCAAGATGATCAAAGGTATGACTTGCCTTTGAAAAGGTCTATGTACTGATCTTGATCTTGGGGTGCTCCTTCTTCAACGAAATTCCCCGACGAATCGACGTCTACTCGCAAACAAAACAAATAAACAAAACAAATAAATAACAGAGGCAAAACAAGCTCCAAAAATTAAATAAAAATCTCAAATAAATATAGCTTGAATTTAGATAAATTTAGAAATTTGAATGGGCTCAATCGGAGTTAGGATGCAAAAGTTATGGGCTTTGGAAGATTGGAAATCTAAAAGAAACCCTAATTTGGATTTTCCAGAATTTTCGAATTATTTCTCTGAAGAAAAATCGGATTTTTGCGCAATGCTGCCGTCAGCGAAGGAATTTCGGGAATAAAAGAAACAAAAAGAAAAACCTGACATGTGGGACCCACATGTCAGTGAGATGGCTCACGGTAGACTAAATCTACCGAGCCTGCTGGATCGGGACCCGGTGGACTGCCCACGCACGCGTGCACGTGGATGACGACTGGGCGCCACGCACGCGACACGTAGGCGGCGATGCTGACATGGCGGCGAGGTGGCGGTGACGTGGACAACAACAGGAGCGGCGGCGCTCGGGAACCGAGGGTTCCGGCGAACGGCGGCGATTCACCGGCGGTGAGTGGTACCGACGTGACGGGGGTGGCACGAGGAACTCGTAGGTGTGCTCACCGTGGTCGAACGCGTGCGTGGCGGCCGGTGGCTAGCGTTAAGCGGCGGAGGGGCTACGGGCTCGACGGGATCGGTGCACCGGTGACGCTCCGGCGAAATGAAGGCCACCAAGGTGAAGCGCAGCTCCGTGCGATGCCGGCGGTGCGGACCACGAAGCTCGAGCAGCTCCGGTTGCGGCGGAAGAGCTCGTCGGAGTTGGCGGCGGCGCAGATTGAACTTCGAGCTCATGCGGCGGCTAGGGTTTGGCGCGACGGCGAAGGCGGCTAGGGTTGAGATGCGGAGGCCGAGGGCTACCTCCCCTTTTATACCCGGAGGCCTGGGAGAGTCCAGGGCACGAAGACGACGTGGCAAGCTGGGACCCACACGTCAGCGGCTAGGGCTCGGACTCGGGCGCGTGCGAAAAGGCGCGACCGCGAAACGGACTCAAGATCTGACCGTCCATCTAAGATCGAACGGTCCACAAACAAAGGAACGTTCGGAACCTCCGGTTAACACACGCGCATCCAGCCATCCATTGTTGATCGGACGGTGGACGATGATCGGGGCGCTCCGAAGGAAAGAGAGAGAGAGAGAGGCCGACAGTGGGGTCCACACGCCCGAGGCGCGCGCGGGAGTTGGGCCGGCGGCGTGGGCTGGGTTTAGGAACAGGAGTGGGCCGGGGAAAAGAATTCGGCCCGAGGGGTTTTCTGAGAATTTAAATACATTTTCTAATTTAGAAAATACCAGAAATTCAAATAAGCAAAAGAAAATAGCAAATGAACTCAGAAAAATTCTAGAAAAATCTAGAAAATATATCTGAGCACATAGAACCCAAATAAAATAGTTTTGACTATTGTTCATGTTGGGATTATTCACATTAAATATTTTTGATTGTAAAGTCCAATATTAAGCTTTTGAATTTAAAGTCAAATAAATCCAACTGGTGAATTTTCTCCCTACTAACTATTAAAAGATTTTTAAACTCAGAAAATTGGGATGTTACAAAGTCTAACAATAGTAACTCCCGAACTCAAGCGGTTGTCCATAACCGTGGACACGGCTATTCGAATAGATTTATACCCTGCAGGTGTGTACTATTTTACCCACACGACTTGATTAGCCCGTAAGCCTCCAGATGCCTCCGAATATAGCATACTTCCTATGGTATGCCGGCCGGGTAAAACAAGATATGGTCATTTTTAGCAAGAAGATCCCATTGGGCTAAGTCCCTCAACCTAGGGCTCCTAGGACGTTACGGTCTCTATGCCCTATCGGCCCCTAAGAACACAGGATTTCACGGTCCCATGCCCTTACAATTTCACCACCGTGGGACTCAACACAACAAAATATTCCCCCTACTTAACCATACAGCTCCCAACCCGCGTGTGGTAGCACGAATGTACTTGAATCAACAACGTTACCAAAGTTCGGTCCTTAATTATCTAGACAAGTCCACCACTTACCCAAATCTCATGCACAAAGCACCATCACTAACCAACACTTGTCCAGACCAAAGCTCATTTAAAACGACAAAATTTAGCTCATAAAACAGATACAAAGGCCTGAAACAACAATATATAGTGAAAGTTGTGTTTATCCCATAATTGTCGGGTTATTCCCGACAATCAGCTACTGGTTCTAGACTTGCATGGCTAAGCAAACCCGAACAATATAATTTCACACATTCTAAGCATGTGGTGCTGGAATAATTCAAGGATAACCTCAATGAATAGGATATAACTAATCTACACATCACAAAAATAGCGACGATATCAAAATAGCATGCAAGCAAATATCATTGCACTACCTTAACAAAACTGGGATCAAATATGATGCAAAAAGTTCAAAGGATGCTTGCCTTGCTGGAAAAGTAGTTGTTCACTCTCAGTAGCATAGGAATCAATACCAATCGCTTCGGAATCTAAAGAATAGAAACCGATATAAACAGCGAGAAATACTCCAAAAATCAAGATGCTAAGAAATGCATGATTTTCCTACAGTAGCTAAATCATGATTTTAGACAGGGGCGGTCCCAGCTATAGGGCGAGGGTGGGCGACCGCTCGAGGTAGTCGACGGCGGCGAACCCCACCCCCAGCGTCGGCGGTCCTCCCCCCACCCCCAACGTCGGTGGTCCTTGCTGCTCGGCTGCTCCCTTGCTAGATCGGGGCCGACAGCGGCGCATCATCTTTTCTTCGCCGGACGCGTCCACCCTGACCCAACATCACTCAATCGGTACCTCCACTCGGGAGATGCCCAGAGGCCGATCCAATCCCGAATCCCCAATTCCCCATTTCATTTCTGGTCTCAAGCTCTCAATCTCTTCTCTCCCAAGTCCCGACCCTTGCCATAGGCGGCGCCGCGGCGGCGGTGGTCGGCAGAGGCGCGAAGCGCAGGTGGGGCGACTGGGCGAGGTGCCGCAGGGGGAGGCATCCGGCGGGCCGCTCTGCTCCCTAGCGTAGGGCTGCAGGCAGCGCCGTGGCGCTGGTGCCGGGCGGCGCAGGCAGGGGCTACTGTGCTCAATGCTCCGGCATCCCGGGTCCTCCACTAGTCGGAGGGGCGACTGGCAAGTTTTGTGCTACTGCTGCTGCTGAAATTTGGGCATTTAGGCGACAAGGTTAATCTCCCGCAATTTTGATCCGCTATAGCTTGTGCCTCCCCTATTTGATCAAGTTTCATGCGAAATCAACTTGATTCAACTTGAGACTCCTCATATTAATATCCTTTCAAATTTGCCCTTGTTTAATAGTGGTCTATGATGTTGTCAGGTATCTGATCCCATTCAAAGGTCTTACTTTGCAGCTGAATCAAGAGATGGTGCCTCAGTTTACAATTTGCAAAGCTAAACAAGTCATTAGCTGAACTGGTATGTGTATATTATGAACCTGTATGTCTTAGTGTAGATTCATGTCTCCTATTCAATAAAATTCCTGTCAAAGTGAAGTTTTACCTGTAAACAATGGCGCAGCCGCCTTATGAACTTCCACGCTACTGAATTCATATCATACCATCCTCATGCAAATTGTCAACATGTGCTGAATCCTGCGGCTACTAAAATTGTCTTCGTTTTCATTTTCGGTTTAGATGCCCCTCCTTGGTTCAGGTTTCTGTGCTAATTTATAACCCAAGGTAGAAAAAGAGAAGGCCTTGTGTTTAACTAGGCCAACCTAGCTGTATTTGGCGGGTGGAACTTATTGTATGGTGAATTGGTGGTTAGAACAAACACTTATTTTTTTTTTGCTTCAATCTAAGAACATCCAATCTGAGCAGCATGTACTAGTTTTCTGTTATTCAGTATTCTCAATCTCTTCTGTGAAGCCGTGGGCGCATGGTCCGAGCTTGGTGGCTTGCGACTCCGCCATACCTAAAATTTAATCCTGGGTCCGCCACTGATTTTAGATGAATTTAGGTGGAAAAATTATTTTATTTTGATTTAGTATATGAAAGTTATGGTGGTTTGAATTTCAGCTTACAATATGTCTTAATTCATGTGATTTTAATTACTTGGTCAAAATTTGTAGAACAGTGGTGAGTACAAGGATTACATGGATAAATAGGCAATATTATTACAAGTTCAAAACAGTTGAGTTTGCCTCAATTGGAGTTTTTATGATTTAGTTATGAATTTCTAAAGTAATCAGCATTTTCTTTTGTAAAAATAATGCAATCAATAGCTCATTTTCCAAAATAATGCTCTCTGTTATAGAGGCATGTTTGAAACCAATTTTAATATAAAGTTCATTAAAAATAAAAATTATCAGAAGTGGCTTTACTCATTTTGGAGTTGAAATGAATTAGTTATGTATTTTAAAGTTATACATATTTTACAGTGTACAAATAATTCGTCTTCGGATTTTATAACGCGATTACTACTTTTCTCACCGAAGCGCTACTCAAGCGCGGTCATCGACCGTGGTCCCAAGGTCGTTAGGTTGACTCGGTCACCTTGACCCAAACCAATTAAAACATGCGAAACGTATTTCTTGAAAGGTGCCTTACAAGTTATGAAGACGTATTTTTTTTTTTATTTTTCAACTGATACTTTACGTTTTCTTTAACAGATAGCGTAAACTCTAAAATTACACAACCACTTAATGGAGAGGCTAACACACAGGGTTTTGCGCGTGGTCCCACCAGTTAGTGAGACACTAAGACAACAATTATACTCTAATCATTGCTTAATCTAATCCGACAGTGGTTAACGCTTAACTGCCCCACTACAGTGTTGTCGGGGCTTCCGACAACAGCGCACCTCCTTGCCCAGCGGCTCGCCGGCGCTTCACGCCACGGCAGAGCCGACCAAGACCTCGAATGGCTCCACAATAGTACTGCACAACTAAGGGTAGTGGTGGCGAGGTTTGGGATGCCCTGCACCGGCGGCTAGCCGGAGCTAAGCGGCGGCATTCCTACGGCAAAAATGCATGCAGCAAAAATAGAGCTCTGCAGCGCATTCAAGCGGGTGCCAGAGGTTCTACAGGCTATAAGCAAACTACCTGAGCTAGGAGAAGGCCCGGAGAAGCTTGGAGGCGGCCGGAGCGTTGTCGGCGTCGGAGAAGATAGCGGCGGCGGCACGACTTAACGTGAAGTGTGAGCTCTGAGCAAAATGGAGAGGAATGAGTGGTAGTAGTAGCTCATAGATTCCATAAGGATGCTCCAGTAGCAAAGAATCGACATAAACCATACCGAACAAGGTGGGAGGCGAAAAGTTGGTTCTTCGGCTGAAAAGGTTCAACCTTCGAATACATTAACACCTGTCGTGCATTACCCAAATAGAGTTAGGGGTTTTTAATATCAAGCCTAAAGGCACGAAATGACTTGCTAGGTTTCGGACAAAACTTACCGGAGACGAAGAACACACAGAAAGGTCCTCGGGTGCGTGCTCTGGAGCTGAGGAAAACACAGAGATGGTCCAAGCACTACAAGCGAAACCAAGAGCTGGCATTAGGTAAAATGGAGACGGTAATGAACATGGAGCAGGGAGGAACCACCCGATTGAAACTTACCCGAGTGAGAAACTGGTACGAGCTTCCCTCTCCTCGGTCAAACAGAGGAGAAGTGGGGAAGAAGAGGGGTGTCGAGGGGGTATTATGCCCGGGAAATGACGGAGATGGCAACAGCATCAACCGGAGGTGCTCGGGGACTGGTTGCCAGGGCGGTGGATTGCGGCGTGAGAATTGTTCAACGGCTCGGAGCAGATTGCCTCGGCCGTGTGGAGCTCAGCTCCTGCGCGAGGTTGACGAAGCAGCTGACCATCAGGCCCCGCTTTGTCAGCGACATGCACACGCGCGCGGGAGCCTGAGTGAGAGAGTTAACGTGGACCGTTGGATTTTTACTAGACGATTCAAATTTGGTGGATGGTTCGGACTGCCCGTTGGATTCAAGTAATCTAGACCGTTGGACTAGAATCGGACGTCTGCATGTGATGGTGTATTTAGGTGGTTGGGCTGAGCCGACTCGCCGGGTCAGACTCGAGCCCAAGGAACAGTGCAACCGGTTTGGGTCTAGGGTTTTGACTGCGATTTAATTAATCTTCACTACTCTGACAAAGGCCTTAAAAATAGAAATATATTCTCTAAAAATGCTAAATTAATCACAGGGGTTCCTTGATAGGCCTAGTGTCCATAAAAATTATTGAACCCTACTGTTCAAGATATAAAGTGTATAATTTAAATTCAAACATAATGTTGGTCTTTAAATTGTGTTTGAATTTTCTTAGGGTTCAAACCAGTCCCACAATTTTGCGAAAAATTATATTAATTCCTGATAATTAATATAGTATTTTAATAAATTATTTTAAGAGGAACTTTAGTAGCATTTGTTTCAGTTTTTCTTTTGGAGTTCAAATTAAAGTGTATGTTTAATATTTATTTTGAGATTTTCCAAGTGCAATACTTAATGAAAATGTTTCAAAACATGATGCATGCTAATGAGATGCATAATAACCCTCTTTAATAACTTGGGGATGTGACATAGCTGGTGGTTTTTTTGGTAACCTGTAGTTAACGACTATAGTTGTCTAGAGGAAGCTAAACTGGCTTCATGTTAGCAGGGAAACAGTTTAGTTCATAAGGTAGATTCTGAAATTAGAATAGTCATGAACCCCAAGTGCATCTGTAATTCGTATAACTAGCAGGGTGACCCGCGTATTTGCGCGGCTAGATTTGTTTTAAAGTTTATAGTGACAAATGATATAACTTAGATGCTTCAGAATATATTTATGTATATTGTAACTATTTAGATTTTTCAGATATCATAAAACATTAGAAAATGACAATAGAAACTTGAAGGAAAATACAACTTGAGTAACGTAATTGAAGTATGAGCTTTGATGAAAGAAAATCATGAGTATAATAAGTTAGCCTCTCTCCAGTATGAGCTTTGATGAAAGAAAATCATGAGTATAATAAATTAGCCACTCTCCATTTTGTATGCATCATGTAGCTGCATGCGCTTAACTCTTTTCTAAAATATTTGCATGCACGTGTACCTATGTTAATCTCAAGCAATACATTGATTATGTGTGCTACAAAATTATCTTATTAGTTTACATGGTATTATAGTACCTTGCCCACGTATACACAGATACACCATGGACGACCTACCTTGAACTTATCTTCTCTTACGTCGGTTGCCCTACCGAACCGTGTGCCTTCTATCTATTCTCCTCTCCATAATTTTTTTTGCTTTAACCTCCAAGAGTAAGCCTAATTCTTGATCGATATCTCTCACTGCGACCACTTCCAATGCAATATTCTACCACATAGTTATCTTCTACTTCTATCCAATTATCGCTTAATGATGACCGTTGTGACATCTATACGTATGTGCGTGCAAATATCGTCGATCCCTGCCGAGACACCTGTTGCGCTCTCTCTAGTGGCCCCAAGCCTTTTCCTTACCGTTGTGCTATCTTTACTCCGAGCTCTTTGCTCCTTTGTTTTTGTATGCCATGCTTCTATTCATAGGATGCATGCATGTATATACGCATGCACGATGTCTTCTTCTCTTTTGTTGGTCGTTCCTCTTCTTCGATGTTGTCCAACTCAATGATGTGGTTTCCTCACTAACTGCGATGACCTCCCATCTTCACGGATATCGGTATGTTTGCCTTGGTCGTTGTCTAACAGGGAGAATTTTTGCGCCATCGTCGGTGATGTCATGTCACTCACCAACGATGGCATGCTCCTAGCAACCCGATGATCACATATCGTCGATAGCTCGTCTTTAATCCAAAGCTTCATCTCCTCTCTGCTATGTTTTCCCCATTATCGAGTTTCTTTGGCCATTGACTTCTTCAACGACGCCGATACTCACCATTCATAGTCACAACACTTGGCTCCCTTTACTTCGTTCTTTATCTTCAACGGCTCTAGCGAGCAGTACGACATTGTGCTTGTCGAACAGCTAAGGTGAGCAGCATGGAATTATTTTCATCTTCGTCAGCTAAGGTGAGCAGCATGAAATTATTTTCATCTTCGTCGCTGCTGCCTCGGCTATTCACTTCCTTGTGGATCAATATCTTCTTGTATGACAGATCGACGCCATTGTACTGTTGCGTGGTCTCTCCTCGAACAAAATTCACGATATCTTCATTATAACTTATATTTAATTTTTCAAAATTTTAGTTATTAAGATATTTTACTTTGGAATTCTTTGAAAATCAAATCATAAGTTTTGTTTTATTTGTTGTCCCTAATTTTAATTATTTTTGGTTGGAATTTGTAAACTAATCCAATTGATAATTTTTTATGTTGAATTATAGTTATTTATAAAATTTCGAATCGAAATTAAAATGCTAATTTTAGTTTATTTTTATTCCAAAATCAATTTATTTTTTGGTGAAATTCGTATACTAAGTCAATTTATATTTTTGATTTAATTTTTATTCGAGTTATATTTATTTATGATTTTACTTAGGAATTCGTATGGAAATCAAATTGATGATGTTTTTTTTGTTCCGAATTTTATTTATTTTAGTATTTTTACTTTGGAATTCATATAGATATCAAATCAATCCAATTGCTATTTTATTATATATATATGTGTATATATATATATATATATATAATTACAGTTATTGGTGATTTTACTTTGTAATTTATATTGAAATCAATTTGCTAAATTTATTTTATTCTTTATTCTGAATTCCGACTATTTTTGTTGGAATTAGTATACTAATCCAATTAAATTTTAAAAAAATATTCCAAATTATGTTTATCTTGTGATTTTACTTAGGAATTCATATCAAAATTAAATTGCTAATTTTATTTTATTTTTTATTGTGAATTTCAGTTTATTTTTGCATTGTACTTGAGATGGACTCTTTCATTTAATCTAGATCGTTATAATATGAACTCACCATAGTCAACGGTGTAGATGTTTCTCTTTTTCCACCGATTAATTTGTCAATTTCTAGTCCTTAAGAGCCCATTTGTTAATTTTTATGCCGGATTATAGTTATTTATAGAATTTTGAATCGAAATCAAAATGCTAATTTTAGTTTATTTTTATTCCAAAATCAAATTATTTATTTTGGTGAAATTCGTGTACTAATCCAATTTCTATTTTTTGTTTAATTTTTATTCCGAGTTATATTTATTTATGATTTTACTTAGGAATTCGTATGGAAATCAAATTGATGGTGTTTTTTTTGTTCTGAATTTTATTTATTTAAGTATTTTACTTTGGAATTCATATAGAAATTAATCCAATTCCTATTTTATGATATATATATATATATAATTACAGTTATTGGTGATTTTACTTTGTAATTCGTATCGAAATCAATTTGCTAATTTTATTTTATTTTTTATTCTGAATTCGAGCTTTTTTATTGGAATTAGTATACTAATACAATTACTTTTGAAAAAAATATTCCAAATTATGTTTATCTTGTGATTTTACTTAGAAATTTGCATCAAAATTAAATTGCTAATTTTATTTTATTTTTTATTCTAAATTTCAATTATTTTTGCATTGTACTTAAGATGGACACTTATTTCTATATTGTACTTGACATGGACTCTTTCGTTTAATATAATCATTATAATATGGACCTATCATAATCAACGGTGTAAATATTTCTCTTTTTCTACCGATTAATGTGGAAATTTCTAGTCCTTGAGAGCAAATGTGGTGGCTTTTTTTCTATCGCTTTAATAATATAATAAATGGAGCTGACTTGTTGTTTATGTGCAAATTTATATTCTGCTTGCCTGTTCTGGTACTATATTATGTTGATGCACATTATTTCCCAGAAGATCATGATGCTTAATATCCTTGCATTTTTCCAAGTGATTTACAACCTGCATCCCTGATGGTGATTGAAAAGAAAATTGAATTGTGTATTATTTTGCCATGTCCTTTCCTTGGTGAAACATGCGCATAAAAGTTGCTACATGCTATATTTGAAATAACATCAGGCTTTGCAAGACATAATCCAATACAAGAAAAAAAATGGTGGGATGGCATGGCTAAATTTGGCAAGGCTGCTGATTTTCATCTACCATGGTGCAGGAGCCTTCATCATGGGTTTCTGATATTGTGAATGGGTAGAAGTTGGTTTGCATATATGCTTAAGAAATTGTTTTGCATCTCGTTTTTTCCAATTCTCTAGGGACAGGAGGATTAAGCAATGTCTCTTGAAGTAGCTCCTGGATATCTTTAATTTGTAGCATTTGTGATTAAGATCCATGCCATTAATTTATTTTTTTCAAAACCCCCTGTTCAAGCATATTGCCATGGCGATTGTTACTTCAGTAGAAATCTAATTACCACATTTATTTTCTCTGCATGAGGAGAAGAGGAAGGCCACGACAAACGAGATTATGTCGAAGCTGACTATTGTTTGCTAGGACTAGGACAAATGCATAACTTCAGAAGTTGTTCCCAGCAAAATAACCAAAAATGATGTAATTCCCGGTGTTTTGTACATTGCAGATGTCAATGCAATAGAACAATAATGATAGCCAAACATTGTAAGTAATTGCTAATTGCCTATTTTGCCTCCCAATTGAGTTGTTAGGTGAAGTTGTGGAACTGTAACACAACATTCTTTCATAAAAAACATTAAGTTTTTCTAATCTGCGCTACCATTGTTTTTTTTGGCTAGTTCCATATTTACAGAGACTTCATCATGTGTTACATCCCAATCTTCAGGGCTTTTTGAAAATTTTAAAAAATAAACATGACCATTTGGTTTTGTTGAATTTCTAAAGCTTAACTTGAAATTTTGAAGGTTAAAGACAATTTAATATGAATTAATCAAACTTCAACTAATTCAAAATCTGGTTTGTTTTGAGTTTTTTTTGGAGTTCTCTGGTATTTGGATTCCCTTTCCCTGTTGGTTCCATTTTCTCCGTATATCTGTTCCTCCTCCTCCATAGGACCTCCTCCTCAGGACCTCCTCACGACCTCCCCCTTGGTCACGACCTCCCCCTTGTCTACGACCCCGCTCTCGGTCATGACCACCCTCTTGGTTTCGACCAGCCCCACTTGTCAGCCCCTTGCTCACCTTCTTCTTCCTCTCTTCGCATCACGGTTGACGTGAAAGTTTTCCCGCATTAAATGCAGTTGTGTCACATTAAATGATGTCGCCTCTGCTGTGACCGTTCCCTCTTTGGTCTCCTCCCCTACCTGCCCCAATCCCCTCCCTCACCTGCCAGCAGTGCGCCCATGCCACGCCGCCGCGAATCCCGCCGCTCCATCTTGTCGCTCGGTCCTTCTCCTTCCTTTCTAAATAAAGCACTAGGGAGTCTATTTGCCCTTTTGTTTCCCCCTCAGCTTTCAAACTCTCTCTCTCTCTCTCTCCCTCTTGCTCTCGCCCTGTTTCACAGTGCTTCGAGTTTTGTCACCACCGCTGGAGTCTGCGTCGTCCCGACCTCCATTCGCCGCTTGCCGTCCTTCCCCACCCTCCTCCTCTGGTCTCTGTCTGTCTCTCTCTCTGTCCTGGTGAGTTTTCCCATGCCATGTTCTCCTTCTTTGTTCTTACGACCATGTTGAGTGGTCGTACCCTTCTTTAGACCTCCTCCTGACCAGTCAAGCCTCCTTCTGAGAGCCTGTTCTCCTTCATTCAAGCTCCGATTCGAGTGAATCAAATCCCTTAATTCTGCATTTTCTTTTTGGCTCTAGTTTGGTACTCGTTGGAGTTTTTGTGTATTTGTCATATTTATTTGGTTCCTTTCACACGTGTAGAATCCGGCTACTCTGAAGAATTCGTGGACCCGACGACCTCGATCGAAGCGTCTCAACTCTTCAACAAAGGCAAGTCGTAGACCTTTGATCATATCGAACCCAGTTTACAAAATTATATTGTTTTATATCAACATGCATGGCTAGTTGTATAAAAACAGTTTGGGAAATAGCTAAATACCTACTCGACAATATGACTCCTTGAATAATTGTGATTGACATGTTGACATGTACCCTTGGACACCGTAGGTTGGGTAATCTTAGTTGGACATTATTGTAATACCAACATGGGTGTGTATTATGCTTAGTCATGCTTTAGTTATACGATGCCTCTCGATCACATGATTCAATGATGATAAATTTGACTAATTGAATATGGAATTATGGCATGTGTTGCCTTGGCATGTGTCGCCGCTAATATTAAAATTTTCTTGTACCATGGCGAGGGATGTCATTTGGTCGGGTTGAACCAAAAATAATTTCTTACTCAGGCGAATAATCGTGTAGTAAAGGGGGTGCAGGAAGCACATTGGGACTAGTTTAGAATGCACAGAGGGTCCTGGGGCTGCATACTCGGGGTCCCGACAGAGGTGATATCAAAGCCATATCGACTGTAGGACGTAACCTTTGTTAGCATGGTCGTTTTAATCAAGAGTTTCAAAACTTATTTTATAAATCAAACCAAGTCAATTGATGAATAGATATTCTTTTCTCGTCTTATTCTATTCTTCCCTCATCTTATCCCAATCTTTTCTCATCTCATCTCATTATATTCTTTACTCATCTCGCTCTCAGGTTCTTGCATCTTACCTCTTCTGAAACTCTGTTTTCAAACTCAAATTGACCTCCTTACCTTAGTAATCTCTATGAGATCGAGTTTCTGTGATCAAGCGCTGGATGACCTGAAAGTTCCAAGATCTGCCATTTGTTTCAAGTTGTCTGTCCGTATAAGTTAGGTTAGAAGTGCTTCAGTAGGGTTGTCCTTCTCAGTTTAGAATCATCATTCCGTGTAATACGATTGTAACAGCCCTAACTTAGGGTTTGTATTTCAAATGTAAAATTTTGAGGAGAAATAAAAACTTTTGTTGCCTCTTCAAATCATTTGAAAGTTCCTACATTTTCCCTAGCAAGTTCCATTTTCTAGAATTAAATTCTTGTGAATGGAGATTGTTGTCAGCAAATTCTTAGCCTTCAAACTTGTGATCATCCTCTGAAATTATTTTTCCTATCATCTTGATCATCCTATCTACCTCCCTGAATTATTTCACAATTTTTAGATTTTGTTTGCTATTTCAAATGGCCAAGTCAACTCTGTTTGAAATCTGGTCAAACTCCCTGTACAGCAGCTTGTGAATTTTCTCTAGAACAATGCAGTGCATAAAAAGTTCTGGAAAAATTATACAAGGTTGTTCTCTGTCTCTAGTAGCTACCATAAAAATTTCGAAATTTTTGGAGCTCAGGAGCTACCTCTAAAATTCCCAAACCTTCTCTGTCTTTTAAAATCAAAATCTGAAAACACTGTTCCTCGGGCCCGAACCCAACTCAGGCTCGAATCAAGGTTGTTCTCTGTCTCTAGTAGCTACCATAAAAATTTCGAAATTTTTGGAGCTCAGGAGCTACCTCTAAAAATTCCCCAAACCTTCTCTCGTTTTTAAAATCAAAATCTGAAAACACTGTTCCTCGGCCCAACCCAACTCGAGGCTCGAATCCGATCAGCGCCACTTGACTCGGTCGCGTCAACTAGCTGCACCGCCGCGAGTCCAATCGATCGTGACCGTCCGATGCAAATCGAACGATCCACGTTGCGTCGCGCAACCGACTGTCCGAATGCATACATCAATCCCGACCGTCCATCTCGATCCAACGGCCGGAGCGATATTGATCGAGTCTAACTCGGGCTCGCGCGCGTTTTGCGCTGCCACGACTTGTGGGCCATACCTGCCAAAGCCATTTCCGCCACGCCACTCGCCACTCCAGTGCACCGCCGCTCGCAAGGCTCGCCGGCCGCGCCTACATGCGTGCCGCCACCTCACCTCACCGGTCTTTTCACCGCCCACCGCCTCACCTCGCCGCCTCGCCGCTCCTACAAAACCCTCCAAGGCTTTCCCTACCTCGCTCGTCTCCATTGCCGTTCTTCTCCACCGAGCCCAGAGCCGTGGAGCGCCGCGACGCCTCCGGCGCTTCTGCCGCCCGGTGATCTCCGAGCACGGCGGCATCGCGTCACGGCGTGTTCCACATCCTCGGAAGTAAACCCTCAAGGAATTTCGGATTTCATCGCTTGTGGAGCTGCGCGTGGCCTTTCTTCTCCAAGTCCGGCGAAACCGCTTTTCCACCGCCGCATCTTCTCCGGTGAGCTCCAGCACAATTCTTCGCTCGGTGAGCACCACTGGACTCCACCTTTCTTCTCCACTCACTCGTGTCCTCTCGCTCACCCAGTGCCCCGTCGCCGTTAATCACCTTGCGCCGTGGCTCTCGTCGCCGGTCACCCGGTGCCCTCTGCCGCCGCCAAGCACACCGGTGAGTTCTCGTAACTCACGATGCCCATGCGCGCTAAATTTCATTGTCTTCCTCTCTAGTGCGCCACGCCTTGTCACCCCATCGCCGCCGCCAAGCTCGCCGCAGCCGCCACCGTGTTTCTCCGGCGAACCCGTGACCACTGTCAGCTTCAGTGGTCCTCAAGCGACCCATTTTGCCCGTCGCACAGCCCGCGCCGTCACTTCCTCGCCGGCGGCAAGTTCAGGTCCAAAGCAGCCCGAGCCTCCCTGTTCTTCTGTTATTCCCCTCTCTGTCTGTCTGACAGTGGGGCCCACTCCTTCAAAACCAATTAGTTAGCTGCTAATCATGATTATGATTGTTCTTTAGTTCACTCTCATGCTTGATCAATATTGGTATTAGAGGTTTGAAAGCATTTTAGTTCTAGTTCTCTGTACATTTCCCTGTTGTCGTTTTCTGTTGTCAGTAATCTGAAAATTGGTTTCATGCTTGCTATTTAGGTCTTGATGAATTCCTTAGGAAATAGTGTTTGGTATGGAATTATGTCGGTTAAGTGATTCGGATTTTTAAACCCTTGTTGGCATAAGTGATCTAAAGAAGTCATTAATGAATCTAGTGGTTTGTCTCTCGTAATTGTCTTTCCTCTCATTACAGTGTAGTAAGGTCTTGTAGTGATAGCATGCTGAATTGTTAACCTTCCTATATGTTGGTGTTTGTATTGATGTTTGAGTTTTGCCGGTGTTATTCGTTCTTATTCGCTGTTTTGTTAATCGTTAGGATTCGATATTTGCGCAACCCCGAGGACGATCCTCCGCACCATATTGAGCAACAAAGAACGTGCAAGCGTTTGATCATGTTTATCCAAAGATTTTAAAGTCTAATATTTTGTTTCAACTATATGTATGCATTGCTTAATTTGTGTTAAAATTGATTAGTTAAATCCGTAGTCGCATGTCCCGTAGCCAAAATATTGATCTCTACTACCGAGCCTAGGTTATTTGTCGTGATTAGAGGTCATTGGATGATCTCTTGTCACTTAGTAGATACGATTTTAACTTGCTTAGACATGCTTAGCTATCAGAGAATGGCGGTTATCGACTTTAGTCGGTAACCTTGATCACACAAAATTTACTACAACTTTATGTTTCAAAGATTTTGCTATGTTTAATTGCAAAACTAAAAATGAAAACAAAAATGATTTGGACGCGCACAATGGTAAGATTGGTGTGATCTTTTGGGTGTGATCGAAAGGTGCCCGGTCAATTAAGGACCGAACATCTTGTGAGTGAATTTTTATCCAGCATTTCGTGCTAACCACACTAGAGTATATGGGACCTCTCTTGACCTAGTACTTTGGCGTGTATTGGCTCCGGTCGCAGGAGGTCGCAGGAGGGATGGAGGTGGGAGCATGGTAGTTGTCCAAAAGCTTTATCCCGAGTGGGTAGTTGTCTTTCGGCTTTACCATGTAAGCGTATGGTGTTTCTACCCATACGAGCGGCTCGAGGTTGATACACAATATTGGAAACAGTCTCGTAGGACTTAGTCAGGTGCGGCATACCTTCGAAGTGTGCTTTGGCTTAAAGGCGGTGCGAGGTGTGGGTACGATGGTACACCCTCGCAGGTTTAAAACTATTCGAATAGCCTCGCCCTAGGTGATGGACACGCTTGGGTAAGCTTTTCAAGAGTTAGACTACAACATTTAAATTAAAACTTGATGGGTGGTACGAATGGGATTCGTGTTATTGTTGGGGTGACTATTGGGATAGTCACTTCTAGGTTGTTTATCTTTCGCTTTTGTTATTAATATCCTTACTGTTATTTCAATCTTAAAATGAATTGCAAACTTGCCTTCAAACTGATACCTTATTGCAAATGAAAATTGGCTTTATGCAAATAAAACATATGGCCTCCACTAAACAAGCCTCGCATGTAGCATATGAATAGGTCCGCTAGTTCACACGTCTGTCTTGCGGGTACAAAGACAATCTTTGTACTGTGTGCTTTGCTTAATGTTTTTGTTGCGAGAGGAAGAAGGTGAGCCTCGTGGTCCTCACTTCGTGAGTCAGGTGCCGCCGTGGGTGACGACTAGGCTTGGCGGTCCGGTCGATGCCTTGTGGGTTGAAGGCACACCGATTGGCTTTGTTTATAGCCATCTTATGGCGCTTTTGCTTCCATTGTCTTTTGTTGTTATTGGTGTATCTTGTGGCGATCGGCCATTATGCGTAATATTGTTGCTATTTGTTTATCTTCCGCTTGTAGTGTAATGTTTGGACTCTATGTTTTGAATGGAGTTGATGTCTAATTTTGTACCGGGGTGTGTATACACGCTCTGGAAGTATACATATCTCGAGGATCGATTTATTTGATTTGTGATGCTAGGACCGGTGGTTGGTTAAGCATTACAAGCCAAATAAACTGGGTCCTCACAAAGTTGGTATCGAGCCATTTCGACCGTAGCAACCCAAGCATAGTCGTCTTTAGGATATTTTGAAAAAGCTTAATTTCAAAGTATAAAAGGGTTTATGAAAACCTAGGCGATTCTCGATTTTACTCCTTACCTATCTTAGCATTCTACTCTCATCTTACTCTAATTTGAGTTTAAAACTTGGTTTCTCTCTTCACCTTTCAAAAGATAGTTACTACCGGTGGAATTAGTTTGGGGAGAACCATGAAGTTTAATCCAACTAAAACTTGTGGGGATAATAGGGTAAGATGTAAAGGAGTAGTTATGTGTCCGATTTTCTTGGTCGAACTTTATCCTGCCTTGTGTTTGTTTCTGGACTGCTTTCATGAATTTTGGGCTTTCTTGCTCTTAAATTTGTTGCTAACTTGTCTTAGTAAAACAGGATGGCCGGGAGAACGCGTGGCAGTCAGCAGGCTGGTCATGATGAGGAGCTTCCCCCTCCTCCGACCATGGCTGAGGTTCTCGCTCCGGTCGAGCGAAACCGCATGGACCGACGCGCATCTTGGAGGTTATTGCTAGGAATACCTCCACTCCGCCGTGGTGGCGGCCACCGCACTCGCGGGGACTTGCAGAGTTCCTCCGCACGCACCACCGACTTTTTCCCGCTCCGAGGACCCTCTTGATGCGGACGATTGGCTGCGTATGGTTGAGCGAAAGCTCAACATAGCTCAGTGCCAGGCGCAAGATAAGGCACACCGCGCCCCACCACCTTGAGGGCGGCACTCTCATGGTGGGAGAACTATCTCGCCATGCGCCCGCGCCATGTGGTCGCGTGGGAGAGTTCAGTCGCCTTTTCGTCGGGCCCACATCCCGGATGGCCCGATGAAGTCAAGAAGAAGGAGTTCCTCGCGCTCAAGCAAGGGCGCAAATGCGTGACGAGCACTGCACGAGTTCAATCATCCGGCTCGTTATGCTCGGGAGGTGGCCTCGGATGAGGCTAGCAGAGAAATTTATGGATGGCTTGTCCGAGGAGCCGCAGGACAAGCTATCCATTGTGGACTTCTCGGACTTTCGTGCCTTGGTAGATAAGGCCATCGTTGCAGAGCATAAGGCAAAGGCGCTGGCGAGTCCCGCAAGCGCAAATGGGAGGCGATCGCCTACTCACACCGGCCTCGTTCGTCCTCGGTGGCCGGGCCACGATGGCCGCTCTTTTGCTCCACCGGCGCCGAGACCATCTCGCACAGCAGCTCGCCCACCGCAGCCGTGAGCCAGCCACGTGCGCTGCGATCCAAAGAAGAGTGGCCTCCGCAATCCGGCGCCGAGGTGATTTGTTTTCGCCGCCACAACAAGGGCCATTATGCGAATGCTCGCCCTCGAGTGTTGCAGCCCTCGCCCTAATGGAGGACGCGGCGGGGAGTGGTCATCCACCGACGTAAGATAATCCGAAGCCCTGTGGTGCGAGCAATGGTCGAGTCAACCACCTTTCACCGAGGAGGCTCAGAGGCGCCGATGTCGTGATTGGTACACTTCTTGTTAATTCCCCCCGCTGCGGATTATTTGATTACGAGCATCGCATTCTTTATTTCAAGATCATTTGCTGCTGCTAGTGGTCTTCATCGTGTTCCTTTGGAAGTTCCTTTGCTCATCCGCTCCGGGTCGGAAATGAGAGCGATTACTGATGTCGGGATGTTCCTATCATAGTTGAAGGAGTGGGATTTTTGGCAAATCTCATTCTGCTCAGTTCAGCGAGTCTGGATGTGATTCTTGGCATGGATTGGTTGTCCCAACACTTGGGGCAAATCGATTGTGCCAGGAAGGTTGTTTATCTTACCAGCCCTTCAGGCGAGCAGGTCGGATTTTCGCCGCAGCTGCAGGGGCCACATCTATGTGCATTAGAGACAAAGCCAGCCTTGCAGATTCAGGATGTTCCCATAGTATCTGACTTTGAGGATGTTTTTCCTGATGATTTGCCCGGGATGCCTCCGGTTCGAGATCTGGAGTTTGTCATCGAGTTGCTGCCCGGTACCGCTCCGATTTCGAAGGCGCCGTATCGGATGCCTCCCAATGAGCTAGAAGAATTGAAGAAGCAGCTTGGTGAGCTCCAAGCAAAGGGTTTCATCCGTCCCGGCCATCTCCTTGGGGTTGTCCGGTGATCTTTGTGAAGAAGAAGGACAAGACTTTGCGTATGTGTGTTGACTACCGCCCTCTCAATGAAGTGACGGTGAAGAACAAATATCCTCGCCCGCATTGATGATCTTTTGACCGGTTGTCCGAGCTCGGTGTTCTCCAAGATTGATCTCGAGATCGGGCTATCATCAGTCGATCGATCGAGGATATTCAAGACGGCTTTCACTACTCGTTATGGCTGCATTTAGTACACCGTCATGTCTTTCGGTTTGACCAATGCTCCAGCGTTGTTCATGAACCTTATGAATTCGTATTCATGGAGTATTTGGACAAATTTGTGGTGGTTTTTATTGATGACATTCTTATCTATTCCAAGATCAAGCGAGCATGCTTGAGCATCCAAGATTGTTTTGGGCAAGTTATGGAGCATCACCGTATGCTAAGTTCAAACAAATGTGAGTTCGTTGAAGGAAGTGGCATTCTTGGGCCATGTTCTTTCACCGAGGCATAGTCGTGGATCCCAGCAAAGTCGATGTTCTATCTTGGGGCCACCAAGTCGCCAGCGATGTGCGGAGTTTTCTTGGTTTAGCGGGCTACTATCGCGCTTTATCGAGAACTTCTCCAAAATCGCAAAGCCGATGACCGAATTGCTTAAGAAGGACAAGAAGTTTGTATGGTCCTCTCGCTTGTGATGAGAGCTTTCAGAGCTCAGCAGCGATTGACTTCACTCCAGTCCTTACTCTTCCGATATCCACAAGAGCTTCGATATTTATTGCGATGCCTCTCGTCGGGACTTCGGATGTGTTCTTATGCAGGAAGGCAAGGCAGTTGCCTATGCATCCAGGCAATTGAGACCTCACGAGCTCAACTATCCCACCCATGATTTAGAGCTTGCTGCGGTGGTGCATGCGCTCAAGATTTGGCGGCATTATCTGATCGGTAACCGCTGTGAGGTGTATTCCGATCACAAGAGCTTGAAATACCTGTTCACCCAGCCAGATCTGAACCTCAGGCAGAGGAGATGGCTAGAATTGATCAAAGATTATGACATGGGTATTCAGTATCACCCTGGCAAGGCCAATGTGGTTGCTGATGCACTTAGTCGAAAGGTGTATTGCAATACTTTGATGATCCAAGAGCAAGAACTCGCGCTTCTTGCGAAATTCAGCGTCTCAACTTGGGTTTGGTTGAGCATGGTTCCCTTGTCGCCTTGGTTGTGCAACCAACTTTGGTGGATCAAATCAAGGCAAAGACAAAGAATCGATGATGGCGTGGGTAAAATCAAGCGTAACATCGAGGATGGTTCGGCCAAGTGTTTCACAGAGGATGAGCACGGTGTTGTATGGTTTGGGGCGTCTCGTGGTCCCAAAGATCCCGAGTTGGGATTTGATTCTTCAGAGGCCCATGATTCGCCTTTGTCCATCCATCCCGGCCACTAAAATGTACCAAGATCTGCGTCGAGATTCGGTGGACTCGCATGAAGCGCGAGATTGCCGTGTTCGTGGCCGATGTGACATATCTTTGTCGTGTCAAGGCGAACATCGGCCCAGCAGTCTTCTTCACCCTTGCCCATACCGGAGTGGAAGTGGGATTCCGTTGGTATGGACTTCATCACCGGTCTACCCGCACTTCTTCGTGGAAGGATGCTATCCGGGTTGTTATCGATCGATTGACGAGGTAGCGCACTTCTGCCAAGATTACCACTCTCGGTGTTAGTCGATTGGCGATCTCTACATATCCCGCATTGTGAGTTTGCATGGTGTGCCACGAACGATTGTGTCGATCGTGGCTCTCTTTTCACTTCTGGCTATGGCACAGTTTACAAGAAGCCATGGGGACCCGTCTTTCGTTCAGCTCAGCCTATCATCCTCAGACTGATGGTCAGACGGAGCGCGTCAACCAAGTTCTTGAAGACATGCTCCGTGCTTGTGTTCTCTCCTATGGAAAGAATTGGGAGAAGTGCCTACCGCTTGCCGAAGTTCTCCTACAACAACAGCTTTCAAAGCTAGTCTTGGTATGGCACCGCTTGAGGCTTTGTATGGGAGGCGCCGCAGAACACCGTTGAACTGGTCGAGACCGTGAAAGGCGCTTCTTTGGTCCGGATTCGATCAATGAGGCGGAAAGTCAAGTGCGATTGATTCGTGAGCACTTGCAGTAGCTCATCCAGCGTAAGAGCTATGCGGATCGGCGTCGCCGTGAGTGAGTTTCCACCAATGACTTTGTGTATCTCAAAGTTTCGCCTCGAAGGACATCGTCGTTTTGGTGTCAAGGGCAAACGGCTCCTCGATATGCTCGGACCCTACCGCATCATCGATAGAGTGGAGCTGTTGCATACAAGTTAGACTTGCCACTACACTTGAAGGGGTGCATGATGTTTTCCATGTGTCACAATTGAAGAAGTGCCTTCGTGTTCGGTTGAGGAAACACCATTGGAAAATATCGATGTGCGTGAAGATCTGCCTTATCGCGAGGCGTCCGCTCGTATCCTCGAAGAAGGCGAACGCAGAACAAGGAACCGTGTGATCAAGTTCCTTAAAGTTCAAAGTGGTCGAACCACTCCGAGGATGAAGCCACTTGGGAGCGGGAAGATCGTCTCCGAGCATTACCCTCCTTCTTCTCAGTTGATCGAGAATCTCGGCGAGATTCCTGTAAGGGGGGAGATTTGTAACAGCCCTAACTTAGGGTTTGTATTTCAAATGTAAAATTTTGAGGAGAAATAAAAACTTTTGTTGCCTCTTCAAATCATTTGAAAGTTCCTACATTTTCCCTAGCAAGTTCCATTTTCTAGAATTAAATTCTTGTGAATGGAGATTGTTGTCAGCAAATTCTTAGCCTTCAAACTTGTGATCATCCTCTGAAATTATTTTTCCTATCATCTTGATCATCCTATCTACCTCCCTGAATTATTTCACAATTTTTAGATTTTGTTTGCTATTTCAAATGGCCAAGTCAACTCTGTTTGAAATCTGGTCAAACTCCCTGTACAGCAGCTTGTGAATTTTCTCTAGAACAATGCAGTGCATAAAAGTTCTGGAAAAATTATACAAGGTTGTTCTCTGTCTCTAGTAGCTACTATAAAATTTCTGAAATTTTTGGAGCTCAGAGCTACCTCTAAAAATTCCCCAAACCTTCTCTGTCTTTTAAAATCAAAATCTGAAAACACTGTTCCTCGGGCCCAACCCAACTCGGGCTCGAATCCGACCGCGCCACTTGACTCGGTCGCGCCAACTAGCTGCACCGCGCGAGTCCAATCGATCGTGACCGTCCGATGCAAATCGAACGATCCACGTTGCGGCGCAACCGACTGTCCGAATGCATACATCAATCCCGACCGTCCATCTCGGATCCAACGGTCGGAGCGATATTGATCGAGTCTAACTCGGGCTCGCGCGTTTTGCTGCCGCCACGACTTGTGGGCCATAATTGCCAAAGGCCATTTCCGCCACGCCACTTCGCTCGGCGCACGCACCGCCGCTCGCAAGGCTCGCCGGCCGCGCGCTTACATGCGTGCCGCCACCTCACCTCACCGGTCTTTTCACCGCCCACCGTCTCACCTCGCCGCCTCCTTTGCTCCTACAAAACCCTCCAAGGCTTTCCTACCTCGCTGCCTCCATTGCCGTTTTCTCCATCGAGCTCCAGAGCCGTGAGCGCCGCCGCGACGCTCCGGCGTTCTCGCCGCTCGGTGATCTCCGAGCACGGCAGACCGCGTCACGGCGTGTTCCACATCCCTGGGAAGTAAACCCCTCAAGGAATTTCGGATTTCATCGCTTGTGGAGCTGCGCGTGGCCTTTCTTCTCCAAGTCCGGCCGAAACCGCCTTTTCCACCGCCGCATCTTCTCCGGTGAGCTCCAGCACAATTCTTCGCTCGGTGAGCACCACCTGGACTCCACCTTTCTTCTCCACTCACTCTCGTGTCCTCTCGTTCACCCTGTGCCTCGCCGCCGTTAATCACCTTGCGCCGCCGTGGGCTTCGTCGCCTGGTCACTCCGGTGCCCTCTGCGCCGCCAAGCACACCGGTGAGTTCTGGTAACTCATCGATGCCCATGCGCGCGCTAAATTTCATTGTCTTCCTCTCTAGTGCGCCACGCCTTGTCACCCCATCGCCGGCCGCCAAGCTCCGCAGCAGCGCCACGCGTGTTTCTCCGGCGAACCGTGACCATCGCGGCCGGTGGTCCTCGCGACCCATTTTGCCCGCCGCATGGCCGCGCTGTCACTTCCTCGCCGCGGCAAGTTCAGTCCAAAGCAGCCCGAGCCTCCTGTTCTTCTGTTATTCCCTCTCGCATGCATGCGGCGTGGGGCCCACTCCTTCAAAACCAATTAGTTAGCTGCTAATCATGATTATGATTGTTCTTTAGTTCACTCTCATGCTTGATCAATATTGGTATTAGAGGTTTGAAAGCATTTTAGTTCTAGTTCTCTGTACATTTCCTGTTGTCGTTTTGTTGTCGAATCAAAATTGGTTTCATGCTTGCTATTTAGGTCTTGATGAATTCCTTAGAAATAGTGTTTGGTATGGAATTATGTCGGTTCGTGATTCTCGGATTTTTAAACCCTTGTTGGCATAAGTGATCTAAAGAAGTCATTAATGAATCTAGTGGTTTGTCTCGTAATTGTCTTTCCTCACATTACCGTGTAGTAAGGTCTTGTAGTGATAGCATGTCGTAATTGTTAACCTTCCTATATGTTGGTGTTTGTATTGATGTTTGAGTTTTGCGGTGTTATTCGTTCTTATTATTTGCTTTGTTAATCGTTAGGATTCGATATTTGCGGCAACCACGAGGACGATCCTCCGCACCATATTGAGCAACAAAGAACCGAGCAAGCGGTTTGATCATGTTTATCCCAAAGATTTTAAAGTCTAATATTTTGTTTCAACTATATGTATGCATTGCTTAATTTGTGTTAAAATTGATTAGTTAAATCCGTGAGTTGCATGTCCTGTAGCCAAAATATTGATCTCTACTACCGAGCCTAGGTTATTTCTTTGTGATTAGAGGTGTTGGATGATCTCTTGTCACTTAGTAGATACGATTTTAACTTGCTTAGACATGCTTAGCTATCGGTAGAATGGGCGGTTATCGACTTTAGTCGGTAACCTTGATCACACAAAATTTACTACAACTTTATGTTTCAAAGATTTTGCTATGTTTAATTGCAAAACTAAAAATGAAAACAAAAATGATTTGGACGGGCACAATGGTAAGATTGGTGTGATCTTTTGGGTGTGATCGAAAGGTGCCCGGTCAATTAAGGACCGAACATCTTGTGAGTGAATTTTTATCCAGCATTTCGCGTGCTAACCACACTAGAGTATATGGGACCTCTCTTGACCTAGTACTTTGGCGTGTATTGGCTCCGGGTCGCAGGAGGTCGCAGGAGGGATGGAGGTGGGAGCATGGTAGTTGTCCGAAAAGCTTTATCCTGAGTGGGTAGTTGTCTTTTCGGCTTTACCATGTAAGCGTATGGTGTTTCTACCCATACGAGCGGCTCGGGGTTGATACACAATATTGGAAAAAGTCTCGTAGGACTTAGTCAGTGTGCAGCATACCTTCGAAGTGTGCTTTGGCTTAAAGGCGGTCTGAGGTGTGGGTACAGTGGTACACCCCTGCAGGGTTTAAAACTATTCGAATAGCCTCGTCCTAGGTGATGGACACGCTTGGGTAAGCTTTTCAAGAGTTAGACTACAACATTTAAATTAAAACTTGATGGGTGGTACGAATCTGGGATTCGTGCTATTGTTGGGGTGACTATTGGGATAGTCACTTCTAGGTTGTTTATCTTTCGCTTTTGTTATTAATATCCTTCTGTTATTTCAATCTTAAAATGAATTGCAAACTTGCCTTCAAACCGTATTACCTTATTGCAAATGAAAATTGGCTTTATGCAAATAAAACATATGGCCTCCACTAAACAAGCTTTGCATGTAGCATATGAATAGGTCCGCTAGTTCACACGTCGAGTCTTGCGGGTACAAAGACAATCTTTGTACTCAGTGCTTTGCTTAATGTTTTTGTTGCAGAGGAAGAAGGTGAGCCTCGTGGTCCTCACTACGTGAGTCAGTGTCTTTGTCGCCGTGGGTGACGACTAGGCTTGGCGGTCCGGCCGATGCCTTGTGGGTTGAAGGCACACCGATTGGCTTTGTTTATAGCCATCTTATGGCGCTTTTGCTTCATTTGTCTTTTTGTTGTTATTGGTGTATCTTGTGGCGATCGGCCATTGTCCGTAATATTGTTGCTATTTGTTTATCTTCCGTTTGTAGTGTAATGTTTGGACTCTATGTTTTGAATGGAGTTGATGTCTAATTTTGTACCGGTGTGTATATCGCTTCTGGGAAGTATACATATCTCGAGGATCGATTTATTTGATTTGTGATGCTAGGACTGTGGTTGGTTAAGCATTACAAGCCAAATAAACTGGGGTCCTCACAACGATCTTCTGCTCGAAGTTTGATTGCTTCTTAATAGCTTTCCGGTTATTCGTTCTTTGGGTTTAACCAACTTTCCCCCAATTAGATTGTTCTGTCTTTCTCCCTTGTTCTCTCTTATCTATTGTGCTTTTCCCTCTCGCCTATTGTGCTCTCTTCCTCTTATCTATTAAACCTGTGAAGATTTGCTGCAAATGGATCGGACCCGCTACTCAGCAAGTCCCAGTGAATCTGTGGATCCCAACGCCAGTGTTAACCCCAATGCACCACCTCCACCGGCCACAATAGCAGACCAAGGCTTGGGTCAGTTTATGACAGCTTAGACTCAATTAATGACTGCCATGATGCAAAATATGAATCAAATGATGAATCGACAGAATCAGGCTACTGTAGCCCTAGTCAATGTGATGAACCACCAGAGCTAGACTGTTGCTGCTTTTATGACAATGATGAACCAGAACCATCAGGCCACTATCACGCCATCGCCACCACTAGCTTTTCGCCAGTCTCATGTCCCAAAGGGTATAGTAGAAAGTAAGGAAAATGAGTTATCAAGGATCCAACCACTAGAATTGTCTCATTTCAATGACAGGAGTCACTCTCTTCCTCAAGGTCACCATCCAGGGAAGAACGTTATCTCTTACAGATGTGGTGAACAAGGGCACTTCGCTTGCGAATGTCCTTAAAAGGAAAAGCCAAAACAAGATAATTATTGTGTTAACTGCAATAGCACGGGCACTATTTGTCATGGTGCCACAAAAGGGAGCTGATCCAGTATAAAATCTGTAACTATTGTGGCTAGGAAGGGCACTTTGTCAAACAATGTCCCTTACATAAATAAGCATTCTTAGCGCAACGAGCAACTTCGTCATTGGAAGTCAGATTAGAAGAACCCTAGATGTCACACCAAGCTGCAAGGATCTCTAAGCCCGTCATAAGAAGTCAAGTGAGCCATGTCAACACAACAGAAGAGGCTCAAGCTGAGTAAAGGCAATTGTGGTTTGGCCCACTAATCAAGTCTAAAGATGGTGCCTATATCCGTTGTGGAGAGATTGGGCAAACTGCTAGTAAGCACGAAATTAGTTGCTCAAACTGTGAAGGAAATCATTCACTCGGAAAATGTCCAATGAACAAGATTACCTATTACTTATGTGAGAGTAAAGATCATTATCCGGCCCAATGCCCTTCGAAGACAATGTTGACCTCTATATTGCAGCGGCAGCATGAAAAATTTCAAGCCGCTCTCATCCTAGCCGAGGAAGGCAAGACCACGGTTACTTCTACCAAGTTACCCCAAGGATCAGTAGAACTGGATTCCAACAAGATTTATCCCGAGGCACTTCATCTAGCAGCTTTCTGCCATCAGCATGACAATTGTCACAAGAGGAAGATGGGGGATCAAGAACAAAATATGGAACTTCAAGGCCGTGTGATTCAATCCGAACTCAACCAAGCACCAACGGTGACTGCACTCATGACTCCGGGATCAACACCACTTCCACCGACGCAGATTTCCCACGACAACAATGTTGGCCAATCTCAGCATAACAAAACATCAAGGGTAGGAATACAATGTTTCAGATATCAGGATAGGGGACCTTTGGCCAATGAATGCCCGCAAAGACATTTAGCACTCACCCCAGACATCATTCCCGAAGCTACCCTGATCGCAACCATAACACCAGCAGCAGGTGGTAAAAACAACAAAAGATACATGTCACAGTTGCTGAAATACAGAAGTCTAGGCTTGCCAATGCCTCAAGAAACAACCGTGAACCAGCCGACCAGCTTGTTGCTCCCCAACACATCCCTGAAAGGCCCGTCATAGAAGAACTCCTCTCTCGCCGCAGGAATCACATGCTTCAAGTGCCAAAAGACGGGTCATTATGCTCACAATTGCCCATAGAAGAAAGCCTTGGCGTCATTTCCATTCCACTGGGGAGCTACACAAGGCAAGACCTCTACGCCAGTAGTAGGCCCAGGAACAACTCAGACTCCAAGTCAAGGCACCAGACTCCACTCCCTTCTGCAAAAGGCCAAGTGACACAAGTTGCCGCAAAGCAAGCCCAATCAGCTCAACACATCATTCCTGGTAAGTCCCTCGTCGGTTTGGCATCAGTTGCAGTTTTGCTTGCTCGAATGAAAAGTCAATGTGAAAAGTGAGCAAAGTCCGAATCCCGAACCTATTCCCTAACAAGCCCAAATCTTAGGGTCGAGATTCCGTTTAAGTGGGGTAGGTTTGTAAACATCCCAATCTTGAGGGCTTTTTGAAAATTTTCAAAAATAAAAATGACCATTTGGTTTTATTGAATTTCTAAAGCTTAACTTGAAATTTTGAAGGTTAAAAGCAATTTAATATGAATTAATCAAACTTCAACTAATTCAAAATCTGGTTTATTTTGAGTTTTTTTGAAGTTTTCTGGTATTTGGATTCCCTTAATTTCCCTGTCTGTTCCGTTTTCTCCGTCGGTTCGTTCCTCCTCCTCCTTAGGACCCCCTCAGGACCTCCTCCTCACGACCTCCCCCTTGGCCACGACCACCCTCTTGGTCACGACCACCCTCTCGGTCACAAACACACTCTTGGTTTCGACCGGCCCCACCTGTCGGCCCCCTGCTCACCTTCTTCTTCCTCTCGTCGCGTCACGGCTGGCGCGAAAGTCTTTGCACATTAAATGCAGTTGTGTCGCATTAAATGTTGTCACCTTCGTTGTGACCATTCCCTCTTTGGTCTCCTCCCCTACCTGCCCCAATCTCCTCCCTCACCTGCCGGCAGTGTGCCCATGCCAAGCCGTCGCGAATCCCGCCGCTCCATCTTGTCGCCCGGTCCTTCTCCTTCCTTTCTAAATAAAGCACTAGGGAGTCCCTTTGCCCTTTTGTTTCCCCTCAGCTTTCAAACTCTCTCTCTCTCTCTCTCCCCTCTTGCTCTCATCCCGTTTCACCGTGCTTCGAGTTTCGTCACCACCGCTGGAGTCTGCATCGTCTCCGACCGTCATTCTCCGCTCACCGTCCTTCCCCAACCTCCTCCTCCGGTCTCTCTCTCTCTCTCTCTCTCTATCCTAGTGAGTTTTCCCGTGCCATGTTCTCCTTCTTTGTTCTGATGACTACGTTGAGTAGTCGTACCCTTCTTTGGACCTCCTCCCGACCAGTCGAGCCTCCTTCCGAGAGCCCGTTCTCCTTTATTCGAGCTCCGATTCGAGTGAATCAAATCCCTTAATTCTACATCTTTCTTTTTTGCTCTAGTTTGGTACTCTTGTTGGAGTTTTTGTGTATTTATCTTATTTATTTGGTTCCTTTCGCACGTATAGAATCCGGCTACTCTAAAGAATTCGTGGACCCGACGACCTCGACCGAAGCCTCCCAACTCTTCGATGAAGGCAAGTCATAGACCTTTGATCATGTCGAACCCAGTTTACAAAATTATATTGTTTTATATCAATATGCATGGCTAGTTATATAAAAACGGTTTGGGAAATAGCTAAATACCTACTCGACAGTATGACTCCTTGAATAATTGTGATTGACATGTTGACATGTACCCTTGGACACCGTAGGTTGGGTAATCTTAATTGGACATTATTGTAATACAAACATGGGTGCGTATTATGCTTAATCATGCTTTAGTTATATGATGCCTCTCGATCACATGATTCAATGATGATAAATTTGACTAAGTGAATATGGAATTGTGGCATGTGTTGCCGCTAATATTAAAATTTGTTATACCATGGCAAGGGCTGCCATTTGGTCGGGTTGAACCAAAAATGATTTCTTACTCGGGTGAATGATCGTGCAGTAAAGGGGGTGTAGAAAGTACATTGTGATGAGGATATTTTGCCTGAGTAGTCTCTAAGGACTTAACTTTGTGCGCCATTGATCTAGACCTTAGCGTGCAACCACAAGTTCATTTATGGGGTGAACCTGGCCAACTAATTAGCAATATTTTGAGTCAGTTCTATGTTGGTTAATTATGGCACAAGAGGGGGCCAGGAAGGCGAAACCTTAGCGGGCAGAACCGAGTCAAAATGAAGCTTTGTAAAAGCCTTGTGATAGTCTCTCCTTGATTCACATGTCTAAGGAAACGTATGTTATATCAAGCGATTATTTCTTGTGGGTCAAACTGTACAATCTCTGCAAAGTGTAAAACTATTCGAATAGCCGTGTCCCTGGTTATGGACAATGCTTGGTGATTTCACACGAGGGGTAGATTTTTCTCAAAAATATTGTCTTGGTTTGCTCGAGTGGTTTGGGAAGTGAACAAGGTGTTCACGAGTGGTTTGGGAAGTGAATAGGGTCTTCACGAGTTATTTCAAAGAAACTTGATACTTATGTATTAACCTTTAAAAATGTGCTTTGCAATCTACCTATTGTATCTAATGTCAATACTATTTTATGCAAATTAAATATAAAGCTATCCTTATCAAACCTTGCATGAATATTATTTATATACTGTTCCCTATGACTTGTTGAGTACTTTATCTACTCAAGGCTTTACGCCCCTTTGTTGATTAATCATCGGAGAAGACCCAGGGAGCACCGAGCTCTACGAGAACGACTACTTTGAAGACCATGCGGACTAGGAGATGTGCTCCACTCGATTGCCTGTGGGCATGTTGAATGGCCTCTATGAGTTGGTTTTGTTTCGCTGCAAGTTTACTCTGGTCATAGACCAGGTCGTGGACCTGGTCGTGACCTTAGACTGCGTGGCAAGCTTTGTAAAACCTTGACCATAAGGTCCTTTTACTGTTATGTATTATTAATTTGTCTGCTTCATTAGCCGTTCTGTTGTATAGATATGATTTCATCTATGTTGCAACTATAAGAGCTAGCTACTGATCTGGGACTAGTTCAGAATGCACAGAGGGTCCTGGGGCTGCATACTTGGGGTCCCGACATCATGCTACAATAGGTGGCTACCTTGTGTGCACAGATGAAAATATCTAGAGTTGTGAACAATGCTTTTAGCAAATATAAGATATGTGTGCAGTTTGCTTAGCATCCTTTGATTAGATGTTTTGGGAAATAAAGATTCTATTAGACAATTTTTGCTAAACTTAGTTAGCTTCACCATTCATGGATGTCTAAACTTGGATTTTTATATAAAAGTTTCGTTTGTCTTTTCGATTGAATGGTTTTCCCTACATAAAAATTCCTATGATCCTCAATTTCGCATTGGAACTAGGTTTTGCTATTCGGGAAGATGTCTTAGTTCTGTTGTCATATCATAACTCTGGTTTGTTGTTAAGTAGATTAGGAAACCATTTTCTTAACATCATCCATCTCTTGGAATGTTCATGGACAATTTACTCTTTTGTTCCACTACAATTTCAGGTGGCCAGCTTCTCGTGGCTTTCTCTGAGAAAAGGACCAATATGAAAAATCAAAGATTGGTGTGAAGATCATGTAGCCCATTTGTATTCAGCTTATTCTTCCTTCAAGGTTCCAGTCCAATCATACTCGCAGACACAATGCACATCGTATTTCTTTGCAGATAGTCATTCCTTTTCGTAACGTGATATTCTAATCAATGAAGACTGTCTTGTGGTAGTGCTTATAATATTGGCAGAAACTAATTTGGATTAATTTTTCATGTTACTTGCATATTTCTGTTTTGTGAGATGGATCTAACCTGAATCATATACATGTCTTATCATCTACATGGTAAATTGTTTTACAAAGTTGAGGCTAAAAATGGTACATAATGGCATAGTGTTGAAAGTAGCATTGCAAAAATTTCAACTAAAAACGTACATGCTTTAGTGCTTACCAAGGTGACAAAAATTTCAACTAAAAACGTACATGCTTTAGTGCTAACCAAGGTGACAAGAACTTTGTCCTATGCTTTCCTATCTCATCATAGATAGTTATCCGGGCGCAGCAGCGTAGCGCACTCCTCTATCTAGTACTACTTAACATTTCAGTTAGTTTGGGCAACGGCGAGGATTGCTTGTTTTGGTCAACCAAATGGCTGGACGGTCGTAGCATCCCCTCATTAGCACACTACTACAGAAACAGCCATCACAGACGTTTCGGAATCGTCATCATAGACGGTTTTGAACCGTCTCGAAAAGTTGGTCTCTGATAATAGGTGGTTATCACAGACGGATTTTATTTAAAAACCATCTGTGAATGCCAGTATCACAGACGGTTCTATACACGAAACGCCTGTGAAGTCAGAGTATCACAGACGGTTCTATCCAAGAACCGTCAGGATACTCGACTTATAGACGTTCGTATGCGTAATCGTCAGTGAAGACATAGTATCAAAGAAGGTTCTATCCAAGAACTGTCTTTGATACTCTGTCTTCGCTGACGATTACATACTAAACGTCTGTGAAGTCAGCGTATCACAGACGATTCTATATAAAACCCGTCTGTGAAGACAGCGTATCACAGACAATTTTTACATAGAATCGTCTGTGATACGCTGACTTCACAGACGTTTTGTGTATAGAACCGTCTGTGATACTGGCATTCACAGACGGTTTTTAAATAAAAACCATCTGTGATATTCATATCACAGATGGTTTACAGAGAACCGTCTGTGATAGTTCATTACACTAACTACATTTTCACTGATTTTTGGCTAGCCTCGCTAGCCATGCCCTCTGAAAACAAAGCATGTAGAAACAGATACATCACAGATCAATTGTCGACAAACTCAATCTGATCATTACTCAAAATAAATTACAAAAGATCACATTTGTTCAAGTATTGTTACAAAATAAATTGGATTACAATTGAGTCAATTGTTTGCAAGTGGTTGAGAAGTGTCGGCGGGGTGATGCACTGGGTCGGCAGCGGAGTGATTCTCCGGTGTCCTTAATTATCTCTGATATGATAAAGCTGCAGAGCTTCCCTCGAATGTCCTTGATCTCATTATCAAAGAGTCAATCTAATTCTATATTCAAGGCCTGTCGCTAGCAAGAGTAAAGTGTTAAGCATATATATTTAAATTTATAATTAGAAAATAATCACGGACGATTCTATTCAAAAACCGTCTGTGATAATCTCCCGTATCACCGACGGTTTTTAAATAGAACCGTCCGTGATATTTCACATACGGTTCTATTTATGAATCGTTTTGTGATACGGGAGATTATCACAGATGGTTTATTAATAGAACCGGCTGTGATATTTCACAGACGGTTCTATTAATGAATCGTCTGTGATATATGCCTATCACAGATGGTTACTAATAAGAACCGTCTGTGATAGGCCGACACTACAAATACCGCGTCCCAACAGACCCAACACAGACGGATTCAAATGAACCCATCTGTGATGGGGTGTCTACTATAGCCTGTTTTGTAGTAGTGGCACCTTCATTAGTGACATTGATTCCATGCTCTATCAAGCGCTCAAGAACAGTTTCTGCTGGTTTGAGTAACAGAGCATTGGTTTCAAACATTGTTGGCGATTTGGACTTGCATGTAATACTCCAGAGTGGAAAACGGGAGAAAACCAGTTATTCAAAGGAAAAAGGGTTAATTAGAAATTGATCCAGAAGAAGGATCTAATAGAAAATAGTTAATTAGTCGGTTAAAAAGGGTTAGTAGCAGTTTTGGGCAGCGTGGTGAGGCCTCGGGCCCATGAGCTTCGGCCCATAGGTGGAGGAGGAGTCCGGCTTTAAAAGGGGCCAAACCCTAGGCCCCCTCTCCTCCCCTATGGCCGCCACCCCACTCCCCCTTGCGCTCCCTCGTGGCTGCCTCCACCCTTCCCCTCCCCTCTCCAAGCTGCCCCATCTTCCATTGGTGCCTCCCCGCCTTGCTACCGGTGTTCCCTGCTGCCAACCAAGCGAAGAAAGGACCGTAGGACGACATCCTTTTGAGAGGAAGGAAGGGAAAGAGGGAGAGGATCTTCTTCATAGGGGTGGTTCATCATCTTCCTGCGATTCTTCAAGGGTAACGACGAGTGTTCTTCGCTATTTGATTAGTATATTATGCGTTTACGGTTTCGTTTAGTAGATCGATTACTTTTGCTGCTAGATCGCGTTCTGTCTAGATTAGTGCGTGGAAGTTTTGGCATCCTTAGAAGAGGAATCTGGGAATCTTGTCTCCTAGAGATAGTTGGGTTTTGTTCTTAGCTTTAATTGGCCGCCAAGAACACCCAATTCCGATTTACGGTTTAGAAGTTACGTTGATTTAATTGCTGCTGTCCCAAAATCCTGACGAGAATCTGCAGTCGTTTTGATTAATAATTCAGAAGCTGTTAGAGGCCGAATTGGAGGTCTCCATCACTTAGAGAGTTGTAGGTTATCTCGTTATCTTTCATTGCCGACAATAATCACGTCATTTGGACCTCTGCAGCAAAAGTTATGATTTTTCTTAGGGAGTCTGTGCTGTGGAATGATGGCTGGTCTGACAGGTTTTAGTGTTTCGACTTAAGCGTATACTTAGAGGAAAAATCAGAGGGGCTCACCATAACTAAAAATGTAGATACTCCTTCCAGCTTTCAGGAAAACTAAAGATCATGAAATTCGGACGAACGTAGAGAAAGTTATGATAGTTTCTTTGTTGCTGTCCAGAGACCCGACGCGAGAATTGATACTCTGTTGTATGGCTTGGTAGGGCTAGTAAAGGGACGAATTAGAGAACCTCACCAACTAGGTTTAGAAGGGGAATTCAATAACCTTTTCAGAATGTCCAAGATCTCTTTATTTGGATTTCTTTACAATTAGTTATGTTTTTTCGAAGGTGACTGTCCACTGGTAGGACAGACTGGTAGTTGGTAATAGAATTGGGGACCGCGTTTTAGTGGCCGTTATGCTCAGTTGTATCTATAGTTTTGCTTTTGAATCTATATGGTAGCCTTAGCGTGTCTCATATGTTATCCAGGTGTGGGTTTGATTCCGGGAGCAGCACCGTATCCCAACCTCCTCGTTCGCACGGTTGAGGCAAGTGCATTGTTGTTAAATGAGTGTGATTGATTGGCTATATTTGTGTGCTATTTGATATATGGTTGCATAGCAAGATGGCTTACTTGATGAATGTTTAAGTATGGTGATGGCTCAAATTATACTTATGCTCTACTGTGGTTCAATGTTGTTGTCTTTTGATAAGATTGATGATGAATGAGAGATGAGCATTTGCATATTGAGAGCATATTGAGGCTTGATCACGCGGTGACCAAGCATGTTTCCCTTTGAGATCTCCGTCATGAATGTGACGGGCCCGAGATCCCCTCACTCGTGGAGCGTGGGCTTGAGGTCCCCGTTACTTGCGGAGTAACGGGCAATTGGTCCCTGTGCATGCGCGCACAGGCATGGGTATGCGGCGACGGTTGCATACTCTGCATTACCGGTGTAATGCACACAGAAAGTTAAAGATAAAGGTTCCTTGAGCATTGCATTTGCATATGAGATGTTCTATTGTTGATCTCCTTTACATGTATGTTGATGTTATAGTTTTTTATGTACTTGCTGAGTCTGTGGACTCACTCTTGCTTTTATTGTTGTTTTAGGTACCTGAGCCAAGAACGACATGCATGGGGAAGTAGTCCGCTAGTCACACACATGCCACATGAACTAAATAAAGTTGAATGATCTTGGATCGTAATTGTTTTTAGTAATTGGGCAAGATACTCAAAGGTTCATTATGTCTTGTCTCTTGCAGGGTTTAAGTATAATAATGATGAGTAGTGGAACTTTATACTTCATTGGATTGCTAGATACTTAGCATGTCTTTGATTATCTTTTGATGTGTCTGGATGATAGTTTAGTTAATTTATGAATTATCTGTATGTTGGAACCTCCATGTAATTAATTTTACAGGGGAGGTTCTGCCGAAATTTACTAAAGTTGCCTTGATTAGAATTATTAGGGTTTTGTTTAGTAGCATTCCAGGCTCATGTCGGGCTGGGGTGTTACATTGCAGGCCCTTTCAGAATTTTTGAAACTGTGGGATATACTTCAGAATTTCACCTTACTGGCCGGCCAACAAGACACTATCATCTTGCGGTGGGAGACTTCCGGACTTTATTCTGCTCGTTCGGCTTACCAGGCTTTCTTTGTTGGCTCCACCCTCTTTGGTTGTAAAGATGCTCTTTGGAGGTCTTGGGCACCACTTAAGTGTAAAATTTTCCTTTGGCTTGCAATTCATCGTCGGTGTTGGACGGTCGATCGACTTCAGCGTCACGATCTTCAAAACCAAGGCAAGTGTGTTTTTTTGCCTTCACTCGCCAGAGACAATAGATCATCTCATTGTTGGCTGCGCGGTTACAGCACAGATTTGGGGCCATCTTTTCTCACGGTTGGGCCTTCGTCGTTTCGTCCCGGTAGGGCAAGGAAGCATTGCTGATTTCTGGTTAACTCAGCGTGCCAAGCTACTTGGAAAACAGAAAAAGTGCCTTGATTCTTGTATCATTTTAGTTTCTTGTATGATTTGGAAAGAGCGAAATCTCAGGATCTTCAACCAAGACCCTACAGAACTCCGCACTTTGGTTCATCTTATTAGTGAAGAGCTCGACAACTGGCGCTTGGCGGGTGGTCGTTGTTTGGAGGCGCTTCCGTTTTGGGAGTAATTCGTTTTGTTGGGGGCTTACCCCTTTGTCTTGGTAGTTGTAGTTTCTTTTCTTTTTCGTCCTTCCTTAGTTCCCCTCGTCCTGCTTTTGTTGTATCGGTGTGACCTCTTCTTACCGAAATGACGCACAAAGTTTTTTGTGTGTTTAAAAAAAAATACTTAACATAAGCATACATTAGTGAGCACACAATGTATCCAACCACGTACCACTTACTTCAAAACCATGTGATGGGATACTTGCCTCCAAACAGGGGCGGTCCGAGCTATAGGGCGAGGGTGGGCGACCGCCCGAGGTAGCCGACGCCGGCGAACCCCCACCCCCAGCGCCGGCGGTCCTCCCCCCACCCCCAATGTCGGCGGTCCTTGCTGCTCGGCTGCTCCCTTGCTAGACTGGGGCAGCCGGCAGTGCATCATCTTTTCTTCTCTCGGACGTGGCCCACCTAGCCCAACATCACTCAATCACTGCCTCCACTCGGGAGATGCCCAGAGGCCAGATCCAATCCCAGAATCCCCAATTCCCCATTTCATTTCTGGTCTCAAGCTCTCAATCTCTTCTCTCCCAAGTCCCGACCCTTGCCATAGGCAGCGCCGCGGCGGCGGCGATCGGCAGAGGCGCGATGCGCAGGTGGGGCGACTGGGCGAGGTGCCGCAGGGGGAGGCATCCGCGGCCGCTCGCTTCCCTAGCGTAGGGTGCGCAGCATTGCCGCCGGTGTTTGGTCTTTGGCGCGCAGCGAGGCTCTGTGCTCAATGCTCCCGGCATCCCGGGTCCTCCACTAGCCGGAGGGGCGACTGGCGAGTTTTGTGCTGCTGCTGCTGCTGAAATTTGGGCATTTAGGCGACAAGGTTAATCTCCCGCAATTTTAATCCGCTATAGCTTGTGCCTCCCCTATTTGATGAAGTTTCATGCGAAATCAGCTTGATTCAACTTGAGACTCCTCATATTAATATCCTTTCAAATTTGCCCTTGTTTAATAGTGGTCTATGATGTTGTCAGGTATCTGATCCCATTCAAAGGTCTTGCTTTGCAGCTGAATCAAGAGATGGCGCCTCAGTTTGCAATTTGCAAAGCTAAACAAGTCATTAGCTGAACTGGTATGTGTATATTATGAACCTATATGTCTTAGTGTAGATTCATGTCTCCTGTTCAATAAAATTCCTGTCAAAGTGAAGTTTTACCTGTAAACAATGGCGCAGCCGCCTTATGAACTTCCACGCTACTGAATTCATATCATACCATCCTCATGCAAATTGTCAACATGTGTTGAATCCTGCGGCTGCTAAAATTGTCTTCGTTTTCATTTTCGGTTTAGATGCCCCTCATTGGTTCAGGTTTGTGTGCTAATTTATAACCCAAGGTAGAAAAAGAGCAGGCCTTGTGTTTAACTAGACCAACCCAGCTGTATTTGGCGGGTGGAACTTATTCTATGGTGAATTGGTGGTTAGAACAAACACTTCTTTTTTTTTTTTTTTGCTTCAATCTAAGAACATCCAATTTGAGCAGCATGTACTAGTTTTCTGTTATTCAGTATTCTCAAGCTCTTCTGTGAAACCGTGGGCGCATGGTCCGCGCTTGGTGGCTTGCGACTCCATCATACCTAAAATTTAATTCTGGGTCCGCCACTGCCTCCAAAGAAGCAAGCAAAGCGACATTGCTGATTTTATGCTTAATATTTAACGGAATCTGATACAGATCTGCCATTAAAATTATAACGAACAGATCATGTTATGTTCTGTACTCCAATCCTCCAACAACAGGATGTGCTTCCCAAATGCCTAATGCATGTTAAAGAACCACTGATCTCCAAAGGTCATCTAACACAATAATGGCCAATCGCTTTACTCCCACGCAAGCTCCCTCTCGGCACCCCCGGTGTCCTGACCAGGGCAGGTTGTCCTACGCCAGAGGTTTGAAAGGAAATAATTCTTACAGCGAATTCAATTCAGTGTGCAAGATCCAACCAAAACCAGCTCGTTGCTTGGAAGTCTTGTCCTCTTTAGAGGTGGTCAGCCATACGTTCAATGAGACAGGCCTGACAAAACCCTTGATTGCGTTGAATCTGAGATTAAAAAAAAAAACGGCTGGTGCTAGTACACGATAGTGCATGATAATTAGAGCATACAGACCATACACCTCAAATGTCACATCTCACAAGACCACTGCCCTGAACAAGGTATAAACTGCTACCAATCTGAGTCCATCTCTTTCAGTTAATCTATCCCCAGGGAACTCCATGCCTCCACAGGTCACAAACTTGAGTTCCAACTGCACAGTGGGATAGACTCTTATTGGAAATTGAGTTGCTAACCATGACTTTCTTGCACCGTCCCAACGCCAAATAGAAATTGAATGCCCTGCAATACCAGGAACCTGGACCTCTGCAGACTAAAATGGGGAGTTAAGGGCAGTGGCCATACATAGGTCCCAACCACGCTCGCACATGGAATGGCTGTGATTAGGCTACGATGGCCAGGCACCAACTTTCAAGTACCACCACCTGATCTTTCCTCATCAGCTGCGCTGAAACTATATACTCTAACCTCGGCACCTTTGAAGCCCTTCACTTTGATTCTTCCTGTATACCTAGGTTAAAATACTCCCCTCATGGAGAACAAAATGTGACAAGCATTAAATTGCATGCACTAACCAGTTATGGACAATTCACTTATATTTTAACACTTATCATAATGTGTAGACTTTTTCAGACTTAAGATGTGGAATATAAGTGAATTACAATTATTATTTTTAGTTGCATCATCTGAGTCTTAACTTAAGACATCTTTACTTTGATACCATATTAAATTGCATACAACTATAAACTAACCAGTTTACCTAAAAACTTTAAATGATAAAAAAAACAGATAATTCACTTATACTTTGATGTCAAGTCGTGGTATACCGGGGAGATATCGATATATCATGCGTAGACACCCCCAACCGTCCAAAGCTCTGCTTGGGAGGCTATAAATGCCTAGCCATGACATGTGCAGCTTCTCTACACAGCACACCATCAGCACTGCCTCTCCTCTCTTCACTACACAACTTTTGCCACAGACAAGAACCTAACACACATCTTTGTTCCACCTCTAGCTTTCCTCCAGAACAACAATGGCCATGCACGCTCTCTCCCGAGGGCACCCGCAAGCCTGGCCATGGGGGGTAGCCATGTACACGAACCTGCACTACCACCACCACTACGAGAGGGAGCACCTGTTTGAGAAGCCCCTGACACCCAGTGATGTGGGCAAGCTCAACAGGCTGGTGATCCCCAAGCAGCATGCAGAGAGGTACTTCCCTCTGAGCAGCGACTCCGGCGAGAAGGGCCTGCTTCTGTCCTTCGAGGACGAGGCCGGCAAGCCGTGGTGGTTCCGGTACTCCTACTGGACGAGCAGCCAGAGCTACGTGCTCACCAAGGGCTGGAGCCGGTACGTCAAGGAGAAGCGCCTCGACGCCGGCGACGTCGTGCACTTCGAGAGGGTGCGCGGCCTTGGCACCGGGGATCGGCTGTTCATCGGCTGCAGGCGCCGTGGCGAGAGCGCGCCAGCAGCGGTGGCGCCACCACCGGCGGTGCGTGTTCCGCCGCCCACGCTGAATAGCGGGGAGCAGCAGCCTTGGAGCCATATGTGTTACAGTACGCCGGGGTCGTACCCAACCAGCCCTGCCAACTCTTATGCCTACCGCCGCTCGGTGGACCAAGATCACAGCGACATACTACACGCAGGTATAGCACTCAAGAACAATAACACTCAGATAACATGCAACGAAACCAGGGTTCAGTTAACCGGTTTCTAAATTTTAACGGGTCCGGTAGGGCGCTTTGGCTGAAAATCAGATTTTTTTTGTGAATTTTGGCCGAAATTTTCAAATCAAATTTTTATTTTTTTATAAATAAATCGTTCAAAATCAGTCGAAATTGGTTGGAAATATCGGCCGATATTTTTGAAAATAAGTCTCAGCACAAATTTATTCTATATTTGACAAAAAAAATAATGCAAAACAAAATTTTCAGAATCAGTTTGAAAATTTACCAGGGTCGATAGAAACGATTTTCACGAATTGGCCGAAATTTTGAGCCACGAACGAAACTAGTAGAGGTGGTAAAAAGTTCATACCACTTACACCATTTTCGGTGGACAATTGCAGGAGAGTCGCAGGCGGACACCAAGAGCAACAGCACAGTATCAGCGCCGCCGCCGAGGCGGCTCAGACTGTTCGGCGTGAACCTCGACTGCGGTCCGGAACCGGAGGCAGAGCCAACGGCAATGTACGGCTACGTGCACCAGAGCCCCTGAGCTGCAGTGTCCACAGTGCTGAATTACTGGTCAGTTCAATTGCATTGAGCTAGTATAAATCAAATTAATCAGATACATCGTCAATATTTCCCAAGGAATCTTTGATTTTCACAGCAGGGGCAGTTCATAAGACGAGGAGATCTGAGGCCACGCTTGCAGAATCCTCACAAACCAACAGTGAAACTAGCTACTAGCAGCCTACTACTACTCTGCAGTCTGCACTAGGTGACAGGTTTGAATTGACCTGTGGAAGGAAAAGGAAGGAAGTGAGGGAGATCGATCCCTTGTTTCCCGGGCAATCTTCCTTCCATTCCCGGAGTGCCCTTTTCCTGGTTTTTTCCCTTTGTTTTTCAGAAACCCTACTAAAAGTACGGGCCGCGCCCTTGCAGCAGGTGGGAGGTTGCAGGAAACAACAGGTTGAAAAGGAGAGGGAGGTAGGGACGGAGAGAGAGGGGGACGGTGACACACCTGAAAAACAAAAGAAAGTGTTTGCAACTATTGTGACGGATCTAGAAGAGAAACAAAAGCGTATATTTCATCATATGTATATAAGGTTACTAAGTTTATATTGCGATGTGTACACCTATATATGCAGAGGCTTTGATAAGGTAAAATAAAATTGGATCTGGTATCCTGTGCACCCCTAAGTCTCACTTGATCCGCCCATGCAAGTATGTACGTGTCATCTTTATGTAGTGGGTCCAAGAACAAACTTCATGTATCCTCTCCTGCCTCCTGAAGAAACAAAGTAATATCCCCATGGGGATTTTGTTCTCCCCCTCTCCGGTGTCCACTCTTCTTCTGTTTATTCAATGCTTTCAATCAATCGGTTCAATGCTTTTACTTCATGCAATCAATTTATTCAATGCTTTCACCTTAGGATAAACAAGGAGTGCATGTGCAATGCATTTCACCTTCTCTAATCAATGTAAGGTGGAAATGTACTAGTAGCAATGTGTTATGGCGAAAAATTCATAGATGCCCAAGGACCATTAAGCAACCGATGGGCCACAAGCGATGCCGACACCTGGGGATTTTCATGTCCTGATATCTTTACTAGTCTATTACTGGCCGGTCTCCGCCTTCTTTGTTCCCTCGGGAAGGAAAGGCTCAGCAAAAGTTTAGTGTGCAAGTGTGCTCAATTTGGCCTAATAGGATACAAAGAAAAAGGCTGGCTAAGGTGATGGTCTAAGAGGCAAGTTCAGACAAAAGGCCACTAAGCACCAATAATCAGCAAGATTCCCCACAGCACATATCAAAAGAAAAATGGAGATCTGCTTTTATTTGTTGCCTATGATGGAAAGGCTTGTACGAGGCTAACCACAGGTTATTGTTCTGGCCGGTCAATTATTCGAAGTAGTAGATGCCTGGAGAAAAATGACCTAACTAAACTGACGTGGTGCTATCAGCTCTTAATTAAGGTCAAGCTGTAAAACGATTTGCCCCCGTGTCCAGTTGTGAAACGCACCAAAGCTAAAACAAAGTACCTGAAGAATCTAGAGTAGAAGCCTGTGCTACCTAGGTGAGGTCACCTAATTTGGTGTTAGAGCACATCTTAGCATGAAGACTGCGCAACTGCAAGTTGACTGAGAGGTAGGTAGGTATAAAATTGCTACATGCAGTACAAGTAAAGTAGTAAACAAGGTCCTAGAATACTGAACTGGTTATGAAAAAGAAGTGAATGAGATGCAAGTTTCAGATTCATCTGAATGGAACTAGCAGCAATTGTGGTAGTGATGACTAAACTTACAGGTTAACTACCGTATCGACAGCAAGATTTCCTGTCCACTTGCAATAACACGAGCCATGTGCGCGCGTGGGGGAGCTTTCCCTTATAACAAAAGATAAAGCTTATCCGAGGCACAGGCACTCCAGGGTTGCATGATTATAACGCCTTTGAACAGCAAGTACTATATCTTAGCATCAGCACAAAAGAGTAATGTGAGTGCCATAATGATAAAGTAGACCCTCACTTAGTCTACTTAACACATACCGAGGAAAGATAATTGTTTTTAATGGAAAATAAAGGAATTGTCAAAGGATGCAACTGCTAAGTACAAACTAATCACGTCATCCACGTAAAAATATACAGCTAAATGTGCAGTTTTTGTCTGGGACTAAACCTTTGTTCTACCTACTTACCTAGTAGTTTCATTTCAATGTCACTCTCTGGGACACAAAATACAGGACTAGGGAGGAAATAAGGTGGTTAAACCAAGAATACATATGACAGTGTCGTGATGGTAAGGAGACAGTGGAACTAACCACCACAAAAATGAACGGCCAGACGAGATGAGGATTCACGAGTTTTTGGCTCATTTATAATGTTTTTTAAGGAAAATTTTTACCGTACATAATACTAGTAAGTATATAGTGGTAGTCACTGCTACAAAACAGGCTATACTGGATGCCTCATCACAGATGGTGGATCCGTCTATGTTGTAATTATCACAGACAGTTTTTAATAAGCACCGGCTGTGATATGTAGCAATGGCTAGAACCGGCTAGAACCGTCTGTGATACGTAATTATCACAGACGGTTTTAATTATAACCATCTGTGATACTTCACAGGCGTTATTAACAAGAACCGTCTGTGATAATTAAAGATGTCACAGATGGTGTTTAATTAGAACCGTCTATGATAATTCACATACACTTCCAACGACAAACTGTTTGTGATAATTTTGTATAAAAGACTGTTTGTAGTTGAAAGTGTTTGTGATATGTTTACTAATACCGCTCCGGCTCACGCGCGATGTGTCTCTTCGTCTCCCACGGCAACGTTACGATGCGTATCCTCGTCTCACGCGCCGATGGTTTTATAAGAATGATCATCTGCCACCGAAGATGAATCCCCACATTGCTCTACTCTCTTTCACACCCTCCATCAACAACTTGTAGAGTTAAAAAAAACAATGGTTCCCCACTCTTCTCCCCTGGCGCCGGCATTGATAGCCTACTTGGCCATTTTGTACGAGCACCTCACCAGCCGTACGTTGGCGGATGCTGCCGAAGGACACTATGAGAACAATGTCCTCCCTCCTACGGCGGAGGTTATGCCGGAGCATGTGACGGCCACCTTCCGCCGTCTAGACATCCACCTCTGCCACGTCTTTCGCGTGGTCTCCCTCTTCCAGCGAGCTAACATCGCCATCAACGTAGTCCTCGAGGAAGATGTTGCACATCTCCAAGAGGATTGCCATCGCTTGGACTGCTTAATCGAGACGGCGGGCGACCGAGTCGACCTTGTCGAGACCCCTCAAGCAAGGGAAGAGAGCCTATGGGCTCTATTCTTCTTGATTCAACTGTCGGAGGGTCTTAGGGAGATACTCGAATGAGTGTCAACGGGTGGACGTGTTTCGGGAAACCTATGTTGACCCCAAACCCTCCGATGCTGACCACGTCACCTACGAAGAATTGAAGACGGAGATAGCAATCTACCTAGGCCGTAGGAAATAAGTTCATCTTTTTTATTTCTACTTTTTTAAGAAAATCTTTTGTAAATCGTTTGTGATATGTTCAAGCCGCTTTGGCTCCCGCACAATGTGTCTCTTCGTCTCCCGCGCCGACGTTACGATGCGTCTCTTCGTCTCGGTTTGTGACACGTTTTAAAAGAATGATCATCCGCCACCGAAGATAAATCCCCACATAGCTCTACTCTCTTTCGCACCCTCCATCAACAACCGTCTCTATGGTATTCAAAACTCACAATCCGGCGTGTGCAATGGTGAGCACGCGGAGCATGACGGCGAGGACCAAGGCAAGGAGGTCGGCGATCACCATCGCTTCCCTCACAATGTCCTCATCGACATCGTAGGCCGCGTGGCCGCGAGCTCCTCAACCCATGGCTGACCTCTGCAGCCTACGAGCCACGTGCAAGGCCATGTACAAGGCGTCTAAGAAGCGCGTCGTGGGGAGGCGCGTGGCGCTGGAGCGAGGGGAGGTGATGAAGTGGCTAGACTACGAGAGCTACCTCGCTGTCGTCAACCACTTGGCCGGTGCTGACAACCCAGAGGCCTACTTCATCGTCAACCTCACGCTCATCTTTGCGCACTAGGACATGCAGCGTGGCCTCGATAGCCTTGAACGGGCGGTCATCACCAGCCACAATACCGCGGCCTACGTGGTCGGCCTCCTCCTCTACATGGCCACTAGCGAGGCGCACGACGTTGGGAAGCACTACATCAGCCAGGCCGAGGGCGAGCCGATCAGCGGCATGTGCGAGACGGCCAAGAGCCAACCAGGAGTGCAAGCGGTGCCAGATGCTTGTTGTGGATGCGGTCTAGGCGACGACATGGAAGAAGATGGCCAAGCCATAGGGCCAGGTGTTAGCGCTATCGGAGGACGGCCACCAGTGCACGAACACCGGATGAGGTGTGAATGTAGGGTGAGACGACTATGTCATCTTCTGCAGCGACGGCTGTAGGATTAGGCATGAATACACCAAGTTCTTTGCAAAGGTGTCCAACTACTTACAGTAAAGCATATTGTCGTAAAATTAGCAGTTTTAGCAAATATTCAGATATGATTCCTTGCCATTTTTGTCAATATTCTTCACTAATTAAATATGACAATTGCAAATCAGACTTTGAGCTCAAACTAATGCTTTACTAATATGTCAAGAATTATCTCGCAAACATCGATTATTTAGCCAACAGAGGATCATTTATTTAACAGTGTAAAAGGAATCACAATTTCAGCATATTAGCCTTTCAGTAAACATAATCAAAGCCACCGAGTAAAATCGGGCAAGGCATGCAAAATACGTTGTCTCAGAAAACCAATCGCAGTATTAGTAGCTTTGCTTTTCAAGTCATCGCTATTCACCATCATCTATTTGTCGGGTAGCAACGGTCACCTACCTCGCTGCCTGTTAGTCTGTTATAGTTTGCCCATCGGGTTGTGCTAGTTATCGTTGCCTAGCATGCCTTGTGGGCATTCTTGTTTCTTTGTCTTGCTCTATCCTTGTCCTAAGTTTCCCTTCTTAATGAAAAGTTGTGCAAAATTTTTGCACTTCCTTGAAAAAAAAAAGAAAACCAATCGCTCCGCTGTACCGTGAATACCAGGAGAGAAAACATGTTTACTAAACATTTTTTACCTATAGATGGAACTGTCACAGCGGTTTAGTGCAACAAGCCATCTGTGATATGTATCACAGACGGTTATAAAATAAAACCGTTTGTGATATTTTTGCATATCATAGACTGTTTTTAATTAGAACAGTCTGTGATACTTCACAGACTGTTCTAGAATATGACCGTCAGTGATAATAGGATAATCAGAGACCGTTTGTTTGTAAAACTGTCTGCGATACGTATCACAGACGGTTATTAACAAGAACCGTCTGTGATATGGAACGCTACTTTGAAGAAGACAGTGAGTACGCCTAAGAAAGCAACCAAGCCCACCGTAAAGCATGATTTTTTTAGGGGGTCATCCACGAAGCATGAGAAGGATGTGACAGCAGCCATAGCCTACTTCATCGAACCTAACACACTAGAGCTCTCATAGCAGCCATGCTTCTTGAACTTACAGGGGCTGGTCATACACTGGAGTGTATGATTTGCTTCATTAAACTTACAGGGGCTGGTCATACACTGGAGTGTATGATTTGCTTCATTAGCATTCTTTGGTTGGCAATGTATGATTTACTTCATTAGCATTCTCTGGCTGGCATGATCAGCCCCTACAAGTTCAAGAAGCATGGCTGCCAGGAGAGCTCTAGTGTGTTAGGTTTGATGAAGTAGTCTGTTGCACTGTCTCATCATCACCTCATGCTACGTGGACGACCCTTGAAAAAAAATCATACTTCGTGGTGGGCTTGGTTGCTTTCTTAGGCATACTCGATGTCTTCTTCAAAGCAGCCGCATATGAGAAATAAAAGGGAATACTAACCTTAGATTACCAAGAACAAATAGATCTATAAGTCGGACGCTTACTTCAAAGCACCCGCCTCCTTCAAAATAGCCGCATATCAGAGACAGATCTCACTACAGATAGATCTATCGGGATGACCAGATATTTAATGGCACATATCATAGACGGTTCTTATTAAGAATCGTATGTAATAAGTATCACAGACGATTTTTAATACAAACTGCCTATGATAATTCTAAGACTCCATCGATGGCATCTAATAATATCATAGATGGTTTGTATTTACAACGGTTTGTGACACTTATTACAGATGGTTCTTAACAAGAACCATCTATGATATGCGCCATTAAATATATATCTAGTCGTCCCGATAGATCTTCTTTGAAGGAGGTGGCTGCCTTGAAGGAGGCGGCCGGCCTTAGGCGTTTGATGAAAGAATTAAATACCACGTATTTGAAGTGTGCTTGTAGATCTATTTATTTTCAGTGATATCTAAGGTTAGTATTTTCTTCTAATTTTATGCATTATAATCTATGTTAATCACTTTTCAATTTGTAGTATGTTTGGTCAATAGGAAGAGTAGTTGTGTGCATTAATCTAATTAACACTAATTTGTTACGTGCGTAGCGTAGATGGACCGAAGCTGGATGTACGTTGAGAACCATGTGAGTGAAGAGTAGATTGATGGTGTGTCTACTTTTAGAAGAGCTGCTGAGCAGGATATGTTGAAGAAGGGGATAAAATTTATGTGCTGTCTATGCATTGACTACGATAATTTGAAGATGTTTACCAACCTAGCGCAGATCGAAGCGCACTAATTCGAAGGGTTTCAAAGAGGAGTATACACGTTGGACTAGTTACGGTGAAGAGAAAATTATACCGGAAGGTGGTAACATCGTCGAGAAAGACAACGATATGCCGGATGTGGACTGTGCTTTCGATGAGGGTAGGTTACACAATGACAATCTGGATCAGATACTACGTGATGCAGAAGGGAAATATAGTGAGAGAGAGTTTGGTAAATTCGAGAGCTTAATGGAGGACTCGGGGAAACTTTTGTTCCCAGGCTACAAGCTGGAATACACAAGATTGTCATCCATGCTTGAACTGCTGAAATTGAAGGCAAGCAATGGTTGGTCTGATAAGAGTTTTACGGCATTGTTTGGTATCCTAGCGGACATACTTCTAGAGGAAAACGTGTTGCCCAGAACCATCTACCAAGCCAAGAAGGTTCTTTGTCCGTTGGGAATAGATGTAAAAAGAATACATGCATGTCTGGATGATTGTATCCTCTACCGTAAAGAGTATGGAGACATGCATGTATGTCCGGTGTGCAAAGCATCCCGATACAAGTGTAAGAATCACTCCGATGACGGTGAGGGCATCGAGATGAAGCAAGGACCTCCTACTTAGGTGTTGTGGTATCTTCCTGTAATTCCCTGTTTGAAGCGTTTATTTGCGAACCAAAAGGAGACAAGATTGTTGCGTTGGCACTCGGTGGAGCGTAAGAAAGATGAAAATATAAGACACCTGCTGATTCCGTCCTGTGGAGATACTTCGATTGGAGCTTCGAAGACTTCGGTGCGGAACCGAGCAATATAAGGTTGGGTTGAGTACAGATGGAATGAATCCTTTCGGTAACATGAGCAGCCAACATAGCACCTGGCCCGTGAATCTATGTATGTACAACCTTCCTCCTTAGCTGTGTATGAAGAAGAAGTACATTTTGATGTCACTACTTATCCAAGGGCGGAAGCAACCTGGGAACAATATTGATGTGTACCTAGCACCATTGCTGGAAGATCTTGTGTCACCGTGGAACGAAGTGGTACTGGTATGGGATGCGTACAAATAAGAGAACTTCACTTTACTGCCATGTTATTCTGCACCATCAATGATTTTTCTACCCTCGGTAACCTGTCGGGGTTTAGTACAAAAGGAGCCAAAGCCTGTCCGCACTGCTTACATGATATCGAGAGTGTGAAGCTGAACAACTCATGCAAAACTATGTACATACGTCACCATAGGTTCCTTCCCAGGTATCACCCGTACCGCAAGATGAATAAACAATTCGACGAAAATAAGGAGGACGGTTCAGCTCAAGGGCTTTTAGAGGGAAAAAGGTCTATGATATGGTTAAGGATATCGATGTTGTGCTTGAAAAGGGATGTAAATTGAAGACCCATCGAAGAACATCTAGAAGAAGCGATCAGTTTTTTGGGACTTACCTTATTGGGAGCACTTAGAAGTTCATCAGTGTATCGACATCATGCATGTGGAGAAGAATATATGTGATAGCTTGATTGGTCTCTTACTGAACATTCGTGACAAAACAAAGGATGGTGTCAACGCCGGTGTCCTCCCTCTGTGACCCCCGACCTCGACGATGCCTCGCTCCCCCGACCTTGACTCCCTCTTCATCCACACCTTCTGTCAAGGTACGGGCTCACCGCTTTGGATTGTTCTAGTAGAAGATTCAAATTGTGCTGATCTGATTGACTATAGCACTAGGAGATATTGCTTAGTAATGTGTAGGTTCGGATTAAAGCTCGTTGAAGAGTTGTGGTTCACTGTGATTATTGTTAAGTCATTGTTTATATTCCTGTCAATTGAAATATTGTGTAGTTGGTTCAATCTGAGCATTATGCTGATTTATTTTGTTGTGAAGTTCTATCTTTTGATCATTTTATCCTAATTGATGCAGTACTGATTTGTTGATCTTGCAGTAATATCATTTATTGACGCAATACTGATTTGTTAATCTTGTAGTAATATCAGAGATGGTGTTCGCATTGTCTTCGCCGCCGAATGCGTCTGGATATCCGAGGAAAGTGGTACCTAAGCGAGATGGCAGAGGATTATCGAAACGGATCAGACGTGAACAAGGAATGTGGGACCTTCAAGAGCAGGCTTGTCTCGGAGTACGTGAACAAGGATCGGATGCCCTACATGATGTATCGTTTCATGTCGTTGGATACATGGGACGCCTTTGTGCGGATAAAGACGACGGCCAAATTTCAGTAGCAAAGTGCGGCGCACATGGCTCTCTAGACACAAAACACTCACCCCCACAGACTCAGCACCGCTAGGTACGTGGGTAAAATCCCGCAATAGATGCATGAGGACGATGAGGCAATCCGGACAGAGGTCTCCCCGCCATTTGCTGGGATCACAGTCGAGCGCGCCCTAAACTGGTTAAAAGCGAGGGCCTCAACCACGTCGTCCGACACCATCTATTTCACAAACCTAGCAGACGAGAAAGTGTCCCAACTTCTGGTAAGATATGTCGAACTACCTAGTTGTTAATAATTCCATAACTTCATAGGGTCTAAAATAACATAATGGTCTCTTGCAGCAAACATTGAGTACCCAATCTTCCCAAGGATCCTTTAAAGCGTCAAGGAGAAGGATATACTATCAACGGCCTTGGGAAACAAGGAGCACCCAGGTCGCACGCAAGGCCTTAGGGTTTACATACCTTGGATGCAGGGATTCCCACACGACTCTGAGGCGTATAGGAGTCGGAATATATCCAAGGTTGAGCGTGAGAAATAGTTCAAAGAGGAGATTAGTGCACAATTTCAAGGACAAATAACATCATTACAGGAATAAATGAATCAACTCATCAACTAGTCACAAGCTGCCCCCGTGATTTTGGGAGCCAGTCCCCCTCAACATCGGAGTAGCGTCGTGTCCACAGTTGCACTTTCTAAACATAGCGACGTACAATTACCTATCGACGTCATCCAGGTAATGTACATCTCTAGAATGCTCCAAAGATAGACCTATAGGACGCCTTAGCTAAATGTGTATCGTTTTGTGGGAGCCCACACCCTTGAGGCTAGTTGGGTCTATTCCTCTTGAGGCTGGGCGGGGGATGGCGTTTCTATGCTAGGAAGGGATAGTTTTGCACAGTGCCCAGCTGACGCAAGGTTACGCCAAGGTCCAGGTGGACATCGTACTTGACAATTTTATGGCCATCCCGCTGGAGAAGCCCCCGAACGAAGACATCATAACACTAGGGAATGTTGTACACACTTTTGTCTAGTGCCCCAAGAGGGACATCGCCCTAGACCCTGCAGAGCTGCGATCACCACACGACCATGCCTCTCGAACAAAACCGTCGATGACTCCATCTCAACCCTCGCTTTAGAAGGCCTCTATATCAACTACCGTGGAGACGGTGCCCGTGGAGACGGCGCTGAAGAAACAAGAAAAACGTGTCGAGTCGTCTTCCAGGAAGACAAATAGCACGCTAGACGCTAAGGCCAAATCGAAGAAGATTAAGGCACCTCACAAGCCAAGACGTTCTCCCTCGGAATGCCATTGGTCCCAACATAATATTATGCCATGTTGGTTTGGCTTGCAGGACTTTGTGATGAGGACATTGTAACATCCCAATTTTCAGAGCTTAAAAATCTTTTAATAGTTAGTAGGGGGGAAATTCACCATTTGAATTTTATTTGAATTTAATTCAAAAGCTTAATATTGGACTTTGCAATCAAAAACATTTAATGTGAATAATCCCAAGTGGAACAATAGCCAAAACTATTTTATTTGGGTTCTATGTGCTCTTGTTGATATATTTTCTAGATTTTTCTAGAATTTTTGAGTTCATTTGCTATATTCTATTGCTTATTTGAATTTCTGGTATTTTCTAAATTAGAAAAACTATTAAAAATCTCGGAAATTCTCTCGGGCCGAATCTCCCCGGCCCATTCCTCCGCCTCCACTTTATCTAATCCGCTTCTTGCTAGAGTTCAGGCGATTTGCGTGTGCCGAGAGGATTGCGGCGTGTGGGCCCGCACGTCAGTCGTCGTCTTCTTTGCTCGTCGTCTTCCTCGCGGCGCCGGGGCGTCGCCATGCTTCCAAGCTCCAAGCCCTGCACGACAACGCAACCTTTCCAACTAAAGCCCTTCTAGAAAATGTGTCAAATTCTATCCCTAACCTAACCGCAAGCTTCCAAAAAAAATCTCAATCAAATCCTGGCCCGGATTGAAAGAATAGCGTTTCAAATTTGAACCTCGATTTAGGAGTAGAATTCGTTCAAAGTTCTTGTGCTCTTTTCAAAGCTAACGACGAGTTGCATCGAAAAAGGACTGGCTTATATAAGCCGATTATCCTCTTGGGGCCCCAAAATATGCCATCTTGGCCCCAATTCACCACAAGTTTTTGGTTCCTATTTTTACCGTTTCTTTTGGTCTTCCCTTTATAAATAGATCACAAATAAGCATATATAAGCCATATAAAATTTTGCTTTTTATCTCTTGAGACGGTCCTCCGCAACCAGGCCGCCACCTCATCTCCTTCCGAGCCTTAGCGCGCCGCGGTGGAGTTCTAGGGTTTTTGCCGCCGTTCTGTTCTTCGTCGGTTGCACCGCCGCCAGTGTCGCCGCGTCGCCACCGAGTGCACCGTCAGGTTCAGTGACGCCAGGGCTACCTCCAGGAGTCTTCGCCGTCACCGGAATCTCACCGGAGCCTCCATCCGACAATAGCCGAACCTCTCCACCGCTCCGAGCTCGCGCCGTCGCCACCGCCCACCCACGAGCACCGGCGTTGCACGATGAGGTTCGCATAACGCCTCTACACGCCGGTACCACTCACCGCCGGCGAGCCGCCGTTCGCCGCTGCCGTTGGTTTCGAGCGTGTCGCCGTCGATCGGCGTGTCGCCGCGTGGCTCGCCAGCGTCAGCCCCGTGCTCGCGTGGCAGCCAGGTGTCGCCCCGTCATCGTCCACGTGGGTGCACACGTGTGCAACCCACCGGGTTCCAGAGCCAGAGGCTCGGTGGACCTAGTCCACCGTGAGCCTAGCCTCTGACATGTGGGACCCACATGTCAGAGATTTCTTTTTATTATTTCTTTTCCAGAAATCCTCGTTGTCAAAGATTGCGCAATATTCCGATTTTTCTTCAGAGAAATAATTCGGGAAAATCCAGAAAATCCAAATTAGGGTTTCTTTTAGATTTCCAATCTTCCAAAGCTCATAACTTTTGCATCCTAACTCCGATTGAGCCCATTCAAATTTCTAAATTTGTCTAAATTCAAGCTCTATTTATCTGAGATTTTTATTTAATTTTTGGACCTTGTTTTGCCTCTGTTATTTATTTGTTTTGTTTGTTTTTGTTTAGTTTTGAGTAGACGTCGATTCGTCGGAAATTTTGTGGAAGAAGGAGCGCCCCAAGATCAAGACCAGTACATAGACCTTTTCCAAGGCAAGTCATACCTTTGATCATCTTGAACCCAGTTTTCAAATTACTTTGTGTTTAAAGTATTGCATTCTACTTTAATTATTTATTTAAATGCTTTGGGCATAGTTATTATCCAAATTTGTATCACACCTTGGCCTTGTATGTCATATTTCCTTGTCACCCTAGATTGGTTATTAGTTGGTAATATTATAGCACCAACGTGGGTTGGTTAGATCGAGTGCGAGATGCGTAGCCATGCTACGAGTCTCACATCATATGTAAGTTGCAAATATTAATTATGACTAAGTGACTATGGAACTTTGTGTAAAGCTGTGTGCTATTTGTTATTACTTCGTGATGGCATGTGTTGCACTAAAACCAACTAGGTGGTAAAGGATTTAGACCGAGGCAAGTGGTGGAGCGTGTGACATGGTGGTCTATGTGATGGGAATGATGGTCTTTGTGACTTAGTTAGAAAATGGAAGTCTTGCCTTGGTCAATTAAGGACTTAACTTTGTGCGCCATTGAACCGAGCCTTCTTTATGCGACCACATGCCCGTATGGGACGGGCCTAACTTAGTAAGTTATGGATTCTCGGCATTGATGTTCGGTGGATAGGTTAGGTGTGTGACAGGTGGAGGTGTGACTACTTGGTGGTTGCATCGCGGGACGATTCGTCTTCCACATCCAGCCGGTTTGTGTTATACCAATTCTATGTGAGTGGTATAGCGGTTTGTAAGCACACCGGGAATGTCAATGTTTGAGATGAAGTTTCGAACTGTTTTGTTACGATTGGTGCTTGCTACACTAGTTGTATCTTGTGGGTAAAGTGTACAACCTCTGCAGAGTGTTAATTAATCTATTCGAATAGCGCGTCATGATCATGGACATGCTCGGGATTTCACACGAGGGGTAGTTTTCATAAAATGTTGGGATGGGAGCTGTGTGATCTCAATCATATGGCTATGTGAAATAATCTGTTTAACTGTGTGTCTTTGTGGAAACAAATGTTAAATTAATATTGTCTATTTGTTTTGAATTATGCTTTCAATCTACTATTCGTATTCAATTGCAAATGTTGCTTTTATGCAAAAGAACCATGGAAGCCTTTTTCTTTGGAATAAGCTCGCATCTATACATTGCATTCGTGGTATGATTTGCGAGTGCGGTTGTGTACTCACGCTTGTTGTAAAACTTGCCCAAACCTCTGAGAAGAGGAGGAGTCGCTTTGCTTTGAGGAGGAGTTCGTTGAAGGCTAGTCGTTCGTTAAGGTCTGGATCCCAGTTGGTTGCCTGTGGTGAATTGGTGGGATCTACGCTGGAGTTATTTCCGTTCCGCTGCTGTTTTATTCTCTGTTAGCCCTGCGTGGCTTAATAAGTGTAAACTCGACCATAAGGTCAAACCCTTATTTGTTATTCAAACTAATCGTTTACTTTATTTATCGCTTGTGTGGATCGATGTTTACCTATGTTAACCCTGTGTGCACTAGCGTGATCCTGGACTAGTGCAGTATACACAGAGGGTTCCAGAATTGTAATTCTGGGTCCCGACAGACATGACCCCTATAGATACAACCATATTTGCTATGCTTGTTGTTCTAATTACAAGAGCTTGTACACTTCACTTAAATTATCAGGTGAGCTCATTTTTAGGAGTACCTTTTTATTATATAAACTATATGGTGCTACCTAGTGATGAAAATTTATATTTGTGTAGCAACATGTCAGTTTTGTATAAGCCAAGCAAGAGTTCAAGTTGGATATCTTCTGGAATCCAATTCAGCCTCCGGAGATAGCTTCGACTTCAAATATGCATAACTTTCAAATACGGACTCCGTTTGAGGTCCACAAGTACTTGATTGAAAACTTATGTTGTCCTCTTTCAAACGAATCTGGCTCCACCTTCCAATTCCTTCTGTGTGCGTAGCAATGATCAAAAGAAGGTGCTACGTCATTTGTTTGGGCCAATTTGGGCCTTGTAATCGTACCGGGCCACACTCAACCCTAGGTCTGCACTATTCACGTATAAACAATATCCGTGAACAGTGCCACTACCCCTCCCTTCTCCTCTTCCTCCTATACATAGTGGCTTCCACCCTTAGTGTTTTGCGGGTTTTGTTAGATTGAAGTTTAGCTTTTCTACTTTATGCTTTGTCCTCTTGTTCGACGAGATCAACATCGACATTGTCTTGGAACCCCACTTATCAATATAATTTTAATTCCTATTCATAATTTCAGATTGTTTATTTATCGTGTACATGCTTGTTCTTCGATTGCATGCAGGAATAGACCTTCGTTGTCAGGTCAATCGTGCTTCTAACAAGGTCGATAACAATCACGGAGATGGTTCAGCGATTGCGGGTATATTGATCGTGTGTGATTGGTAGCCAAATCGTAGGAGTCGTCTCCACTAAAATTGAATTATCCATCTCACAAAAAGATCGATAAACCCATTGTTGCATCAGGTGGTATGAGAGCTATAGTTGATCGGTAAGATTTTTCCTTTACCTACAGTCCACGAAAATCAAAAAAATAGGGTTAGTTCATATTGTCCAAACCTATCTGTGCCTTGCGATTTTTCTTTTCAGCTTTTGCTTGTTGAATTATTGGTTGTATCATCGTGTCTAGTTGCTGATTTCTAGTTCTAGTTATTGTTTAGTTGGTCTTTGTCTAGGTGTATCTCATGTTTACTTCGCATCACTTGATCGTTTTTTTAGGGTTCTTAGTTTTTGCATCTAAAATAGAAAATTTATGGGTTAGAACTCCTCTAATCTGCACCAAAAACAGTGTTCATTTCCACTTTATCTAATCTGAATTGCTTGCTAGAGTTCAGGCCGATTTCACCACAAAACCGAGAGGATTGACGTGATCTTTTGGGGGAATTGGTGTCCGAGTCCAGCATCCACACTTTGCTATTATTTACGACTTGCGGTAAACACGAGGGCCGGCCAAATATTAGAAGGGGAAAGAGGCAGCTGCATAGAACAAAAGCCACGGTTGAGAAAAAAAAGAGAGAAAAGAGAGAAAAGAAAATAGTGTGAAAATTCATGGAGACCTTATACATATAACCACAAGCTTCCACAAAAAATTTCAACAAGTTTGGCCTACGGGTTTGAAAGATATAGCAGTTTCAAATTTGAACCCAAGACGATTTCGAGTCCGAGTAGAATTCCGTTTCCGAAACACCTTTAGTAAAATAGGCATAACTTTTGCATACAGTGTTTGTTTTGATGTTCTTGTGCTCTTTTCAAAGCTAACGACGAGTTGCATCGAAAAAAGGACTGGCTTATATAAGCCAGTTATCCTCTTGGGGCCCCAAAATTGGCCATCTTTGGCCCCGAATTCGCGTCACAAGTTTTTGGTTCCTATTTTTACCATTTCTTTTGGTCTTCCCTTTGGAATTTGGGGTTTGCCTCAACTGCAAAGTTGTAGATCTCGTCGAAAGCTTTCAAATAAGCATATATAAGCCATATAAAATTTTGCTTTTTATCTCTTGAGACTAGTTGTTGATTACTGCTTAAACTAGATGGTTGTTTACATTGCATGTTATTTTGTCTTTGTGCTCTACATCGTGTGAACAATCTTGTACCCTAGACAGAAGTTTGTGTAAGTTGGCTAGCGTCTCTCCTAGCACTTGTTGTGAGGATTTCCTTTGCATACATCAAGTCGTATTGATCTTTGCGTGGGCGTTCATACACTTCTCTTAAAAGGCTTTGATTGGCTGGCTGTTTCTAGGCTAGGATCAACAACTTTGACTAGTACTTTGAGTAATTTTTTAACTTGCATTTACTAATTTGATTGTTGTTAATTCTAGCTCCACCTACCACCATTGTACAGGTACCAGTTGCTTGCAATCGCTTTGTCAATCTTCGAAGATCGTTTAGCACCGACACTAGTTGCCAGTCACCGCCTGTTTGCTTGGTAAGAATTGGTAAAAACTTGGTATTAGCTTGAGTGTGAGCGACATTGAGCCTCCAGATCATCCTATTAGTTGATAGGGATATATACCTGTGATTTGTTTCCTTATTTTCTACTAACTATAACAGGTTCACGGGATGATTACGAGATGGATCCACATCTTCTTCGAGCAATTGAATGGGAGTGCAAGAAAGCCTGCGAGAAAGATGCAAACTTGAGCCAAGATTCTCCACCACAGAAGGTACATAATCGTGATAGTATATTTGGTAAAACTAAACTCACTTTGCCATCCTTTGCTAGTAAATTTGATCCTAATAACTATGTTGACTGGGAGATAGCTTTAGACAAATAATTTGAATATCGTGAATGGTCTGATAGGCAAAAGATTAGAGCTGCCACCAGTATTTTTGTTGAGGATGCAATACTTTGGTGAAAGTATTTACGTAGACATGGAAGAGTGCCTCAAACTTGGCATGCATTAAAGAAAGTTTTGATAGATGAATTTGTTCCTAAATATCATGTTGATTATTTGTTAGCTAGATTACAACATTTCAAACAAGGTCGTACAACTTTAAGGGAATACTATCATGAATTGAAAACACGTTTGTTGCGTTGTGGCTTAAAGGAACATGCTGAAAGTATAGAGAATAGATTCTTAAGAGGACTTAATCAAGCAATTCAGGATCTTCTTGTTCATAAAGAATATGGTTATCTCTCTTATTTGTTTATACTTGCCTGTAAGGTTGAAAGTCAGATTAAGGAGAAATTGAGAATGCTTGATGATAGGAAACATGAGAACAAACCTGTATTTGTGTCTTTCTCTGTGACTAACAACTTGTAGGAAGTTGAGAACCAAGCCGAAGAGGAGAATAAGCTGATTGAGCCACCGACTCCATTGGATGAGAAGGAAGATGAGGAGATGGACCTACATCATCTGAAAAGAGCCAAAAGTTAAAGATCATGGTGCTATCATCAATCAAGGTGAGTATGCTTGTGATGAACTACAATTATCCATTGTTCATGCTATTTTAGAGCAAAAATTAGTGGAAAAAAATTCGGACTGCGTTGGCTTGAGTGCACCATGTGATAAAATAATTGAATTTTCTGTTGTTTCGAGTGTTTCCTATGATGAGTTAATCACATCTAATGATCATGTGGAATTGGTTAGACATAACGAAGTTTTGACTAGAATTTCTCCTGATGATTCTTTATGTTACATTATGTTGGATATACTTATGACATTGTCGCATACTGTGGAGAAAGTTTCTGAAATCACAAGTTCAACATCCTTGTTTAGTGCCTACACCCCTGGGTATAAGTTTAATTTGATTGGAAATTATGGTGTAGACAATCAATTTCTTATTTATTGAATATGCATAACTTGTGATCACATGGATAAATTGAAGCTTACTGTTTTGAACAACAAATCTTGTGTGCCAAATCTTGTTTATTTTGAGAGGAAATTAAAATTTAGTGATCATTCAATGCCTATGTGTTCATCTCTTATTGCACTATCTAGTATTGACAATCTGAATCATAATGTTGAAGTATGGAAGAACTTACAAATCTTTTCATCATTGCTAGATAAATTTGCTATTGCTCAATTGAAATCTAATTATGTGGATGGACTTTGTTTGCTTCCAAAAGTTGTAGATTTGCCCATATGTGCTACAACTGCAAGTTTACAACTTCAGATATTTGAATTGCATAAATGCTTCACTTACATTTGCAAAACTAGTTGCCATAATTATTGTGTTAGAAATTTTATTTTCCTCATTAACATATATGATTATTCTTGAGGTGATAATACAATGAGCTTTTATAATCGCTGCTGTTTTATAACATTAATTGTGCAACAACGAAGAACCGTTAAAACGGATGACATATACATATAGCATGCAAACACCTTGGCTTCTTTGTTACTCTATTTTTAGCTTATCAAAAGCCGAGGACGGCTTTGTTTTCAAGAAGGGAAGGATGATGAGGACATGACCCCCTATGGATGCAACCATATTTGCTATGCTTGCTGTTCCAATTACAAAAGCTCGTACACTTCACTTAAATTATCAGGTGAGCGCGTTTTTAGGAGTGCCTTTTTATTATATGAACTATATGATGTTACCTAATGATGAAAATGTATATTTGTGTAGCACCACATCACTTTTTGTATAAGCCAAGCAAGAGAACAAGTTGTATATCTTCTGGAATCTAATTCGGCCTCTAGAGACAACCTCAACTTCAAATATGCATAACTTTCACATACGGACTCTGTTTGAGGTCCACAAGTACTTGATTGAAATCTTATGTCGTCCTCTTTCAAACGGATCCAGCCCCACCTTCCAATTCCTTCTATGCACGCCACAATCATCAAAAGAAGATGCCGCGTCATCTGTTTGGGCCAATTTAATCCTTGTAATCGTACCGGGCCACACTCAACCCTAGGTCTGTACTGTTCACGCACGAACAATACCTATGAACAGTTCCAGTGCACCTCCCTTCTCCTCTTCTTCCTATACATAGTGGCTGCCACCCTTAGGGTTTGGCGGGTTTTGTTAGATTGAAATTTAACTTTACTACTTTATGTTTTGTCCTCTTATTCGACTAGATCAACAGTGACATTGTCTTCGGAACCTCACTTATCAATACAATTTTAATTTCTATTCACAATTTCATATTTCTTATTTATCATGTTCTTCGATTGCATGCATGAATAGATCTTCATGATCATGTCGATCATGCTTCTAGTAAGGTCGATAACAATCACGGAGTTGGTTCAACGATTGCAGGCACACTGGTCGTGTGCGATTGGTAGCCGAATTGTGAGAGTCGTCTCCACTCCAATCGAATTATCCATCTCACCGAAATATCGAGACACCTATTGTCGCATCACTTTGCATGCTTGGTACATGCGGCAGACCGACAAGGCGAGGGAAGACTGGCCTACTAGATTCACCATCAGCTCCACAGCGAACTATTTGCTCTATAAGCCGGGCTACTTCCCCGTGGGCTTCGAAGAATTATTTGATCTATTCAACCTCGATGCCCTCAATGCCGCACTTCTACGATGTTGGGCACTGTTAGTGTGTACAATCAAGTTCTACATTCACACAATACCGATAAATATCATAACTCATTGCTTATGTGTAGATACATGATGCAACAAGCCCAACGATTGTGAGAACCGATGGGTTTCCTCAACCCACAATTGATCTCTGAGCAATGCTTCAACCAATGCGCATCTTACATCGCAAAATGCATAACAAGGGGTTGCTTGCTCACCACGACAAGGACTGCATACTGGTGTCCTACAACCAGGGGTAAGTGCTTCACTACTTGCTATACAAATTTCATTTGTACTTTATACGCTACAGGAACTTTGGTGTAAGGACTATAGCGACATACATGAGTAGGTGGCATTGGATCCTTTGTCATTGTACCAAAGTGGAACAATGTAATATACCTTGATTCCCTAAATGACAAAAACCACGACTTCACCCTTGTGCAAAAAGTACTCTATAGGTATGCTCATTTCCTCCATACGTAACTATATTGTAGTATTCCTTCGTTTGAAATGGTCAAGGATAACTTTTTAGAATCACGTAGGTCGTTTAGCGCCTATGTTACCGAGGGAGGGACACACAAGGAACCGAGCACCACTCTGCGACACAGGACACAATTTCCCGTACCCGCTATAGCACAATAATCCTATGTCATACTTTATAACCTGGCCTCTCGAACTGACTATACCTTTATATGTATTTCTATTTTTGCAGTACAACTAGCAACCATAAGGCAACGTATGCTCATTCTACATTTGTCATCATATGCTAGAAATCATAAGTGTTAAGACGAAGGATCGAGAGGTTTGTCAGTCAATCTCGCAAGTAACGATAGGGCATGACAATAGAAGCAAGTGCCTTCGATCTGGACAAACTCTCGGACGTTCGAGGATGGCTCACTGCCTTCATCATGGAGGAAATCATTAACCAAAATGGAGAGTTTCACCCTGGCGACATCAATGATTAATACATGTTCAATTGTAACTCTAGACAATACATGAACATTCTCTTTTGTAAATGATCACTTCGAGTTTTAAATCACTTTGAGTTGTTCTATATTAAATCAATTGTGATTTATCTGTTTTCTGCTTGCTTATTTTTAGAGAGCATGGCTAGCATTACCCGATGCTAGCTAAAAAACAAAAAAAATATATTTAAGTATAGAACGAACTATCACAGACGATTTTATGGTATCAACCGTCTATGAATTCAAACTATCACAGATGGCTTCTACCAACAAGCGTTTGTGATATGTATTTAATCACAGACGGTTAATTTTTCTAACCGTCTGTGATATGTATCCAATCATAGATGGCTTCCACCAAAAACCGTCTGTGATCTATCGGATATCACAGATGGTTATTTTTACTAACCGTATGTGATATGTATCCAATCACAGATGGCTACTACTAACAACTATCTGTGATATGTCGGATATCATAGACGGCTAGAACCAACAACGTATGTGATATTTATGATATCACACATGGTTATTTTTATTAACCGTTTGTGATATGTATCCAATCACAGACGGCTGGTATATATAACCATCCGTGATAGAAGGTCTTCACAGACGGTTTATACCAAAAAATTGTTTGTGTTGTTACTTATCATAGACGGCTTAAAAACCGTTTGTGATAACCGCCTGTTATCACAGACACATAAATTTAGACTGTTCAGAAACCGTCTGTAATGACTCTTTCTGTAGTAGTGAGTATAAATCAAATTTGACCATTAATTTGTTAAGGGTATAATAGACTTTTCTTTGTATTTACAATTTTTTGTTAGAGGGTATTATGGACTTTTCTAACTAGGGTTGAAAATGTTACTTTTGTGGCATGTGATCCCCACATGGGCAATTACAATTCTACCCCCCTAGGATTCTACTACTCATACTACCATGTGTAGTATAACAAAATCCTAACTAATCTGAACCATTGGATCAAATATAATGGATGACTCGTATTAAATTGAGTGTACCAATGAAATGACAAAAATAGCATTGTTACCACGCGAAAATGTTGTGGCAGCGGGCCTGCCACGCACCTAGAGCGTGGCATGCAGGACACATGGCGAACTCTTAATCAACGATAGGCGGCCTATCGTGCACCCAGACCGCAATAGGTGTCATGCGTAGGCGGCCTGCCGTGGACTAGGTTAGTGGCAAGTGGCATGTCGTGGTCTCAGTGCATGACAAGCCGCCTACTACGAACTGGGTACGCGGCAGGCATCCTGCCGTAGCGTTTTCATACGATAGGGGCGTCAATTTTGCCATTTCATTTTTTGAGATACTATTTCGCTTCAAAAAGAGACTAGGTGAGCCAAAAACTCTAGAATGAATTACATGAGTTAATGACCCCTGGGCTAATGGACTACCAGGTGCCGAACCCACAAAAAATGGCGTATAGGGTGCCAACTCAGACCGGACCTACAAAATGCTATGATATACCCATCAGGCATTAGCCACAGGATCTCTATTTCTTTACAAGAAGCTAGCTGCATTCATGAAGCTCATGAATGAGCATGGCTAACCCGATGAATGGCCATCTCTTATTTATGCTAGAGCCTGGCGCGTGTGCCAACACACGTAAAGGACGCGAGTCCGAGATGCGTTGGCCTCAAGGCTGAGCCGCGTGGCGAGCAGCGACAGGCGTGCGCATAGGTGCTACCGGGATGCACCGATCGGACGAGCGATGAAAGTGACGTGGAATCATGCGGCCGAGCATCCACCCATCGAGGTGGCCCACCGAGGCGATCAGACACTGCGTGCAATGACTCGCGTGGATCTTGCGGCGACAAAGCCCACGGGCGACGTGGCCTATTTCTCGACGAAGACATGCTACGCCCTTTTGCCTAGTAAGATATATCAAGCTCCTTATTACGCCTAGATTCGGCGCCCTCCCCGTGTTTCCTGGGGATTTTATCCTACTAGTGCAGGGACAGCTATCCTCGGGATTTCGTTAATGCAGCGCGCGGCTTCATCTCACGTGTGTCTAAGCCGTCTGATCGAGCGGATCGCTCGACACAGGGTCTTTGGGTCAGCTTCTCACGAGAAGCTTCTGCCTCCTTCCTTTTGCCGCATCGCCAGTAGCTTTTTCGCCCTCACGCCCGTCTCCCCGTGTCCTTCGCTCGGCTGTCCTCGCCTGCCATCCCCTGCCTCCAACCCACCCTCGCATTGCCTTCCTCCCCCGCCGTCGCCACTCCCTCCTCCCCACCTTCCACGCTGGCCGCCCCATCCTCCCTTTCGGCCGCGTCACCTCCACCGCCCTCCTCCCCTCCTTCGCTCGCACTGCCTCCCTCCTCCCCTTCGCCCTCATCGCACACCTCCTCCCCTCTGCATGCCTCCTCCCCCTCAATGTTGTGCCTGTGTCCTCACCTCCTCCGCTCGCCTGCCCCCGCCTAGCATCACTTGAATCCTCCACGCCCTCAGCCGTGCCGCCCTCGCGCTTACTTCCTCCCCATCTCCTCCGCCACTGTCACCGCCGCCACTCCTTCCTGCTCCACGCCTTCCACGCTGTCGTCGTTGCTCCTGGCTGCCACACGCCCAAACCCTAGGACATTGTCGACGTCTCCTTCCCCTTCTCCCTCCCATCTTCTCTTTATACCTCAATTTTGTCAGCCAAAATCCCTCAAAATGCATTATGAAGAAGGCCGAGGTTTGCTCTCTGCATTTTAGGTTACCATGTTTATCAATTTAATGACAGTACATAGTGCTCAAGTTTGTGCTCATGAATTCGCAAGTCTAAACACTTCTATTTTTTAGTTTGTGCATCTTTCTAATGGTACCAATTTAGCAATTCTTCCAAAACTATAGCCCTATTTGGAGATCACTCTTGAAAAAAATGAAAGGTTTAAATCTTAGCCAATGTTCTTTGTTACAAAAAAAAATTCTATCTGTGAGTGCTTTCTCATTTCAGCTGACTATCATCTACATTCACACTATATCGCTATCACATTCATCTTATATAAAAGGAATAAGTTTATTTTACACCCCTGAACTTTGCATCGAGTCCAAATTACCCCCCTGAACTTTAAAACCGTCTGATTTGCACCCTCGAACTCATAATACCATGTGAATCTACCCCATCGGGCCGAAAACAGGTGGTTTTGGGCCACCCTGGCATCCACGTGGGGCGGTTTCGCCACGTAGTCTTCTTCTACATCCACACGCAAGCTCCGCGACCTGCTCAAGCTGCGCGACGAGGACGACCTCGCTGCTGGTCGCCGGGCGACGGTCAGCCTCGCGTCCGCCATGGCTGTGGCGGCGTGTACCCTGCTCGACATCATCCGCGACGACCAGCCTTCAACCTCATCCGCCGCATTGACATCATCACCCCGAGCGCGTCACCTCGCCTCGCCATCGACCTCTCCGCTGCCATCCCTCCTCTGCCGATAAAAGGAGTGCTCCTGACCTCCCTGGCCTCCTCCCTATCTTTTTTCCAAGCTAAATCAAGCCCAAGGAACCAAATGTCATTCTCGGCCGCCGTACCGCCGAGGGCGCCTGTGGTTGATCTGGCCGCTCCAGCAAACTACGGCCGGCCCCACCTGCATCACGGCACGCCTTGCACCACAAGGAAGTGTTCCCCTCCATTGATTTGAAGAATCCGTCATCAAGGAGCCACGTATCCACCGTCTTCTTCACCACCGGCCGTCACCACCGTTTTCATCACCGCGCTTTCTTTGGCGACTCTTCCACCGATGCTTCCCTCCCTGCGCAACGCCTAGCTTCACTCTACCTCCCCCTAGTACTCATTTGGGCTATCAACCTCCCCAAGTTGCCGCCGTCGAGGATCACCCCACGCTGTCCCGGGTCGCCGTGGTCAGCACACTCCAGCCACCCTTCGCCTTCTCCGACCTCCCCGGTGTGCTCCAGGTACTCTATTGGTCCTCATGCTCCCCCTATTTAGACCCCAACCCCACTCGTGCACCGCCGCGCCATTTCTTCTCTAGGTCCGGCGCGCTCATCATCTTCCAACCGCCACCGACCAGCTCCGGCCGTGTCTCCACCGCCCACGGGACCACCTCTGCATCTAGGTTCCATTTTGCCCTTATTCAGCTGGCGCCATTGCCTCCACCGCTGGCGGCGTCTATAGCTCCAAGCCACGCTCGTCGGGATCTTCCATAGGCGCAATGGAGCAGGCCGAGTTTCATTTCTTGACTCATCTGGCAACGTCAGCTCATTTGATGATTTGGATGCCACGTCAGCTAAAACCAGGGTGGTTTAGGGCGAGGGGGTTATTTGATCTGGCATTGACAATTGAGGGGTGTAAAGTAAACGGTTTTGTAGTTCAGGGTGTTTTTTGGACTCTGTCTATAGTTCAGGGGGGTAAATTGGACTTATTCCTATATAAAATTAGGTCAGTTTTAGCCAGTATCATCAGAGAGATTGTCAGTTGTCACCCTTCATGCTTAAACTCAAGTTCCATCTTTCCCTTTGTTGACTGCCATTTGATAAGAATGTATATTGTTGTTTGTAGGATTTTGTCAATTGATTAAAGAAGGTTTCCTCCCATAAACGTCTGCTTTTTCATGTGTAAAATATAAGTGTAGCCTTTTGTTTCTTTTAGTGAAAATAATAGTTAGGGCCAAGATTGTTAATTACAATCCTTTTCAGTTCAATTGCATTTGCTTGCAATGCAGAAACCGTCTCATGAAGTTTAAGGTCATTAGTGATTTTCGTTTTGATGCATACATGTATCTTCCTAGAAAAAATGGATAAAGGCACACTTTCTGTCTGGAATAAAAAAAAGAAGAAACTATACCTTTTTACTGGATTTATTCATTACAGTATTACACAGCCATTTTTTGTGAATGCTAACTGTTTTATGGATTTGTGTTGGTTTTGCCAAGAGGAAAAGGACATCCACCTACAAAGCTGATGATGAACCACGGAGGTCCTGATTTGGCCTGATCTTTCGATGAGAAGATAAGTTCGGTAGTAGTCGCTCAACTCTCATGATCCTGGCTACGACCTCACAAGGCCCGAAACCACGTAATCGCTGAATTGCTCGACAAGTCGTTATCAACCGTGCACGAATACCCGGTTGACCTGACCACGAAGGTTGATTCCTGCATACACCGAAGAAACACAGAAGAACAAGATAAATAGCAATATAAAATTGCAAATAAGATTGAAAATTTTGATTTAAGTTGGGATTCCGAATAAGGATGTTGACTGGGTGGTCTAGTCGACACACGCAGAAGATACAAGTTGCAACGAAGGCAAACTAAACATAAACGAAATCCAAAGAAAACTAGAGAGGTGCGGCCTCCTTATATAGGGGAGCCGCACATATCCAAGAGCTAAGGGGGTGATACTATTCATAGGTACTATTCATGTGAACAGTACATCCATGAATAGTACATCCCAAGGGGGTGTCCAAGGAGGTGCCCGCCCAAATAGGTTACAAGGCCCAATTTGGGCCAAGCAGGTGACTTAGCACCTTCTTTCGATGATTATGATGCGCACAGAAGGAATTTGGAGGTAAGGCCAAATCCGTTTGAAAGAGGACGAGATAAGCTTTCAATCAAGTACCCGTGGACCTCAAATGGAGTTCGTATGCGAAAGTTATGTCTGTTTGAAGTCAGGGCTATCTCCAAAGACCGAATTGGATTTCAGAACGTGTCCAACTTGAACTCTTACTTGGCTTGGACACAAAGTGACATAGAAACCTTCCTTGTACCATGGCATGGAGTAGCGCTTGTATTCGGGTTGATGTCCTCATCATCCTCCCCTTCTTGCATTTGAGTCGTTCTCGACTCAAGCTCATCCTCCAAATACAAGAAAAGCTTCAAAACTTGTAGCAATGCATGCTCATCTTTCTGCAAAATGTTAGCAACAGCAAGTGGCAAAGAAATAGATAAAGCTTTGAAAATTATAGGTGATTATGCATGCATCAAATAAGTAAAGGTATATTTTCTCATAACAGTCAGTTTGCAACTCAATTTGCAAGTATAAATGAAGTATATAGTGGAGTTATTCATTGCTCTGTGAAAGGGCAGCACAGTAATTGAATTCAAAGAGCACAAGTCATTCATATAATCATATTTCAATTGAGCAATAGCAAATTCTTCTAGCAAGGGTGAAAAGATTTGTAAGTTTATTCAGATTGTCCATACTAGATGGTGCAATAAAAGGTAAACACATAGGCATTGGATGAGTATTAAATTTTATTTTTCTCTCATATTGAATAGGATTCAGTATACAAAAATTATTGTCCCAAACAGCAAGCTTCAATTCATCCATGTGATCACAAGTTATGCATATTCAATATACAAGAAATTGATTGTCTACACCATAGTCTCCAATCAAATGAAACTTATATCCAGGGGTGTAGGCACTAAACAAGGATTTCGAACATGCAATTACAAAAACTTTCTCCATAGCATGTGACAATTTCATAGGTGGATCCAGCATAATGTAACATAAAGAGTCAGCAAGAGATATTATAGTCAAAACTTATTTATGTCTAACCAATTCTATATGAACATTGTATGCTTTTAATCCATCACATGAAGTACTGACAACGGCAGGCAATTCAATTATTTCATCACATAGTGCACTCAAGTCAGCAGGTAAATCACCAAGGTTATCACATGGTGCACTCAAATCACTAGACAATTCAATCAAATTATCACAGGATTCATGCAAATTCTTAATAATATCAGATTGAGTGTTCAAATCATGGGTATTAATCTCAGGTTGATTGTTCAAATCAGTACCTTTGGTATTACCTTGTAGGCGCGACTCAGATGATGTCAGTACTGGAGGTGGTGAATTGTCACAAGCTTTCCCTTTTTCTTCTTGCTCTAGCTCAATTGCCAATGAGCGAGTCAATGATGCACGATAGTGAGACATAGTGTCGCTCACAGCAGTAGGGGCGGCAATCATAGTAGGTGCAGTAGTAGAAGAAGTAACCAAAGATGATCTTGATGTGGAGGTGTGTACCGTGCGCTTGTTTGTTTCTTGTACAGGTGAAGGTGTAGCGAAAGTCGACGAAAGTACACGACTAGTCTTGGATTGTTGTCCCCGTACTTACTTTTCAACAATGCAAGTAAGATGAAACAAGCGAGTGACAGTTGGAGGTTTATAAACAAGTTTATCCTGAATTTGACGGTTTAATCCTCCTAAAAATCGAGTCATTTTAGCATCTTCAGTTTCTTCTAAGCCACAACGAGACCAGACAGTTTGCAATTCTTGATAGTAATCTTCTAAAGTGTTACTACATTGGCGTAAACGTTGTAATTTATTTAGCAAATCACGAGAATAATATGAAGGCACAAATCTAACTCTCATGGCTCTCTTCAAAGCATTCCAAGTTCTAGGTATGTTATGATTAGTACGACAATATTCACTCCACCAAATAGATGCAAAATCATAAAACACACATGTAACAACCTTAACTTTTAGATGATTAGGAAATTCATGGCATGCAAATAATTGTTGTACAACTAATTCATATGTGAGATAAGCATCAGGATCATAATTCCCAGCAAAAGAAGGCACAATGAGTTTAGTTTCAACAAACGTACTATCACGATCATATACCTCCCGTGGTGGAGAAGTTTGTCTCCAGCATGCATCTTCCTCGTTGGCTTTCTTGCACTCTGTTCAATGGCTCGAAGAATATGTGGATCTATCTTGTAATCATCCCGTGAACCTGTCATAGTTAGTAGAAAACAAGGGAAGAAATCACAGTGTATATGTCCCTATGAACTACTAGGTTCTGGAGTTTTCAACAGTCGCTCACACTCAAGCTTTTACCAAGTTCTTACAAGCTCTTACCAATGTAGCAAGGAAGTGGTACAACCGGTGGCTGGTTCGTGATACTCTCACCTGTGAATAGTCCAACGATTGCTAGGAACGACACCTGCTGAGTTAGTAGGAAGTGGAGCTTGGAAGGCTTCAATATGGTAGCATGGATTTGCAACAATCAAATCAGTAATGCTAGTTGAACAATTGTTCAAAGTACTCGTCAAAGTTGCTGATCCTAGCCTAATCATAGCTAGCTAATCAAAGCCCTATGCAGAGAAGTGTATGTACGCACACGCAACGATCAATGTGACTTGATGTAAGAAATGGAAAACCTAACAAGTGCTAGGAGAGATGCTAGCCAACTACTCAAACTTCTTTCTAAGGGCACAAGATTATTTGCACGATGTAGAGCACAAAACAGCAATATCGGTGCAACGCAAACAGCTCTCTAGATTGAGCAGAAACAACAGCTAGTCTCAAACAATGAACAAGTAAAGTTTTATATGGCTTATATATACTCATTTGAAAGGTTTTTATGAGATCTACAACTTTCTCAACTGGACGAACCCCAAATTCCGAAGGTAAGGCCGAAAGAATCGCCAAAAACAGAAATCGAAAACTTGCGATGCCAATTCGGGGCCGAAGATGGTCGATTTTGGGGCACCTGGATGGCAACCAATGGCTTATGTAGAAAGGATACGCCTCGTCATTAGCTTCAAAACGAGCATAAGAACGTCAAAAACGGACACAGTATGCAAAAGTTATGCCCGTTTTACTAAGGGTGTCTCGGAAACGGAATCCTACTCGGACTCGAAACCGCCTCGGGTTCAAATTTGAAATTGCTATATATTTTGATTTCGTGGGCCAAACTTACTGAATTTTTTTATGGAAGCTTGTGGCTATATGTAGAAGGTCTCCACAATTTTTATGCGCTTTTCTTTTCTTTTTCTTCTTTTTTTTTTCTACCGCGACTTCTGTTCTTTCGGTTGCCTCTTTCTCCTTCTACTATCTGGCTGACCCTAGTGTTTGCCGCAAGTCGTAAATAACATCAACTCTCCCAAAAAGATCATAGCAATCCTCAACAGTATGAATTTTCTGTTTTTTTGGTGCGGATTAGAGGAGTTCTAACCCACGAATTTTCTGTTTTAGATGCAAAAACTAAGAACCCTAAAAGAATGATCAAGCAACGCGAAGGAAAACACGAGAAGCAATCTAGACAACGACCAACTAGACAATAACTAGAACTAAAGACCAGCAACTAGACACGGCGATGCAACTAATGATTCAACAGGAAAAATACCGAAAAGAAAAATTGCAATGGCTCAAAGGGTTTCAGACAGGGATGATAATGGCGTAACAAATAATTTTTGTGGGCAATTTTTTGGACTCTAGGTATGAAAATGAATCTACTACTAGAAAACTGGAAAAATCTCACCGATCAACCTGGCTCTGATACCACTTGATGAACCACGGAGGTCCTGATTTGGCCTGATCTTTCGATGAGAAGATAAGTTCGGTAGTAGTCGCTCAACTCTCACGATCCTGACGACGAACTCGCAAGGCCCGAAACCACGCAATCGTTGAACTGCTCGACAAGTCATTATCAACCGTGAATGAATACGGTTGACCTGACCACGAAGGTCGATTCCTGCATACACCGAAGAAGCACGCAAGAACAAGATAAATAGCAATCTGAAATTGCAAATAAGATTGAAAATTTTGATTTAAGTTGGGATTCCAAGGTAGAAGATACAAGTTGCAACGAAGGCAGACTAAACATAAACGAAATCCAAGGAAAACTAGAGGGATACGACCTCCTTATATAGGGGAGGGGGAGCCGCACATATCCAAGAGCTAAGGGGGTGGTACTATTCATAGGTACTGTTCACATGAATGGTACGGTTGTGAATAGTACGGTCCAAGGGGTGGCCAAGGAGGTGGGCGGCTCAAATAGGTTACAAGGCCTAATTTGGCCCAAACAGGTGACACAACACCTTCTTTTGATGATTGCGGCGCACACAGAAGGAATTTGGAGGTGATGCCAGATCCGTTTGAAAGAGGACGATATAAGCTTTCAATCAAGTACTCATGGACCTCAAACAAAGTTCGTATGTGAAAGTTATGCCTGTTTGAAGTCAGGGCTATCTCCGGAGGCCGAACTGGATTCCAGAACGTGTCCAACTTGAACTCTTGCTTGGCTTGGACACAAAGTGACATGGAAACCTTCTTTATACCATGCGTGGAGTAGCGCTTGTATCCGAAGGGTTGATGTCCTCATCAACTGATAGGATGATAGTATGGTACCATATAAGTATGATTAGCTAGAGTAAATCCCTTCTTATTAACTTTTCTTTATATGTTCATGCATAAATCTTACCACATTTTACTTTGGGTGATTGTATGATACCATATAATTATGATTAACTAAAGTAAGTCCCTTCTTTTTAGCTTTTCTTTATATGTTCGCACATAAATCTTGCAACATTTTACTTTCCATTGCCTAAGAATCAACAAGAGCTCTACGGTATTGCTACTGATCAATAGGATTCAATGTCTTCTTCTACTTGGAATAATGACATTGTTGGGCCTCAGATCCAGTGAACTATTAAGGCTTGGGAATGCAATCCTTTATTTGTTTTGCCTATCTTTCCTCCTTGCTCTTTGCACTTTCATGGATGTGTTTGGATTAGATTGTTCGCTATTTGGCAAAGGTGACTCAATGGTTATTGATATGGGCCTCGCCGCTAATTGTATCAAGATAAAACATTTTCAAAATTGCGAGTATCTATTTTTTTGAAGTTAAGAAATTTTATTGCTTCGTGTTATTAGGTATATTTTTCCTGTGTAGCCATCATTCTTGGCTCTGATATTTCAGAATGAAATTTGTAGAACTTACAAAATTTAGCTAGCTTACCACTTACTCTATTAAGATATGTAAATCTCACTAAGGTCTTCTGGCTATCATGGAAGTTTGGAAACATGGATGAACCAGGAAATGCTTAGATTGTTGTTTCGTATTTTACATTTACGAAATTTTATTGCTTCATGTTCTTGGGTAAGTGTTTTTGTTTGCTATTTTTCCATTGTTCTCATTTTCGATAATTCACGATAAAATTTCTTGAACTCTGAAAATTGAACTAGGTGACCACTTACTCTATCAAGATATCTAGATCTCACTTAGGCCTTCTTGTTATCATGGAAGTTTGCAAACAACATGTTTGTACTAGATATCGGTGAAGTTACTACTTCTCATTTTGTGTTTTGTAAATGAAATTTCCTACTTTTTTGCAAAAAGATTGCATTTAACTCTATGGGTTGTTTTTTTTTGTTGGCCTTCTAGGTGGAAAGGTAAATAGATTCTATATTTTGGTTTTCGATTTGCAAGAATGTAATTAAACATTATTGGTTCAGACGTTCGGTTAGTAAGCATCTTTTTGTCGTAGCTCACAATTTCGAGTCGTGTAGGAATGAGAAAGTGGTATTTGTAGTCCGTTGGGACAACCTATCATGTATGATCGCTTCTATGAGTATGAATAAAACTGTGGAGCTCTATGTAGATTGTGGATCATTCATTTTCTTTTATCAAGTTTACTATTTCAAAGTCCCACGTTCACTAGCCATCGATTTTTCCGTTTTCTTGCTCATCTTTTTTCCTATTTTATTGTTTGCTATACGTACATCAACCACTGTACTTATTGCTTATTTTCTTCAGCTTGTGAGGTTTCGTTGCCAGATTTTACTTGGTTGCATTGATCAGCATTGTTGCTGCATTGGCCTGGGAGTATTCATTAAGGTTTGCAGCACTGCTCTTATGCATATGGTTCAGTGCTTCTTTTTCGTTTGTTGTTATGCTTCAGTGATGTCCTCCATTCCTGGTGGCTTAAAATGTCTGAGGTTGCTACAGACTTCCATCTCTGTGTTAATTGATTGATGGTGAAATAAACAAATGATTTTTTTTTCCATTTTTTCCATTCAAGTTTTTTTTCCTTAGCCAACTTTTTAGTTATGTTGTGTTGATGTATAATACACTTGCATTTTTTCCCTAGCCTTTCATTTTCATATGTCCGCACGCGACATAGCGCGTAAAGCCTACCTAGTTGATCTGATGTTCGGAGAAGAACAATAAGGGCATCTCCAATAGTTTGTCTCTTATGTTGTCTCTAATACCCTCCATGTCATTTTGAGACAATATTAGAAACAAGTATTCAAATAGTTTGTCTCTTAGGTTGTCTCTAATACCTTCACAAGAATTTAAGCTTTGTATGAATCAAATAACCATACTGATCAACACTAACTTAAATCTTTGTGACCTACATGTGTTGTTTGGTTACATCTACATATATAAACAAGCATCAATTCTAACATCAAGCCTCACAAGTCACAAGCATTGAAGCTTTGCATGATTCTAACCCTAGAACTGAACAACAAATCGACATATCATGTCATACATCATCCAAGAGATAACAAACCATGCAAAGTACATATCGATGACTCATCACATAGCAGATTGATGTATGCAAAAACCGAAACAAGTACTGCAAAGTACAATCAAATAAAGTCTCCAACTGTTTAGCCATAAGCAAAAGTAGAACTAAATAAAATTCCCAACAATGTAGCTATAACTAGCACTTTCTTGAGACAATGCGCACATAACTAGCTGCAACAAAAGAGCAATCACTAGCAATTCTTCAGGTGTTTGCAAATAAACCTATGTGAACACCAAAATAGTATGATTAGTAACAACCATGGAAAAATCCAAATAGAACTACATGCATTGGGAATACATGAATTACAGAATTATATTTGTGGTTCTAATGTGTCCCATATTGCCAAGCAATCCAGAGGATGGCCAGAATCTCCACAAACCTATTACTTGACCAATACAGATTATGTTACCTACTCTGTTCAAGACTATCTTGAAGTTGAAGTGCAAAAGTTATTAACTATACACTGACTTATAATCAGAAATAAAAACAAAGTGCTGGTCCTACCCTACCATATCATGAGTTACATAAAAAAAAGAAGCTAAAGGCTGAATGAAGCTCAGTTGGTATAGCAGGGCAGAAAACTTACATAATCTCTTCCAAGAGCGGCATAGTGTTGTAAACCATTGCATGAGCCATCCTGATTGATGAAATAATGTAACCAACAATTAGTGATACAACGACAAATGCTGGCTATGCAGAAATAGGTCAAACCAATATATTTGACAAGAATGGGTAACTGCATTCCTCCAAAAAGAGAAGTGGTAATAGTGAACAGAGCTGCCTGAACAAGCCATACTGCAGCTAATTCAATAATATTTGAATAATAACAGGCAACATTAATCTAGAATAGCAAAAACTAAAAGGAATGTTCCCGCTTGATTAACTGAATTTTTAGTATAAAATAAGATGTACAGAGCTGCCTGAACAAGCCATACTGAAATAACAGGCAACATTGATCTAGAATAGCAAAAACTAAAAGGAATGTTCCCGCTTGATCAACTGAATTTTTAGTATAAAATAAGATGTACAGGAATGTCATGTGCCAAGAGAAGCATGTCAATAAGCAAGTATTTATGAAATTAATTTGTTGGAAATATTGGCATTTTCAAAACTGCTAGCTGCTGGTGCTACTCTTTAGCAAACAATATAATCAGTCTAGCAAGAAGCCAAGAAAGCAAGCTTTAGCAGTACAGGGTTCAATGACTTATCCAGAATCCAACAGAATTTAGTTGAATAGGTTGCAGAGATTATAGCATGAAATACAAGCACAACATGGTATTGATGCAGTATGACTGACATCTGTTACGGTCATACCTCAATCAGATGGGCCAAACACTGATTTCTGGCATCACTTGTGTTCTGATTTCTAAACCATACACACAGAAGGCATTCAAAATTTTGATGCAAGATTCAAAGATACACACAGGATAACAAGCTTATCTTTTTCTGGCTTACAGTCTTCTAAAACAAGTGACACATCAGAACCAAACTAATTAATTAATAGGTTTTCTGGGAGCAGATTCATGAGTGAAGACTGCGATTTCCTTGCTAAGAGCAACCAACATATGATAGCACAAATCGAGTGTTTCAAATGCAATGAACAATTGTGGGTATCTAGGAGCTAAACTGTCTTGACTCTTGACGAAATGGTCTACTAAACAACCAATCCCCTTGGTTCATAGTTAGCAGAACAATCTTGTTTGATGCCCACTCCTAGTTTCGAGTATAAACCCATTTTCAAGTTTGTTTTGTTTAACTCTAGGCAAGATCATACACAGGCTATGACCACCATACTCTCGACATGTATGAGTAATTTTCTTCAAATCTGTGCTGATAAATTAATTCTGAATAATGCCAGTACATAATTGTTAATCTCAGAATTGAATTGTTGGCAAAAACACGCGAGTCTTGTTGTGTAACTGCTTTACTGGAGTAGACACAACTCAGAGATGATTGCTTTGCTTTCACAGACTCTATTGGAAGTTGCACAGCACAAAGCTACTAGAACAGAATACTATCTTTAGAACTCCTCATGCATATCTAGTTTTGACTTTTACCATTTCATCAGTCATCACCAACTGTCCTAATGGTAGGGTCTAGTACAGAGTCCTGAAGCATTTTATTCAGAGAAGGGAAAGCAACAGCTAAAAAAATCCACGACTAAAAAGAACCGAGAGCTCATACGGCGGCGTTGGTTCAGAACAGTAAAATTAACACTAAATCAGAACATTCTAACATTCTAGCTGCTACTAACTGCTTCATCATTCAAATAAGTAAATATTCTAACACAAGATCAGAACTGTAGTATCAGTTGATTTACAGAGCAAAGACTCAAATATTTACAGAGCGCGGCTACGAACTACACAGAGCCAGGTCACCACACACTGTCATCACCATTTACAGAGCAAATACTCAAAGATTTACATGATAGTATTGCTACAAACAACACAGCAAAAGTAGGTCGAATCACCTATACCAATCATACTAGAAATCAAACCAGATCCAGTGCGCTCAAGAAACGAACGGAAGAAATATATGAAGAACAAATCATACCCAAAATCAGAAGCCCCGGGAAGAGAAGAGCCAGAGCCACGTCCGGCTTCAAGCGAGCCCCACCAACCATGGGCTGCTGAGGCACCCATGGACTCCACAGAGGCGGCGATGCCGGCAGGATTTGAAGATGTGGCAGCGGCGGAATCCACGGACGAGGCACGCTACAGTTGGTGTCGAAGTCTCCTGCGGCGGCAGCGCCACAACTCTAGACCGCCGAGTGGGAATCATCTTCAAGAGCAAATATGAGATTGGCGCTGGGCGAAAGAGAAAGAGGAACTGGCGAACCAGGAAAGAGGAAGTGGGGAATCGATGGGGAGATGTAGCGGCCGAGTGGGAATCGATGCGGAGTCGCCGAGTACTTCGCGTGGGGAAGGCGCAGGGAAGGAAAAGCTTCGTGCGCGCTGGATCCGCCGAGAAGAACAAAAACGCGTGAGCAAACGACGGAAGTGCTCCAATAGAGAAACCCTTTGTTGCTTCGGCCTCGTTTCGCATTATGCGATGGTCGTTTTGTGAGACGACGATTCGATTCTCTCTCTTCTTTTATTCTCCTTCACGTCATCAAAAAATCTGCGTGGCATCTCTTAGAGACAAGTAAAATAGACTATTGGAGATGCCCTAACAAAGAAACGACAACCCAGAACCATGCATACAAGAAGAAAGAGATACACACACATCCAAAACAAGGTGCAGAGATGTATCAAGAATGTATTATGTACATCCACCAACAAGACTTTTTTTTGTTGATTTCTGTCCAACTACATCCCAAAGTAGAGATATGTATTCAATCACCATGCAAACACTACTACAAAACAGGTCATACTAGACGCCTCATCACAGACGGTTCTTTTGGAACCGTCTGTGTTGTACCTATCACAGACGGTTCCAAAGTCAACCGTCAGTGATACGAGTTATCACATACTGTTCGTATTAAGAACCGTCTGTCATGTATCACAGACGGTTCAAATGATTGTCTATGATATTTAGAACTATCACAGACGGTTTTCAACAAAAAACCGTCTGTGATACATCCCAGATGGTTATTAATACAAACCGTCTGTGATAATTGCACTTCACAGACGGGTTTTATATGAACCGTCTGTGATGTTTCGGGTCCCGCACCATGCGTCTCTTCGTCTCCTGCGCCGACGGGCGATCGATGCGTCGTCTCTTCGTCTTGCACGCCGACGTTACGTACAATGCGTCTCTTCGATGTTTTATAAGAATGATATCATCGCGCGCCATGGTGAGCACGCATATCGTATTAATCTACGTATAATACACATATGGTGAGCACACGGAGCATGACGGCAAGGGCAAAGCTGGCAAGGAAGTTGGCGATCGCCCCTCTTCCTGACGATGTCGTCGTCCACATCTTCAGCCTCGTGGCCGCGAGCTCTCCTCAGCCCATGGCTGACCTCTGTAGTCTACGAACCACGTATGATCGATGATTTTTATAATTGATATTTTCTCTTATGGAGTAATTAATTCTTGTATTAAGATTATGTCATCTTGAATTTTAGTTGCAAGGCCATGTACAAGGCATGCAAGCAGCGCGCCGTAGGGAAGAGCGTGGCGTTGGAGTGGGAGGAGGCGATGAAGTGGTAGGACTACGAGCGCTACCTCACTGTCGTCCACAACCTGGCCCACGCCAGCAACCCGGAGGCCTGCTTCATCGTCGCCCTTGCGCTTGTCTTCGCGCCCCAAGACATGCAGTGCGACCTCGTGTTCCTGGAATGGGCGGCCATCACCAACCACAAGGCCATGGCCTACGTGCTCGGCCTCCTCCTCTACACGGCCGGCGAGACGCATGACGTTCGGAAGTAGTACATCAGGCAGGTTGAGGGCGAACAGGCCGGCGGCGGGTGCGAGACGGCCAAGAGGACCAACCGGGGGTACAAGCGGTGCGAGAGGCTTGTCGCGCACATGGTCCAGGCGGCGGCGTGGAACAAGATCGGTCCGCTGGGCCGGGTGTGGGTGCTGTCAGAGGACGGCCACCAGTGCGCGAGCACCGACTGCGGCAAAGAAGGGTGGGACGACTATGCCGTCTTCTGCAGCGATGACTGCAGGATTAGGCATGAGTATGCCAAATTCTTTGCAAAGGTGTTGGACTACTTGCCGTAAAATTAGCGATTTTATGTATATGTGAATTCGCTTTTATCTATATCAGAATGTGTCAAATGTTCTGAATTTTCAATTTGCATTTATGCATTTATCACAGACTTCCAAACGAGAGAACTTCTCTTTATGCGTCATGTTGTTCTGCACCATCAATGATTTATCATAAGATTAAACCTTAACCTAAAGCAACTCCCCAAAAGAAAACAGAAATAAAAACTTATGATCATCATCTGGAACCAATTTATTCAAATACTAGAATAATTATCATGAATTAATACAAATTTTACCAAATTTTTGGAACTATATTTCACCTACAGAAACTTTAAACTTAATATAATGACCTATTCTAGGTTTGAATATAAACTATACTAATTATATCATGAAAAGTAAGGTTTAAGAATTTTTATGAATACTAGACCTTCCGAGGAAGCCCTATGAATTATTTCAAGATTTGTGGAAATTTATTTCTATTTATAAGACCTAGGTCAAGGTAGCAGTTAAGTTTTAAATCTCAGTCAACCCTAATTAGACTTAGATCAACTAGAGGCATTCAGGACCGTCCGATATAGATCGCACGATCCACATGGGCCGCGTGTTCGGCACTCCGAACGTACTAACGCACCCAGCCGTCCGATTTTAAATCAACCGTCTAGATCAAGCGTAAACATTCGGACCATTTGAACGCACAACGATTATGGAGCGTTAGATCTCGATCGAGCCGCCCAAACACCAGGTCCGAACGTCGCTGTCACAGACGGTTCCATTAAAGAACTATCCATGATAGACACCATATCACAAATGGTTATTTAAATGAACCGTCTGTGATAGTGCCGTTCGGACCTGGTGTTTGGGCAGCCCGATCGAGATCTAATGGTCCATAATCGTTGCGCGTTCGGATGGTCCGAACGTTTCCCTTGATCTGGACGGTTGATTTAAAATCGGACGGCTAGGCACGTGAGTATGTTCGGACTGCCGAACGCACGGCCCGTGTGAATCGTGCGATCTATATCGGACGGTCCTGAATGCCTCTAGTTGATCTAAGTCTAATTAGGGTTGACTGAGATTTAAAACTTAACTGCCACCTTGACCTAAGTCTTATAAACATGAAATAATTCATAGGGCTTCCTGGGAAGGTCTAGTGTTCATAAAAATTCTTAAACCTTACTTTTCATGATTTAATTGGTATAGTTTATATTCAAACCTAGAATAGGTCATTATGATTTATCACAAGATTAAAACTTAATATAATGACCTATAATTTTAAATCAACCGTCTAGATCAAGCGTAAACGTTCGAACCATCGGAACGCACAATGATTATGGACCGTTAGATCTCGATCGGGCCACCCAAACACCAGGTTCGAACGTCGTTATCACAGACGGTTCCATTAAAGAACTGTCTGTGATATGGTGTCTACCACAGACGGTTCTTTAATGGAACCGTCTGTGATGTCATGGCACTATAAATATCGGGCCTGACAGACCCCCTGCCCCCTAGCGCCTCCACCTCCTGACGCAATTTTGTTTTGAGCCGCCGCACCCATTGCACCACCTTAGAGAGGTGAAGGAAAGGAGGAAGGGAGGAGAAGGTCATCATCAGGAATCTCGCGGGATATTTTGAATTTTCGTCGTGAGCTCCGAGGGTAACGATCTTTACTAACTCTTTATATTTGCTCTATGTTAATATTTAATAGGAGGAGTAACGTATTTGCAATTTATTAATCTAATTTAATACTACTAATTTGTTATATGTGCGTAGTGTAGATGGACCGAAACTAGATGTACGGTGCGAACCGTGTGAGTGAAGAGTACATTAATGGTGTGTTTGCTTTTAAAAGAGCCGCCGAGCAGGATATGTTGAAGAAGGGGATAGAATTTATATATTGTCCATGCATTGATTGCGGTAATCTGAAGATATTTAACAACTCGACACAGATCACATGGCACTTGATTCGAAGGGGTTTCAAAAAAGGGTATACATGTTGGACCAGTCACGGTGAAGAGAAGATTATACAGGAAGTTAGTAATGACAACATCGCCAAGGAAGTCAATGATATGCCAGATGTGGACTGTGCTTTTGATGAGGATAGGTTGCACGATGACAATCTGGATCAGATGCTATGCGATGCAGAAGGGAACTACAGTGAGAGAGAGTTTTGTAAATTCGAGCGCTTAATGGAGGACTCGGTGAAACCTTTGTTCCTTGGCTGCAAGCCGGAATACACAAGGTTGTCAACCGTGCTTGAACTGCCGAAATTGAAGGCAAGTAATGGTTGATCCGACAAGAGTTTCACGGCGTTGTTATGTCTCTTAGCGGACATCCTTCGAAAGGGAAACGTGTTGCCTAGCACCACCTACCAAGCTAAGAAGGTTCTTTGTCCATTGGGAATGGAAGTAGAAAGATACATTGTAACATCCTAATTTTTTGAGTTTAAAAATCTTTTAAATAGTTAGTAGGGAAAAGTCACCATTTGGATTTATTTGAATTTTAATTCCAAAGCTTAATATTGGACTTTACAATAAAAAACATTTAATGTGAATAATCCCAACATTAACATTAGCCAAAACTATTTTATTTGGGTTCTCTGTGCTCAGATATATTTTTTAGATTTTTCTAGAATTTTTCTGAGTTCATTTGCTATTTTCTATTGCTTATTCGAATTTTGGTATTTTCTAAAATAGAAAAGCTATTTAAAATCTCGGAAAACCTCTCGGGCTGAATTCCTTTCCCTCGGCCTGTTTTCTCTCTGTTCCAGCCCATTTTCGCGCCAGGCCCAGCTCGCGACGCGCATCACTGCACTACCGACGCGTGGGCCCACACGCAGTCTTCGCCACGCCCGGCCGTCTTCGCAAATGGCCGCGCCCGTCCGCCATTGCCGATCTCCGAGTCCCGTACGACAACGCGAGATTTCCAACAGAACCCCTTCTAGAAAACGCGTAGAATCTTATCCCCAACCTCCCAGCATCCTTCCGGATCAAAATTGTATCCCGTTTCCGTCTGTATCTCCGTTTTCCCCGCGTGCTCGTCTCGGACTCTTTTAGGGTTCTGCCGCCGTACGCCGCCCTAGCCCCTCTCGGACCCTATAAATAGGACCCCGAGGATCGCTAGCACCTCCGCATCCCGGAGCCACCACCCACTTCACCTCAATCGCCTCAGCGCCGCCGCAATCTAGGATTTAGGGTTTCGGCCGCCGCCGGCTAAACCTTGAATTGCGCCGCCACCAGTGTTGCCGCGTCGTCGTCGAGTGCACCACCGGGTTCTGTGACGCCATATCTACCTCCGGGAGCCCTCGTCGTCGCCGAAACCTCACCGGAGCCCCCGTCCGACAAAACCCGAAGCAGCTCCGCCGCTCAACCCTCGCCGCCGGCCGTCTCCATCGACCTTGACCACCCGGAGTTGAACCCAGAGGTTCGCAATAGTGCCCTCTACACGCAGGTACCACTCACCGCCGGTGGATCGCCGCCGTTCGCCGTTGTCGTCGGTTCCCGAGCGCCGCCGCCTGCTGGTCTGACGTGTCACGCCACGTGGGTCTCCACCTCAGCTCCAGCACCGACGTGTCGTCTCGCGCAGCATCCTCGTCAGCTCCACGTGTGCGCCGCGTGGCTCAGTCCACTGGTCCCCACGTCCCGAGGCTCGGTAGACCTGGTCTACCGTGAGTCGTGTCTGTGACATGTGGGTCCCACTTGTCAGTCCATTTTTCGCCTCGTCCGAACGTTTTCTGATGACGTCAGCGTTGCGCAATAATTCGATTTTTCTGTTAAGAAATAATTCAGAAATTCTGGAAAATCCAAAATTAGGGTTTCTTTAGATTTTCAATCTTCCAGAGCTCATAACTTTTGCATCCTAACTCCGATTGAGCCCATTAAAATTCCTAAATTTATCTAAATTCGAGCTCTATTTATTTAATTTTTATTTAATTTTTGGAGTTTGTTTTGCCTCTATTATTTATTTGTTTTGTTTATTTATCTCGTTTGCGAGTAGACGTCGATTCATCGGGACATTTTGGAGAAGAAGGAGCACCCCAAGAGCAAGACCAGTACATAGACCTTTTCCAAGGCAAGTCATACCTTTGATCATCTTGAACCCAGTTTTCAAACTACTTTGTTTCAAAGTATTACATTCTACTTTAATTATGTATTTAAATGTTTTGAGCATAGTTATCATCCAAATTGCTATCATCACCTTGACTTTGTATGCCATAATTCCTTGTCACGTGGGTTATTAGTTGGTAATATTGTAGCACCAACGTGGGTTGGTTAGTACGAGTAGATTGCTTAATCATGCTACGAGTCTCACTTATCATTTGAGTTGCAATTATAAATTTGACTAAGTGACTATGGAACTTTGTGTAAAACTGTGTGTGCTATGTGTTATTACTTTGTGATAGCATGTGTTGCACCAAAACCAACTGGGTGGGAAAGGATTTAGACTGAGGCAAGTGGTGGATACTTTGTGATATGGTGGACTTTGTGAATGGGAATGATAATCTTTGTGATCTAGTTAGAAAATGGAAGTCTTGCCTTGGTCAATTAAGGACTTAACTTTGTGCGCCATTGAACTGAGCCTTATTGTACGACCACATGCCTGGTATGGGACGGACCTAACTTAGTAGGTTATGGATTCTTGGCATTGATTACTCAGGTGGCAGGTTAGGCTATGGGTGGAGGTGTGTACTACAAGGTAGTCGATCACGGGCGATTCGCGTGTCCCTCGCCCGGTGTGTGTTATGCCAAAGCGCTCTGTTTGGGTTGGCATAGCGGTTTGTAAGCACATCAGGAGTGTCAATGTTAAGATGAAGTTTCTGAACCATTTTGTTATGATTAGTGCTTGCAACACTAGTTGTATCGTGTGGGTAAAGTATACAACCTCTGTAGAGTGTTAAATCAATCTATTCGAATAGTCGCGTCACGGTCATGCACATGCTTGGGGATTTCACACGAGGGGTAGTTTTTCATAAAATATTTGGGATGGGAGCTATGTGATCTAAGTCATGTGGCTATGTGAAATAATCTGTTTAGCTTTGTGCCTTTGTGAAAACAATAGTTGTTAAATTAATATCGTCTATTTGTTTTGAACTGCATTTGAATCTATTATTGTATTCAATTGCAAATATTGCCTTTATGCAAAAGAGCCACATAAGTCTTTTCTTTTGGAATAAGCCTGCATCTATAAATTGCATTCTATGGTATGATTTGCGAGTACGGTTGTGTACTCACGCTTGTTGTAAAACTTGCGCCCAAACCTACAGAAGAGGAGGAGTCCACGCCTGCTTTCGAGGAGGAGTTCGCCGAAGGTTGCTGATCGTTAAGGTCTAGATCCCAGTCGGTTGCCTGTGGTGAATTGATGGGATCTACGCTGAAGTTATTTCTATTCCGCTGCTATTTATTCTCCGTTAGCCCTGCGTGGCATAATAAGTGTAAACTCGACCATAAGGTCAAAACCCTTATTTGTTATTCAAACTAATCGTTTACTTTATTTATCGGTTGTGTGGATTGATATTCACCAATGTTGACACTGTGTGCACTAGCGTGATCCTGGACTAGTGCAGTATACACAGAGGGTTCCAGAATCGTAATTTTGGGTCCCGACATACATGCATGTCCGAACGATTGTATCCTGTACCATAAAGAGTATGCAGACATGTATGTATATCCTGTGTGCAAAGCATCCCGATACAAGCGTAAGAATACTGCTAAGGTGAAGTAAGGACCTCCTGCTAAGATGTTGTGGTGTCTGCCTGTGATCCCACGTTTGAAGTGGAGGAGCGTAAGAAAGATGGAAAACTAAGACACCCTGCTGATTCTGCCTAGTGGAGAAACTTTTATCGGAGCTTCAAAGAGTTCGGTGCGGAACCGAGGAACATAATGTTAGGGTTGAGTACTGATAGAATGAATCCTTTCGGTAACATGAGCAGCCGATATAGCACATGTTCCGTGAATCTATGTATGTACAACATTCTTCCTTGGCTGTGTATGAAGCGAAAGTACATTTTGATGTAACTACTTATCTAAGGGCTGAAGCAACCTAGGAACGATATTGATGTGTACCTAGCACCATTACTGGAAGATCTTGTGACACTGTGGAATGAAAGGGGTACAAGTATGGGATGCGTACAAACGAGAGAACTTCTCTTTACACGCCATGTTGTTCTGCACCATCAATGATTTTTCTGCCCTTGGTAACCTGTCAGGGTTCAGTACAAAATGAGCCAAAGCCTGTCTGCACTGCTTAGATGGTATGGAGAGTGTCTGGCTGAACAACTCGTGCAAAACTGTTTATATGCGTCACAGTAGGTTCCTCCGCAGGATTCACCCATGCCGCAAGATGAAGAAATAATTCGACGGAAATAAGAAGGACGGTTCAGCTCCAAGGGATTTTAGAGGGAAAGAGGTCTATGATATGGTTAAGGATATCGATGTTGTGCTTGGAAAGGGATGTAAATTAAGGACCCGTTAGAACAACATCTGGAAGAAGCGGTCAATTTTTTAAGACTTGCCTTATTGGGAGCACTTAGAATTTCATCATTGCATCGACGTCATGCACGTAGAAAAGAATGTATGTGATAGCTTGATTGGTCTCTTACTGAACATTTGTGGCAAAACAAAGGATGGTGTTAACGCACAGTGTGACTTGGTTAATATGAACATAAGGACCGAGTTAGCACTGCAAGAGACCAATAAAGGGCGAACGTACCTTCCCCCAGCTTGCTACACTCTATCCAAGGCCAAAAGAAATGAACTGTGCAAGAGCTTGCATGGTGTGAAAGTTTCATCTGGTTACTCCGCTAGCATTAAGAAGCTTGTTTCTATGGAAGATTTGAAATTAATTGGTATGAAGTCTCATGATTGTCATGTCCTAATGACACAAATGCTTCCTGTTGCAATTAGAAGTATCTTGCCGAACAAGGTCCGAGTGGCAATCTTGAGGCTGTGTTATTTCTTTAACTCAATTGCTCAGAAGGTCATCGATTCAGAAGGACTAGATGCTATGCAAGCCGAGGTGGTGATGACTCTATGTCATCTTGAGATATATTTCCCTCCATCATTTTTCGATATCATGGTAAATCTCATTGTTCACCTTGTGAAAGAGATAAAAATATGCGGCCTTGTGTTCCTACGTCATATGTACCCGTTCGAGAGGTACATGGGAATTCTCAAGTCCTACATACGGAATCGATCTCGACCGGAGGGTAGCATTATCGAAGGTTATGCAATCGAAGAGGTCATTGAGTTCTGCGTCGACTACATGGCTCAAGTGGAACCGATAGGTGTGCCTCTATCTCATCATAAGGGGAGACTGGAGGGTATCAGAACCATCGAAAGGAAATCAATCACTCCTGATCTAGATACGTACGCTCAAGCCCATTTTACGGTCTTGTAACACATGACCCAAGTGTCCCCGTACATCGACGAGCACAAAGACATGGTATGTCAACAGAATCCAGACCGGTCGGAGATTTGGATCACGAGAGAGCACAACCATCGGTTCAACGAATGGTTAAAGGTGCGATACACTGGGAGGTCATCAAGTGATGATATGCTGCTATGGTTGGCAAAATAGCCAAAATTTACAATCGTGATATGGCAAGGATACGACATAAATGGGTACACATTTTATACGATAGCTCAGGATAGGAAGAGCACAGTCTAAAACAGCGGTGTCCGGATAGATGCATTTGACGAGCAGTTCAATACCACGGGCCATGTGGGTTGAACTCCTACTATGGGTTCATAAAGGAGATTTGGGAGCTTGGCTACGTACTTTTCAAGATCCCCCTGTTTCGATGCCATTGGGTTAAACCTCTGCAGGGTGTGAAGGTCGACAAGTACGGCGTCACTACTATGGACCTCAAACGTGTCGGATACAAGAACGAACCATTCGTACTCGCTAAGCAAGTTGTTCAAGTTTTTTATGTAACGAACCCGACAAATAAGAACCGCCACGTAGTTGTTCATAGAAAAAGAAGGATTGTCGGAGTTGAGAATGTCGTGGATGAGGAAGAGTACAATCAATTCGATGAGTTGCCTTCTTTCGGAGACGGCATCAGGCTCGAGGAAGAACCCAGTGAGGAAGCTAGATATATGCGCATTGATCATTATGAAGGCCTATATTTTAAATAAGAATTTATTCTATTGTAATTTATTTCATAACATGAGACATGTCAATGTGGAATTGCCATGTGTTAATATGTTATATATGGACTTGTCATCTCTTATTTTGCTGTCAATGTGGACTTCATTGTAATGTGGAATGGTAATATTATGCACATGTACAACCTATTTGTCTCATATCCTAATATGCCAAATTATGGATTTGTCATCTTTGATTTTGCTGTCAATGTGGACTTCATTGTAATGTGGAATGTTAATATTATGCACATGGACTTCTCAACCTAATATTTTGTATGACCATATCACAGACGGTTCCATTATAGAATCGTCTGTGATATGCCTTTATTAGGTGGGAACCACTAGGCTTTGTGCCCTTACTTGTCACTCGCACTTACTTTCGCCCGTTCACCTCCCCCCCCCGAGTGCCCCCGCCCTCGACGCCGCCGACTCCAGCGCCTCCTCTGGTCCTCACCTCGCGCCGCCGACTCCAGCGCCTCCTCCGGTCCTCCCTCGCGCCGCCGACTCCAGCGGCGCCTCCTCCGGTCCTCCGTCGCGCCGCCGACTCCAGCGCTTCCTCCGGTCCTACCTCGCGCTGTCGACTCCAGCGCCTCCCCTGGTCCTCGCACCGTCGGCTCCAACGCCTCCTCCAGTCCTCCCTCGCACCGCCGACGACTAGGCCTCCTCCACATCGGAGCCACGCCACTAGGCCTCCTCCTCCACGCCGGAGCCACTCCGCTAGGTTTTTGGTTTGGAGTACCATCGTCTCGTGAGTATCTATGTATTCATTTATTGTGTATCACTTTGAGTATATATATGTTGTACTAGTTCAATTCTGAAATTGATTTGTTAGTACTGGGAGACATATTGCAAAGTGACTTTTGATGGATCTGTTGAAATTACTCTGTGATAATAATTGTCATAAACTGAAATTGGTGTGATAGCATATTCAGATTTGAGCTCTATATGTGTTGGTTACCACTGTCTTTTATTTCTATTTTATTCAGCTATACCATAATCAGGAGATTTGATTGCTTTGCATCTTCAGGAGATTTGATTGGTTGAGCTGTTATTGCTTTGACATTCTGTAAGTTGACAGACTAAGAAGTATCAGTTTGAGAGCTTGGCGGATTTATATTTACATATGTTCATTTAGTAATTTAAATGCTGGTGGATTAATGCTTTAATGTCTTATGATTATGCTAGAATTAATTTTGATTATTTGCTAAAACCATATTTCTTACAACAGTTCGATTGATTATGATTTGGTCATTTAGGCTAAAATCTTTAATTTACATGTGGTATATGCTCAGTATTTTATTAATCTTAAATGACTTGGTGAAACTTCATATGTCTAGATAGCAAGTAAGCGAGATGGCGTCCGCACCGTCTTCGCCGCTATCATCCACGTTGCCGAATGCGTCTGGATCTCCAAGGAAAGTGGTATGTACGCGAGATGGCAGAGGAAAATCGAAAATTCCTGCGGGTCGAATGACCGTCACGGAGGTCAATGACATTGGGATCCCTTTGAGTCCCCCGAAAGCAGCGACGAGATTCCGGAACATCTGAGGGATACTTGGAAGGGAATGGATCCCCATCACCACACTAAGCTGGGACACTCTATCTAAAGATCGGAGAGGCCAACTATGGACAGAAATTTCAGAATCGTTCACTTTCCCGAAAGCAGACCAGGCACGTGTGCAATGGCAGGCGTTGCTCGCGATGGGAAAGGCATGGGGGACCTTCAAGAGCACGCTTGTCACGAAGTACGTGAACACGGGTCAGACGCCCTTCACGCAGTATAAATTCTTGTCGCGGGATATATGGGACGCCTTTGTGCAAATGAAGACAACGACCGAATTTCAGGAGCAAAGTGCGGCACACAAGGCTCTCCAGATAAGAAACACTCACCCCCACAGACTCGGCACCGCTGGGTACGTAGGTAAAATCGCGCAATGGGCGGCAGAGGAAGAGAATGGAATAGTGCCATTTGCTGAGACCACAGACGAGCGCGCTCGACCCTGGTTAAGAGCGAGGGCATCAGCCACGTCTTCGGGTGGATTCTCTTTCACAAACCCGGCAGATCAGGATATGGCCCAACGTGTGGTAATATGTTGAATTACTTAGTTGTTAATAAGTCCATAACTTCATAGTGTCTATAATAACATGATGACCTCTTGCAGCATGAATTGACTTCCGCATGTTCCGAAGGCTCCTTCCAAGCAAACAGGGTGAAGGATATACTATCTACGGCCCTGGAAAACAATGAGCGCCCGGGTTGCACGTGAGGCAAAGGGGTTTACGTAACTTGGAGGGATGGATTTGTAGACAACTACTACACATATAGGAGTAGAAAGAGATCCAAGGCCGAGTACGACACAATGTTGGAACAGGTGCTTACTGCAAAATTTCAAGGACAGATAGCAAGATTGGAGGACCAAGTGAATCAACTCCAACTCCTACTCCAGTCGCGAGCCGCCCTCATTATTTTGGGAGCTAGTCCTCTTCAACATAAGAGTAGCGTCACGTCCACGCAAAATTTTGAACATGATGTCCAATTTCCTATCGACGACATCAAGGTAATGTACATCTCTGGAATGCTCCAAAGATAGACCTATAGAACACCTTAGCTAATTGTGTATCATTTTGTAGGAGCCGACGCCCTGCACGCTCCAAGTGAGGATGGTTGGGCCCATGTCTATTGAGGCTGAGCGTGGAGGTGGCGTATCCATGCCAGGAAGGGACAATGCAGCACGGTGCCCAGGTGGCGCAGGGTTACGCCAGGGTCCAGGTGGACATGGTACATGACAATTTTAGGGCCGTTCCGCTGGAGATTTACCCGAACGAAGACATCAGAATACTAGGGGATGCTGGGTACAGTTTTATCCAGTGGCCCAAGAAGGACATCGCCCTGGACCCTACAGTGCCGCCTCAACCTTCGATTCAGAAGGCCTCTACAACAGGACCCTCAATGACTCCGCCTCAACTATCTCAACATGACCATGCATCTCCAATAGGACCCTCGATGACTCCACCTCAACCTTCACTTCAGAAGCCCGCCTCATCGATTCCCGTGGAGAAGACGCCGAAGGAACAAGAAAAGCATGTCATCGTATCGGTTCCCGAGTCGTCTCACAAGCATTTCCTCCACGAGCCAGTCCCTTTCGTCGTGGGCTTCGACAACTTATTCGACTTATTCAACCTCAAAACCCTCGATACCTCACTTCTACGATGCTGGATACTGTAAGTGTGTACAATCAAGTTCTACATTCACGTAATACCGAATAATATAACGACTCATTGTTTATGTATAGATACATGATGAAAAATGCCCAGCAATTGAAAGAACCGATGGGTTTCCTCGACCCACACGTGGTCTCTAAGCAAACCATCTTGGCAGACGCATCCTACGTCGTGAAATACATAACGACAGCATTGCTTGCTCAGCACGACAAGAACTACATAATGATGCCCTATAACCAGAAGTAAGTGTTCACTACTTGTTATACAAATTTTATTTGTACTTTATACGTAGTACAAATTTTATTTGTACTTTATACATGAGTAGGAACCATTGAATCCTTTTAGTAATTATACCAAAGAGGAATAAGGTAATATACCTTGACTCCCTACTCAAGGTAACCCACGACTTCACCATTGTGCAAGAAATACTCGACAGGTATGCTCATTTCCTCCATACATAACTCTATTGTAGTCTTCCTTCGTTTGAAATGGTCGAGGTTAACTTTTTGGAAACATGTAGGTCGTTCATCGCCTATGTTGCCAAGGGAGGGGAATATAGGGGATCGAGCACCACACTGCAACACAGGATGCGATTTTCGGTACGCGCGACAACACAATAATTCTATATCATACTTCGTAATAATGTGTCTCGAACTGACTATACCTATATATATAATTCTATTTTTGCAGTGTCGCCAGCAAAAACAAGAAGATTGAACATTCTACGTTTGCCATCATATGCAGCAACTCATGAATGCTAAGTTGAAGGATCCCGAGGTTGGTCAATCTCGCAATAATTATTTTCTAATTATAAATTTAAGTATATATGCTTACTACTTTACTCTTGCTAGCGACAAGGTTTGAACATACATTTAGATGCACTCGTTATGAGATGGATCTCGAAGGTTCGAGGGAGGCTCTGTGGCTTCATCAACACGGAGATCATTAACGCCGACGGAGAGTTTCACTACTCCGTCGACACCTGAACGACCTTCACTTTGAGTAGTTGTAATTCAATTGTAACTCTAGCGATAATACTTGATATATTGTAAATGATCACTTTGATTCATCTGTGATGTATAATTTGTAAGTTGTCAACGATTGATTCATCTGCCTGCTTGTTTTCAGAGGGCATGGCTATCAATTCCTGAGGCTAGCCGAAAAGCAAAAAAAATTAGTTAGGTATAAAGAACTATCACAGACAGTTCTATTTACTAACTGTCTGTGATATGACGTATATCACAGACAGTTCTATTTGCTAACCGTCTGTGATATTCCGAATATCACAGATGGTTCTATTTACTAATCGTTTGTGATATGTAGGCTATCTCAGACGGTTGGTAAATAGAACCATCTGGGATATGACGTATATCACGGACGGTTCTATTTGCCAACCGTCTAGAACCGTCTGTGATATTCGGAATATCACAGACGGTTAGTTAATAGAACCGTCTGTGATATACTCTGTATCACAGATGGATTGCAAATAGAATCGTATGTGATAGCAGACATATCACAGACGGTTTTTGAGCCGTCTGTGATACGCCAGTTATCACAGACATTGTGGGGACCCCGGTAATTATCTCTATAAGACCGAGATTAGACAAGGTCTTAGGGACATAATCACGGGTCTCCGGTAAATGAATTCCAATTTAACTCCATCCAAGTGAGAGGCTTAGCCGAATACTAGAGCCTCAACGATCATGCGCTTTGCTCTTTGAGCGCTACATGATTGTCGATTCTCTTTCGATCCGAAGCACTACACTTAGTGAGTTAAAGGGGAATTCATCAACAACGAGTATGACTTATATTGGCTCTCAAGATCAACGACCAACATACTCATACCCTTATCCAACATTGATTACATCCATACAACGCATACAACAAGAGATTAAAAGACATACTGCATAATAGTTAAGGTCTACAGCTTATTACAAACGGCCGACCGGCCAAATTCAAGTAAAGTACCAAGTAGCAGCGGAAGTAAATAGATAAAACAAAAGACCAGCAGTGATATGCCCATCACCCATCGGAAACCGACTGGGGGTTAAATGATAGCACACTACTCATTAGTGTCACCCAAGTCAACACTAACGAGATCGTCATACTCATAATCTTCCTCACCTGAAAAGGCCAAAGAAACATCTGGTTGAGTACAAGTGTACTCGCAAGTCTTACACAAATAAAAATAGTTATGCATAAGGGTCATTCAAAGGATGACTCATATTGGTTTAGTTTTGCGAAAAAGACGCAACAATTAACATCCTACACATACTAGTTTTTCATGTGCCCATTTAAAATCAGGTTAGAAGTAGAAGTAAAACATGTAGTAAAGCATTTCAGTAATAAACAATTGAATCATACAAAGACCAAAGTGGCAGCCCACTTTGATGTACTAAACACATGAACATCCCGTCCATGACGAATACCAAGTTCAACCACAATTTTAATTAAAAGTCTAACAATAAGCAGCCACAAATTTCAAGCGGTCGTCCATAACCGTGGACACGGCTATTCGAATAGATTAATACCCTGCAGGGGTGTACTACTTTACCCACACGACTTGATTAGCCCGTAAGCCTCCAGAGGCCTCTGAAATAGCACACTTCCTATGGTATGCCGGCCGGGTAAATCAAGATACAGTCATTTTCAGCAAGAAAGCCCTATTGAGCTAAGTCCCCCTTGTGAGATGGTTCCTTGCCTAGTACAAGCGTCCGATAGCACTTGCTAGGGGGCTCACAAGTTATATTGGAAATACCGATGAAATCAAAACAAAAGAATTGGTGCTCCCTTGAACACTATAAAGGATTACATCGGCTCCTCAAAGAACATAGGATTTCACGGTCGCTATGCCCCTTACACCACCAAGGACTTAACACAATAAAACCCTCCCCCTACTTAACCATACGGCTCCCAACCCGCGTGTGGCAAAGACGAGTGTTGCTTGAACAGTAAGGTACCCAAAGTTCGGTCCTCAATTGTCCAGACAAGTCCTTCCACTTACCCAATGCTCGTGCACAAAGCACCATCACTAACCAACACTTGTCCGGACCAAATCTCATTTAAAAATGACAAAGTTTAACTCATAAAATAGCTACAAGGATCTGAAGTAAAAACATAAAGTAAGAGTTGTGTGTATCCCAAAACCGCCGGGTTATTCCCGACGATCGAACTACCGTGTCTAGACTTGCATGGCTAAGCAATTCTATAACCCATAATTCACACATCCTATCTTAAGCATATAGGAGTTGGCATAATTCAAGATTAACCTCAAGCATATTACATAACTAAACTACACATCACAAAAATATTGACATAATCAAAATAGCATGCAAGCAATTATCATTGCACTATCTTAACCAAAACTGGGATCAAATATGATGCAAAAGAAAGTTCAAATGATGCTTGCCTTGCTGGTACAGTAGCTGCTCGCTCTCAGTAGCGTAAGTGTCGATATCAATATGCTCGGGATCTATATAATTATAACATCCAATAAATACCGAGAAAACAACTCAAAAACAAAAATACTCAAAAATGCATGATTTTTCTACAGTAGTTAGGTCATGATTTTAAATGTTTTTTGGTGAAAGAATTATTTCATTTTGATTTAGTATATGAAAGTTATAATGGTTTGAATTTCATATTCCAATAAGCCGTCATTATGTAATTTAATTATGAAGTGAAATTTTGTAGAACAGTGGCGGGGTAAGGGATTACATAGGTAAATAGGTAACATTAATACAAGTTCAGAATAGTTGAGTTTGTCCCATTTGGAGTTCTTATGATTTAGTTATTGATTTTCAAAGTTATCAGCCTTTTATAGTATAAAAATAATGGAGTTAAGGAGTATATTCTCCCAAAATAGTTTCTGTGACAGAGGTAACATGGAGACCATTTTTAGAATTAAGTTCACTGAAAATGAAAATTATCAAAAGTGGTCTCACTGTTTTTGGAGCTTCCAATAATTACTTATGCATTTTTGAAGTTATCAGTCATTTTTCTATTGTACAAATAATGGTTTTAATGGATCAATCTCCAATTAATACTCTCTGTTACAGAGACAAGTTTGAAACTAACTTTAATATAAAGTTTACTAAAATTGAAAGTTTCCAGAAGTGGTTTCATGTGATTTGGAGTTATTAAGAAATAGTTATGCATTTTAGAAGTTAATACCAATTTTCAGTGTACCAGTAAATGGTTTTCGGATTTTATAAATTCATTTGCTACTTCCTCACCGAGCACCGCGCTAGCGCATCATCGACTAGCGGCCCAAAGTGATTAGCGCACTTTCTTTTAACTCGGATTTTTAATTTGAGCGGCGACATGTGGGTCCCACTGTCACGGCAGACGGTCCACGGATCGTTCCATGCGCACAAGCGCGACGGCGCGCGGCACTTACGCCGCCTGGTCCCACATGTCACCATCGAGGCTTTAAACTCAAAGTCCCCGCTTACGTGTGGAGCCCGCATGTAAGTGAGATATTAGCGCCGCTAAGACAGGATTAAATGCTAATGATTATCATTTATTCCTAATCATTGGCTACAGTGTTGTCGGCGTACGACAACGGGACTTTTGGTCCCGCGCGTTTCACCGGCGGCTTGCCGGCGTTGTGCGCCACGGCAGTGCGAACTAAAGGCACCATTAGCTGCGCAATAGCATTGCGCACCTAGGGGTAGTGGTCTTAGTGCTAGAGGTGGCCCGTGCTGGCGGTTAGCCGGAAGTGGGCGGCGGCGCCCATCACGGCAAATGCACAAACGTGAAAAGTAAAGCTCCGCAGCTCATACAAGCATGTGCCCAATATCCTAGGGACTAACTAGGAGCTACCTGAAGCTAGGAGAGGGCTTGAGGAAACTTGAAGCAGCTGGAGGCTTGTCGGTGCCGGAGAAGACGAAGGCGGCGACACGGCTTCACGTGGAGCAGGCGGCTGGAGCAAAATGGTGACAAAAGAATGGTCTGAGTAGCTTGAGCATCACATGGGAGGCTAGAAGAGCAAGGAATCGACAAAAGACTCACCGACCAAGTGGGAGAGGAAAGGTTGTCCTGGGCCGAAAAGAGGAACACCTTCAAATTAACTGGATCCTGTTGTGCATTGCCGAAACCAAGTGAGGGGTTTTGATCAGTAAACTAAGGCATACAAGGTGACGCGGTGGAATGTGGACCATACCTCCCGGAGACAAGAAATGGCTCGAGGATGTCACTCGGTGCGTGCTCCAGAGCGGCCGAAAGGCACCAAGGTGGAACCAATGCTACAAGTCATCGCAAGAGCTAGGTTAGCAAAAATGGAGAAGGCATGGAAGGTAGAAGCCGAGGGCACCGGTGTTGAGAAGCTTACCGAGAGATGAGCTTAAGGAAGCTTCCTCTCCTCCACAACCGAGGAGAAGTGAGGCTAAAGGAGGAACAGGAGGGGGTAATATGGCCGAGGACAGTGGGAGCGGCGCGCGCGCATGCAGGAGAAGCTCAGGATAGGCTCATTTGGGCGGTGGCGCAGGAGTGCGAGGCGCCGGCGCGTATGGCCGCGTGGAGCTCTCCTCCGCGCTGCCGCCGCCCGTTGGAGAAGACAGTGCTGACAGGTGAGCCCGCGATGGCAGTGACTCAAGGTGGCGCGGCTCGGTGCAACACGGGGATTAAATCGGGACCGTTGGATGACGAACGGACGGACGAGACGAGTGGGGGCATTCGGACAGGTCGAATGACGGGGAGACCTGGGCCGTTGGATGAGGATCTAACGGTTGCATGTGACGGTGCGTTTAGGTGGTTGGGTTGAGTCCGGTTGCTGAGTCGGACTCGAGTCGGAGGAACAGTACTAGGTCAGGGTTTAGGTTTAGAGTTGACTGAGATTAAAGAATCAGATTTCTACTTTGACCAGTGCTTAAAAATAGAAATAAAAATCCTAAAATTATGAAATAAATTGTGGGGGTTCCTGGGAAGATATAGTTCCCATAAAAATTATGAAACACCACTATTCATAATATAATTTGTGATATTTAAATTCAAACATGTTGTATGTCTATGAAGGTTGTTTGAATTTTAATTATGTTCAAACTGTTCCCAAAAATTTTGAAAAAATTATATTAATTCCTGATAATTAATGTAGTATTTAAATAAATTGATTTTAGATGATGACCACAACTTTTTATTGCTGATTCGAATTAAAATTTGAATTTTGATGTGTAGGTGCACCCCAAATTAGATTTTCCAAGTACAATATATTATGGAAATGTTTTGAATTTGATAGTGCATGTTAGTGAAATACATATTAATCCAATTTAATTAGTTGGGGCTGTGACAGACATATAAATACAGATGATTCGAAAACCGTCTGTGATGACGGTTTTGAACCGTCTGTGATGAGGTTTTCTGTAGTAGTGAGATTAACATGTCCATGCTGTAGGTTAAGATAAGAGGAAAGACGATGGTCCATGGTGTTCGCTCCTTGATAAAAGGAAAGAACGGGCCGGCAAACAAATTGCATTGGATCAAGAGATTGTAGTCGAACGGTGAAGGTCAAAGTTACAAGTCAACTAATAAAGTCGTATTGACCATACAAGATATACTCATCAAGAGTAAAATTATTTAACCTTACATGCTAGAACTTCTCATTACCACGTTTTTCTTATGTGAGCTGAAAATTTGGCATGCTTATTTATCTTAAACTCTTATTGGATTTATAATTACTCTCTACATATCTCTGTATGCATGACATCATTGATGGTAAAAAAACATTAAATGTATTAGGATTTATAGCACTAGCCGCACAATTATGCGGACATTCCACGAGTCGATGCTTTGCCGATTATGAAGATGAGGTCTATCTACAATCTCTTATGTATCTACAATATTTTATGTATCTACAATCTCTTATGTATCTACAATCTTTGTGTTTCTACATTCGTAGCCCTCTGGATCGGCGACAACAACGGGAAGAGTAGAAATGTACGAGGCCCAAGAAGCCGTTGGAGGTCAGTTCATTCTCTCGGAATCGAGGAGGATACGGGCAAAGTACTTGGACCACATGCACAGAAATTTGTCACCCTGTGGGTGCCTTGTAAGGACAGGATCCCGATCAATGCTCGTGAATGGAAGCAAAAGAAAGAGGCTCTCATATTAGTTTTGTCTCCGATCGTGACAAGGCACTAGTTTGGCAAGATGTCCTTCAACATTTCGCTCGTCTGAAGATGAAGCTTTGAAGGAGAGTTAAATCTAGGCTATGAAGAAGATGGCCACACAATTCCAAAGTGTTGGAAGAAGAAATTGTACAACACATTTATCAAGAAGAACCGCCAATATTGGTTTTTCGGTCATGGGGAAGCTGGACCTAGAGGCAGGAAAGATAGTGTATGGCGCAAAACTCCAAAAGCGTGAAAGATTTGCTTATGCTCGAGGCTTGGTGAGAGAGTGGCGGTGTAGCAAGCTCTAACAGAGATAAGGATGAGTGACATACGCCCGGAGAAATCTTGAACACGGTGGCGAACAAGAGGCTATGGGGAGGTGTCGTGGAGCATGCCTTCCCTAAAGACAAAGCCACCTATAGAAGCCGCAGAGAAAGAAGGGCGAGGAGGCGAGCGGATCGCGCGAGGATGGAGGAAATGGTTCTTGAGTCACGGGAAGTGGCTCGTGAAGCGATCTGTGAAAAAAGCACTTGAAGCCAAAATGAATGAGGAAATCAAAAGGCAAGTGCGAGATAGCGATAAGTTCCATCCAAAGGCAAAGCGCATCGGCCAGGAGTCAACATCAGCCCTCCTCATCGGTTGGCGATTGCGCTTCCACAGAGGTGCGGTGATTCAAGATGACGCAGGCTGCGCTTCCGTGGATGACATCACCGATCCTCTCACGACATGTGAGCCGCACATTCGAGAGGGAATGCCACCGTCATGGTGGCTATCGGTGTTGTATCTCGTATCGACCCTACGAAGACACCAAGATCATGGGGCATTAATACCTCTGGATATGCTAGCGTATCGATGGATAGAGTTGTGAAAGGTTATAGCAATGTGCGTCTTGACATTGAAGGAGGTGATGGGGAGAAGACTTTAGGAGAAGCGGAGAAGACATTCATATGTTGGCGCAAGCGCTATATCATTATTCACAGGCGTCACCTCCTCCTCCTCAACAACCTAACCCTAGAGTGCGGATGAAAGTGAACAGAAACATTTTTCACTAATTATGTATTGGCTTAAATAACGGTTTACTCATACCACGTTGTTTTCACAACAGTGAACCTCCCCAACCTAAGTCCAATTATCCATTCACCACAGTCACGGTGTTGCGGCGATGACAATGAAGTGGAACACACGCTGCATCCCCATGGCCCCATCTCCTCCACAGCGGGATCCAATGCCGCCACCGCCCCATCGCCTCCACAGGCGGGCTCCAACGCCACACGGTCGCCCCATCGCCTCCACGGCGGGCTCCAACGCCGCCATCGCCCCTCGCCTCCACGGCGGGCTCCCGCGCAGACACCGCCCGCTCCATCGCCTCCACGGCGGGCTCCAACGCCTTGCATCGCCGCCTCCACGGCGGCTCCAACGCCGCCGGCCGCCGCCTCGCCTCCACGGCGGGCTCCAACGCCGACACCGCCGCCCTTCTGCCAGAGAAGAGGCCCACCCCACAACCAGCGTCGGCCCCGCCGCGCGAAGAAAGCCTCGTGGAGAACACTGCTACTATTTCTAAGGCAGCGAAACTTTCCTATGAGAAGCTGCAGGAAATAGATGCTTGAAAATGATGTGGGCGATTTCTTGCGAAAGTCAAGGCTAAAAGTGAAGCGGCGAAACCACGCACTAGTTATTTACAAAAAAAAAAAAACTAGAATAAAAATCGCTATATTAGTTCTCAATATTTCACTTTTCTTCCTCTCCTCAGCAATGAATGCCACTACCACTAACAACAAATCAATGGAATGGAGAGGAAGGGGGTCCCTTTCGTACATGTCTTGGTTTGTATGAGCCGATCACGGAGAAACCGATGTGTTGAAAGGGGATGATGGTGAAAAGCTGGATCGTTTCAGAGCGTCTGTTGATGATTGGGTGAAAGACTTTTGCAATAGAAATGTTGATTCGCATTGTCATTTTGTATAACTCTTAGTCTTCCTGTGGTTGGTGCTCTGCTCTGTGTAGCAGTTGTTCTGTGGATTGTTGTCACCTGTGTCCGGTGGTGTAGTTGGTCTTGCAGGTGGCTTTGATTGTTGTTTCAGTCGTGTTTTTTGTTATGCTTGCTTAGCTAACTGGAGTTCCCAGTTTTGCACTCTCTAACTTTCTGTTAGAACCTTTTTATATGCTTTCAATCAAAAGCAGATTTCCCTTTTTCAAAAAAAAAAAGTATATGGAGCCCGGCCCCGGCCGGCGGCCGTTTGATTAGGAGCTGTCAGCCAGCCAGCCCTCCCAAATCCAACCCAACAGCTAGCTCGCTCTAATTACTACGCCTTTTAGCATCTTCCTTCTTTATACTAACAAGGATCCAAATCATGACAGCTCGTGCATTTCCTCCCTTCCCATTGGCCTCTCCCTCCCTATCTCGTCAGGAAATTTACTGGTAATTGTGGTTGCTTAATCTGTCCATGCTTTCTCTAATCTGCTTATTAACGAACGCTTGCTTATCATCACTGGCGACAGCTGAAAGTTGAAAGCTGTTGATGTTGACCGCTCCTAGCTTAAGCAAATGTTTGCACGTAGCTACCACCAATCTGCTAGTAGCTAGGAGTATACCGGCAAAGTGTTATATATCCATTGGACAAAGAAAAAAATATACATGTACCGATTATATAGTGCCAGTTGTACGTTATGATGTTTGCCTAAAGAAAAAGGATTGACTTGTTGAATTATCAACCCATGATGCCAAAACATGTGCCCATAGAGACCAGCCATGGGCTGTATCCCCGTAGGATTTAAGGTAGTTTTTGGTTTATTTAGCACACTTTTAAGCGAAATAGTAAAAATAACCAACCGCAAATAAAATGCCAAAAATGGCATCCCTACCATGTGGAAACACCACAGCCAGGGCCTGCCGCGCACCCAAAGCACGACATGACACATGGCGAGGTGTCATTCGGCGGAAGGCGGCCTGCCGCGCACTTAGACCGCGACAGGTGGTGTGCGCAGGTGACATGTCGCAGACTGGGTTATATGTAGGTGGGCTATCGCGGTCTAGGTGCGCGGCAGTTGGCAAGTCCTCAGCCGTGCTGGGTTTTTATTTTTGCTATTTTGTTTTGAATGAGCTATTTTTTGCTCACTACTACAATAAAAGTAATCACAGATGGTTCAAAATCGTTATCACAGACGGTTTTATGAACCGTCTGACTTTATAGGTCAGTAATGACATGAGGTCATCAAAGACAGTTTTTGAACCGTCTGTAAAAAACTATTATAGACGGTTCTTGTTAAGAATCGTCTGTAAAAATATACTATCACAGACCGTTTTTTTAGTAAAAACCGTCTATAATAGTTTTTTCTATCGCAAAAAAAAATCGAATTCTAAGCCAAACCAATCAATTGCTAAACAGTTGGACCCGAGTATGTGCATATGGTTGATTACACAATTTGCAATAAAAGAAAACTCAAACTGGACTGCGAATGAGCGACGAAAACGATTGCTGAAACTTCGGAGGTAGTTTTGAGGCCCTAAACGACCTTTTTTGGATTTTTCATGACAGTGCGTGAAAACGAATCCGAGATGAAGAGACGAACTATGGCCTGGTACTCAGAGTCAAGAATGCTGAGGTGCTCGCTGTCGATGTCCGCAATCTTATCTTGATCTATTCATTCACATGAAAACCACAGTCACTACTGAGAGCCACCAAAAGCAACAAGGCAGGGGGAAGCGATAAGCGATTGATCACTTACTGGTATAGAGGATATCAACCAGGAAGAGAGGGGAGAGGATCAGATGGGGGACATCACCGATAATGAAGGAGAGGCGGCTGCAACATCACCGTTGTGTCACGACGGTGACACTACACAAAACACTTTTACGATAAGAGTGTCTTGTATAGTAAAACGTGGCGTCACAATCGGAGGCGAAGGAGCTCACGATGGTAGTCAGCGGTAGTCGGAGCTCAGCGTGGGGATGGGAGAGGAGACTGATGGAAGACAAAACAGGGGTGGCTATAACATATAAGGACAACGCCAAAACATTTCGCCTCTCGCTCACATGTCCAAAAAATTTCGCCATCTCACGCTGCGAATCACAAACAGTTTCAAACAAAACTATCTGTGTTGACCATAATATCACAGAAGAACCGTCTGTGATATTATGTCATCACAGTCGGTTTTTAGCGCAGAAAGTAACACAGACGGTTGTTAAACCAAAACTGTCTGTGATTGTGTTTAATACAGACGGTTTTGGTCAACTGTCTGTGATCAGACGTCTAGTATTAGACTTTTTGTAGTAGTGGCTATTTCTACATGAGCCAAAAACCAAAAAGTTGAGCCTGATTTGAGACGTGCTTCCAGTTCTCAACAAGTCAGGACAGTGTGTCAAGAAATAGTCTTGTTGCCATTGTGCATTGTATCTTCTCAGCTGCTGCAGGCATCCGGGTTAATACGATTATACGACTAGTAGTCATTATAGCATGGACAGGCGGGTGTGCGAGAGTAAGTGCTTTTCCTTGGCATGGTCACCACGTGAAATCGCATGCATACGTGCATGAATACATCAGTGGCGTACGGCGGGATAGAAACGGAGGCAGTGTAAGTAGGACAAAGTTATCGTAATGTGAACTAGCAAATACATATTTAAATATTACGTATAATCCAAATTGATACATAAATTAAGAGAAACAATGTTCAAATAAGAAATACATTAAATATAGTATATTAATAATGGATTGTGCGTTTCGAAAACCTAAGAACATGCATAAGTAGTAATCTTAAGAAAAAAAATTAGCATATAAATAATAACAGAGGTACTGGGAAGGTACCAATGGTGCAACGAACGGAGACGGTGCTCCAGCCTCCTCACGCCCCATGATGGATCCGCGGACAGAATACATATCGTATCGACTACTTGGTACATATGTTTGGACCTCATTTTCTATATTAGAAAATGCCTACAAACAGTATACTTAAATAAATTTTATAGACAAAATCATAATATAGAAAAAAAATTAAAAAAAATACACAACCAATTGAACTGTATCGGGAGCCTCTATAAAAAATTGATAATTTTTTAAGCTCAGTTTCTATATTTAAAAAATTCTGCATACGGAAGTAACTGACGGCGATGTCATTTGGCATAATTTTTAGTGTTCGTGATGTTATTTTTCAACGCGTCACGAATAAAGTGTCAGTCCTCCGATTACGTACCAACGCGGCCGTTATTGAGCTAATTTTCCTGTATGTGGTTATAACTGACATAGGTTCTCTACATGTGCAGCAAAACGCAATAGCTAGTTGGTTACTGTTGAGGAACCGTCGCTGGCAAGTCCAGTCTGAGCGATTACCTCGTAGATAAACTCAGAATCGTAAGAATATTGCATGAATCACAAGAACAGAATAAGAGATTGAACATAGAGATGTAGGGGGACTTTTTGCTTCTCTTTATTCCTTCATCAAGCTATCAATCCTTTACAGTGAATAGCACCCCCTATTTATAGGCTAGAGACTCTGCTAGGGTTTGGGATGGGGAGTCCATACATGGGCTGGCGTCAGGACCAAGCCTATAATTTCTTAACACTCCCCTTGGGCACCCATCCTCACATGTTCATGCCTCGTCAAAACTCCATAAAAATCCAGTGGGAAAAATTTGGAGAAAGAGTACATAATACACGTTCTGCTGTGCTGCACGAATTGCTTCATTAAAAACCTTAGTCGAGAAATTTTAGGAAAACTCGTCAAGGGAAAAAGAGTACAATCCACCCAATTTCATTTAATCTCCTAGATTTATTCTTTGTGTACTCGATCTTCATGATCAAGCTTTAATAATGAGTTCGTGAAGATTCTCCCCCTGAATTCTGCACTTCTCTAAGTCTCATCATTCTAATTCACGTATGCATCTTTCAAAGCTAGACGCTGGAAGTGACTTAGTGAATAAATCTGCAAGATTTTCACACGACTTCGTATGCAGTACTTTAATTTCGTCCATCTTTTGCAATTCATGAGCATAGAAGAACTTGGGGTTGATATGCTTTATGAGAAGATTCTTCACATAACCCATCTGCACTTGTGCAACATAAGCTGTATTATCTTCATAGATAATAATGGGAGTTTGCGCGGTATTCAATCCACACGACTGCTGGATGAGGTGAATCATCGACCGAAGCCAAGCACATTCTCGTGAGGCCTCGTACAGTGCTATTATTTCCGAGTGGTTCATCGAAGTCGATACAAGACTCTGCTTAGACAATTTTCATAGAATTGTGGTTCCACCACATAGGAATACATAGTCTGTTTGCTATTTGGCTGTATGTGGGTCCTACAAGTACTCATTATCTGCATTGCCATTCATAGTTAAGTCTTGGTTATTTCTGTAGAACAGACCAAGCTCTTTGCTTCCTTGGAGGTATCGAAAGATGTCCTTTATTCCCTGCCAATGCATTTGGTAGGTTCTGTACTATACCTTACTAGTAGGTTTACAACAAATGCAATGTCGGTTCTAGTACAGTTTGCTAAATACATTAGTGCTTCTATTGAACTTAAGTGTGGGAATTCCGGTCCCAGGACTTTCTCCCCCTCTTCTTTAGGTTTGTACAGGTCTTTGTCTTACTGCAAAGATCTCCCAACCATTGGCACTTTCAAATGGTATGCCTTTTCAAAGTCAAACCTTTCTAACACTTTCTGAGTGTAGGTTGCTGATGTACTAATATTCCTTCAGGGACATGCTTAAGCTGCAAGCCTAGGCAATATTTGGTTTTACCCAAATCTTTTATTTCAAACTCTCACTTCAGGTAAGAGCTTGCTTTCTTAATATCCTTCGGGGTTCCAATGATATTCAGATCATCTTCATACTGAGATCATACAAAATCCATCCTAGGATTGTCGTATAAATACACATGGCTTATTCTCATTGTTCGTGTAGACTTTCTTACATAGAAAGTTGCTTCAAGCGATTATACCACATTCTGCTTAACTTTGTACAGTGACTTTTTGAGTTTCACACTGTACATATTTCTATTTGCTCTGTCTTGGTTCAGGATAGGAATACATTCAAGTATCTTCATATAAATATCCGAATTCAATATTTCATAAAGGTATGCTGGTACCCCCACTACTACAAAACAGGCTATAGAAGACACCCCATCACGCGGGTTAATTTGAATCCGCTCGTGTTAAGTCTAGCGGCGACATTTGCTTTGCGGTCTATCACGCACGGTTCTTCCTAGTAACCGTCGTGATATATGATTATCACGCAGGCGGTTTATATAAAGAACCGTGCGTGAAATATCACGCATGCGATTCTATTTATGAACCGCTCGTGATAATCCCCATATCACGCAGCGGTTTATTAATAGAGCCGTCAGGATATGTCCTGACGTTTTGTATATAAACCGCTCTGCGGATAATCCTCGTATCACGCAGCGGTTCATAAAATCACCGTCAGGACATATCACGAGCGGTTTTATTTATAAACCGTCAGGATATATGCCTATCACGCATAGTTCATATTTGGAACCGCTCGTGATATCTCGCGCTTATAAATACCTTGAGTACCCCTGCCCATTCCCATTTGAGCCGCCACCGGATAAAAACCCATCACACACTGAGCGAGAGAGAGAGGGGAGGAGAAGGAGAGGAGAAAGGGAGGAGAAGGAGAGGAGAAAGGGAAGGAGAAGAGAAAGAGAGGAGAAAGGGAGGGAGAAGGAGAGGAGAAAGGAGGGAGACAGAATCGGAATAGATCGATTTGGTATTTTCGTCGTGAGCTACGAGGTAACATTCTTTATAACCCAATCGAGATATGGTAGAATATGCTAAGCATCGCGTGTATAAGAGTCGCATGGGAGTAAACTTTTGTATCCGATGTAAGGGAATAGAATAATATTTTTCATTTGGTAGTTGGAATAATATTAAAGTTTCGTGAGGGAAGGAAATGGAGAGAGAGAGCGGTTGAGAGAGATTTTATTAATCTAATTTGACACTATATATTTTGTTACATGTGTAGCGTAGATGGACCAAGCTGGATGTATGGTGTGAACCGTGTGAGTCAAGAGTACATTAATGGCGTGGTTGCTTTTAGAAGAGCCGCGAGCGGTGATATGTTGAAAAAGGGGATAAAATATATGTACCGTCCATGCATTGATTGCGATAATCAAGATGTTTACCAACTCGGCGCAGATAGAAGCACACTTGATTCGAAGGGGTTTCAAAAAGGGTATACATGTTGGACGACCACGGTGAAGAGCGACATGAAGTTAGTAATAACGACATCGCCGAGGAAGTCAACGATATGCCGGATGTCAACGATATGCCGGATGTAGATCGTGCTTTTGATGAGGATAGGTCACACGATAACAATGCGGATCGGATGCTACGCGATGCGTAAGAGAACTACATGAGAGAGAGTTTTGTAAATTCGAACGCTTAATGGAGGACTCGGTGAGACCTTTGTTCCGGCCGCAAGCCGAATATACAAGGTTGTCAACCGTGATTGAACCGCTTAAATTAAAAGCAAGCAATGGTTGGTCCGATAAGAGTTTCACGGCGTTGTTAGGTCTCCTAGCGGACATTCTTCCGAGGGAAACGTGTTGCCCAACACCACCTACCAAGCAAAGAAGGTTCTTTGTCCATTGGGAATGGAAGTAGAAAGAATACATGCATGTCCGAACGATTGTATCCTCTATCGTAAAGAGTATGCGAGACATGCATGTATGTCCCGTGTGCAAAGCATCCCGATACAAGCGCCGAATACTTCTAGGTTGAAGCAAGGACCTCGCTAAGATGTTGTGGTATCTCGCTCGTGATCCCACGCTTGAAGCGCTTATTTGCGAACTCAAAAGAGGCAAGATTGGTGCGTTGGCACTCAGAGGACCGTAAGAAAGATGGAAAGCTAAGACACCTGCTGATTACGCCGGTGGAGAAACTTCGATCGGAGGTTCAAGAGTTCGTCTGAGAACCAAGGAACATAAGGTTAGGTTGAGTACAGATGGAATGAATCCTTTCGTAACATGAGCAATGACATAGCACTGCCCGTGAATCTATGCATGTACAACCTTCCTCCTTGGTCGTGTATGAAGCGGAAGTACATTTTGATGTCACTACTTATCCAAGGGCGAAACAACCTGGGAATGATATTGATGTGTACCTAGCACCATTGCCGGAAGATCTTGTGACATCGTGGAACGAAGGGTACAGGTATGGGATGCGTACAAACGAGAGAACTTCACTTTACACGCCATGTTGTTCGCACCATCAATGATTTTCCTCCTGGGTAACTGTCAAGCCGCACAAAAGGAGCCAAAGCTTGTCCGCACCGCTAGATGCTACAGAGAGTATATGGCTAAACAACTCACGCAAAATCGTGTATACGCTGTCACCGTAGGTTCCTTCCGTGAGTCACCCATACCGAAGATGAAGAAACAATTCGACGGAAATAAGGAGGACGGTTCAGCTCCAAGGGCTTTTAGAGGAAAGATGTCTATGATATGGTTAAGGATATCGATGTTGTGCTTGGGAAGGACGCCAATTAAGAACCCGCGGAAGAACATCCGAAGAAGCGGTCAATTTTTGGGACTTGCCTTATTGGGAGCACTTAGAAGTTCGCCATCGCATCGACGCCATGCATGTGGAGAAGAATGTATGTGATAGCTTGATTGGTCTCTTCTTGAACATTAGTGGCAAAACAAAGGATGGTGTTAACGCACGGAGAGACTTGGTCGATATGAACATAAGGACCGAAAGTTAGCACCGCAAGAGATCGACATCTGATTTAACGCATTCTCCCACCGACTTGCTACACTCTGCCCAAGGCCGAGATATGAAGCGTGCGGAGCTTGCATGGTGTGAAAGTCCCGTCTCGTTACTCGCTAACATTAAGAAACTTGTTTCTATGCAAGATTTGAAATTAATTGGTATGAAGTCGCATGATTGTCATGTGCCGATGACACAAATGCTTCCTGTTGTAATTAGGAGTATCTTGCCGAACAAGGTCCGAGTAGCAATCTTGAGGTGTGTTATTTCTTCAACTCAATTGCTCGTAAGGTCATCGATCCCCAAGGACTAGATGCTCTACAAAGCCGAGGTGGTGACGACTCTATGTCATCTTGAGATGTATTTCCTCCGTCATTTTTCGATATCATGGTCCATCTCATTGTTCACCTTGTGAAAGAGATAAAGATATGCCCTCGTGTTCCTACGTTATATGTACCGCTCGAGAGGTACATGGAATTCTCAAGTCCTACGTGACGGAATCAATCTCGACCGAGGGCAAGATCATCGAAGGTTATGCAACGGAAGAGGTCATTGAGTTCGTGGTCGACTATATGGCTCGTGGATCCGATAGGTGTGCCTCTTTTCGCCATGAGGAGACTTGATGGTATCGGGACCATCGGAAGGAAATCAATCACTCCCGATCCGATACATACGCTCAAGCCCATTTCATGGTCTTGCAACACATGACCAAGTGTCCCCGCACATCGACGAGCACAAAGACATGGTACGCCAACAAAATCCAAACCGGTCGGAGGTTTGGATCATGAGAGAGCACAACCGTCGGTTCAACGGATGGTTAAAGGTGCGAATCACGGGAGGTCATCAAGTGATGATACATTGCTATGGTTGGCACAAGGGCCACAATTTACAATTGTCACATGGCAAGGATATGACATAAATGGGTACACATTTTATACGATTCGGGATAGGAAGAGCACGATCCGAGCAATGGTGTCCGCATAGATGCATTCAAGCACCGATGGGTCGAGGAGCTCGTACTATGGGCAAATAGAGGAGATATGGGAGCTCGACTCACGTGCTTTTCAAGATCCCCTATTTCGGTGCCGTTGGGTCCATCTCCCACAGTGAAGGTTGACAAATGCGGCGTCACTACCGTGGACCTTGAACGTGTCGGATACAAAGACGAACCATTCAGATCGCTAATCAAGTTGTTCAAGTATTCTATGTAACCGACCCGCAAATAAGAAACGCCACGTAGTTCTTCATGGAAAAAGAAGGATTGTCGGAGTTGAGAATGTAGTGGACGAGGAAGAATACAATCAATTTGACGAGTTGCCTCCTTCGGAGATGGCATCGGGCTCGACGAAGAACCCAAATGAGGAAGCTAGCTATATGCGCGCCGATCATCATGAAGGGCTATATTTTCATTAAGATTTTAATCCATTGTAATTAATTTATTCTATAACATCATGTGTTATGGACTTGTAATCTCTCATATATTTTGATATTGATGTCAATGTGGACGCTCATCGAACCGACAATTGGTTTTTGAAGTAAAATGTGTTATGAGCTTGTCTTCATATATACTTGTCACCGTGTTTTGTCATCTCTCATATATGTGGATATTGATGTGAATGTGGATGTTCATTGTAATTCATATATAGTTGTCACGTGTTCATTGTATTTGATAATTGTTCGATCTATCACGACGGTTCTATAATATAACCGTCGTGATAATGAATCACGACGGTTCTATAATAGAACCGCTCGTGATATGAGATTATCTCGCATTTGTTCTATTTGATAACCGTCGTGATATCCCGACAAAACCAATGCGTGATAAAGCTAATCACGAGCGGTTTAATACACAAACCGCTCGTGATATGAGTTTATCACGCAGCGGTTTAAATACCGCCGCTCGTGATATGGAACGTATCACGCACGGTTATTAGATAGAGCCGTTTATGATTACTTATCAAAGACGGTTTTAGTAAAGAACCGCTCGTGATAGCCTCTTATAAGGTGGGAACCGCTAGGGTTTTCTCACTCGTCCCTTCTCTCCGGCACTTCGAGGTTTATCGCGCGCTCCTTTGCCTCCTCTAGGGCTCCCGCTCACCGCCGCCCGACCTCGACCGCCGCCCGACTCGCGCCCCGACACTCATCGCTCCCGACTCGGCGCCCGACCTCGCGCGCCCGACCTCGGCGCCCACACCGGCGCCCGACACCGCCGCCCGACCTCGGCGGCCGACACTAGGTTGTGCTCTTACTCGTCACCTCCTCTCCTCGCACCTCCCTTGCTCTGTGATGGGTTCTGTTGATGCTCGTGATGGGCTCTGTGATGGGTCCGACCTGGCGGCCGACACTAGGTTGTGCTCTTACTCGTCACCTCCTCTCCTCGCACCTCCCTTGCTCTGTGATGGGTTCCGATCATGCCTTGTTGATGCTCGTGATGGGCTCTGTTGATGCTCGTGATGGTTCGATGATGCCTTGTTCATGCTCGTGATGATCTCTGCTGATGCTCGTGATGGGTTTGATGCTCTGTGATGGGTTACGATGATGCCTTGTTGATGCTCGTGATGTAGTCAAAATATGAAATCATATAGATATTTACAAAGCAGACTTGAGCTCTTGTACTCTTTGTTTTGCGATTATAAGCGGAATTAAGATCGACTTGTATGTTTTCTGTGATGATAGCCGAAATCTGAAATCAAATAGATGATTAGAAACAGGACTTGAGCTTAAGCATATTTTTATTCTCAATCTGTTAATTAGGCTTATTGTTGATATAAATTTGTGAATTATTCTGAAGATATATGATTAGATGTTCTGTTTATAGAATGCTTTATGTGTTGTAGTTTGAGCTCAAGATCTGTTTTGTAATTATCTAAATTGATTGGTGAAGAGATTTTGACAGAGGACTAAGATTGCAAAGACTATGTCTTATGCAATTTGTCAACTGAGAGCAATTTGTCAGCAAAAAATGCATTTGAGGGTTCGTTTTGATTGCCATGGCATCTTAACTGCAAATGTATGTGATCTTTGAGGTTCATTTAACGCAATTGCTCGTGATCTTTCAGTAATAGCTTATGTGTTTAGTCGCCAATTATGCTCATTTGAGGATGCAACATTGTGCCCATACATTAATATTAATTGTTTTCATGGAGAAATCATCTTTGTTAGGAAGCAATGTGGTGTCGATGTGTTGAATTTTTATCAATAGGTGACCTCTTTTGTTGTCTGTTTGCAAAGCATCTAGTTGTTGAACATTGCTTTAGAAATTCTTTGCCGTTGAGTTATTACACTAGATCATTCCATTGTTTGCATTAATAAGAAAAGAATGCTCACCACATCTTTTGGTATCAATCGGTTTGTTTTCTTGGTGTGCTTAACCTCGGCCCGCCCGGTAGTAATATATCTCAAACTAATTATATAGATAGCAAGTAGCGAGATGGCGAGGCACCATCTTCCCGCGGTCGCCCACGCCGCAGATTGCGAGGCACCATCTTCCCACCGTCGCCGACGCCGCAATGACAATGACACGAAAGCGAGATGGCAGAGGAGAATCGAAGATGCCTGTGGGCCGATCGTCATCACGGAGGTTAGTCGGTTGGGGTCCCTCTGCGTCCCAAGAGCTCGTGGCGAGATTCGGACCATGTGCGGGATACTTGCAAGGAAACGGGTCCCCATCACCACACCAAGGTGGAAGGATCGACGAAGAAGCGAGAGCGCGCGTGGACGTAACTATTACAAAAGTTCACTATCCCGAAGCGCACATGGCACGCGTGGAACGGACGGCGATGCTCACGATCGATAAATCGTGGAGGTCGCTCAAGAGCATTCTTGTCACGGCACGTGAACACGGGTCGACGCCCGCCGCAATGCATTCTTGACGCAGAAACATGGGACTCCTTTGTTGCTATGAAGACGACGCTTTGAATTTAACGAGCAAAGCGCGGCACACAAAGCTCTCGCACACGAAACACTCATCCGCACGGACTCGCACGGCTGGATACGCGAGAAAATATGATGAATGAGCGGCGGCGAGGACAACGCGCTTTCTCGATGTCACGCAGACCGCGTTCCCTAGCCTGGTTAAAAGCGAGGCAAAAGTCTCGTCTTTGAAGCATCTCTTTCACAAACCCTGCAGACGAGGAAGTGTCTCAACGTTTGGTAAGTATGTCGAACTACCTAGTTAATAACTCCATATATAACTTTATAGTATCTATAATAACATGATGACTTCTTGCAGCGTGAATTGTCCGCCCCAAACTTCCCAAGGCTCCTTCCATGTAGACAGGAGAAGGATATACTCTCTACACTCGGGAAACAAGGAACACCTGGTCGCACGCGAGTCTTGGGGTTACCGTACCATGGAGTCATGGATTCGCAGACGACTCTCGCACGCATGTGAGTAGGAAGAGATCTAAGGCGAGCGTGAGGACCGGTTCGCATGCATGACCGAACATTTTGAAGGAAAGCGGCAGCATTGCAGATCAATTGAATCAACTCCTCGGCCAGCCAGCGATGCAAGCCGCCTCGTTAATTTGGGAGCCACCCGCCGACATCGGAGTAGCGTCGCGCCCACGCATAACTCGACATGACGATGTCCATTACCGATAGACGAGATCAAGGTAATGTACATGTATGGAATGCAAGAAAGATAGACCTATAGGACACTTTAGCTAATTGCGTATCGCTTTGTAGGAGCCGACGGCCGCAAGCTCGTAGTGAGGTTAGTTGGGTCCATTTCTATTGAGGCCGCGGGGATGGTGCATCCATACCGGGAAGAGGCAATGCGACCACGGTGTCCATGTGGCGCGAGGTTACGCCAGTGGTGGAGGTGGACATGGTACATGAACATTTCATGGCCGTCCATCGTGGAGATTCGCCGAATGAAGAGATCACAACACTAGGGGATGCCGTGCACGCTTTATCGAAGGCCCAAGAAGGACATCGTCCTTGACCCAGAAGGCCGCGATCTCAACACGACCATTCCTCTCCAACGGACCCTCCATGACTCCACCTCATATTTCGCCTCGTAAGGCCACCTTTCGGTTCCCTTGGAGAAGACATCGAAGGAACAAGAAAAGCGTGTCACCGTGTCGGTCCCGAGTCGCTCGCAAGACGCCGCCAATGCTTAAGACCAAATCGGCGCCTCAAGTCCGGCAAGTCGGAATATCCGCAAGTACATCCTGAAAACCGTTGTGCTCCCCGCAGATTAGGGCGTGGCCGATATGCTTGTCGCTTTGCATGCCGGTACTTGGATAGGACCCAAAAGGAGGGTGCGATCATCGAATCACCGTCGATACGAGGATAAGCATTTCTTCAACGGACGAACCACTTCGCCGTGGGCTTCAACGACCTATATGACCTATTCAACCTCGTTGGTCTTGACGCCGCTTCTACGATGTTGGACATCGTAAGTGCATACAATCAAGTTCTACATTCACGTAATACCGATAAATATCACAACTCATTTCTTATGTACGGATACATGATGAAAAATATCCATTTGGAAAGAACCGTGGGTTTCTCGACCCACATGTGGTATCATTGCAAACCATCCAAATGTACTCGCCCTTCGCCGAGAAATACATAACACGTGCATTGCTTCGCGTGAGAACACTAAGTACATCGTGGTGCCCTACAACCGTGGGTAAGTGTCACTACTTGCTCTACTTTATACGCAAAGACGAACTCGTGTTTAATGACTATAGTGACATACATGAGTAGGTACCACTTTGGATCCTTTTAGTCATCATACCAAAGAGGAACCATGTGATATACCTTGATTCCTAATCCGCAACAACCACGACTTCAAAGATTCTAGGAGGAATACTCGATGTATGCTCATTTCCTTCATACATAACTCTATTTTAGTCTTCATTAGTTTGAAATGGTCGAGGATAAATTTTGGAATCATGTAGGTCGCTCATCGACTATGTTGCCAACAAAGGAATATACGATGGAGAGCGCCCAACTAACACACAGGACAAAATTTCCAGACGCGCTATAATACGATAATCCTATATCATACTTCATAATAACGCATCTCGAATCGATATATGTAATTCTATTTTTGCAAAGGCCGCTTGACAAAAAAATGATGAGTTATGTGCAATCTACGTTTGCCATCATATGGACCAAATCATTAGAGCTAGGAAGAAGGATCCGAGGTTTGTGAATCTCCAAATAATTATTTTCTAATTATAAAATTAAATATATATGCATAACACTTTACTCTTGCTAGCGACTGTGGTTTGAATATAGAATTAGATGGACTCGTTGATAATGAGATCGGGGACATTCGAGGAAGCTCTGCGGCTTTATCATATCGAGATAATTAAGGACACCGAGAATTTCACTCACGCCGATCGAGCGCATCACCCCGCCGGCACTTCTCAACCACCTCGCAAACAATTTACTCAATTGTAATCCAATTTATTTTGTAACAATACTTGAACAAATGTGATCTTTTGTAATTTATTTTGAGTAATGATCGATTCGGTTTGTCGACAATTGATTATCCGTGATGTATCTGCATTTTTGTATGCTTGTTTTCGAGGGCATGGCTAGCAATTCCCGAGGCTAGCCAAAAATCAGAAAATGTAGTTAGTTTAATGAACTATCACGACGGTTTTTATAAAAACGACCAGAAGAAAGAGTATCACTGACGGTTATAAGAAAAACGCGTGAACTCAAAGTATCACTGAGCGGTTCTAAGTAAAAAGCGTCGTGAACTCCGAGTATAACAGAGCGGTTTTAACAACGAACCGCTCGTGATAAGTCGATTTCACAGACGTTTCGTGTAAATAATCGTCAGCGAACACAGAGTATCACTGATTTGTTTTAAATATAACCGCTCGTGATATTCGACTTCACGACGTTTTGTGACCATAACCGTGCAGGATACTCTTCTTCACAGACGGTTGTTGATAAAACCGCTCGTGATATTCATATCACGAGCGGCGATCGACCGCCTGTGATAACCACCGTTATCACGACCTATTTTTCCGCGGTTGGCTCAAAACCGTGCGTGATGACGATTCGAACCGCTGCGTGATGGCTTTTTCTGTAGTAGTGCCCATCCATCAATTTCACTTCTAACTTCAAGTTCACTGCCATTGAGATAAATGTCTAAAGGGAGTTCCGCCTATGACCGGGGAATAGGTTTCTTCATAATCATCTCTTGGATGTTCAGTGGAACCTTATGCAACAAGCCTTGCTTCTTTTCATTTCTCTTTCGAACAAATACCCACTCATACCCTACAAGGTGCACAAGGGGAGGCGTGCGGCTTATAGGCCCAAACGCCCTTCTTTTATTCGGAGAGAATAATTCAGTTTCTATTGCCTTCTTTCAATCTAATCTTTTCTTTCATTCAGCGAGCGATGCAGGCTCTGGATCAAGATTGATGATTGTGGCAAGTTTCTTTGCAAAGTAAATGTTGACATTGGCTGTTGTCATATTCAAAGATTCTTCCGATGTCATAAATTTTATAGCTATTTCTTCAAGAGGCGATTCTTCTAATGCTTCTACTTGCTCATCGCTGCTTCCAATTGCGAGGCAAGTCCCTTTAGTTTTTCGGCTCCGATGTGTGTGCATACATCCACGCTGATAGCTCCCTTCATGGGAATGTTCAATTCTGGTATGTCTTTTCTGAAGGTTCCATACCGGTGCCAGGTCTCAACTGACTCCCCTTCTGGTTCTGGGGAACTTCGGTGACCGGTTGTGTCAAGTCCTTATCATTTTTCACCAGGCATCCCCGGTTACTTCGGATTCGAGGGGCCGGAGTTCCTGTCCTTTCAGAGGCCTTAGGACGGGATTAGGGATACCTTCATCGGTATTTCAACCCTTTCCGGTGCATTGCATGTAGGCACATGCTACTTGGTCATGCTTTTCAAATCACTAAAGTGGTTAGGCAATTGATTCGCTAATGCTTGCAAATCGATTATCTTCTATACTTCAATTGTCTTCTGGACTTCAATTATCTTTCTGACTTCTTTTGTCTTCTAGACTTCTTTATTTATTTTACTAGTGCGCGGGTCATATGCATAGATTTTAATTATCTTCTAGACTTCAATTGTCTTCGGGACTTCTCTTGTCTTCTAGACTTTCTGTGGCTTGCCACGTTATTTCACACATTTTCATCAAGGGTTTATTTCCTCCCCTTAATGACGGGAAAATTACCTCATCTAATATACTATCAGCGAATCGGGCATTATGCAAATCTCCAGTCATAGGGTCCAAATACCTGATTATGGATGCTTCTCATAACCAACGTATATCCCAGACTTTCGGAGAAGACCTATTGCAGTTCGCTGCGGTGGTGGTATAGGTATATAACCCTTGCAACCAAACCTATGAAGATGAGGAGTTTTCGGTGCTGGCCCTTGCGCTAGTTGCATAGGTGGATGGATGTTATAGGCCGACGGTCTAAAATTGATGAGAGATGCTGCGAGCATGACTACGTGTCCCCAACATGTAGTTGGTAAATTATAATTCTTCAAAGTTCTGCTAGTCCATTCTGGGTGTGGATATGCGGTACAGAATGCTCAACTTTTAATTCCCATTTTCATGCAATAATCATCAAATGCCTTTGTGAGGACCTAGAATATTTAACTAGTAACACTTAACCTCCAAATGGTTCTAGCGTTACTAATTAAACATTCTAAGCCTCGATGGACATATGCTTCCTGCACTGCAAAAGCATATGCACATCATCACAAAATTACACATCATTTCCATACACCATACAATACTAAGTTCGATAACGACATACATAAAGTAAAGTTATTACAAAAGAGCCTACCGGCCAAAAAGAACAATATACAAGAAAGGCAGCGGAAGCAAAAGGTGCCATAAGATGGCTAGAGCAAAAGTCGACCGGTTAGCCATACACCCACAAGGCAACCGACCGGGCCGCCAAGCTAGACGCCTCGAAGACTACCACAGCACAGCTCACAAAAGTGAGGCCCCTCAAGCTCACCTACTTCCTCTGCAACAAATACATTTAAGCAAGATAACTGAGTACACAAAGGTACTCGCAAGACTGACGTGTGGAATAGCAGACCTATTTATAAACTACATGCAAGCTTATTTAGGTGGAGGTTGTATGTCTCATTTTGCATAAAGCCAACTTTATTTGCAATAAGGTAGTACATTTTAAAAACAGGTTTGCAAATCTATTTTGTTGTCAACATAAAAGCGTAATAAAGATACATACAAGTAACCACCTGGAAGTGACTATCCCAATAGCCACCACAACATAGCACGAATCCCCGATTCGTACCACCCATCAAGTTTTAATTAAAAGGTTGTAGTCTAGTTCTCACGGGGCGTATCGGAGCGTGTCCATAACCTAGGACGAGGCTATTCGAATAGTTTTAACCTACGTGGGTATACCAATGTACCCACACTCGCACCGCCTTTAAGCCACAAAGCACACTTCCAAGGTATGCCGGCAAGGCTAAGTCCTACGAGACGTTTTCCAATATTGTGTATTAACCACGAGCCGCTCGTATGGATAGAAACCCATACGCTTACATTGTCACCGAAAGACAACCACCCGTTACGGGGAAGCCTTCGACTCTACAATGCTCCCAACACCATCCCTCCCGCGACTCCTGCGACCGAAGCCAATACACGCCAAAGTACTAAGTCAAGAGAGGTCCCATACCCTCTAGTGTGGTTAGCACGCAAAATGCTCAAGACGGTGGCGCAAGTAACTCGGTCCTTAATGACCCGGGCACCATTCCACCACACCTGTAAGCACACCAACATACCATTGTGCCCAAGTCTAAATCATTTTGTTTTCAGTTTTAGTTTTCATAAATAGACATGGCACAAGGTGGAAATAATAATCATAATAAGTTTTATGTGATCAAGGTTATCGACAAGTCGATAACCGCCCATTTCTACCGGAAGCTAAGCATGGCTAAGCAATTAATTCATAAGCTACTAAGTGACAAGAGCTCATCCACGAACTCTAACTCACAGCAATAGCCTAGGCTCACGGTAGTAAAGGATAATCATTTGTCTAAGGAAATGCATCTACTAGGCCAACTATCGACAATAGTTAAAACAAGATAGCAATGCATACATAGAAGTTGTAAACAACATAAATACTTAAAATACTAGGATTAACATGATCAAACTGCTTGCCTTGCTGGATTTGTTCTTGCTGCAGAGGGGAGTGCTCAGGTTCAAAGTTTTCTTCGGAACCTAACGCGAAAAGGCGATAAAAACCGATAAAAACGAAGAACACCAAAAGGAACTCAACAGCAAAGAACATCCAAATCCAATGAAATTTCTACAGCATCTAGAGGTTGATTTTAGACAATTTTAGAAACAAGAATCACTTCATTTGGACTTAGTATGAAAAAGTTATGGCCAAATTAAATTCTCCCAGCCTGAAAAATTCTAATTAAATTAATTAGAGTTACTGTTCATGACGAAAATTTCTAGAATGATCTGGAACTTGAAATTTTTATGGTAGGTAGATATGGTTATCCTAACAACAGCAAAACTGAGTTTGCACAAATTGGAGTTATAATGAATTAGTTATGATTTTTCTAAGTTGCAAAACTAGCATAATGCACTTTCCAGAAATATAAACATGTGCAAAACCTATTTCACATCAAAGCATGATAACAGAGGGATTTTCTAGGATCAACTTTATATTTTTAGGACTTACAGGGAATTACTTGTCTCTTTTACAACATTAAATGAATTTTTAAATGCTACCAATAAGGTTAAATCTATTAATGATTTTCCAGTCGATTTAAGCCTACAACCATTTTTGGATTGAAATTTAGTTAATAACAAATTTATCAAAGTTAAAATTATTTAATTTGCAGATATGCAGAAAAAGATATACACTTTCTAAGTTTTAATTCAATTCTGGAATATACAAATATGGCAGAAAACAAGCTATTAAAGATTACAGAATTTTCTACCACAGAAGCATAGCTAAAAGCATTTTTATATTAAACTTTAGTGAAATACAAATTTATTACAGTTGGTTTCATTTAAAAAGGATCTATTCTGATTTAGATATGAATTTCTAAAGATTTGATACAATTTTTCAGTTGACAAATAACTACTTACAGAAATAAACAACACTTAACCAGAAAAGAATCGACGTGGACAACTATGGGCCTTTGATTTGGAATCCAACGGTGCGCGCGAAGGGTGCGCGAGAGCGACCCGAACGGCTCAATACATCACGACCGTCGATCAAGAATCGGAGGGTCCATAATGAGTGTGGTTCGGGTGACCCGAACAGCGCACGAACCACAGCCGCTGATCAAGCGATGAACGGCCCATAGCGATGAGAGGATCGGGTGACCCGATCGGCGCAACGATCTGGATCGCAGATCGCGAAATGGACGATGGTCAATGAACGAAGTGCAACTAGGAGCGCTGACACGTGGGGTCGCATGTCAGTGACTGAGAGTCACACATGCGAGCTTTAACACACGTGCACAGAGCTCGGGTCCCACATGGCAGTGACTTAAAGAGGATCTTTAGGACAGATAATTAAATACTAATGACCAATGATTAATGATGATTAGCAATTAATGTGTCATAACGATTTTGAACAGAGGTGATTTAAGGGATTGGGGGCCCACCTGGCAGTGGCACAAGGGGACAGTTTAGGACCAATTAAATGCTAACAATGATTAACATTTAATGAACTCGATAATTAGTCTTAATGACCCCGAGACTGAGGTTTAAGGCCTACGGGCCCATCCGTCAGTGACCCAAAAGACCATTTCAGACACATTAATGATAGGACAGGGATTTAATGATAATCATTAGCATTAATGATGTCCAAAACACTAGGTTAATGCCGTGGTGATTACAGAGGGTTGGGCCCACATGTTAGTGAGACATTTAGGCCAGATTAAGACACAATTAATACTTCTAATGATTGATAATGATTGCATTAATCGTGTCCTAATAACTCGACGAAAAGGGAGTTTCTCGGTGACAAAACCGAGCGAAACAATGCTTGTCGCGGCGACTGCCATCGTGGCGCGCCACAAAATACCAAAATGGGTTCGCAATAACGTTGCGGACCCAATGGTGATGACCTCGCCGGCGGTGGAGGTCTAGAACGCCACGTGGCCGGAACGAGGATGGAGCCATTTTGGTGAAACATGAAAATAGCAAAAGCTCCATTGCGGTCCAGGAAAGCAAGTGCCATCACTTCTAGGGACTAAATAGAAGCTACCTTAACGCAGACGAGCTTCAAAGATGGCCGGGGAAGACTCGAACACGGTGAAGTTCACCGGAGCCGAGGAAGATGAAGTGGAAAACGGCAATCTGAGCAAAATGAACACCAATGGGTGATCAAAATAGCATCATTAGGGTTCCCACAAGCTCCACAAGTAAGCAATTGCAAAAAGAACCACTTACCGGAGTTGGAGAAGAAAGGGGGTGAAATCAGCTGAAAATCTCCAAACTTAAAATTGAGTGATTCCTGTGAATGCAGCCCAAAATTAAGTTAGGGGAAATATAAAGGAAGTTGAGGGGCTCAAAAGGGTGCAAGAATTATTGAAGATGAACCACTGGACACCAAGATCCGCATTGGAGCTCCACGGTTGAAAATGGTGTTTTGAAGATTTGAAGTGGTTTTGAGCTCAAATACAGAGAATGAGCAAAGTGTGGTGTAAAGGAACACCAGGAGGGACTAAGGGGTTATTGATAGAGGAAGGATTAGGGTTTCGAGCACACACATGAGTCCATGGTGAGCTCGGATCATGGCACGGTCATGGACCAAGAAATGATGGGAGCAGCTGAGACTCGGGATGGAGGAGCCGAAAGCCCGGGTGCATTTAAGATAATAATAATAATAGCAAACAATATTAAATTGAATTGGTCGAGAGACTACAAATGAAAGAAAATTATTTTGGTCTCTTGCTTTCACATGCATTTCAAAATCATACCGTGGTGCATACATTAGACCGCTCTTTTTCATCCGACCGACCGCAGAGTAGAGGCGGTGTGTATCCATTTCTTTTCCTAACTTTCCTCCTCGCAAACACAACCAAAACCAAAAATCATGCGACGCATGTTATAGCGCTGCGATCGCCATCTCGAGGGTGTTCTGCTTTCTCCAATCGGTTTTGAGTGCGAGCTCTTTGCGTGGCATGCAAGAAGGAGGAAGAATTGCTGCTATTTATTTCATCACAATTTTATTTCTCGATCACCTTTGTGATAGTTTGAGCCATTTTAGTCACTACCATTTCTTTTGTAGTTTTATTCGCCCAACCAAAGACTCCGAGGTGGTGTCGACACGACGAGCGTGATGCATGGGACGACAGACTGGATGAAAGATCGCATTTAAAAATTTAAATTATTTTGACTTCATGTTTTAGCGTGCATATCAAAGATCATAGCATGTCTTTCACTTATATCATCATTGCCGCTTCCGCTTTGACCGACCACAACCAAACACCCGCTTTTATTTTCCCGCCATTTTTCTTTTCTCACACTTATATCTCAGGCAAAGGCTACACACTGCTACTACTACTAATCCACTACTCGATCCATCAGATACACTTCTAGTAGCCTTTGGTTGCACACATATATACATTCAAAGATGCCGCTTTACACACACGCAGAGGAGGTATGATGTGGGGAGCTAGTAGTATATACTTATATGCATGAGGTAGCTAGCTAGCAGGCCACCGCCCATCAATTTTTCCCCACGCCATTCTCTCTCCCCAACAGAACACCACTTCTAGTCATCAAGCTAGCACTTTTGTACATGTTCATCTCACCATCCTTCTCTCCTTCAAATCTCCACCAAAAATGAAGAACCGAGCTACGCATGTTACGCAATGGCGTTCATCGCCACGAGACCAATCCATTCCTACCGTTCTCGCATGCATGATCGTTTGAGTGAGTTAGAGAAGAAGTAAAGAAGTGATACATCGCTCATTCCAAAATTTCGTTACACCGAATCTTCACCGCCATCCCCATTTCAACTAGTGCTCTTTCACCGCTTTTGCCCACCAAGCATCATTGCCCACTGTCTTTTTCCTTCCCAACCTCTCACGACCACTCATCTCTCCCAACCGAATGCATTGCCTTCTTTCTCTTTCTTTTATACCATCGCTAACCTGCTATTCCTCTCACCGCCATCTTCTTCCTCCGTAACTCACCCCCATTTCTTTCTCTAAAACACATGCTTTTCTCCACACCTTCTCTCCTCTAAATCCCAACCAAAAATCGAGAATCAAGCCTTGCATGTCATACCTTTGTCTTCCTCATCACACAAGCTATCCATTCATGCAATTAGATCTTGCATGCGAGTTCATTTGAGTGTTTGCAAGAAGGAGAGGAAAAAGAGTGGCTTAGTGGAGGAGCAGCACAAGCTTGCAGCAGCTAGGTGGTGCATCCCGTGGCGTGTGCAGAGCCGAGGCCAAGGCGCCATGGACGGCGTGGCCAAGGCACCGCTGCCGACTTGTCGCGCCGCCTCGGTGCAAAGAATGAGCCCCGGCGGCGCATGGTGGCCACCTGGCCGTCTGTATGCGGCAGAGCAGAAGGCGAAGGCGCGCATCCCAAGCCCGGCGGCAGCGACATCAACTCAGACAGCTTGATGGTAGCGCCGGCCGAGCAAGGCGGCGGCAAAGACGGTGGTAGTTCGACGCAGCTCGGCAGTGAGCCGAAGTCAATGGCATGGCACGCATTGCCCCATGGCGTCGGCAGCCGCGCATGCATGCGGAGGTCGAGCTCGCGACATGCATGCGGCTGTGCGACACCGAGTGATGGCGCGAGGTGGCAGCAGCTCGGCCACGCATCGCACCGAGGAAGACGAGGCGATGTCGAGGAGGAGGTGGCCGAGCCAAAGGCGCCGAGGACGCGGGCTTGGTGGCGCCGCCTGGCGTGAGACGGCGGTGTGGAGGAGCCGGGAGAGCGTGGCACATGCATGCGACGGCCATTCATGTGGCGGCGCCGATGCGAGAGCAGACGCGACGAGCTCGACGACGACTACGATGGACGAGCTCGCGGACGATCACAGCAGACGCAGACACGAGACGACGCCCGCGATATTAGACATGCCTAGTGTCGCGGTAAAATCTTTAGTGTCAAATCGCGCTACGATATTTACTTGTGCATGTTGCATATTAGTCATGAGCATAGCATCTTTTCATGCATGTTTAATTATAAAAATTATTTGATAGCTTAGACCGTGTGACTCTCCATTTAAGTCTTATTTAGGCGTTGGCATGGTCATGTATTGATATTTTGGTGAAGGCGGATAATTAGATTATTGTGGTGAAATGCGTGCATTATTGATCTGTAGATGCTACATTAAATATGTGAGTTGATTATTTGATCGGATGATATTGTCGTGAAGTCGCTAGGCGCTAGTGGTGATCTTTGGAGGATAAATTAATTGGAGGTTTCTTCTCACCTTTGAATCAGTAGTTTTAAGAGATAGGACGATAAGGATTTTTATAATCTATTTGCTTGATGGATGATGTATGTGTTGAGGTTTAAAGATATATCTATTATATATGTGTATGAATTGTTGCTCGGTGGATTAAGTACATTATTGGATTGTTTGATCTGATGCATTAATCGATAAGTTATGTGAATCATATATGCTAGAATGTAGGAGATGGTAGAATGGATTACTGATTGTGGATACATATTCGATTACTATGTGATTAGTAGATAAGTTATATGTGCCGAGTCAATGAGTCGTGCCCTCAATTGGAATTAGTAGATAAATGAATATTTGGTTGATCATAGAGGCACATATGTAATTGGATTGGTAGATGTCGTATATGTCTATTTCGGTAATGTAGATAAGAGTTGATTGATTCGTGAGCTATCAAATATCGGACGTGAATGTGAATATATATATATTATAAAACTCATTAGGTAAGTTAGTCAATTAAGCCTCGATTCGATGGAAATTTTGGTGTATACGAATGTGAATTGATGAGGAAACACTAGTAGAGCTAGATAGTTCGGATTAGCTTAAATAATATATTGAAAATGATTTATGGATTTAGTCGTGGTAATATGCTTATCGCTTGGTGGAATTCATATAAGTACTAGATGGATTGCGTAGATAGAAGTCTATGAGTCCGGGGAATTATTTGTTGGATTGACTACTTTGATTGCGCCTTAATGAAGGTTAGTATGGGATTTAGAGCAAGATATGAGAATATGATCAGCAAGTGTTATGCATGTGATGGGATTCAACACCGAAGAATCGGTTAAGTGTATGATTATGAGAAGATTAGATTTGTCGGTAGATGTTTTCTTTGAGAAATTAAAGGAAAAAGAAAAGAAAATATGTAGGTCCCATTTGTAATGGCAGAGATTAGGTTAGAATGAGTATAAAAAGTGCATTAGAAAAATTCAGAAAAGAATTATTTTTACACTAGAAATCGAATTAACTTCAAAACTTCATAGAAGGTTCATTTGAACTCCAAATGGAATAATTTTTATACCAAAACTCATCTAAAATCATAATCTAGCTACTGTATAAAATTCATGCATTTTTGAGCACTTTGATTTTGGCTTTTCGCAAAGTTTATTCGATATTGTCTTTATATAGTTTTCGAGTTGCTGGAAGTAAGCAAGTACGTAATCAAGAGTGAGCAAGTGAACTCCCTAAAAAGGCAAGCATCATTTGAACTTTCTTTTGCATCATATTTGATCCCAGTTTTGGTTAAGTTAGTGCAATGATAATTGCTTGCATGCTATTTTGATTATGTCAATATTTTTGTGATGTGTAGTTTAGTTATGTCCTATGCTTGAGGTTAATCTTGAATTATGCCAACTCCTATATGCTTAAGATAGGATGTGTGAATTATGGGTTATAGAATTGCTTAGCCATGCAAGTCTAGATATGGTAGTTCGATCGTCGGGAATAACCCGGCGGTTTTGGGATAAACACAACTCTCATTTTTTTTTTGATTTATACTTCATATCCTTGTAGCTGATTTATGAGTTAAATTTTGTCATTTTTAAATGAGCTTTTGGTCCGGACAAGTGTTGGTTAGTGATGGTGCTTTGTGCACAAGTATTGGGTAAGTGGAAGGACTTGTCTGGACAATTGAGGACCGAACTTTGGTAACGTCGTTAATTCAAGTACACTCGTGCTGCCACACGCGGTGTATGGGTGTCGTATGGTTAAGTAGGGGGAGGGTCTTATTGTGTTAACTCCTTGGTGGTGTAAGGGGCATAACGACCGTGAAATCCTATGTTCTTTGAGGAGCCGATGTAATCCTTTATAGTGTGCAAGGGAGCACCAATTCTTCTGTTTTGATTGCATCGGTATTTCCAATATAACTTGTGAGCCCCCTAGCAAGTGCTATCAGACGCTTGTACTAGGCAAGGAACCATCTCACAAGGGGGACTTAGCTCAATAGGGCTTTCTTGCTGAAAATGACTATATCTTGATTTACCCGGCCGGCATACCATAGGAAGTATGCTATTTCGGAGGCATCTGGAGGCTTACGGGCTAATCAAGTCGTGTGGGTAAAGTAGTACACCCCTGCAGGGTATAAATCTATTCGAATAGCCGTGTCCACGGTTATGGACAACCGCTTGAGTTCGGGAGTTACTATTGTTAGACTTTTAATTAAAATTGTGGTTGAACTTGGTATTCGTCATGAACGGGATGTTCATGTGTTTAGTACATCAAAGTGGGCTGCCACTTTGGTCTTTGTATGATTCAATTGTTTATTACTGAAATGCTTTACTATATGCTTTACTTCTACTTCAAATCTGATTTTAAATGGGCACATGAAAAACTAGTATGTGTAGGATGTTAATTGTTGCGTCTCTTTCGCAAAACTAAACCAATATGAGCCATCCTTTGAATGACCCTTATGCATAACTATTTTTATTTGTGTAAGACTTGCAGTACACTTGTACTCACGGATGTTTGTTGGCCTTTTCGGTGAGGAAGATTATGAGTCGGCGATCTTGTTAATATTGACTTGGGTGACACTAACGAGTAGTGTGCTACCATTTAACTCCCAGTCGGTTGCCGATGGGTGATGGGCATACCACTACTGGTCTTTTGCTTTATTTATTTGCTTCCGCTGCTACTTGGTACTTTACTTGAATTTGGCCGGTCGGCCGTATGTAATAAGCTGTAGACTTTGACTATTATGCAGTATGTCTTTTAATCTCTTGTTGTATGCGTTGTATGGATGTAATCAACGTTGGATGAGGGTATGAGTATATTGGTCGTTGACCTTGGGAGCCAATATATGTCATACTCGTTGTTGATGAATTCCCATTTAACTCACTAAGTGTAGTGCTTCGGATCGAAAGAGAATCGACAATCATGTAGCGCTCGCAAGGGAGCAGCGCGCATGATCGTTGAGGCTCTAGTATTCGGCTAAGCCTCTCACTAGGATAGAGTTAAATTGGAATTCATTTACCGGAGACCAGTAATTATGTCCCTAAGACCTTGTCTAATCTCGGTCTTATGGAGATAATTACCGGGGTCCCCACACATTTAATGCCCCACAGAGTGATGTTGACGAGAGGGAGTTCGATTTGACAATGCGCAACCGCTCTTTCTCTCTCTCTCCTTCTGCCATTGCTTGCATGTGCCGCACGGAGGACCAGAGGAGGAAGAAGAACAGAGAAGGAAATCGTGGCGTCGGATCGAGATGGACGATCGCGATTCAAAGGGGTCCGGTGAGGTTTCTAATGCTCCAATCAATCAGGGCGGTCCGATCAAGATTGAACGGCTGAGATCAATTGGGACTTTCGGGTGACCCGAACAGCCCGTTCAATAAGGACGGCCCGATCTTAATCCAACGGCTCAAAAAGAATGTGATGATCGCGGTGGCCCGAACGGCATCAGCCAACGAGAGCCGAGTGATGCAAATCCAACGGCCGAAATTGATCGCGCGTGTTAGAAAAGGATCGGTGCAGTTAGTTGATCAGGCTCAACCAAGTGGCTCGAGCCCGAGTCCGACTCGAACCCAAGGAACAGTGAATCAGGCTTTTAAGTTTTAATTAAAGCTGAGACTTTTGAGGATTTAAAAGAGGTAGCAAAACTACTCCAAAAATTCTGAAATTTTTACAGGAGCTTGCTAGCTGAGTTATTGACCTTGTATAAAATTTCCAGAGGTTTTTGTGCTATACATTTTCCTCCAAAAATCCCACAAGGTGCTGGTCCCCAGTTTGACCAGAATTTTAGTAGGTTTGACTGACCTCCAAAAGTATTCAAACAGTTTCTAAAAATTGTGAAATTTTTCAGAGGGGTCACATACCAACCCAAGAATTTAGGAAAAATACTTCCAGGAGATTATCACAAGATGGAACAAGAATGTTTTTGAAGGATCAAGTTTTGGATCAAAGACTTGTGACTATGTATTTCCATAACTCTTGTACAATAATTGTTTAGTACATACAGGAAATACATGATGTAAGAAAAAGTTTTAATTTCTACTCATTTTCTTACAATTGAAACACAAGCCCAAAATTGGGATGTTACAGCCTTCGAAGTAAATTCTACGGCGTTGTCCATTCACGTGGACTTCTCATGACGATCAGGGAAAATATTTCTAATTTTAATTATCTACAAGATTAGCTTTGCAAAGGTATGGTTTCTCATAGACAATAAACATATGTGCGACCATTCTGAGGAAGCATCGATGAGCACCATAAAATACCTAAATGGCCCTTACAGGGGCTGTATAGGACTGCAAAAAGTTCTCCCTAGATACGGTCCAAGAATGCAGGGACTTTATTCTTCGCTTTCAGAGCGAAAGGTCTAGTAATTAATTTTCCAGTGGCACATGCGGGGCACACAAAATATTCCTGATTCGGAAAATTCTTTACATTCATATTATGTCCTTGTGAATTGTTAATAATATCTCTCATTATCCTAAGACCTAGACGGCATAATCTATCATGCTAGAGATAGAAAAGTTTAGAGCTTCTAAATACGGTTTTCAGGGCAGTACAAGCTATAGGTGCCTTAGGTCCTGTTTGGTACAACTCCTACTCCTAGCTTCTCAATCGAATCTCGTGGAGCCATGCCAAACACCCAACTTCTCAAAACGACTAGATTCTAATTCTCACGAGGAGCTGTCTCGAAAATGAACTAGCAACGAGGAGCAGCCTTCCCACAGATTCTCGTGAGAATCCAACTTGCATAAACAAAAATACCCTTTGAAGTTTGAAGAATTTACCCGCAAATGACATCCAACTACCCCCGAAAATCCCACCGCACGACCCCACTCCCGTACCCCTTCGCCTTTCCCCTCGCTTCCTCGCGGTGCTCCCGTGATTCGCCTCTAATCCTCTCTCATATGATTTTTTGAACCAACCTACCAGCCAAACGCTTTCAACAGACAGCTCCTAATTCTCAGAGAAGTGAATTCTCAGAGAATCAGGAACAGAATCTAAAAAATGAGAATCTGGAGCTCTACCAAATAGGGCCTAATATTAGTGTAGTATAGCTCAGTTTCATATGAAGGAAGGCATTCTAATGCCATTGTTCCACTTTCTTCACGCTTTTCAATGAGCAGGTATTGCTTACCATACTCTTCTTCAGTCTCTACATGGAAACCGTTAGCACGAATATCCTTGAGAGTTATAGTCGATTCTGGGTACAACAAGTCTTCTTCAATGACCAATGTTGTGCTCATTGGAAGTATAATTATGGCCCTTCCTGAGCCTATTATACAAGTATCACGTCATGATCGTCGTGAAGACTACCAAAGATTTTGCCGATCGATTGAAATTTTTCGTTTCTCTCAGGATGGTATTCGTTATGCCGCTACTATGCTAAGCACACTTCCTCCATAGGGTGCCACACGCATTCTAATTATAATGTACTTTATTAATATGTAATAGAAAGTAAGCAACACATAAATAAAATACTTTAGATATCAGAACGTAACTTGCTATTATAAAGATGGAAAAATAAGTCTTGCAGGACTCATAATAAGAATTTAATGTTTTGTTCTCCTAGAGCTTGCAACCATTATTCAATAATTCAAAGTTCTTCTTCAATTACAAACTGCAAGTTTCTATAAAAGATCCGAGTGCAATACATGCACTAGATCTAATAGGTGAAGTATTCAGGAATTTTTGCCTCAATCGGTTCCATGCACGATCTTCTCCTCTTGGGCAGCTACGGCTGCGACTGCTGCGATATCCAAAGGAGGGATGATGGGGGCTGCTACCGGGCTATCCACATTCATAAGTGCAACTTAATGGATGTGAATCCTCTGTGCTTACAATGGCGAGGTGTGCCTCATGCTATCATTTGCCCTTTTTCTTAGACTAGAAAGCATCAATAATGTGCGACGCACGACCTTACCCTTCTTGCTCCTCTCATTCGTGAGAGGTTTCATCACCTTGTAGCTGCTAGCAGTGACATCATGACCAACATTGCTACTAGGTGGTTGCAAGATGAAGTTCTTTCTTAGAACATCATCTTGAGATTCCGCAACTTGCATGATGTCAATTAATTCGGCATACTTCATATAGCCGTCTTGACGATAGTTGCGTGCGGATTACACCGCGTTCGGGTGAAAGGTAGAAAGTCTTCTCCATCTTCTGCTCATCCGTGATTACATTACCACAAAATTAAAGACTGATACAAATTTTATATAAAATCTGGCCATGCTGGGTCAGTTCTTCGAATTCCTGATTCGTGATGCTAGTCATCTTCATATTCATGCAAAATTCATAAGATTACTGCTAGTAATCTACATAAAATGGTTACAAAATTCTCATAATGCTGTTCGAACTCCCGGTTCATGATCCCGTATTTTTCTATGCATTTACATGATTTACTGCTATTTTCAGTGATTAAAAGTAATATAAATAATCATAGATAATCAAAACAGTAAATACAATAAATAAATTGCATAGAAACAACAATAACAAAGTTAAACATGCTTCAATGTTAAAAAATATACAAAAAAAATTGGATTCCCGATGCCATTTTCTGTTAGAAAAATGACTTTCGGCAAATTCTGCAACTTTCAGGGGTTAACACGCAAAAATTTCAGTACAGAGAAAAATTTATGCGTAATTTTCAAATTTTTGGGGGGTTATTCTGCAAGAATTTCTTCATTCGCGAAACTACCTTGTAATTTTCAGAATTTCGAGGGTTTTATTTGCAAAATTTCCTTCCACCACCCCTCCCTGTTTTTTTTTTCACCCGCCCGGCTGGGCCAATTTCACGGCCCGTCCTCCCTAGCCCATGAGGCCTTTCCGTCCCAGCCCAAATCCGGCGGCCCGCTTTGGCTGGCTCAAAACGCCGAGCTAGGTAGGGTTTCCTACCCTGATTTCAACAGACGGCAGCGGCAGCAGCTCCATGGGCCATCCGGGGCGGCGACTCCAAGGCGGGAAGGGCAGGCGAGCGCCAGAGCTGTGTGCTAGCAATGGCGGTCGGGGCGCCGGAGAGCCGCATGCAGGCGCGCGAACGGCGCGGGCGGGAGAGCCGCATGCGGGCGACGGACGGCACGGGGTGCGCAGGGCCACAGCGGCGGGCGCGGAGCCATGTGCGATGGCGCAGCCTCATGCGGCGAGGAGGCTAAGACTCTTGGCTCGCATGCGGGCGGCCTTAGGGTGGCACGACTGCGAGCGGGGCCGGCAGGAGGCGCATACGGGCACTGAGGGGCGGAGCGCACGGGGGCCGATGCGTGGCGGCACGGCTTCGGACCGGCGGCACTGAGGGGAGCAGCCCGTGCGGGGGCACCTGCCGTCGCCAGCTCCATGTTGGCGGCCAAAATTTTCATGTATACTGTTCATCAGGGCGCAATCATTGTTCATCGCGCGTGCACTGTTCATCAGACGCGCATGCACTGCTCATCAGCGTGGTACTGTTTCATCGCGTATGCACTGTTCACCAGCGTGGCACTGTTAATCTGGCGCGCGCACTATTTATACGATACAATTATCGTTCCTACGATTACCGATCGACTTGGCCGACGACTTCAAATCGACTCACGGTAGATTAGAACGAACTTGTAATTTTCAATCTACGGTACAATCGACATCCACTCTTTCATGCAATCCACCGATCGACATTGTTCCGGCGACTTCAAGTCTGCTTGCGGTAGATTAGAGCAAATTTGCACCGTAGAAAACCAATCTAGAAAGCCAAATTTGCAGAATTGAAAGCAATCTAGAAAACACTCGTAGACAAACTCAGAATTGTAAGAACATTGCATGAATCACAAGAACAGAATAAGAGATTAAACACAGAGATATAGTGGGATTTCTTGTTCTCTTTATTCCTTTATTAAGCGATCAATATTTTACAATGAATAGCACCCCCTATTTATAGACTAGAGATCCTGCTAGAGTTTAGAATAGAAAACCATACATGAGCCGGCTTCGAGGTAGAGTCCATAGTTTCTTAACAGTTACGTGTAGCGCTGTCTTCCTGATGTTCTCGGTTCGAACCTTCACGGCGCCAATTGTATTCCTTTTGCGGGAGCCGACAGGGCAGCCGGCTTTTCTGCGGGCTCTGTTAGCAACCGTCGTAGCATGTTAGCATGTCCCTTGGCTCTCCTTGAGTTTAGCTAGCTAGTGCTTGTCAGTTATCTGACTGTGTACATGTATATAGGCGCAAGCCTGAGATCAATACAATTCGAGTTGTCTCTCTGCTCTCTTTCTATCGCTTACATGGTATCAGACGATCTACGATCCTAAATTCCCATTGCTCCGCTGCCCTATTGAGTTGCATGCACCAACCAATTCACCCAAAAGCTTAAGCTAATGAGGAAAGGCGGACAATTCACTTGTACTTCAACACTCCCCCTCCCGTGTAGGCTCCTTCAGGCCTAAGATGTGGAATAGAAGTGGGCTGCAATTATTATTATTAATTGCACCAACCGGTCTTGAACTCAAGACCTCTTGGCTCTGATACCATATTGAGTTGCATGCACCACAGGAGGCGGTGTCAGCGTCTTCGGAGACGATGGCGAGGAGCTCGGGGGAGATACGGTTGTAGAACGAGAGGCGATGGCGCGATCATTCGCACCCGATCCGCTATCGCCGCTTGCGCGGATCCATCGGCGAGTCGCGAGGCCGTCTTGGCGAAGACGGCGGAGAACGAGCGCGCCTAGGAGGTGTAGTTGGCGTCGTTGAGATCAAGGACGATCGGGACGCGTGATTGGATGTTGATGCGTGGGCGGCGGCCGGCGGCCGCCTCGGTTTGGTCGCGGGCGTGCAGCGGGAGCAGCGACTTGGCGTTAGGTTAGTCGGAGGCGATCGACGAGGAAGAATATGAACTCATGGCGGCGGCGATTGCGAAGCGGAGGCGCGAGCAATGGAATTTAGGATCGAGATCGCCCGATACCATGTGCGATAGAAAGAGAGCGCAGAGACAACTCCTTACTACATGGTATCAGCGATCTACGATCCTAAATTCCCGCCGCCGCGCCTCCGCTCGCAATCGCCGCCATGAGTTCATCTTCTTCCTCGCCGATCGCCTCCGACAACTCCGACGCCGAAGTCGCTGCTTCCCGCACACGCCCGCGCCCAAACCGAGGTGGCTGCCCGACCGCCGCCCACGGCATCAACATCCGGGCGCGGCCCCGATCGCCCTGATCTCAACGACGCCAACTACACCTCCTGGCGCGCTGCTTCTCCGCCGTCTTCGCCAAGACGCGCCTCGCGACCACGCCGACGATCCGCGCCAAGGGCGCGATGATTAGGTGCGGAATGACTGCGCCATCGTCTCCTGGTTCTACAACCGTATCTCCCCCGAGCTCCTCGCCATCGTCTCCGAAGACGCTGACACCGCCTCCTCCCTCTGGTCCGGCGTGCGCTTCTTGTTCCGCGACAACAAGGCCACGCGGGCGGTTTACCTCGGCGCCGAATTTCGCAGCTTCTACCAAGGCGATCTGACCGTGCTTGACTACTGCTCCCGCATGAAAGCCATGGTCGATCGCCTAGGCGGCCTTGGCTCTCCTGTCAACGACAAGGATCTGATCTACAATATCGTCCGCGGCCTCAACCCTTGACTGCACCACACCATCCCCCACATCACCTTGCGTCGCCGTCTCCCGTCGTTCCTCAAGACGCGATCCATGCTGCAGCTCGAGGAGCACCGCATCAATGAGTCTGAAAAGCTCCAGGCCGCGGCTGCCTTCCTTGCACAAGCAGGCTCGGCTGGCGCGACGTCGACCACGTCTCCATCGAGCACCCAACTCCAGGCGGCCGTTGCTCTCCTCGCCCAAACGCGCACGGCGCGCCCACCACGGCGTGCGCTGCGCCGCACACGCCCGGCGCGCCCGCCATGGCGCTCGCCGGGCAAAGACGCGCGACGCGCGCGCAGCATCCAACTCAAAGCCGCCGCGGCGCCTTCCTACTTCAACAAGAAGAAGAAGAAGAAGAAGAAGGCGGCTCACTCCAACCCCGCCCCACCTCCTGGGTTCTGGCCAAGCATGAACCCGTGGACTGGCATGGTGCAGGCATGGCCGTTCCAAGGGCCATCGCGTCCCTACCAGCCCACTGCCGATGTCCTTGGCGCCCGTCCTCCCTCCACAGCACCTCAGGCCCATGTCGCCGGCGCGTCTGCGCAGATGGATCCTCAACTTCTCGCGACGCTGAACAATCTCTCGCTGCAGAACCCCACCTCCACCGGCGACTGGTTCCTCGACACGGGTGCCTCTTCTCACATGGCGCAAGGCTCCGGTAACCTCTTCTCCTCTACACCCCATTCCTCCTCCACTAGAATCATCGCCGGTGATGGTTCTTCTCTTCCTATTACCCATACTGGTCATTCATTTATACCCACCTCATCTCACCCTCTTGCTCTTGATAACATCCTGGTTTCCCCCTCTCTCATCAAAAATCTTATATCTGCTCGCGCACTTACACGTGACAATCCGATTATAATTGAATTTGACAATCTTGGTTTCTCTGTCAAGGATCGGGACACCAAGGCGGTGATACTCCGCAGTGATAGCACCAGCGATCTCTATCCTCTGCAGGCGCCAGCTAAACCCACCACACATTGCTTCATTTATGCCGTCTCACGATACTCGCATCGGCTTGGACATCCTGGCGCCGAGTCGTTTCATCGTCTTTTACAATCCTTTGAATTCAGTTGTAATAAGGAATTGTCTCACACTTGCCATGCTTGTCGTGTGGGCAAACATGTGCGGCTTCCATTCAAACCATCACAGTCCAAAACTGTTGCTCCTTTTGAATTACTTCATTGTGATGTTTGGACCTCACCTGTCTTGAGTTTTACTGGTTTTCAGTATTAATTACTTAGTGCTGCTCGATGATTTCACTCACTACGTGTGGATGTTCCCTCTCCGTCACAAGTCTGACGTTGCTGCCACAATCATGGCCTTTCACGCCTTCGTCCATACTCAGTTCGCCCGTCCAATTCAGTCGATCCAAACTGATAATGGCCGCGAGTTCGACAACCATGCTTTACGCAGCTTCTATTCTGCCCACGGCATTCTCCTTCGACTATCTTGCCCATACACATCTCAGCAAAATGGCAAGGCGGAGCGCATCCTTCGCACTCTGAACGACGGCATACGCGCCCTCCTCCTTCATGCTGCACTCCCACCGGTTTTCTGGGTCGAGGCTCTGCACACCTCCACGTTCCTGCTTAACCGACGGCCGTGCAAGCCCAAATCTCTGTCCACTCCCTTCTCTCTTCTCTTTACATGTGCTCCAGATTATACATCCCTGAAGGTCTTTGGCTGCCTATGCTATCCAAACACGACCTCCACCAGTCCTAACAAGCTATCGCCTCGATCTGTGGCATGTGTTTTCATTGGCTACTCGCAGGATCACCGTGGCTACCGTTGTTATGACCTCTCGACGCGCAAGGTCATTACTTCGCGGCACGTCTACTTCGATGAGGCGGTCTTCCCCTTCCGTTCCGGAGCCGCGACAAATTCGTCAACGACCTGTGCCTACAATCCGTGGCACCCCGATATCAGTGCCACTGATCCGATCTCCACGCAACAACCTTCGTCCCCGCACGATGTCCCGGGGTCCAGCGCACGGCGCGCGAACCGGGCGATCGTTTCTGCGACACCACCGGTTGTTCCGGCCTCCCCTTGGTTGAGCTCGTCAACACCACACCTCGCGTCATCGGCTCCCTGCACCACTACATTGCCTGTGCTGGCTGCTCCGTCCACCCCGGCTGACACCGGCGTCGCTGCACCACCGGAGCCGGCTGCTTCTTCTACCTCGGCCGACGTCGACGCCACCGTGTCTCATCCGATGGTCACCAGATCGTGCGTCGGCACGTTCAAGCCGAACCCGCGATACGCGCAGAATCGCCACCCACGCCGCGTGCCCCCGCTACTCGGTCGGTGAATCAAGCTCGCAGATCCAAATTGGCAGCGGCCATGCAAACCGAGTTTGACGCCTTCTTGCCAACAAGACCTGGGAGCTTGTACCTCGTCCTCCCGACGCGCACGTCGTTAGCGGCAAATGGGTGTTTCGCCAAAAGTTCAAGGAAGACGGCAGCTTCGATCGATACAAGGCGCGATGGGTGGTTCGTGGGTTCACTCAACGAGCTGGCATCGACTATGGTGAAACATATTGTCCCGTCGTCAAGCCGGCCACGGTGCGCACGGTGCTTATGCTGGCTGCCACGCGCGGCTGGCCTGTACATCAACTCAACGTCAACAATGCCTTTCTCCACGACCTTCTCGACGAACAGGTGTATGCGCGGCAGCCGGCTGGCTTCGTTGATGCATCACGCAAAGACTTCGTGTGCCGCCTCTCGAAGAGCCTCTACGGCCTCAAGCAAGCACCACAAGCTTGGTACACCCGGCTGGCGACGTTTCTTGGCTCCATGGGATTCAGGCCAACAAGGTCTGACAACTCCCTCTTCGTCCTTCGACAAGGCCAGGAGTCAGTGTACCTTCTTCTATACGTCGACGATATCGTGCTCACGGCTTCATCGAGCGTCCTTCTCTGTCGCGTCATCAGTGCCATCCATACCGAGTTCACCATCAAGGACATGGGTGCGGTCCACTACTTCCTCGGCATTCACGTACAGCGCAACGCGAGCGGCTTCTTCCTCCAACAGCAGCAGTATGCCCTCGACCTTCTGGAGCGTGCCGGCATGACCGACTGCCGGCCGTGCGACACACCGGGCCGACACCGCAGGAAACTCTCCAAAGACCGGCGCGGCCTGTCATCTTCGGACGCTTCGGATTACAGAAGCATGGTTGGTGCTCTCCAATACTTGACGATGACGCGCCCGATTTGCAGTATGCCGTCCAGCAAGCATGTCTTCACATGCACGCTCCAACTACTGCACACCAGGCTCTCGTCAAGAGGATTCTTCGCTACATCCATGGCACAACAGAACTTGGCCTTCATCTGCGCCATTCCGACAAGATGGAGCTCGTCGCCTACTCCGACGCGGATTGGGCCGGCTGCCCTGATACACGGCGTTCCACTTCCGGATTCTGTGTATTTCTTAGAGACACCATGGTTTCCTGGTCTTCTAAACGACAAACAACGGTGTCCCGTTCAAGCGCTGAAGCTGAGTACCGCGGTGTTGCTAACGCTGTGGCTGAATGCACATGGCTCAGACAATTGTTGGGTGAACTCGACTGCCCGCTGGCGAAAGCAACAATCGTCTTCTGCGACAATGTCTCGGCCTGCTACATGAGTACCAATCCAGTGCATCACAAACGCACTAAACACATAGAGCTTGATGTGCACTTCGTCCGGGAGAAAGTAGCTGTTGGCCAATGTAAAGTTCTTCATGTACCTACTATGCAGCAGTTCGCCGACGTAATGACAAAGGGTCTACCGACGGCGAGCTTCAAGGAGTTCAGAGACAGTCTGTGCGTCGCCGGCAACGACGCTCACACTGCGCGGGGGTTAGCAACCGTCGTAGCATGTTAGCATGTCCCTTGGCTCTCCTTGAGTTTAGCTAGCTAGTGCTTGTCAGTTATCTGACTGTGTACATGTATATAGTCGCAAGCCTGAGATCAATACAATTCGAGTTGTCTCTCTGCTCCCTTTCTATCGCTTACAGGCTCCGGAGTCGATAGGGCCAGGACGCACGTGGTGGTTCGGACAGGGGTGCGTCTACTTGCGTGGACCTGATAAGGGCCAAGAGGCGGTCGCGTAATGATCGTGTGGGTCAGAGAGGGAGGATGTGGAATAGTTATCCTAAGAAGGGGTGTATAATATATATAGTTACAGCGTGAATTCATAATATTGAACTACTGTAGCTCATGTTTATATAAGATTGATCAGGTGCTTATTAATAAACTATAGTTATACGCTATATACATGTGCAATGCTTGAATCATAACACAACTCTTCAATCATTAACATATATAAAACTTAACATAGTCTCCTTTTCACAATTAATAAATTATATCTACACTAAACTAGATAAGATTGGTACCCAATTCGGTGTCTTTCTGAATTCATATCCGTGTCCTGTCATATTATGTGATATAGTTCAGCCAACGCGAGCTCGGTCCTTGCCTGATCTATTCTATCCCTATTTGTATCCGAATATTTTCCCAAGCTAGAGGACCTATCCACAAGCTAGCTTGATGCAAACTCATTAAGGGCTTGTTTGATGAGGAGAGATAGGATCCAATCTCTGGAAGTGATTTTTGTTCAAATTCCATGTCAATCTGAAGAAATTAAGTTGGATCATAATGTATCCAAACAAGTCTTAATATATTAACGCAGTGGTAGTCAACAAATTAAGTAAAATTCAGCACACTAGCCTGAGTGCCTGACTCATTTATGAGAAGTTCATAATTGCGCGCTTGTAAATATTCTATCTACTAACATATGCATAAATCGTTCATGAAAAAAAACATTGATAGGAGTCAAGAGGATCTGATCCTGGATGGTTGATTAGGATAATGTACAGAGGTAATTAAATCAGGTCAAGGAATTAAGTTAAACCCCACCTTTACGCGCACACGCGAGTGCGCTTCAGTAGGAAATTTGTGAAATTCCTGCATTTATCTCGCGTGTGTGAGCGTGTGCATCTTTCTCGTAATCGGGAAAAAAAATCAGGTCAAACATAAACACTGCAACTCTGCAAGTGTTAGAAGAGCATAAGCACAAACTCTAGACTGCTAGGACTAGTTTCTGACACAGTAACGCTGCATCCAGTTGGCGCACCGTTGTTCCGGTTTTAGATACGGTTGCTAATTGAGAATCTGTAGCAACCAAAGGTTACTTTTGCCATCAACTGCCAGTCTGCCACTAGCTTTTCTGCTGCTGGTTTCTGGCATAGCTTTTGTTCTCTAATCTTACTTTTGGAGGTGAAAGAATGGCATGTCACTATTTACCTCTAAACACCCAATACCTTCGCAACCAATGCGAGACTTTGGATAGGTTTGATACGACTGCGTGCATGCAGCCTGCCACAGTTAGCTGTAGCTAGCGAACAACAGTTAATTATGAAATGGAATTTAACAAACATGTACAAGCAAATCGATGCTTCACACACTACATTCGCATGCAGTACAGACGGTCGATACTCGATCGTAAATAACACGGCATTTCATATAATTTCACACAAAAGAAAATATACAGCACATTAGTACAGAGCTCACTCCACACCACACGTACGGTACCGTACAGTCGTACACCGTTACATCACAGTATCACACAATACATTAATTATTAAGCTTGCCGAACCAAACCACAGCATGACGCCAAGCAAGCTACTAGCTAGCACACCGACCGACCACGCATATACATGAGTATATATGCCAAATACAATTATTCTGCTATACATATGCATATGTGGCGTGAAGCTATATCTAGTAGGATCGATCTAGCTAGGAATAAGCTAGCTAGACGTCGATGACCTTGAAGTGGTCGCGGTTCTTGACGACGACGTCGTACATGTGGGTGGAGCGGAATCCGGCGAAGTCGCGCGGGATGGAGATGAGGTCGACGCTGCCGTCGCGCTTGTGGAGCTGCACGATGGCGCGGTCCTCGTAGTAGCGCTCCCACCCCAGCGTCCCCAGCCGCTGCTCCAGCGCCTCCATCGACCGCACCACCTCGTTCGTCGGCATGTACACCAGCGCCTTCCGGTTCGACGGCTGCTCCAGCTGCATCACGCCGTTCCGGAACACCCACACCCCTGCGCCCGCCATGCCTGCTCCTGAGATCTCCTAGCTACACTTGAACTATAGTACTGGCACTACGTACAGGCTAGACTTGCAGGCCAGGTCAGTGGTCAATCTCTAGTTGCAGACTTGCAGCTAGCTAGCTACCTGGAGGCTCTAGCGTTGCACCTGACTTGCTGCTGCTGCTGCTGCGTGCGTGATGTCTATATATAAGCGGCGGATGGCAGTGGCACACACTTCAAGTGAGCTGGATGTGATGGAAAGCCATGCAGAGAGGGACGCCTGAGCCTGAGAATAGATCGACATGCCCATGCCGTCCACGTCGTTGGTTAACACTACAGTCTACAGTCTATCGGTCATTATTAGCTAATGCCTGCTTGCACCAGCAAGGGCTTCCCTAGCTAGCTAGCTTGGTTCATATGATCGATGCATGTTTCATGTGTCTGTGATCGGGGTTTTCTTTACAGGAATTTTGTTTACCGGGGGTAAGGCCGAAAATCGGAAAATTTCTGCCAATTTCAGTCGAAATTTTCAAAAAATTTTTGAATTTTTCGGATTTTAAATTTATAAAAGTCAAATTCGAACAAAATTCAAGCAAATTTGATTATATTTTTTTTACAAAATTCATCCAGACGGAGTTTTCCGGGGCCGATTTGTATATCTACTGGCCTCCACCGGTAAACCGAAAATCGCCGATTTTTGGCAGAAATTTGAATCCCTGTATGTGATAGGTATCGTCCGCACTGGCGGTCCGAAACGAGCAGATCGCTGATCGTTGGGTTAATTAAAGAGTGTTGTAATTTGGAAGATGATCGGCACTAATTCAGAATTAACAAACCACCTGAACAATTTACCTCGACGCCCCCTCTTTCATTTGTCTGTACTAGGTATCATTCACACCGGCGGTTTGCAGCTAGCGGACAGCTGATCGTTGGGTCAATTAAAGAGTGTTGTAATTGGAAGATGATCGGTACTAATTCAGAATTAACACACCACCTGAACGACAAATTTGTTCGATTCGATATGATTTAAAGATTTAATTTGCTCTTTTTTAAAGAATGAGATTTAATATTACTTTGAGCCCCTCTTGTTGCTTGGCCAAGCTTTAGTGGCATACATAAACATTGGATAAACTAATTTAGACTGTAACGCTGCAAAGACGTAGAAATTAGAAATAACATCCAATTATGCTCTTCCCCTCCGACTAGAGTTGTACCAATCTCAAAGCACTTGAAGGGTAAGTAATCACCGTCCACCCTTGAATGTTGCTTTAAAAGTTGTGCAATTCACTGTTGGGAGAAGCACAGAAGCACCACGCTTCTTTTGAAGGAACTAATTAACAGGTGATAAGCAGGCCGGGGGACACCTGTTCCGACTGTTACCGAACAATTTGCCGCTTGTATCTATGTCCCTTCTATTTGACAGCAACATTTGTCCTGCGGATTCGGTACATATTATGCTTTCATGTTATGAATCTGCTTTAGACAACTAGTTAGGCTACTACATCAGCAACTTTAAGGATGTGGAAAGCTAGCGACCTTTCTCAGCGAGTTATTCCCCATCTCGCGCTTATATTAGAAATTATGCCTCGTTAATTGATTGTCCGCTTATGGTTAATTTCTCATGTAGACCATTTCTTCATAAAATGGACAGAGGCCGGATTTAATTAATCGACTACGCTTCCTGGAAAGACTTATCCAGAACAAAACATTTCCATGTAAGGTATATATATTTGAATGAAAGAACATCTCAGAACATAAATAAATTCAAAAGGAAGGGTTGTTTTAGCCCTGTGCTAGCTAGCTCGACCTATAGGCTTAATTTGAACCCCGGCCAGCCAGACTCCCAAATGGCTCAAGTAGAGTTGTGCTCTTGCTCATTTACCGATAAAGATCTCCATGTCCCGCATCCTTTTCATCATGGAAACGGCAAAGGTATTTTGCATCTTTCAGCGAGAATATATAAAGCAGGTGCGAAAGGTTCATGCATGGAGGTTAGCATCGGGGAGCCGGCGTTGTCGTTGGACCAATAATGTTCCGTGTTATCGCCGGTGCGACGCGGACTAAGGAATATAGGGGCGTGCAAAGGTGGGGACACGGGACCGGGAGGAGCGCTGTCGCACGAGGGCATCACGTGGAAGCGCGCTCCGCGTCCGCACCGCCGCTGCTACTTGCGCCCCGGCCGGCCGGCCGGCCCGGACCGCGCGCGAGAGGGAGAATTGGTTTCCACTTTCCACTTCGAGCATGGCGGCAGCGACAGGCACGCGCGCCCGGGGCAATACGCCAAATCTGAATGTATAGCCTTCTCTTATTGTCAGCAGCAATGGCGAATGTTCCGTTCAGAAGGCTTTAAGGTAGTGGCCGACTGGCCATCGACGCCAAAGCTAAGCTGACTACTTTGTCGAAAGTTCAGCGTATACATCCATGCATATACATCCACTAGCACACACCTGGAAGGAATTACGGATGCGAGATAAATTTATGATCTCATGGAGCACATAATATATAGATGCGTTATGATCCGTTGCTTAATGGGTAAACTAGTTATGCTTGAAAGATATACCAAGTGTGCTTAGCAGGGTTTTGGATACCGGGGGTTGGTATGGGGTTGGTATTTGGGCGAAATTTTTAAATCAATTTTTTTTTATTTTAAATTAAAAAAACAAATTTGAGAAATATTCAAGCAAATTCGCTTTTTTTTTACAAAATTCAGCCAAACCGATTTTTTTGGACCGGTTTGTATTCCTACCGGCTCTCACCGGTAAAAACCGAAATTTTGGATTTTCGGCTGATTTTGGTGCTTAGTCTTACGAAGCTTTAAATTTTCGCACTAACTTTGGAGCTTAGGAGAAACAGCCAAGCAGGCGAAGAACTCTTGTTGGAATATACATGTCGCCAACGGTCGGTTGTGATGTTTTCTCGCTGTTTTGCAGGCTTTTGTCCATGTAGGAACGGCGCTCTGCTAGTGGACGGGAAAATGCATTGCAGCTAATGCATTTCGAGGATAAATGTTATCTTCTTGAAGTAACGAAACAGACAAGCGCATCTGGTGTAGTGTTATCATAGTACCATCCCACGGTACTGACCCGGGCATCGATTCCCTGGATGCGCATTTTTACTTATTATTTTACTTTTCTTCCTGTGCATCCGTGTTCCAGACCCAAATCTCTCTGTATTTGTAATCTGACCTTCTATTGATCTCCCGTCAAATCATATCAGCATATCTACTTTTATTTTTATCTCCAGTCAAACCATATTAGCATATCTACTTTTATCACCGAGCATCAAATCTCCAAATATTGTAGTCAATCATCGACGAGACGGCATCATGGCCGATGTTCGTCAATAAAAATCTTACTGCAGAGTCAAGCCTAGCTTAGCCTTCCATGCTTCAAGCATAAGTGCATAACACATCCAGAGGTGATGTAGTTGATGTAGTTCGACAGCGCAAACCAATCGATTTTCATACATCCAGGGCCCAATGATCGACGGCGAAATGTATCGTTCATCATAATCTAACAGTTGACACGAGACACTGCATTAGGGATTGGGCAGTACCGCAGTAGCTTACTAATAAGTTACAGCGTGACAAAATTTGTAGTCCCCCAGAACCACCTGAGATCAAAACTTCTCTACTAGGATAGTTGATTGATCAGACCTCACTATTTGTTTCCACTTTTCCTTGCACTAGGTAAAAACTGCACGTTCCAGAATGGTGGATGAACCGAAGAACTGAACACTGATCGCGAGCAGAGAGGAAACACATCCTTCAGTACCGCAGCCATGCCACACCTGCAAGCAGGAAAGCTGTAAAATCAGAATCACAGGGTTCAAGCCAAATGTTTTATACCAGTGCCAAATCGAGGAAATGAATAACAGATCTATAGACCGCATGACTAAGCCAAGCTGCTATGGACTGTCACAGAATAGTTTTACTGCACAATCAATGACAGGGTCATGGAACAGTAAGCCAGCATATCTTTTTCTGCTTTGGCTAGTCAGGGAGTACCAATGCTAATACAACTGTCTGAGCAGACTTCCATGGTGGATGGCAGCCCATTTATAAGTGATTATAGCAGCTCAGTCCAACCTAACAGCCCCCAAATGCTATGATTACAAGGAAATCGTGGATAAGAAGTTCAAACATCAACCTGCAGCCCAAAATCCTAGTTACTCTCTTTATGGCGTGGAGAATCGCCGCGCTCATGGGCCCTCCACGTCCCTGGTTTCCGATTTTTGGCTAATCGTGTGCGAGTCGTTTTCTGGTCATCCAATCACAGCCAGCAATACCAGCGTGCTCTTGAGCTAGATGGAAACCTCTCGATTCCTCCGGTGAGTCCCGTCCCTTCCCCTCCAACAGCTCCTCTCCTCGCCCACCGTGCCCACCACCACTGCTTCCTCCTCCCCACCTTCCACGCTGCTCGGCCCCTCCTCTCGTTCAGTCGCACCGCCCCCGCCTCCTTCCCTTCGCCCGCCCCCTTGCCCACCCTCTCCTCCCCTTCGCCCGGCTCCCCCGTGTTATGAATAGTGCTTGTATTCATCATAAGGCTAATGGGCTAATATATATACAAATACAGGTATGACATATATGCAGATAACCCCTTATTAAACAGGAAAAAATACATAGGTTTTAGCCCATCATAAGGCTAATGGGCTAAAAATACACATCTAATACCTCCCCTTAAACTTATAGTGGATCAACAACATGAAGTTTGGAGAGATAAAAGTTATGTTGGGCTCTGGTCTGTGCCTTTGTGAAGAATTTCTGAAAGCACATACTGAAGAGCAACACCTGGTCCTGCACCTGTGTCCGTATGTAGGAAGCATCAACACCAATATTTTTTGTAAGCTCACGCTTCACCAAATCTTTAACAATGCTAATAACACCTGTATAGTCAGACAAAAGAGGAGTTGGTGTGGAAACAAAAACACCAAAATCCTCAAGTAACCACCGTAGTCAAGTAACCTTCACAGTCAACAAAGTCATAGCTCGCAACTCAGCCTCAGCACTAGAACGAGAAACTGTTGTCTGCTTCTTAGTCTTCTAAGCAATGAGAAAATGACCAAGAAAAACAAAATAGGCAGAGAGAGACCAACGATCAGAATAATCACTAGCCCAGGTGGCATCAGAATATGTCTGGAGCTGTAAAGAGCTAGAGCGAGGAAAAAAGAGATGACAAGTGTTGGTTCCACGAAGATATCGTAGAACACAAAGAAGATGACTATAGTGGAGCTGAGTGAGAGCAGAAACAAACTGACTCAAGATATGCACAAGGTACGAAATATCAGGACGAGTGACACCCAGATAAACAAGACTCCCAACAAGGTGACGATAACGAGTAGGATCAGTAAGAGGCTCACCATTAGTGGGCCGAAGATGAACATTAAGCTCCATGGAAGTCTTAGCTGTGCGCTGATCAGTTAGAGAAGCACGATCAAGAAGATCATGGATATACTTTTCTTGAGACAGATAGAAGCCATCAGGTGTAGAAATAACCTCAACCCCAAGAAAGTAGCGAAGAGAACCCAGATCAGACATGAGAAACTACTCATTAAGACGCTCCTTGACAAAAGTGATGTACTGAGAATCATCTCTAATAATGATCATATCATCAATATATAAAAGAAGAAGCATCCGACCGCGAAGCGAAGTGTGAATAAAAAGAGTAGGATCATGAGCACTAGTAGAAAAACCAGCTGTAGTGACAAAAGAAGAGAAACGATCAAACCAGGCGCGGGGAGCTTACTTGAGGCCATAAAGAGATTGGCGAAGGCGACAAACCATACCCTCAGGAACAGAATACCTCGGCAGTGGTTGCATATAAACCTTCTCACACAGCTCACCTTTGAGAAAGACATTCTTGACATCAAGCTGAGAGATGGACCAAGCCCGAACAGACGTCGCAACAAGAAGAGTGCGAACAGTGGTCATGTGAGCCACGAGAGCAAAAGTCTCATTATAATCACGACTATGCTCCTGCTGAAACCCACATACCACAAGACCAGCCTTGTAGCACTCAGGAGAACCATCAGAGCGGGTCTTAACCTTGTAGACCAACTTGCACGTGATAGGAGTAACACGTGCGGGAAGAGGGACAAGATCCTACGTACCAGTACGCTCAAGTGTAGCAATCTCCTTTGCCATCGCATGCTGCCACTCCTGATGAACAACAACATTTAGATAAGAGGTCGATTCGGCAAGAGCAGCGATAGCAAAACCAAAGCTCTCAAGAGGCCGAATAGACTGGCGATCACAAAGAGCTTATCGAGGAGGAGAGGCCAAAGAAGATAACCCATCAGAAGAATCCTCAACTCGTGGACGACGAGTGTAGTAGAGAGGGTAAGAAGGAACAAGGCCAGGAGGAATCAGTGGAGAGGGTATTGGTGGTAAAGGAGGCGCCGATGGTGAAGAAGATGTCGACGGGTAAGGAGGCACAAGAGAGGCGAAAGACTGTAGTGGAGTTGTGGTGAATATGGGGGTGGCAGAAAAAGTCAGGAAAGAAAGTCGCTCGATGAGAGGTGCTTGAGTGGTGGAAGGAGAAGGACGATGGTAGAAAGGACGAGACTCATCAAAAGTGACATCCCGAGAAATCCGCATCCATCGGCCAACAGGATCCCAACAACGATCGGGAGGTGACTCACAGCAGAAGACGAGGTGTCGCAGCCGATGAAGACGAGGTGACGCCAGTTGAGGAAGACCAGATCTGGTGAGGAGCTCAAAGGTGCATCGGCGGCGAGTTGGGTGCCTGTGTCAGCCTCGACTGCGCAATGAAGATGAGGAAGCAGAGGAAGATGAAGCATGAAGGTGCGGCAACCTATAGGCAAGAAGCTCGGACTCGAATCTATGCCGGCCTTGTCTATGCGACGCGATGAAGACGAGGATGCATCAGTCTCGGCTTGGCTACGCGATGCGATGAAGACAAGGATGCATCGGCCTCGATGGTGCGATGAAGATGAAGTAGAGGCATATGCAATGGAGACAAGTCGAAGAGGAACCAATAGTGGCGGCAGAAGATGACAAGTGATGGGAAAACAAAACACTAGGTTCGCTCTGATACCATGTTATGAATAGCGCTTGTATTCATCATAAGCCTAATGAACCAATATATATACAAGTACAGGTATGGCATATATGCAGGTAACCCCTTATATACAACAGGGAAAATACATAGGTAATAATACACATATAACACCCCGCACCCCCACCACCATTTCAGCCCAGGCCCAAAGTAGAGCACGACCCTCTTCCTCCTTTGGCCTCTCGCAAGCTGCTCTCGCTACGTTGCAACCGCCACTGACGCACAGCCTGCCTAACCTTCTTCAACTCCTACGCTCGATCTGACTTCTTCTCTACGTCCCCCAAGAATGATGCTCAACTCGTACTACCACGAGCAACATCTTCCTACTACGGCACCGAATTCAGACGCTAAGGTGGTGCTGTATCAGAGGGGTTGCTCCTCCGAAGCATAGCAGGGCCTCCTGAGGTGACCCCTTCCTTGTGGTGTGTAGCTTCGTTTTCCTAGGGTCGCAGCCGATTGAGTTGATCGCTACCAGGTTCTCAGTTCTTGTACCACTAGTTCCTTGATTACAAGTGCAGCTAAGATGGGAAATTTTTTGTTATTCTCCCGACTACAGATTAATTGCACGTTTTTCCCCTGCGTACACATATACCTTTGTTCAATGTTTACACTTACAGATGCATTTATCTTCATGATTCTAAGTTCGTAATTGGTATATGAGGATATTAAAACAACTGAAGTGCGGCAATTTTATTTTGGAGATGCAATGAAATAGAGGTTAAGGGATCTGGGATGAATTTAGGAGGGGACGGGGTATGTACAACCACCGTGAACTAATTAATTTGTTAAAAGCTACAGGTTTGTACCCATGTACTTGTCAATGTTTAATGGTATTTTCAGAATAATCTGATGATGACAACAGGGAGGACAAAGTGAACAAATGTGTCCTCTTCAATTGATCTAGGCAAACCCAATTCAATGCATATCATAAATTAATCTTATGTTCTGCTAATGCGTTTCCATGCACAACATTGTAACTTAACTGAATTTTGACATTTTAATTTGTTCTTTTGCAAGTGGTTTGTTAGTAAAACCAGAGTGGATCTTTTGCATGGAGTTAATTTTATTTTCCTACTAACATGTGGCTTCCATGTATGATGTTGTAGCATATAATAAATTAATCTCATTTTCTGCTAAGGCGTTTCCATGCACAACATTTTAACTTAACTGAATTTTGATCTTTTTGTTCTTTTGCAAGTGGTTTGTTAACAAAACCGGATTGGACCTTTTGCATGGAGTTAATTTTATTTTCCTACTGATGTGTGGTTTCCATGTTACGACATTGTAATGCAATTAAATTTTGCCCTTTTTGTCCTTTTGCAGGTGGTTTATCAGGTTGTACATACACATAAGCCCGGAGCGGATTATTTGCATATCTGAGTTTGAATGTGAACTACTTGATTTCCATTGCTGAATATGTAAGCCCTAGCAAGCATATAAGCTTTAAGTTTGTAGAGTTAGAACCTTTTTTTTACATACTTACATTGGTACAAAGTGTACAAATGTATCCTCTTCAATTGTTCTTGGCAAACCCAGTTCAATGCATATCATAAATTAATCTTATGTTCTGCTAACGTGTTTCCATGCACAACATTGTAAGTTAACTGAATTTTGACCTTTTTGTTCTTTTGCAAGTGGTTTGTTAGTAAAACCAGAGTGGACCTTTTGCATGGAGTTAATTTTATTTTTCTACCGACGTGTGGCTTCCATGTCACGAAATTGTAGCATATAATAAATTAATCTCATTTTCTGCTAAGGCATTTCCATGCACAACATTGTAACTTAACTGAATTTTTACCTTTTTGTTCTTTTGCAAGTGATTTGTTAGCAAAACCTGGAGTGGACCTTTTGCATGGAGTTAATTTTATTTTTCGACTGATGTGTGGTTTCCATGTTATGATATTGTAATGTAATTAAATGTTGGCCTTTTTGTCCTTTTGTAGGTGGTTTATCAGGTTGTACACACACGTAAGCTCGGAGAAGATTATTTGCATATATGAGTTTGAATATGAACTACTTGATTTCCATTGTTGGACATGTAAGCCCTAGCAAGCATATAAGCTTTAAGTTTGTAGAGTTAGAACCTTTTTTTACATACTTACATTGGTACCATAATCTTGACATATTTGGTGAACATAACGTTGATAATTATATTGGTTCACAAGTCTCTCAATGACATTTCCTAAAAATAACACTCAAGGTGATAAATACTACCACTATGGCAGATTATACATTCTTATTTAAATTTAATGAAATAACACCAGTCGGTGCTATGCTCTTAAGGTAACTTTACTACTTTTCATCGTTCTTCACTTTCACTTTGATCTATGATTGGGATCCTTTTCATTGTGTTTCAGCGCAATATTTATCTATGTACTAATTCTATTTTAATTTTTTTATGAATTTGTTCTTATTTTCTGCATGTTGCAGGTTAGTTTTATTTCTGGTTCAAAAGTATCCATATCCTTCAAATTAATATTTTTGTGTGAATCAACCTCGGTGAATGGCGCTCTCTTTGCACCCTCCCAACGAGGCACGTCGCGCTGGTATGCCATCCTGTTCATCTTCCAATCTCATTCTACATACATTTTTCATAATCCAGAGTTTGTAATATTTGCACTTCCGCTTTGCCCTTACGGTTTGCATGTTTGCGAGTGGCGTGTGCTCATTTAGATGCACTTGCATAGAAAAAAAGGTTTCTACACTTTGAAATGATAAGAGGCTTGCTGAAATTAAAGAACAATACATGGGCCCAAGTACATTTGTGCCTGCTCGATTTTAATGAATGAATTGATCGAAAGCGTTGGATTTCACAAAGGAGCCAATGTGTTTTTCACTTTTTCTCTTCCTTTCTCTTAGGCTCATCGTGTTTTGTTCTCATTTAGTTCCGGTTTTTCCATCTATAGTTGCACCATTTAATCCACATATAGTTAGTCCTTGCTGTCCTATTTGTCCACTTGGATTACAATATGATGAAAAAATGAGTCAATATTCCTTGCCTATATAACATGATATTATTTACCAATTAGCACTGTGAAATTTTGAGGAAACGTTTCCTGAACTAGATTAAATTTTGTTGTCTTGTAACATCCCAAAATCTAAATTTTGGGATTGTGTATTATAAATGCATTAGTGAAAATACTTTGATCATTTGCATGTGAAAATATACCCATGTTTGAATTAGACTTTGATTTAAAAAGCAAAAAACTACAAACAAACAAGTGCTAAAAATAAAATAGATAAAAAATAAAAATATGTAATGAGAGAATTATTTCGGGCATAATATCCCATGAACAATTCACCAAAGTTTTTATATGAAAACTTGTAAGAAAAACAATTACAATTACATTAGAACAGCAATTTGCACGAATTTTGGAGAAATTCACAGAAAGTTTAAACCTCTATAAATTTTATAGTAGAAACCACCTTAGGACATAAGGTACACAAAACTTTTCATTAAATTTGGACTTCATTTAGGCAGTAAATAAATTCGAAAACTAATTCAATCGAAAATCAAAATCAAAATCTAAACTCTCTCTCTCTCTCTCTCTTCTCTCTCTCTTCCGCTGACCAGTGGGCCGCCTTCACAGACCCCTTCATCCACCTCACGGTGTTGAGCGCCAACGCACGCCCACGCGCATGCTCACCTCACCGCCCACCGTTTTCCACCGGCCAATCCTACCGGCCGCCTCGCCTTTACTCCACGCCCATTCCCTGCCCGGCCACACCTCGCTCCTGCCCGTACGTCGCCGGGACATCCGAGAGCTCCACTGCCCTTGCCCATGCTCTCCTTGTCTATATCTGCCCTCTCCGTCTATATAAAGGACACCCCGAGCTTCCTTCTTCCTTTCCTTGCCAATGTGCACCTTCCCTCTCATTCTCCTCCACTCAATCGAGCTCTAGGGCTCGGAAAGTGCGAGCGCTATTTCTGCCGTGCGGCACCACCTTCATTCCTAGCGTCGTGAAGGGTTCCTCATCGATCTCTTTAGATCATATCATGTTCTAGATACCTTTGATGCTTTCCCCTCACTCCAATTAGTCTTTGATCCGCAGGAACAACCGAATCGTGTCGTCTTCCTCGTCTCTGGCCAGAACCACCGCTTCTGTCGCCGTCGGAGCTGCAAGGCATCCCGAGCCGATTCCTCACACCTGGAGCATCGTCGGACCATCTTCAAGCTTCCCCAACCATCACCGAGCTTCCTCCTTCGGCCGAGCGTCTTCTCCACGCGAACCTCACCTCGCCGCTTCGGCTCAACGTCGACGAGTCACCTCCGACCACCTCCGAGCCTCCGCGTCACTCGGTATGACACTAGTAGCGTGTAGATGCTCATGTGCATGCTCATTTGTTGATAGCATAGCTCAATCGTGTTGTCACCTGTTGCCGTAGCTGCTCCGACGCTTAATGTCAGTGCGCCATCGCTACAAGCCATCTCCGGCCATGCCGCCATTACCCATAGCTGCGCATTAGTACGAGGATCCCGTTTTGGGCACTCTTCGGCACCGCCGAGCACCACATCGCCGGCGAGACCATGGGCACTAGGGCCACTACATGATAGCGAGACAAGCACTGTAGCTTGTCATTAGCGTGCCTAATCTCTGTCATTAGCACAAATCCGATTTTAACGAATGATTAACTCTTAACGAATCACTAACGTGTGGGACCGAGCTATTGATTAAAAGAAATCTTAGCCGAAACGTTATCTTCTTTTGAGTCAATGACATGCGGGACCCACACCTTAAGTGCACAGTGTGCTCTAGTCCATAGACCGGTGGACCGAGCGCATGCACCCTTGGTCCATGCACTATGCTTGTGGACCGAGCCGCTAACAGTGGACCCCACCTATCGGTTTTAATCAAAAATCAAATGGAAAATGGAAAATATGTTTTCCTTTCTGAAAAGTGTAAACCTCAATAGTACATGCACGAGATTATGCTTTCTGTGTTAGAAAGCGTATTTCTAAATTTCTATTCAAACCTTAATAACTTTTGCTACAATACTCCAAATTGAATGAAATTTGTCTCTAAATTCGTATAAAATCATGAACTACCAGCATATGTAAAAATATTTAATTTAGGCCACTGTTGAATTATTTGGTGTTATTTAATTCGTTTTCGACTCTTTTTGAATTAGACATCGATTGTTCCTGTTATTATTGCAACGATCAATCAACCATATTTCCAGAATAGCAAGAGCGAGGAAAGCACCTCCTTTTATCATGTTGATCCTAGTACTTTACTTATTGTACTTTGTTTTATAAAATCTATTATGTATGCGTGTATGTTTTGTATGAAAATGCTATTATTGGAGAATCGGTAGTTGTAATCCTATTTGTTGTATATGTCTCCTTGAAATATTGATACTCTAATGTTGTAGCCTTTAGAATATGGGTTAGGCAATATATAATGTCATCTGAGAATTTTTTAGAGCGGTTATCGCACAAATACAACTAGAATGATAGATTTTCCGTAAAACTGATAAAAGGATAATATGTTAATTTGAGAATTTAGGATTATTTTGAAAAATATCCAGAGGAGGTACCTCTGTTATTTTATATGAAAATGAAATGAAAACTTTAGTTTTTAGACGCGGACGAGTTATATTGTATTTTGAAAAGTGAGGATTGTGACTCACTAGTAGCTAGGGCAGAGTTTCTCACCCGTAGTCGATTAAGGACCGAAGCCAGCAACTCCGGGACTAAGACCTAATCGCACAACTATGTGTGTTAGGATGGGATGACCGTAGCTAACTAAGTTGTTGAAAACTAGTCTTGCATGAGAGGTAGGTAGTAGTTTTGCGAGCATGACTGGTTAGGCATGCTGACATAACGACAAATACTTCAATGAGATGGGTGCATCCAAGTGAGGTGACATAAACGTAGCACCAAAACGGGTATACTCGGGTGAAGTGAGAGACTCACTCAATGGGTTTCTATCCAGGTGAGTGAGGCTCCTCATTCAACGGGTTTCTATCCGGCGAATGAGGACAATGATTAGCTAGGCTAAGTGCAAGGTTAGGACTAGATAATGTAAAGGTTGCGTCGCAAACTCTAGACTGCTTAGCTACGATAGTGAGCAGTGATATAGAGATATTCCAAGCAACTAGAATACCACATACTATGGGTAAAGTTGTACACCTCTACAGAGTTGAAAAATCTATTTAAATAGCCACGCTCGCGGTCATGAGCATGCTTAGTGCTGCTGGTATGGTGGTAGTCTTGTTTTTCTAAAATTGTTTTGTCACAAAACTTGGGGTAATGACATAGGATTTTTATTTATTGAGTTAACTGCCATGTCTATGGCTGGACTTCTATGTCTATAGCAGGACTGCCATTTCTATAGCTGAACCTGAATTTGTCAGTGCCATGTCTATAGCTGAATGTGAATATATTTTTTCTTGCAACCGAGTAGGGTTGCGGGTGTTGCTATTACTTTGTTTAAGTTCTTTACTTACTGTCCTGTACTTATTTAAAATTGATCTGTCAAATACCTTTGTAAATTACTACTTGTAAATATTACAAATAAAAGTGGTTTTGAGCAAAATAACTTGTAGAGTAGAGCTTGCTATGTCTATAGCAGGATTGCCATTTCTATGGCTGAACCTGAATTTGTCAGTGCCATGTCTATAGCTGAATGTGAATATATTTTTTCTTGCAACCGAGTAGGGTTGCGGGTGTTGCTATTACTTTGTTTAAGTTCTTTACTTACTGTCCTATACTTATTTAAAATTGATCTGTCAAATACCTTTGTAAATTACTACTTGTAAATATTACAAATAAAAGTGGTTTTGAGCAAAATAACTTGTAGAGTAGAGCCTCATCCTTTGATAGCCTTTCATTTAATATAATTTTACGATATACTACAAGTCTTGCTGAGTACATAGGTACTCAATCTTGCTAATATTGTTGTTTAGAGATCAAAGATGAGCAGATGCCAGATGACGAGTTCTTTGCTCCCGGCACCGGAGGGTTCGGTGACGGGTCTACCTAGGCCTTGTTCCTTGTCAGTTGCCTGCGGGATCGGATGGGCATGCCGCTGGAGTTTTGCTACTATTATTATGTTTTCCGCTGCTATATGTTTACTCTGATGATGTTTTTATTTGGTCGGTCGGCCGTTGTTGTAATAACCTTGTAATAGCTTAAGTAGAGTACCCTTTTCTTTACATTTAGTTGTGATTGTATGGATGTAATTAAATACCAAATGTTGTGAATGTGTGTGCTAGCCACTGATTCAGGGACTAGCACGATATACACATAGGGTCTTCGGGTATTCCACGCCCGGGTCCGACATCTCTCTAGCAATGATGAAATTTAACTTAGGACTCAACATAACAGCCTGTAATACAGTTCAAGTTTTAGCTGATCAAGTTTACACAATCAGCCATATTTAACCAAACAAATTTTCGTTTTAGTAATTAATTTACAGCTTAAAAAGACTGTTTATGTACATACAAGATTCTTAGCATCTACAATATCCACACCTATTAATTCCATCTATTAATTCATCAGTGCGCTATTCATCCTAGTATGTATTATTATTTGCCCTTTCCTCAGTACCTGCTAGTGGTTCTAGACGCCAGCTTTTATACACAAACAGTACTTTCCTTACAAACAGATGTAGCATACGCAGATGGTGGACCAATGGAAACTCTGTAAGAACCAAATAGATGTCTGGTTGGACCATGATGCGGAAACTATGCATAGCTAGTAGGTTGGTAAGGATGACGAATGACATGGACAACCACCTTAACTGTATTGAATTGTCGATACTTCCTCCTATGTTATACCGTCGCAAGAGAGAATGGAAAGATGTTCAGATTATTGATGAGAAATGCCTCCAAATAGCATCATCCTAGACTAACTGATAATCACGACCAAGAGGATATGACGGTAAGAAAATTAGATAAATAGTGGGAAACGAGATTGGCAAGATTTGTCAAATGGAAGAGGAAGTATCAGGCAGCACAGGTTTCGTCTTTTTTTTTTTTTTTTTTAAAAAAAAAGTGCTGCACAGATGAAACGTCATGCTATCAGGTAATAAAAATTGGAGCCAATGTGTTTGGCATTATATCTAGAATATTCAATACTTTCCCCTTGCCATGCTGGAGCCCAGCCTAGGCAGTAGATAACTATTACTGCAAATTAAAAGCTCCCGAAAAATAAATATAATTGCCCCCACCATATGATCAAAGCTCCAGGGAAACTTGGTTGTCAATTGTAAATTCAGAATAGAAGAATTGCTAGAGGCTAGAACAAACTATAATCAATATGATTATTGGATTACAGCACACATGAGTAGGTTTCTGTTAATACCACGAATTTCCAGTACAAATTATGTGCAATGAAGATAGTTAAATACAGTATAAGAAATAAAAGAAGTGTTTAAGAAATTGGAAAGAGAACGAAACATACCTCTTTTCAGAGTTCATCATTTTTAGAGTGGAAAGATTGATGAGAAAGGTTCGATCACAAGGAGCTGGAGCCAAAATGTGCATCAATTGATGCTGCTCTTGGTAATTTACTGCAGTACTAGCACTAAGTAAGTACCACTGTAAACTTCTTCGGGCACTGAAATCGATAAATGTTGAGGTAAGAATAAATCCACTTCCCATGTATATTTCTATAAAAACAAATCTTGCATCCAGATCCCATGTATATCTCTAAAAACAAATCTTGGATCGCTAATAAACATTGGCTTGTGAGTTGTGATGTATGACAAAATCACTGTACAAGATACAGATTTGTAGGTCACACAATCTGTAATACCCGTTTAATTAAAAGGCCTAGAAAAGAATTAAGAGAATAGAGGAAAGAAGAAGGGAGGGACCGGACTGGGCCAGGCCAGGCTGGGCTGCCGCCGAGTCGGAATCTACGCGCGGGCTCCCGTGTCTATAAGAGAAAGAGAGGGGAGCCGCCATCATCTCCTGCATGCTGCCGTAGCGCCACACTCGCCCAAGCAGCTGCCGTCGCCCTGTGCTGCTGCCGTGCCGTCGGCCGTCGCTGCCAGACGCCGGTGCCGTGCCCTGCCGCTGCCATCGCTAGCTGCGCTGCTGTTGCCGCTGCTGGCGCTGCATGTTTGCCGATGCTACACGCCCTTGCTGCTGCGTGCTTGCCGACGCATGCATGCTGCTGCTGCTGCCTTGCATTACATATGTGCATGCATGTGTCCCTGGCTCCCTGCTGCTGCTACCAGAGATAGAGAGAGAGGGGTGTTGCATGTAATCCTGACTTGGTCAGGTTTGTTATCTGTACTGAGTCCTCAGGTTAGTGCGTGCGATTATTTCTGTTACTGCGTGGTGTGCGCAATCATCGCAGGTGCTGTGGCCGGCAAAACCGGATCGTAGCTTGACTCTCTAGCTCTAGTTGAAACTGTTTATGTTTTTGTTGTCACATCAAGTTGCAGTTGATGAAATACAGAGAAAATTGCCCCAAGTGTTCTTCTATGAACTTCATCGTTCTTCTCTGAACTTTATTGTTCATCATCTGAAAATCCCGTTTCTGTGATTGATTTGGGCGCATAGATTCTTTGTTTCATCTCAACACTTGGTATCAGAGCAAGTTTGTGCCCAATCATCCTAGATTCGACTCCAAGGCGCTCACAACCCAACAGGCGGCAAAGGAGAGCGGCGGTGTGCCGTTCAACTGTCCGTTGCTGACGTCGTCCAATTACACGACGTGGGCGATCAAGATAGAGGCAATTATGGATACCCAGGGAATATGGGATGCCATAAAACCGGCGGCTGGGGTGACCGTGGAGGCGAGGAAGGACAAGATGGCGAGGGCTTTCATCTTCCAAGCTGTTCCAGAGGATGTTCTTTTGCATATCTCGATGAAGAAAACTGCGAAGGAAGCTTGGGACAGTCTGAAGACAAGATTCCTGGGTGCTGATCGAGTAAAGAAGGCGCAGCTGCAGACATTGAAGAGTGAATTCTATGCACTGCGCATGACAGAGGGAGAGTCTGTTGATGAATTCACCAGCAAACTGAGCGGGATGGTAACCAAATTCAGGAGTCTTGGCGACACTCTTGACGACGCTGCACTTGTCAAGAAGCTCTTGGATTCAGTACCATACAAATTCCTCCAGCTAGTCGCCTCGATCGAACAGACGTATGATCTCGATGCAATGCTGTTCGAGGAGGCAATTGGGTGCCTCAAAGCCTATGAGGAGCGCACTCGTCCACAGGGCATCAACGGCACTACTGACGGTCAGCTCCTGCTCACTCACGCTAAGTGGCAGGCGCGGCAGAAGAGCGGTGGCAATGATTCTTCGTCGTGCATCAAGGGGTGTGGCACCGGAGGGTTAGACAGTCGTGATCGGGGAAAGTGGCATGACAAAGGGCAATGTCACGGTAAGGGAGGCCATGGCAACGCCACCGGCGGAGCCAGCAGCGGCAGAGACAAGTGTCACATTAAGTGCTTTAATTGTGACAAAATGGGACATTATATATGCCTCAAAGTGCCGCAGCAAGCGCCAGGACGAAGAATCCAACCTGACCCATGCTCAGGAGGATGAGCCAGCTCTCATGATGGCTGTGAGCACAGAGGAACCTTGTGATCTTGTGCTACTGAATGAAGATCACGTCGTCCTTGATCTCCACACTGATGCTGAAGATTACAGTGAAGCTAACAAGAAGTAATCATCTGGTGTGTGGTGCCTTGACAATGGCTCTAGCAACCATATGACGGGTGAGCGATCTTTTTTTTGCAGAGCTTGACGAAGGAATTGCTAGGCAAGTGCGGTTTGGTGATGGGTCCACAGTGAAAATCAAAGAAAAAGGCTCAATCTTGTTTGATTGTAAGAATAGGGAGCAACGCCTACTGACAGAGGTATATTTCATCCCTAGTCTTTGCAATAACATCATGTGCCTTGGTCAATTGGCAGAGGACGACAGTAGGATAGAAATCAATGGTGATTTCTTGTGGCTGTTCGACCGGGGTGGGAAGCTACTGATGAAGGTGAAGCAATCTTGTAATCGGTTGTACAAGATCACATTGAAAATTGGTATGCCAATTTGTCTTATTGTAAGCATTGAGAAACCAACGTGGCTCTGGCACGCCCGGTTAGGCATCTGAACTTCCAGGCTATGAAGACTATGGTGGACTCTTGCATAGTTGTGTGAGTTGTTTGGTGGCCAAGCAAAATCGGCTGCCATTTCCACCGCAATCTTTGCATCGTGCTGACAAGCCACTTGGTCTGGTTCATGTTGATCTCTGCGGGCCAATCACACCGTAGACTCTCGCCGGTAACAAATATTTTATGCTTTAGTAGATTCATGTGGGTGTACATGATCAGATCCAAGGCTGAAGCACTATCAGTCTTCAGAAAATTCAAGACACTGGTTGAAAATGAAATCTCACAGAAGCTCAAATTGTTGAGGACAGACCGCAGTGGGGAGTTTTTGTCGTGGGAATTCTCTGAGTTATGTGCTGAAACCGGGGTACATCGTCATCTCACCGTGCCATATAGTCCTCAACAAAACAACATGGTGGAGCGTCAGAACCGCATGGTGTTGGCAACAAGGTTCCAAAAATTGCTCCTAGGCACTGCCTAGGCGGTCGACGGCAGGCACCACCACTTCAAGGCAGGCGGCCGTCTAGGCGGTTGGGCCACCTAGGACCGGCTAGTCGGTTAAAACTAGTCCAAGGCGGCTTGGGCGGCGCTCAGCGGGGCGGCGACGAGGTGGGCGCCGAGGGGTTCCGGACATCCTAGCCACCGAATCGAGCTCGCCACCGTCATCTCCACCGCCGAATCGGGCTCGCCGGCTGCCGAATCGAGATCGTCGCCTTCATATCCGCCGCCCAATCGAGGTCACATTGTCGAATCGAGCTCGCCCGCTGCGGGTGGGGTTGGGGGGTGAAGGCGTGCGGAGCAGCGCCGGAGAGGAAGAAGAAAGCGGTAGGGGCGGCGGTGGTACACACGGAGCTCGGGCCAGTGGCGTGATTGTCGGGATCTGGCTCAGCTCATCAGTGCGAAGGAGAAAGGAGGAAGACAATGCGAGTCGGTGTGAAGGAGAAGGAAGACGATGCGAACAAGGGGGAGTTGCGAACGGATAATGTGGTTGCTGAGCCTTATCTTGCAATCGATAGTTGGGCTGAGTGGGCTGAGATAGTTGCGATCGATGGTTGGGCCGAGATAGTTGCGATCGACACTGCACTTCCCTTTCACCTTCTGCCACTTTCACCTTCTGCCTCTGCCTATTGCTCCGCTGCCTGCTGCTAGTTAGCCGCCTAGCCTCCACCTAGGCGCCCTAGGCACTAGGCACCACCTCACCGCCTGACTAGCGCCTAGCGCTTTCTTGAACCTTGGTTGGCAACCACAAGAAGCTTACTGAAGGCAATGAATGTTCTAGGGAGACTGTGGGGTGAAGCAGTCCGGCATGTGGTTTATTTGCTAAACCGACTGCCAACTAAGGCAGTGCAAGGTGCTACACCATATGAGGCTTGGATAGGATGGAAGCCAAGCTTAGAACACCTTAGAGTGTTTGGTTGTGTGGTGCACATGAAAATACCAACAGTGCAGTTGAAGAAACTGAATGACCGAAGCAAACCGATGGTGTATTTCGGGGTAGAACCTGGAAGCAAAGCACATCGGTTAATTGATCCACAAGGTAAAAACTTATGTGTAAGTAGAGATGTGGTGTATGAAGAGAGCAGGAGGTGGAGCTGGAATGATCCAAGCACTGACAGTCAGAGTTGGGCTGAATTCACTATTCATGAACCAACAAATGAATCTGCAAAAGCAGAGGGGAGCACTAGTGCGAAAACTGTGGCAACTGTGTCTGGTCTGCCACAGGATGAACCAATCTCTCCAAGTCCAGTGATAGGCACCATGGTGGATCCACAACCCAATCCTACCACATTAGTGTCTGGATCGAATCAGACACTAACAACACCACCGAACTCATTCTTTGAAGATGAAGCTCCACCAAAATTCAGAACACTAGCAGAAATCTATGAAGAGACAAAAGAAGTCCAACTACCTCAAGAACTATACATGGCAGCGATGGAGGAGCCAAGTGCCTTTCGAGAAGCTATAAAAGATATAGAATGGCGGGAAGCTATGAAGCTTGAGATCGAATCAATTGAAAGGAATCAAACTTGGGAGCTAACTGAATTGCCATCAGGACACAAACCCATTGGGCTCAAGTGGATCTTCAAACTGAAGAAAGATGTTGCAGCAAGGTGGTAAAGTACAAGGCAAGGTTGGTAGCCAAAGGTTATGTGTAACAAAAAGGAATTTATTTTGAAGAAGCATTTGCACCTATTGCAAGGATGGAAACTGTGAGAATGGTGTTAGCACTTTCTGCTCGGGTGGGGTGGGAAGTTCATCACCTTGATGTTAAGTCAGCATTTCTAAGTGGCAAGCTCCAAGAGGAAGTCTATGTGACTCAACCGGAAGGGTTCATTACAGCTGGGAAAGAGCATCAGGTATACAAGTTATCCAAGGATCTATATGCTTGTGGCAGGCACCAAGAGCTTGGAACACCCGATTTGATATCACTTCGAAGGAACTTGGATTCCAGAGGTGTCCCCGAGAGCAAGCTGAATACAAGTATTACACTGGTAACAGATTGCTTATTTTCGGTGTTTATGTTGATGACTTAATTGTGACTGGAACAAGGTTAAAAGACATCAGTTTAGAAGACATCTAGGTGTTTAAGGAGAAAATGGGGAGCGTGTTTGAAATGAGTGATCTTGGTACTCTTTCACTATCTCGACGTAGAGGTGCAGCAGAACTGCAAAGGCATAAGTCTGAGACAGACTGCATATGACAAGAAGATACTGGAACATGCAGGGATGTGGGAGTGCAATCCTGCCAAGTATCCAATGGAACCCAAGCTGTAGTTAACCAAAGAAGGAGAGGGTACACCAGTGAACGCAATGGAGTATCGACGTCTGACTGGAAGTCTTTAGTATCTGACCCACACTCGGGCAGATCTATTATATTCGGTAGGGATGGTGAGCAGATACATGGAGTCACCGAAGGTGAGTCATTTCTAGGTAGTTAAACACATCCTAAGATATGTTAGGGGGACAATCAACTATTGTGGGGACCCCGGTAATTATCTCCATAAGACCGAGATTAGACAAGGTCTTAGGGACATAAATACGGGTCTCCGGTGAATGAATTCCAATTTAATCCTATCCAAGTGATAGGCTTCTCCGAATACTAGAGCCTCGACGGTCATGCGCGCTGCTCCTTTGCGAGCACTACATGATTTTCGATTCTCTTTTGATTCAAAGCACTGCACTTAGCGAATTAAATGGGAATCCATAAACAACGAGTATGACATATATTGGCTCCCAAGATCAACGACCAATATACTCATACCCTCATTCAACGTTGGTTACATCCATACAACACATACAACAAGAGATTAAAAGACATACTGCATAATAGTTAAAGTCTACGATCTATTACAAACGGTGACCGCCAAATTCAAGTCAAGTATCAAGTAGCGTGAAGTAAATAGATAAAGCAAAAGACCAGCAGTGGTATGCCCATCACCCATCGGCAACCGACTGGGGGTTAAATGGTAGCACACGACTCATTAGTGTCGCCCAAGTTGACACTAGCGAGATCATCGTAATCATAACCTTCCTCACCTGAAAAAGCCAGCAAACATCTGGCTGAGTACAAGTGTACTCGCAAGTCTTACACAAATAAAAATAGTTATGCATAAAGGTCATTCAAAGGATGGCTCATATTGGTTTAGTTTTGCGAAAGAGACGCAACAATTAACATCCTACACATACTAGTTTTCCATGTGCCCATTTTAAAATCAGATTTGAAGTAGAAGTAAAGCATATAGTAAAGCATTTCAGTAATAAACAATTGAATCATACAAGGACCAAAGTGGCAGCCCACTTTGATGTACTAAACACATGAACGTCTCTGCTCATGACGAATACCAAGTTCAACCACAATTTTAAATTAAAAGTCTAACAATAAGCACCACAAATTTCAGTTGTCGTCCATAACCGTGGACACGGCTATTCGAATAGATTATACCTGCAGGGGTGTACTACTTTACCCACACGACTTGATTAGCCCGTAAGCCTCCAGAGGCCTCCGAAATAGCACACTTCCTATGGTATGCCGTGGGTAAATCAAGATACGATCATTTTCAGCAAGAAAGCCCTATTGAGCTAAGTCCCCTTGTGAGATGGTTCCTTGCCTAGTACAAGCGTCGGATAGCACTTGCTAGGGGCTCACAAGTTATATTGGAAATACCGATGCAATCAAAACAAAAGAATTGGTGCTCCTTGCACACTATAAGGATTACATCGGCTCCTCAAAGAACATAGGATTTCACGGTCGCTATGCCCCTTACACCACCAAGGACTTAACACAATAAAACCCTCCCCTACTTAACCATACGGCACCCATACACGTGTGGCAGACGAGTGTTGCTTGAACGATGAGGTACCCAAAGTTCGGTCCTCAATTGTCCGCACAAGTCCTTCCACTTACCCAATGCTCGTGCACAAAGCACCATCACTAACCAACACTTGTCCGGACCAAATCTCATTTAAAAAAACAAAGTTTAACTCATAAAACAACTACAAAGATCTGAAGTAAAAACATAACGTAAGAGTTGTGTGTATCCCAAAACCATCGGGTTATTCCCGACGATCGAACTACCAGTATCTAGACTTGCATGGCTAAGCAATTCTATCACCCATAATTCACACATCCTACCTTAAGCATATAGGAGTTGGCATAATTCAAGATTAACCTCAAGCATAGGACATATCTAAACTACACATCACAAAAATATTGACATAATCAAAATAGCATGCAAGCAATTATCATTGCACTAACTTAACCAAACGGGATCAAATATGATGCAAAAGAAAGTTCAAATGATGCTTGCCTTGCTGGTATAGTAGCTGCTCGCTCTCGTGAGCGTAAGTGTCGATGTCAATATGCTCGGATCTATATAATTATAACATCAAATAAATCGAGAAAACAACTCAAAACCAAAATGCTCAAAAATGCATGGTTTTCTACAGTAGTTAGATCATGATTTTAAATGGATTTAGGTAAAAGAATTATTCCATTTGGAGTTATGAATTGGAAGTTATGCTAGTTTGAATTTCAGGTTTCATTAACCTCAAATCATGTAATTTAATTAATTGGCCAAAATTTGTAGAACATGGTGGGGTAAAGGATTACATAGGTAAATAGGTAATATTAATACCAGTTCAGAATAGTTGAGTTTGTCCCATTTGGAGTTCTTAGGATTTAGTTATTGATTTTCAAAGTTATCAGCCTTTTATAATATAAAAATAATGGAGCTAAGGAGTATATTCTCCCAAAATAATTTCTGTGACAGAGGTAAGGTGGAGATCATTTTTAGAATTAAGTTTACTGAAAATGAAAATTACCAAAAGTGGTCTCACTGTTTTTGGAGGTTCCAAGATTTACTTATGCATTTTTAAAGATTTCAGTCCATTTTCCTATTGTAAATATAATGATTCTAATGAATAAATTTCCAATTAAAGCCCTCTGCTACAGAGACATGTATGAAACTAATTTTGATAGGAAGTCCATTAAGGGTGTAAATTTCCAGAAGTGGTTTCATGTGATTTGGAGTTAAGATGAAATAGTTATGCATTTCTAAAGTTAATACTAATTTCCAGTGTATAAATAAACTGATTTCGAATTTACTAAAATGATTTTTACTCTTCTCACCGAGTGCAGCGCTAGCCGCATCCATCGGACTGGGCCCGCTCGCCGCCCATTGCTAAGCGCCGCAGACGTGCGCGTGCGAGGCGATGGTTGCGGCCGTTGGATCAAGATCCAACGGTCCTCATTCGAGATGCAATAGGACGGTCCGAATGTCTCACCAATCCAAACCGTTCCTTTCGATCGACGGTCCGATTAAATCGATTCATTTGATTTTTCTTAGCACGTGTTTAATGCCCAGGTCCACACGCGGTGTCTGTGGCTTTAAAACCAGCAGTCTTTGGATTTTCGTGCGAGTCCCACTTGTAAACGACACATTAGGGACGGCTAAGACAGTGTTTAAAAGCTAATGATTGGGTTAACGTGGCAAATGATTAAGCTACGCGTTCGCCCTAATACGGACGGCAAAACGCCACCGCCCGCTTGTTCGCGGCTTGCCGAGCGGCGGTTCACGGCGGCGCCGGCCAAGAGCAAGAATAGTGCGCAATAGCAAGGCGCGTCTAAGGGTGGTGGTTAGAGTGCTCGAGGTGGATCGCACCGCGCTAGCCGAGTTGGGCGGCGTGAGCTATACGGCAAAAACGTAAATGGCAACACTTCGCCCGCAGCGCAAACAAGCGGTTGCTTATGCTATCTAAGGGCCTAGGGAGTTACTGCAGCTAGAGAGGGCTTGGAGAGGTTCGAGCGGCGGGAGACTCGTCGAGCCGGAGAAGAAAGTTGGCGCGATGCGGCTTTGCGAGGAGAGGCAACCTAAGCAAAACCAAGACTAGTGAGTGCTTGGATCAGCTCCAGGACTCAAGGTCAAGCTATAAGAGCAAGGAATCGAAGGATGGCTTACCAAAATGAAGTGGAGAGGAAAGGTTGTGTCACGGCCTAAATGGTGCAATCCTCAATCCAAGAAAGTCTTGCCGTGCAACCCCGAAATAAGTTGAGGGGTTTGATTAGAGAGCTAAGGCGCACAAAGTGACACGAGGAGCGAGGACCATACCTCCCGGAGACAAGAAAAGACCTACGGATGCCACTCGGGCGTGCTCGGAGGTGGGTTAGAGCACGAGGATGAACCGTGCTACAAGCAAAAACAAGACCTCGCGTGAGCAAAATGGAGACGGGATGGAAACTAGAACTGAAGGAATCACGCGAGGTGACTTACCCAGAGAGAGCTTCAAGCAAACCTCCTCTCCTCTCACAACCGAGGAGAAGTGAGGGAGAAGGAGGTTGCGAGAGGTGTTAAAAACCGAGAGACGTTGGGGTGGGTGCGGTGTGCGGAGGAGCTCGGGATAGGCCAACGGGTGCGGTGAGGTGATGGCGGCTCGGCGTGAGCGACCGCGTGGCGAGGAGCTCTGCGCCGGCGCCACACCGAGGAAGAAGAAAGGCCCGACAGCGGGCCCGCGATGACAACGACTTCGAGCGCGGAGGTGATGCACCACTACGTGGTGATTTGAGTCCGTTAGATCGGATCGGGCGGATGATATTGGTGGTGGCATTCGGACGGTCGACAGGTTGGCGAGATCTGGACCATCGGATGAGGATCTAACGGTTGCATGCGACGGTGCGTTTAGGTGGTTTGGCTGAGTCATGTGGCCGAGTCGGACTCGAGTCCGAGGAACAGTGCTAGCCGGTCAGGGTTGAGTTTGACTGAGAATTAATTTAGATTTACCACTTTGACCAGAGCCTCATAAATAGAAATAAATTTCATAAAATCATGAAATAATTCGTGGGGGTTCCTGGGATGATATAGTTCCATAAAAATTATAAAACCTACTGTTCATAAAATAGTTTGTGATATTTAAATTCAAACTTGTTGTATGCCTATGGATGTTGTTTGAATTTTAATGAGGTTCAAACTAGTCCCAAAAATTTGGGAAAAATTATATTAATTCCTAATAATTAATGTAGTATTTAAATAAATTGATTTCAGATGATGATCACCACTATTTATTACTGATTTGAAGTGGAAACCGAATCTTGATGTGTATGTTCACCTCAAATTAGATTTTCCAAGTACAATATATTATGAAATGATTTGAGTTTGATAATGCTTGTTAGTGAAATACATATTAATCCAATTTAATTAGTTGGGGCTGTGACAACTATGGACTTGTTTACTGCAAAAGATGATAAAAGGAGTTGATGGGCTACAGTGATAGCAATTTGGTCGGGGATCCTGATGATCGAAAAAGCACCAGTGGCAAGGTGTTTTACTATTCTGGTAGCCCAATTACTTGGTGTTCTCAGAAACAGAAAACTATGGCCTTGTCGTCATGTGAAGCAGAGTTCATGGCTGCTACAGCAATGGCATGTTAGGTCGTTTGGCTGAAAGGCTTATTGAATGATCTGATTAGTGGTGCTACACAGGCAGTGGTGATAAGAGTGGACAACAAATCAGCTATTGCCTTGATGAAGAACCCTGTTTTTCATGGGCGAAGCAAGCATATTGATACACATTTTCATTTCATCAGAGAGTGCATTGAGAATGGTTTGGTAATTGTGGAACATGTTAGTAGTGAAGAGCAATGTTCTGATATCCTCATGAAGGTGTTGCCAAGAGTGAAATTCGCAGAGATGCGTGAGCTCCTGGGGGTGAGGACTCTCGAGAGCTTAATTCAGGATTAAGGGGTGAGTGTTGCATGTAATCCTAACTTGGTCAGGTTTGTTATCTATACCGACTAACGAGTCCTCATGTTAGTGTGTGCGTTTATTTCTGTTACTGCACGGTGTGCGCAAGCATCGTAGGTGTTGTGGCTGGCAAAACCGGATCTTAGCTTGACTCTCTAGCTCTAGTTGAAACAATTTAAGTTTTCGTTATCGCATAAAGTTGCAGTTGATGAAATGCAGAGAAAATTGCCCCAAGTGTTCTTCTCTGAACTTCATCGTTCTTCTCTGAACTTTACTATTCATCATCTAAAAATCCCGTTTCTATGATTGATTTGGGCGCCAGATTCTTTGTTTGATCCCAACAAGGGGGAGGGTGAAGAGAAGAGAAGGGATAAGGAGAAGGAAAAGAAGGCAACACGTGTTGGGCAGGTGCTGTTGTTGCTGGGTTGTGGTGCTGTCATGTCAGAGAAGGAGAAGCAAGGAAAAGGCAAGGAAGGAGAAAGAGATGAAGACCAAGGGAGAGGAGAAGAGGAAGAAGAGGAAATAATTAGGCTTTCGTGATCCAATCTCCTTCGTCATTCATTATTAGATTGATGTTTAATCAAAGATTAGGGTAGATTGGTAGCGGGAATCGGTAATTTGGTGATGCCCTGTTTTGGTTGATTGTGCTACTAAGCTTTGCGAGGGCATTTTGAGGTATCTACATCCTATTTCATAACTTTTCCATGTTATGGAAATTGTTTATTATTCTTTAAGCTTTCCATAGAGTGCAAGATCACCTGTTTTGATTGTGTAAATTAAATGTTATGATATTTGCAAGTCGGCTGTTCTGTAGATTGTCGCGATTGGACAGTATCATGATAATTATTAAGATTAAAATTACTACCTTCTAGAATTAGGGTTTTTGTATAACATGAAAGTTACATGCCATTTCCTAAGTTTTTCATAGATTGTTAACTCTATGGATTTGGTTAAGCGGTGTAAAAGTTATGGTTTCTGAAGTACCGCTGTACAAAATTCCATTGCCGTTAACAGTGAGGTTTGCTTCATTTCGTACAATAGATGTTCAAATTAAATTATGGTCATAACTCAGTTTAGTTAGATAATTCTCCATATTTTCAAGATGTAGTAGGGTTAGCTATTTTCATGTGGTAGAAAAAAAGATATAAAATTGTAAAGTATGTTGTTATGTAATGCTCCAGATTGACCTTCGGGCTTAAAAACGAGGATTTAGATGGCGTAATCATAGAATTTGCATAACTAAAAAAGTGTAGCAAATTTTGTGTGGATTCCATAAAACATAGAGTTTGCTATGTTTGGATTCCATGAGCAAAATCTATGGCTGATTGATCACCGGGACAGTGGGTGAGTTGTCTAGTGAAGAGGGGTTAATTATGTCAAGTTTGTACGTAGGAGCGATGTTGAGTTGTGTTATGTTCATGTACTATTGTTACCTGTTTTTAGGTGGATTATGGGCTTTGTCCAGGAGTGTTGCTTCGAGTTCGATGCCGCCTTTGCATCGTCCTGGTTTTCATGACTAAAAAGCAAGTGCATGGTAGAGCGGTAGATGTCGGTTTGTTTGTCATTTATCTTTACAATTAATTTGTCATGATGTATTTATGCTTTATCCATGCTTATTACAATGATGCTTTATCCCTGCTTATTACAATGCCATGATGATGACATGGTAATGATGAAGATATGATGATAATAGATCATGTTAATGGATAATAAAATAAATTGCATTCTTGCATCATGTGCACAATCATGTCATGAAAGAGAAAGACCCACCTTGGATGGGCATGTAATACCTACTTTGGTAGGTCTCCACGGGAGTAGAGAGATCCCCGATCCATGTAGGACGGGTTGATGCTAGGATGAACACTGACAGGTGTTCACTCATGCTATACTAGTATAAGCTATGAGATGAGCAAATGAGCACGTAGAGTGGAGATGCATTGCATTAATGGAAAGATGATGATTTTACTTGAACACATGAATAATGATGATATTATTATTTATGATTGATAAATTATATGTTTATTTTTCTACTATGTACTTGCTGAGTCTTGGACTCACTATTGCTTTGTTGTTATTTTTAGGTGATCATTGAAGGCGACATGCATGGGATAGAATAGCACATGTGCTTCACACACCAATCACACATACATGTTTGCTTAGTTGCTTTCACTAAATCTAGAGACATGATGCTTTCATTTAGAATTGATTAGTAGACTTGGTTATGATTAGTTTAATGATTGGATCTTGGTTTATTTAACTATGGTTTGATTATTTTAGTTGTTGTTAATCAATGTTTCGGGCGTTCGGCCCTGAGTGTTCTTGGATGCGTGGTTCCAAGTTGTGAAAGTTAATCCTTTATATATTTGTATTGTTATGATTGTTGAAAGGTAACTCGTTATGAGTTTTTATTCCATACATTGCTTGCTGTAATTATTGATAATTATAGTTTAAATTGATAGTGAAAATGATTTAGGTGATATTCTAGGCTCAGTGGGTGTTACACAATCTACTCAGACAATCAGGACTCACATCTGGGCTTCCGTTTGCTATGCACTGTTCAGATGATAGTGCTGATATTGGAGCCAGATGCATGACATTATTGACTTGAATGACAAAGCTATCAATACAAGTCCTGACATAGATCTTTTAGTGCGGCAGTGCCACTCACAAGGTAATAATTTTCTACATGATGAGAGTACCACTGGTAGATGATTGTTGTTCCTCGTGCAGTCCTAAATCACCAGAAGCCCCCACAAGAACGCGAGACATCCTTAAAATGGTGAAATCTATTGATATCTTTGACAATGACTAGACGTTCGGTAATAAGGGTTGCGATCTTCATAAAGGAATGATAATCTCCATAGATCCTAAGGTTCTTGTATATTGTAATTGGTGTATTAGGAGCAGGGATTGAAATATCGGCCGATTATCAGCGATTATTGTTTCTATCGGCCCCTCGGTGGCTATTCAAACCGGTTTCGAAATTTGATGTTTGGAAGAAATTTGTAAAAAAAAAATCAAATTTGCTTGAATTTTGTTCACTTGATGAATGAGTGAAGTAACACAAACCCATTTGAATCTTGCTACCATGCTAACTAACTCAATTGATGATTTTTTTTTTATTTAAAATCGGAAAAATTCAATTTTTTGAAATTTTTGCGAAATTGGCCGAAAATTTCTGATTTTGGGTTCTATCGACCGTATCGGACTCCCCCGGTAATTTTTTTTTTGCCGATACAAAAAACCCTGATTAGGAGGCAAGCTGATTAAACCAAAAGCAAGTGCTAACTTCTCGCTGTAGTTTTTAAGCAGCTCCTCTTTTTGGTCGTCACGTACTTCATGCAGATCACATTCTATGTTGATTCTGCAAGCAAATTTTCTCATCTCATGATAAATTTCCTCCAAAATCAGTGATTCCTGGGAGCTCTCTCCCCACAACAACAAAAACATGAATTTTGCCCTTTGCCGCTATCCAACTCCTGACCATCTCTTTGTTTGCACCACTATCCTTCAAATGCTTTCTTGCCATGACAACATTCTCCCAGTTTTCGCTAGCAGCATATACATTTGAGAGCAAAAGAATGGTTCCCTCCATTTTCAGGCTCAAGTCGGAAAAGCTGTTCTGCTACTATTCTGGCTAATCTAATATTCCTGTGGTTCCTGCATGACCCAAGCAAAGACGCCCCCCTAGAAGTAGTTTGTTCAAATAGCATTTTGTGAAGCAATTCCCAGGCCTCATCAGTCTTCTCAGATCGTCCCAAAACATCAACCATGAAAGAATAATAAAGGGCATTAGTGTTTTGAATAGCGCTTGTATTCATCATGAGCCCAATGAGCCAATATATATACAAGTACAGGTGTGACATATATGCAGATAACCCCTTATACAATGGAGAAAATACATAGCCAATAATATACATCTAACACCCCCCTCCTTCTCAAACTTATAGTGGATCAACAACATGAAGCTTGGAGAGATAGAAGTTGTGCTGGGCTCTGGTCTACGCCTTTGTGAAAAAGTCTGCAAACTGAAGTTCTGAAGGCACATACTGAAGAGCAACAACCTGGTCCAGCACTTGTGTCCGCATGTAGGAAGCATTAACACAAATATGCTTAGTAAGCTTATGCTTCACCAGATTTGTAGCAATGCTAATAGCCCCTATACTGTCAGACAAAAGAGGAGTGGGTGCTGAAACTAAAACACCAAAATCCTCAAGTAACCACCATAGCCAAGTAACCTCCGCTGTCAACAAAGCAATAGCTCACAACTCAGCCTCACCACTCGAACGAGAAACTGTTATTTGCTTCTTAGTCTTCCAAGCAATGAGAGAACCACCAAGAAAAACACAATAAGCAGAGAGAGACCGGCGATCAGAGAGATCACTAGCCCAGGTGGCATCAGAATATGCCTGGAGCTGTAAAGAGCTGGAGCGAGGAAAAAACAGACGACGAGTGATGGTTCCACGAAGATATCATAGAACACAAAGAAGATGACTATAGTTGTCGGGACCCGGAATTTTGATTCTGAAACCCTCTGTGTATACTGCACTAGTCCCGGATCACGCTAGTGCACACAGTGTCAACATAGGTAAATATCGATCCACACAAACGATAAATAAAGTAAAAGATTAGTTTGAATAACAAATAAGGGTTTTGACCTTATGGTCGAGTTTACACTTATTAAGCCACGCATGGCTAACAAAGAATAAAACAATAGCAGAACGGAAATAACTCAGCGTAGATCCCACCAATTCACCACAGGCAACCAACTGGGATCCAGAACTTAACGATCAACAACCTTCGGCGAACTCCTCCTTGAAAGCAGGCGTAGACTCCTCCTCTTCTGTAGGTTTGGGCGTAAGTTTTATAACAAGCGTGAGTACACAACCGTACTCGCAAATCATACCACAGAATGCAATTTATAGATGCAGGCTTATTCCAAAAAAAGGCTTATGTGGTTCTTTTGCATAAAAGCAACATTTGCAATTGAATACGAATAATAGATTGAAAGCATAATTCAAAACAAATAGACAATATTAATTTAATAGTTATTTCCACAAAGACACACAGCTAAACAGATTATTTCACATAGTCATATGATTGAGGTCACACAGCTCCCATCCCAACATTTTGTGAAAACTACCCCTCGTGTGAAATCCCCGAGCATGTCCATGACCGCGGACGTGGCTATTCGAATAAATTAATTTAACACTCTGCAGAGGTTGTACACTTTACCCACAAGATACAACTAGTGTAGCAAGCACTAATCGTAACAAAACAGTTCGGAAACTTCATCTCAAACATTGACATTCCCGATGTGCTTTTCCGCTATACCGGCTCACATAGAATTGGTATAACACACACCGCTGGACAGGGAAGCGGCGAACCGTCCCGCGATGCAACCACCGAGTAGTCACACCTCCACCCTGTCACACAGACTAACCTATCCACCTGAACATCAATGCCGAGAATCCATAACTTACTAAGTTATGCCCGTCCCATACCAGGCATGTGGTCGTACAATAAGGCTCAGTTCAATGGCGCACAAAGTTAAGTCCTTAATTGACTAAGGCAAGACTTCCATGTTCTAACTAAGTCACACAGATTATCAACCCAAGCACACAGCTTCCACCATATCACACAGCTTCCACCACTTGCCTCAGTCTAAATCCTTTACCACCCAGTTGGTTTTAGTGCAACACATGCTATCACGAAGTAATAACATACATCACACAGCTTTACACAAAGTTCCATAGTCACTTAGTTACATTTGATAAATTGCAACTTACATGAGATGTGAGACCCGTAGCATGGCTAAGCAATTGTACTCGCATCTAATCAACCCACGTTGGTGCTATAATATTACCAACTAATAAACCAATCTAGGGTGACAAGGAAATATGACATACAAGGCCAAGGTGTGATAACAAATTGGATAATAACTATGCCCAAAGCATTTAAATAAATAATTAAAGTAGAATGCAATAATTTAACACAAAGTAATTTGAAAACTGGGTTCAAGATGATCAAAGGTATGACTTGCCTTGGAAAAGGTCTATGTACTGGTCTTGATCTTGGGGTGCTCCTTCTTCACCAAAATTCACCGACGAATCGACGTCTACTCGCAAATGAAATAAAAATAAACAAAACAAATAAATCACAGAGGCAAAACAAGCTCCAAAAATTAAATAAAAATCTCAGATAAATAGAGCTCGAATTTAGATAAATTTAGAAATTTGAATGAGCTCAATCGGAGTTAGGATGCAAAAGTTATGGCCTCTGGAAGTTTTAAATCTAAAAAGAAACCACAATTTGGATTTTCCAGAATTTCCGAAATATTTCTCTGAAGAAAAATCGGATTATTGCGCAATGATGACATCAGCAAGGAATTTCGGGAATTAAAAGAAATAACAGAAAATCCTGAAATGTGGGACCCATATGTCAGTGAGATGGCTCACGGTAGACTAGGTCTACCGAGCCTCGTTTCAGGCGGTGGGCGCCACGCGGCGTACGCTGGCGGCCGGCAGAATGCCGACGGCGCGCACCACACGGGCGACACGTGCGCACACGGGTTGAGGTGGGCGCCGACGCGATCGCCACGTCGATCGAGCGGCGGCGGCGGCTCGGGAACCAACGGCAACGGCGAACGGCGACTCCTCGCCGGCGGTGAGTGGTACCAGCTTGTAGCTCTCGCTATTGCGAACCTTTGGGTGCAACTCGGTGGTGGTCGCGGAGGTGGCGCGTTGAGGTCGGCGGCGAAGAGGCTTCGGCTCGGCGGATCGGGCGCCGATGATGCTCCGGCGGAACCAAGGCGACCACGAGGTAGCCCTTGTTCTTGCGATGCCGACGAAGCAAACCCCGGGATCCCGACGACGTTGGTTGAGGCGGAAAAGCTCGTTGGAGAAGGCGGCGGCGCAAAACGATGTTCGAGCTCCTGCGGCGGCTAGGGTTCGGCACGAGGGCGAAGATGGCTAGGGTTGAGGTGCGGACACCGAGGGCTACCTCTCCTTTTATAGGCGGCGGCTCGGAAGAGTCCAGAGCACGAACGCCCAAAAACGGCATGCGGCGGCGGCGATCGTATCCCTAACGGATTCGGGGCGGCGAGAAGATTCGGGGCCCACACGTCGGCGGCGGCTCGGCGCGCCAGCGTGTGAAAGCGGCGCGGGCGCAAAGCGAACTCAAGGATCGGCCGTCGGATCTCATCGAGCGACCCACAACACATGTGACGTTGAAACCCCGACACACACGCGCATCCAACCATCCATTTTTGATCGAACGGTGGAGGATGATCGGGGCACTCGGAGAGAGAGAAAAGCGGGAGAGCGATAGGTGGGGTCCACTGTCGTGAGGCGGCGCGTCTTGGAGCTGGGCCGGCGTGGGTGGGTTAGGAAGCGAGTGGGCCGGGGAAAGGAATTCGGCCCGAGGAGTTTTCTGAGATTTTAGATAGCTTTTCCTTTTTAGAAAATACCAGAAATTCAAATAAGCAATAGAAAATAGCAAATGAACTCAGAAAAATTCTAGAAAAATCTAGAAAATATATCTGAGCACATAGAACCCAAATAAAATAGTTTTGGCTATTGTTCAAGTTGGGATTATTCACATTAAATGTTTTTTATTGCAAAGTTCATTATTAAGCTTTTGAATTTAAATTCAAATAAATCCAAATGGTGAATTTTTCCCTACTAACTATTTAAAAGATTTTTAAACTCAAAAAATTGGGATGTTACAAACCTCCCCCCCTTAAAGGAATCTCGACCCCGAGATTCAGGCTAGCTAGAGAAAAGGCTAGAAAACTCGGCTTTCAGCTCTTCTTCACGTTCCCACGTTGCTTCTCCTTCTGAGTGGTTGCTCCACTGGACTTTGCAGAAACGAACAGTCTTGCTTCTGGTGAGGCGCTCTGCGACATCTAAAATCTTGACTGGCTGCTCCTTGTAGGTAAGATCCTCCTTCAAGTCAATCGATTCTAGCGGGGCTTGCTCTTTTGGCACACGAAGACACTTCTTCAACTGAGAGACATGAAAGACATCATGCACTCACGCTACTTGATCGCATAGCTCTAACTGATAAGCAACTTCTCCACGGCGTTCCAAAATCTTGAATGGACCAACATACCTAGGGGCAAGCTTCCCTTTGGCATGAAACCTTTTGACACCTCTGAGCGGGGTGACTCGAAGATAAACAAAATCCTCGGGTACAAAGCTGAGATCTCGACGACGATTATCAGCATAGCTCTTCTGCCTGGACTGAGCTATCTTCAATCTTTCTCTGATCATGGCCACTTGTTCTTCTCCTTCTTGGATGATGTCTGGGCCGAATCTGAGCGTTCATTGTTTCGACCAATTCAACGGGTTGGCGAGCACGCCATACAAAGCTTCAAATGATGACATTTGCAGACTAGCTTGATAACTATTGTTGTGCGAGAATTGCATATGGTAAACTCTTATCCCATCGGCGGATTAGCTAGAGCACAAGCTCTCGGCATATCCTCAATATCTTATTAACTCTTTGATCGTCCATCTATCGTGGATGAAACGCGGTACTGAAATTCAGATGGGTACCCAATGCTTCATGCAAACTCTGCCAAAAATGAGAGGTGAACTGAGATCCTCGATTTGATACTATCTTCTTGGGCACACCGTGCAAACTAACAATTCTGGCCATGTACAACTCCGCAAGGCGATCTCCTGAGTACGTGGTTTTGACTGGCAGGAAATGGGCGACCTTGGTCAAACGATCGACTATTACCCAGATCGAATCGTAACCGATTGGGTCTTGGGTAAACCGGTGATGAAATCCATTCCGATCTCTTCCCACTTCCATTCTGGAATCTTCAGCGGTTGCAGCAAACCTGCTGGTCTCTGGTGTTCTGCCTTTACTTTCTGACAGATGTCGCACAAGGCAACGAACTCTGCGACTTCTCACTTCAAATTTGGCCACCAAAATTTATTCTTAACATCCTAATACATCTTGGTACTTCCAGGGTGAATCGAATACTTTGAGTCATGGGCTTCCTTTAAGATTAGCTGTCTTAGACTATCGATATCTGGTACACAGATACGACCATTAATCCAGAGTATGTCTTGATCATCCTTGGCAAAATCTTTGAATTTCCCTTCTGCCATTTTGACCTTGATGTCTGACAACACAGGATCCTTTGGTTGCACTTCACGAATCTGCTTCTCCAGGGTAGACTATACCTCCAAATTGGCTACGAATCCTTCGAATGCAACTTCTAGCTTTAGCTTCCAAAATTCTTCATAAAGTTCTGGGCAACTTTCCTTTACTTCTAAAGCATTGCAGTAACTCTTGCGACTCAAGGCATCTGCAACTACATTGGCTTTTCCGGGATGGTGGTGGGTTCCAAGATTATAATCCTTGATCAACTCTAACCATCTTCTTTGCCTCATGTTCAAATCTGACTGGGTGAAGATGTACTTCAGGCTCTTATGATTTGTGTAGACTTCACAGCGATTACCAATGAGGTAGTGATGCCCAATTTTTAAAGCATGCACCATGGCAGCTAATTCCAGATCATGAGTGGGGTAATTTTCCTCGTGAGGTCTTAATTGCCTTGACGCATAAGCGACAGCTCTTCCTTCTTGCATCAGGACGCATCCTAATCCTTGACGCGAAGCATCACAATAGATATCGAAATCCTTGCGGATATCCGCAAAATCAACATGAAGTGAAGTCAAACGCTTCTTCAACTCTTGAAAACTTTCTTCACAGTGAGTCCAAGTGAACTTTTCTCCTTCTTCAACAATTGTGTAAGAGGCTTAGCCATCGATGAGAATCCTTCAATGAAACGGCGGTAATAACCTGCCATTCCCAAGAAACTGCGAATCTGAGTTACGGTCTTGGGCTGCTCCCAATGTAACACTGCTTTGACTTTACCGGGGTCAACTACTAATCCCTCGGCTGTCATCACATGACCAAGGAAATCAACTTCCTTCTTCCAGAAATGACACTTACTGAACTTGGCATACAACTGATGCTCTCTGAGTTTTTCCAAGACTACCCTTAAATGTTCGACGTGTTTTTCCTCCGACTTGGAGTACACCAGAATATCATCAATAAACACAACTATGAACTTGTCCAAATATTCCATGAATACTTTATTCATCATGTTCATGAAGTATGCAGGGGCATTAGTCAGACCGAAAGACATGACTAAGAACTCATAATGTCCATACCGCGTTGAGAAAGCGGTCTTGGTATATCCTTAGGACAAATCTTTGGTGGTGGTAACTTTGATCGCGGTCGATCTTTGAGAACACTCGGCTCCTTTCATCGATCAAGCAGATCATCTATCCGGGGTAGTGGGTACTTGTTCTTGATAGTAACCTCGTTGAGCGAACGGTAATCAATACACATTCTCATACTTCCATCTTTCTTCTTGACAAACAACACTGGCGCTCCCCACGGCGACAAACTAGGTCTCACGAAACCTTTCTCAAGAAGTTCCTCTATCTACTTTTTCATCTCTACCAATTCATCGGCTGGCATCTGATAAGGTCTCTTTGAAATTGGTGCTGTCCCTGGCACTAGGTCGATGACAAACTCAATGTCACGATCTGGTGGCATTCCTGGTAATTCTTCTGGAAACACATCCGGATATTCACTGACGACTGGTACTTCCTCTAAGGATAGGGTCTTCAGACTGTTCACTATGAGATGTCCATCACGAACTGAGGTGGCTAGAAATTCTATCTTGTTTCCCTTGGTATCCTCGATTGTTACGGCTCTTCGGCCACAATCTAGCACGGCTTTGTGCTTGGATAACCAATCCATGCTAAGAATGACATCTAAGGTCTGGATGTCTAGAACGATTAGGTTGGCTAGAAACTCCACTCGGCTATGAGTAACAGCTCCTAAACATCCCACTCTAGCACTTAGCTCTGCTCCGGCGACTAGACTAACGAGTATGCTTAAGTTGCATAACTTCCAAATTATTCTTGGTTGCAAATATTCCGAGAACAAGCGAATGCGAAGCTCGAATCAAACAAAGCGATGTAGTGCGAGTTAACGAAACTTACCCGATGACACGATGTCCGGTGATTCTGGGCTCCTTCGAGTGGCGTGGTTGACACGACCTCGATCACGCGATCGTGGTGCTCCTCGCTTGACCGCACAACGTAAGCTCCTTGGTTGATGCCTGGTGCTGGCGTCTTGGATGGAGTAGCTCCAAGGTTAAAACGTACTAGAGTGATTGTTCCCCTTTGCGGACACTGGTTGGCAAAATGTCCCGACTGACGACAGGCATAACAGACTTTTGGTGCGCTTTGCTGATTGCTTCCCAGGTTGGGGTTGACAGGTGCAGGGTTGCGGAAGTTCTGGACAGCTGGACGGGATGCGGAAGTTGGTGCAGGTGCTCTGAACGAAGTCTGAGGTGGAAACCGGTTGAACTGTGATGGTATTGTTCTTGCTCTCTGCTGTGATTGCTGATTTCCTTGTTGAGCCATCCGGCGTTTGAGGTTATCTTCCAGTTCCTTGCGTTTGTCCTCTAGAACAAAGGCTTTGTTGATCGGGAAAAGTATGGGCGATTAGGCGACTTGCGATCCGGTGGAAATCGGCGAGCCTTAAAGTATCCATAGCGAGCTAGGCGAGAAAACTTTTGAGGATCGATAATGCCTTTTGATACTCATCCTTTTGGATCGATAAAGCCTTACGGTACATGATCTTGGAAAAGCTGCAGAAAATTCCTCCCAGGTGATATCCTATGGCGTCTCATGCGCGGCACAGAAGTTCTCCCACCATTCAGCGGCTATGCCCTCCATCTGGTGAGTGGCATCTGAGAAACCTTTCACGTTCATTGCCTTTGGGTGATCGCGGCTTTCTCTCAATAACCCTGAGCCAATCATCTGCTTCCACTGGAGAAACGTGTCCAGAAAATGTTGGTGGACGGGTTCTCATAAACTCCGCAAGTTTGGATGGTCCATGGTGACCATGAGCGGTGAGGGATCCATGATGTTGATTGTTGTTGTTGACACAGTTGTTCATAGTTTGCATCACGAGTCATCATGGTATTCATCAGTTGGGTCTGCGCTGCCATGAAAGCTCCAAAGTTTTGCAAGTAAATCGGGGGTGCTTGTGGCGGAACTGCTCCTGCGTGTAACAGCCCTAAGTTAGGGTTTGTGTTTCAAATGTAAAATTTCGAGGAGAAATAAAAACTTTTGATGCCTCATGAAATCATTTGGAAGCTTTCTAAATTTCCCCCTAGCAAATTCCATTTTCTAGAATTTATTCTTGTGAATGGAAGTTGTTGTCAACAAAATCCTTGGCCTTAAACTTGTGATCATCCTCTAGGAATAATTTTCCTATCATCTTGATCATCCTAGTTACCTCTCTGAAAAATTTCACAATTTTTAGATTTTGTTTGCTAATTCAAAAGGCCAAGTCAAACTAGTTCAAAAGTCTGGTCAAACCTTAGGACAATAGCTTGTGAATTTTCTTGGGAGAAATCTAGTGCATGAAAATTTCTGGAAAAATTACGCAAGGTTGTCCTCTGTTCCAGTTAGCTTCCATAAAAATTTTGGAATTTTCGGAGTTCTGGAGCTACCTCTAAAAATTCCCCAAACACACTCAGCCTTTTTAATTCAAAATGCGGGATCCTTTGTTCCTCGGGCTCGAACAGGCCCGACTCAAGTCGACCGCGCCCGCTCGGCTCAATCGCGCCAACTAACGCACCGCCTCGAGCCCAATCATTGTCGGCCGTCCGATGCGGATCGTGCGGCCCGCGTCGTCGAATCAATTGACTGTCCGATTGAATCGCGGGTTTCAACCGTCCATCTCGATCCAACGGTCAACACAATCTTGGTCGAGTCGGACCAAGCGTTCGCGCGCTTGACTCGGCTCGCGCGCTTCGGCTCTGTCAGCGGACGGCGGGCCCTACTCGTCGGTCGTCACCTACCTCGCGCTGAGGCCGATGCGCCCGGCAGCGTGCATGGGCGCCACCTCGCCTCGCTGTCCCGTCACCGCTTCCCGGTTTTCTCGCGTGCAACACCTCGGCCGCATCGTCCGCTGGTAGACCATGTCTGGCGACATCAATCAACCACCATTACTTTCGCCGGTTGTCGGCACCGTTCTTGAGCTCACGGGTGCCGAGGCGTCGCCACTCGCATTCCTCCGCCCTCTTCCCTACTTAAGCCCACCCGGAGCTCTCTTATCCTCCTTTGGACACCATAAGACCATTTTCTAACAACCATTCCTCCCTCTGAACTCAAACCGAAGGAGTGCGCCAACTCTGGTTCACGGCCGTGGCGCCACCGCTCTGTGTCATCGTCGCGACCGGTGAAGATCATCTTCGCCTTTGCGGCGTCATAACGTGTTCGGACCCCATCATGATTTCCCCTCATCGATTTTGGGTTTCTCGCGAGGACGTTGAATTTTGGGTTCCCTCTTCTTCGGCCGAAAGCTCGAGTCTTCGTCCTCATCGCCGGTGAGTTGGTTCTTTGATCAATTGCCTACTTCAGCACCATCTCGTGCACCTACCCGAGCTATCTTCGTCGTTATCTCCTACTGTCTTTGCTCAGATTGCTTCTTCCTCGGTGTCGCCTTGACCGCCTCGGTTTATCGTCGCCGACTCATCTCCGCAATCTCCTCTCCTCGCATCATCAGTAAGTTCGTGGGACCTTAGTGTAGCTTTAGCGCACGTGAGTTCGGGTTAAGCGTTGCTACTTTGTCGTTGCCGTTTTCGCCGTAGCATGTACTCCGCCCCTCGCCGTCGCGCCGCCTCGTCGGGTCGCCTCCGGCCTGGCCTCCGGTGCCCGCGGGTGCGCGATACTATCTAAGTTCCATTTTTGCCCTTGTCCGGCACCGACGAGCTCTCCTTCGCCGGCGAGGCGCCCGGCGAAGTCGCGGTCGGAGCTCCTCTGTTGTCGGACGGGCTGGCGCATTTTCTAGAGTCCGTTTGGGTTAAGCCGAAGGCGTATTCACGTTATGCGCTTCGGCGTCACCTTAAGCGAGGCCGAGTCGAGGCGGCTCGATCGGCGCCCTCGCGCGAGCCCGCATGTCGATGGCTGTGGCTAGGCGTGTAAGGTAGGAAAAGGTTTAAATGCTTTAGTATTTTCGAAATGTGTTTTCTGTTGCCTTTGTTAATTCAATTAAACTTAGAAAATTCATAACTAATTCAATTTTTCTCCAAATCGCATGAAACCAGTTCTGTTATTTTTCATTTTAAATGTACTATTTACTAAAATTGGTTTCAGCTATGTCTCTGTTACCAAAAAATTGTTAATTGATTAAATGGTGTTTTGTATTTTCCAAATTAGAAAATTCATATCTATCTCAATATTTGTCCAAATCCAGTAAATCCGATTTTGTAAATTTTCATTTTTAGTGTACTAATTATCAGGATAGATTTTAGATATGTTTCTGTTCTTAAATTTTGTTAAATGATTAATTGGTGCTTTATGTGTATTTTAGCTTAGAAAATTCGTAGAAAATTCATAACAGCTTAAAATGAATTGTTCTCTGTTTCTAAAATTTTGATAAATTTTGTTTTAGCTGCTGTGTAAATTTTGGTATGTTTTGATGTTGTTGCATGTTTGAGTTTTGTCGGTGTTATTCGTTCTTATTCGTTGTTTCTGCTCGATCGATAGATTGCGACGATTCTGGTTTTCTCGAGAGTGATCTTTAGCAGCATATTGAGCAGCAGCCGCCAGGAAAGCAGTTTGATCATGTTAATCCCAGTATTTTAAAGTTTAATATTTTGTTTCAAATTGTATGTATGCATTGCTTAATTTGTGTTAAATTGATTAGTTAAATCCGTGTTGCATATCCTGTAGGTGAAATTTTGATCTCTACTACGAGCCTAGGTTATGTCTTTGTGATTAGAGTTCGTTGGATGAGCTCTTATCACTTAGTAGATTACGAGTTCGGTTGCTTAGCCATGTTTAGCTTCCGGTAGATTTGGGCGATCATCGACTTAGTCGATGATCTTGATCTATAAATTTATTATTGTTCTTATGTTTGACATGTTATGTTAATTACAAAATTAAAACGAAAACAAAAATGATTTAGACGGGCACAATGGTAAGATGGTGTGATTCTTGGGTGTGGATCGGAATGGTGCGGTCAATTAAGGACCGAACATCTTGTGAGTGAATTTTTATCCAGGAATTTCGGCGTGCTAACCACACTAGAGTATATGGGACCTCTCTTGACCTAGTACTTTGGCATGTATTGGCTCGGGTGTGAGGAGGTCGCGGGAGGATGGTGTTGGGAGCATGGTAGTTGTCAAAAGCTTTACCACGAGTGGGTAGTTGTCTTTCGGCTTTACCATGTAAGCGTATGGATTTCTATCCATACGAGCGGCTCGTAGTTAATACACAATATTGGAAAAAGTCTCGTAGGACTTAGCTGTGCGGCATACCTTCGGAGTGTGCTTTGGCTTAAAGCGATGCAGTGTGGGTGATGGTACACCCTGCGGGGTTAAAAACTATTCGAATAGCCTCGTCTAGGTGATGGACACGCTTGGGTAAGCTTTTCAAGAGTTAAACTACAACCTTTTAAATTAAAACTTGCGGGGTGAGTACGAATGCGAGGATTCGTGCTATGTTGTGGTGACTATTGGGATAGTCACTTCTAGGTGGTTACTTGTATCTATCTTTATTTATGATTATTTCAACGATAAAAATGAATTGCAAACTTGCCTTTAAAGCGCATTACATTATTGCAAATAAAGTTGGCTTTATGCAAATGAAACATATGGCCTCCACGGATAAGCCTGCATGTAGCATATGTATAGGTGCGCTAGTCCACACGTCGGTCTTGCGAGTACAAAAACAATTTTTGTACTCGGATGCTTTGCTTAATATTTTTGTTGCGAGGAAGAAGGTGAGCCCCAAGGGCCTCATGCGTGAGTTGTCTTTGCCAACCGTGTATGACGACTAGGCTTGGCGGTCGGTCAGATGCCTTGTGGGTTGAAGGCACACTAATTGGCTTTGTTTATAGCCATCTTATGGCACTTTGCTTCATTGTCTATCTTCATTATTTGTGTATCTTTTGGCAGGTGTGGCACAGTACGTAATAATCTCTTTGTTGTTTACTTGCTTAGTAGTGTAATGTTTGGACTCTATGTTTGGAATGGAGTTGATGCATAATTTTGTGGCGAGGTGTGTATACTGCGTTCAGGAAGTATACATATCTCGAGGCTCGGTTTATTTGATTTGCGATGCTAGGGCAGGTGGTTGGTTAAGCATTACAAGCCAAATAAATTGGGGTCCTCACTGCTACATGGTGGTTGCTCATTGCTTCTCGGTCTTTGAGATGCCAGGAACCACTTGCGGCCGATGCGCGAGTTTGAACCATCTAGCGAAGCTCCATGGGTTAGATAAGGTAGCAAGCACAAGATAAGTTAAGAACTAAGTAGGGGTAGGTTAAACCCAACAAAACACTGACTCAAGAAACTCAAAGCGAAATACCTTTATTAGTGGGGTCTTAGCATGGCTGCAACAAATGCCTAAGGGCCTTTGTAGCTCATACTCGCACACCAAAGAAACAACGACCTAAGCACACAAAACTACAGCCTAAAGGGATGGCTCACGGTAGACTAGGTCTACCGAGCCTCGGTTCGGGCGGTGGATCGCCACGCGGCGTACACGCTGGCGCCGACAGAATGTCGACGCGGCGCCACACGGACGACACACGGCGCATTACGTGTTGAGGTGGATGTCGACGCGATCGCCACGCCGATCGACGGCGACGACGGCTCGGGAACCAACGGCAACCGGCGACGGCGACTCTCGCCGGCGGTGAGTGGTACCGGCGTGCAGCTCGCTATTGCGAACCTTGGGTGCAACTCGGTGGTCAGGGCGACGGAGGTGGCCGGCGTTGAGGTCGAAGCGGCGAAGAGGCTTCGGGCTCGACGGGATCGGGCCTTCGATGATGCTCCTGCGGAACCAAGGCGACCACGAGGTAGCCCTTGTTCTTGCGATGCCGACGAAGCAAACCCCGGGATCCCGACGACGTTGGTTGAGGCGGAAAAGCTCGTCGGAGAAGGCGGCGGCGCAAAACGATGTTCGAGTTCCTGCGGCGGCTAGGGTTCGGCACGAGGGCGAAGATGGCTAGGGTTGAGGTGCGGACACCGAGGGCTACCTCTCCTTTTATAGGCGGCGGCTCGGAAGAGTCGAGAGCACGAACGCCCAAAACGCATGCGCGCGCGCGATCGATCCCTAACGGATTCGGGACGGCACGTAAGATTCGGGGCCCACACGCCGACGGCGGCTCGCAGCGCAATAGGTGAAACGCGCGGCCGCAAAATGCACTCAAGGATCCGACCGTCGGATCTCATCGAATGACCCACAACACATGTGACGCTCGAACCCCGACACACACGCGCATCCGGCCATCCATTTTGATCGAACGGTGGAGGATGATCGGCACTTGAGAGAGAAGGCGGGAGAGATCGAGAAGTGGGGTCCACTCTGCGTGAGAGGCGCGCGCTGTGCGGAGCTAGGCCGGCAAGGTGGGTTAGGAACAGGAGTGGGCCGGGGAAATGAATTCCGCCCGAGGAGTTTTCTGAGATTTTAAATAGCTTTTCCTTTTTAGAAAATACCAAAAATTCAAATAAGCAATAGAAAATAGCAAATGAACTCGTAACAATTCTAGAAAAATCTAGAAAATATATCTGAGCACATAGAACCCAAATAAAATAGTTTTGGCTATTGTTCAAGTTGGGATTATTCACATTAAATGTTTTTTATTGCAAAGTTCATTATTAAGCTTTTGAATTTAAATTCAAATAAATCCAAATGGTGAATTTTTCCCTACTAACTATTTAAAAGATTTTAAACTCAAAAAATTGGGATGTTACAAACCTCCCCCTTAAAGGAATCTCGACCCGAGATTCAAAGCTAGCTAGAAAAGGCTAGAAAACTCGGCTTTGGCTCTTCTTCACGCTCCCACGTTGCTTCTCCTTCCGAGTGGTTGCTCCACCGACTTTGCGTAAACGCAAGCCTTGCTTTTGGTGAGGCGCTCTGCGACATCTAAAATCTTGACTGGCTGCTCCTTGTAGGTAAGATCCTCCTTCAAGTCAATCGATTCTAGCGGGGCTTGCTCTTTTGGCACACGAAGACACTTCTTCAACTGAGAGACATGAAAGACATCATGCACTCCTGCTAACGACTGCAGTAGCTCTAACTGATAAGCAACTTCTCCACGGCGTTCCAAAATCTTGAACGGACCAACATACCTAGGGGCAAGCTTCCCTTTGGCATGAAACCTTTTGACACCTCTGAGTGGGGTGACTCGAAGATAAACAAAATCCTCGGGTTCAAAGCTGAGATCTCGACGACGATTATCAGCGTAGCTCTTCTGCCTGGACTGAGCTATCTTCAATCTTTCTCTGATCATGGCCACTTGTTCTTCTCCTTCTTGTATGATGTCTGGGCCGAATACTGAACGTTCAGCTGTTTCTGACCAATTCAACGGGGTTCGGCAGGCACGGCCATACAAAGCTTCAAATGATGACATTTGCAGACTAGCTTGATAACTATTGTTGTACGAGAATTCTGCATATGGTAAACTCTTATCCCATCGGGCAGCATTAGCTAGAGCACAAGCTCTCAGCATATCCTCCAATATCTTATTAACTCTTTCAGTCTGTCCATCTATCTGTGGATGAAACGCGGTACTGAAATTCAGATGGGTACCCAATGCTTCATGCAAACTCTGCCAAAAATGAGAGGTGAACTGAGATCCTCGATTTGATACTATCTTCTTGGGCACACCGCAAACCAACAATTCGCCATGTACAACTCGCAAGGCGATCTCCGAGTAATGTGGTTTTGACTGGCGGGAAATGGGCGACCTTGGTCAAACGATCGACTATTACCCAGATCGAATCGTAACCCGATTGGGTCTTGGGTAAACCGGTGATGAAATCCATTCCGATCTCTTCCCACTTCCATTCCGAATCTTCGCCAAGCAACAAACCCGCTGGTCTCTCGTGTTCGCCTTTACTTTACGACGGATGTCGCACAAGGCAACGAACTCTGCGACTTCTCACTTCAAATTTGGCCACCAAAATTTATTCTTAACATCCTAATACATCTTGGTACTTCCAGGGTGAATCGAATACTTTGAGTCATGGGCTTCCTTTAAGATTAGCTGTCTTAGACTATCGATATCTAGTACACAGATACGACAATTAATCCAGAGTATGTCTTGATCATCCTTGGCAAAATCTTTGAATTTCCCTTCTGCCATTTTGACCTTGATGTCTGACAACACAGGATCCTTTGGTTGCACTTCACGACCGCTTCTCGGGGTAGACTATACCTCCAAATTGGCTACGAATCCTTGAATGCAACTTCTAGCTTTAGCTTCCAAAATTCTTCATAAAGTTCTGGGCAACTTTCCTTTACTTCTAAAGCATTGCAGTAACTCTTGCGACTCAAGGCATCTGCAACTACATTGGCTTTTCCGGGATGGTGGTGGGTTCCAAGATTATAATCCTTGATCAACTCTAACCATCTTCTTTGCCTCATGTTCAAATCTGACTGGGTGAAGATGTACTTCAGGCTCTTATGATTTGTGTAGACTTCACAGCGATTACCAATGAGGTAGTGATGCCAAATTTTTAAAGCATGCACCACGGCAGCTAATTCCAGATCATGAGTGGGGTAATTTTCCTCGTGAGGTCTTAATTGCCTTGACGCATAAGCGATAGCTCTTCCTTCTTGCATCAGGACGCATCCTAATCCTTGACGCGAAGCATCACAATAGATATCGAAATCCTTGCGGATATCTGGCAAAATCAGCAGTGGGGCTGAAGTCAAACGCTTCTTCAACTCTTGAAAACTTTCTTCACAGGCTGGAGTCCAAGTGAACTTTTTCTCCTTCTTCAACAATTGTGTAAGAGGCTTAGCCATCGATGAGAATCCTTCAATGAAACGGCGGTAATAACCTGCCATTCCCAAGAAACTGCGAATCTGAGTTACGGTCTTGGACTGCTCCCAATGTAACACTGCTTTGACTTTACCGGGGTCAACTACTAATCCCTCGGCTGTCATCACATGACCAAGGAAATCAACTTCCTTCTTCCAGAAATCACACTTACTGAACTTGGCATGCAACTGATGCTCTCTGAGTTTTTCCAAGACTACCCTTAAATGTTCGACGTGTTCTTCCTTCGACTTGGAGTACACCAGAATATCATCAATAAACACAACTATGAACTTGTCCAAATATTCCATAAATACTTTATTCATCATGTTCATGAAGTATGCGGGGGCATTAGTCGAATCGAAAGACATGACTAAGAACTCATAATGTCCATACAGCGCTGAGAAAGCGGTCTTGGTCAGATATCCTTAGGACAAATCTTTAGTCGGTGGTAACTCGATCGCAGGTCGATCTTTGAGAACACTCCGGCTCCTTTCATCCGATCAAGCGGATCATCTATCCAGGGGTAGTGGGTACTTGTTCTTGATAGTAACCTCGTTGAGCTAACGGTAATCAATACACATTCTCATACGCCATCTTTCTTCTTGACAAACAACACCGGCGCTTCCCACGGCGATTTAACTAGGTCTCACTAAACCTTTCTCAAGAAGTTCCTCTATCCGCTTTTTCATCTCTACCAATTCATCGGCTGACATCCGATAAGGTCTCTTTGAAATTGGTGTTGTCCCTGGCACTAGGTCGATGACAAACTCAATGTCACGATCTGGTGGCATTCCTGGTAATTCTTCTGGAAACACATCCAGATATTCACTGACGACTGGTACTTCCTCTAAGGACAGGGTCTTCAGACTGTTCACTATGAGATGTCCATCACGAACCGAGGTGGCTAGAAATTCTATCTTGTTTCCTGGTATCCTCGATTATTACGCTCTTCTACCACAATCTAGCACGGCTTTGTGCTTGGATAACCAATCCATGCTAAGAATGACATCTAAGGTCTGGATGTCTAGAACGATTAGGTTGGCTAGAAACTCCACTCCAGCTATGAGTAACTTAGCTCCTAAACATCCCACTCTAGCACTTAGCTCGCTCGGTAGATCGACTAACAGAGTATGCTTAAGTTGCATAACTTCCAAATTATTCTTGGTTGCAAATATTCCGAAACAAACGAATGCGAAGCTCGTAATCAAACAAAATCGATGCAGTACCGAAAGTTAACCGAAACTTACCCGACGACGTCCGGTGATTCCTGGGCTCCTTCCAGAGTGACGTGGTTGACACGGCCTCTGATCACGGACTGTGGTGCTCCTCCGGCTTGACCGGCAACTTGTGAAGCTCCTTGGTTGATGCCTGGTGCTGGCGTCTTGGATGGAGTAGCTCCAAGGTTAAAACGTACTGGAGTGATTGTTCCCCTTTGCGGACACTAGTTGGCAAAATGTCCCGACTGACGACAGGCATAACAGACTTTTGGTGCGCTTTGCTGATTGCTTCCCAGGTTGGGGTTGACAGGTGCAGGGTTGCGGAAGTTCTGGACAGTTGGACGGGATGCGGAAGTTGGTGCAGGTGCTCTGAACGAAGTCTGAGGTGGAAACCGGTTGAACTGTGATGGTATTGTTCTTGCTCTCTGCTGTGATTGCTGATTTCCTTGTTGAGCCATCCGGCGTTTGCGGTTATCTTCCAGTTCCTTGCGTTTGTCCTCTAGAACAAAGGCTTTGTTGACCAGCTCTTGGAAATCAGGAAAAGTATCCTTTTTCAGATCGATAATGCCTTTTGATACATGATAATCGCGTAAAAGTCGCGTAAAATTCCTCCCGTGTGATATCCTATGGCGTCTCATGCGCTACGAAGTTCTCCCACCATTCAATGGCTATGCCCTCCATCCGTGAGTGGCATGACGTAACCTTTTCACGGTCATTGCCTTGGGTGATCGCAGCTTTCTCTCAATAACCCCGAGCCAATCATCCGCTTCCACTCGAGAAACGTGTCCAGAAAATGTTGGTGGACGGGTTCTCATAAACTCCGCAAGTTTGGATGGTCCATGGTGACCATGAGCAGCTGGGGATCCATGATGTTGATTGTTGTTGTTGACCTGGTCGCTCATAGCTTGCATCCGAGTCATCATGGTATTCATCGGTTTGGTCTGCATACCATGAAAGCTCCAAAGTTTTGCAAAGTAAATCGGGGTGCTTGTGGCGGAACCGCCTCTGCGGTGGTTGCTCATTGCTTCTGTCTTTGGGTGCAGGAACCACTTGCGCGATCGACGAGTTTGAACCATCTAGCGAAGCTCCATGGGTTAGATAAGGTAGCAAGCACAAGATAAGTTAAGAACTAAGTAGGGGGTAGGTTAAACCCAACAAAACACAGCTCAAGAAACTCAAACGAAATACCTTTATTAATTGGGGTTTTAGCATGACTGCAACAAATGCCTAAGGGCCTTTGCAGCTCATACTCGCACACCAAAGAAACAACGACCTAAGCACACAAAACTACCGCCTAAAGGGCGACTCACTAAACTGAAACTGGCTAAGCCTGAAAAACTGAGACTAAGACAACTACTCGAGGAAGCCTCCACAACCGCGACGACGCTCCTGATGGCTGTAGACTCGGAAGTGAGCCGGTATCTTGGCAAACTGATCATGATGCCCCAGGCTGGTGCAAGCAGAACAGGCATTCCTGCACAACCGGCTCACTGTGGCTCCTCCGCTCTGCATCTTCTCGCTCAACCGGCCTTCCTCTGGATCTTCTTGAGGATCCTCTCTGGTCTTCTCTTCGGAACTTGGTCGTAGAGAATCTCTGCGTGGTGGCAACCTTCTCTTCACTCTCGCAAAGCTCGAGACATGATCCAACTCGTGATAGTCCTCTCCAAGGCCTCCTCCGGGCGGCCGCAAAGCGAGCGAGGTGCACGACCGTAGCATTGCTCTCTTCTTGTGTAGATGGGTAGCGTCTTTGGCAAATCCACGGCTGCAGCTACTGGATGGTAACGGAAGACGGTGTCTTGAAGCTCCGTGCGTAGATGTTGCGAACACGTAGCATGGCCAAGCGCGATGACTCGGATACCTTCCACCAAGTGATCTTCCTCACAGAGATGTGCGAAGGTTGGCTCGCCTTGTTGTTCCTCCTGGCGTAGATCGTCAGGCGACATATCACTCCACGGTTTTGTCCATTCACAGTCCAGTTGTTGTCGACGTACAACGGACGATCAAAGCCTCCAAGAACCTGAAGTAGCTTCCAAAGCTCGGCGGCATAACCTCCTGTGCGCTCACCATAGCTCTGGAGACGAGGCATCTGTCAAGACAGACCAAGAGGGTAAGAGAAACTTTAAAACAACGGAGAGAGAAGAGATTATAGCAAAAGTTGAGTCGAGAGAGATATGAGGAGAGTTAAGCAATTAATTAACCTTGCAAGTTAATTTTTCTTTAGAAAATAGTTTGGACACTCTGAAGACGGCCAATCTAACTAAGGTCAAGACCTCTGATCGGATGGCTCGATACCACCTCTGTCGGGACCTGCACTTGATTACGAAACCCTCGTGTATCTTGCACTAGTCCCGATCACGCTAGTGCACACAGTGTCAACATAGGTAAATATCGATCCACACAAACGATAAATAAAGTAAACGATTAGTTTGAATAACAAATAAGGGTTTTGACCTTATGGTCGAGTTTACACTTATTAAGCCGTGCGAGGCTAACAAAGAATAAAACACCATGAATGAACGAAATAACTCGGCGTAGATCCCACCAATTCACCACAGCAACCGATCGATCCGGACCTTAACGATCAACAACCTTCGCGAACTCCTCCTCGAAAGCGGCGTGAGACTCCTCCTCTTCTCAGAGGTTTGGGCGCAAGTTTTACAACAAACGTGAGTACACAACCGTACTCGCAAATCATACCACAGAATGCAATTTATAGATGCAGGCTTATTCCAAAAAAAGGCTTCTGTGGTTCTTTTGCATAAAAGCAACATTTGCAATTGAATACGAATAATAGATTGAAAGCATAATTCAAAACAAATAGACAATATTAATTTAATAGTTATTTCCACAAAGACACACAGCTAAACAGATTATTTCACATAGCCATATGATTGAGGTCACACAGCTCCCATCCCAATATTTTATGAAAACTACCCCTCGTGTGAAATCCCCGAGCATGTCTATGACTGCGGACGCGGCTATTCGAATAGATTGATTTAACACTCTGCAGAGGTTGTACACTTTACCCACAAGATACAACTAGTGTAGCAAGTACTAATCGTAACAAAACAGTTCGGAAACTTCATCTCAAACATTGACATTCCCGATGTGCTTTTCCGCTTTACCGGCTCACATAGAATTGGTATAACACACACCGCTGGACAGGGAAGCGGCGAACCGTCCCGCGATGCAACCACCGAGTAGTCACACCTCCACCCTGTCACACAGCCTAACCTATCCACCTGAACATCAATGCCGAGAATCCACAACTTACTAAGTTAGGCCCGTCCCATACCAGACATGTGGTCGTACAGTAAGGCTCAGTTCAATGGTGCACAAAGTTAAGTCCTTAATTGACCAAGGCAAGACTTCCATGTTCTGACTAAGTCACACAGATTATCAACCCAAGCACACAGCTTCCACCATATCATACAGCTTCCACCACTTGCCTCAGTCTAAATCCTTTACCACCCAGTTGGTTTTAGTGCAACACATGCTATCACGAAGTAATAACATACATCACACAGCTTTACACAAAGTTCCATAGTCACTTAGTCACATTTGATAAATTGCAACTTACATGAGATGTGAGACCCGTAGCATGTCTAAGCAATTGTACTCGCATCTAACCAACCCACGTTGGTGCTGTAATATTACCAACTAATAAACCAATCTAGGGTGACAAGGAAATATGACATACAAGGCCAAGGTGTGATAACAAATTGGATAATAACTATTCTCAAAGCATTTAAATAAATAATTAAAGTAGAATGCAATAATTTAACACAAAGTAATTTGAAAACTAGGTTCAAGATGATCAAAGGTATGACTTACCTTGGAAAAGGTCTATGTACTGGTCTTGATCTTGGGGTGCTCCTTCTTCACCAAAATTCACCGACGAATCGACGTCTACTCGCAAACGAAACAAAAATAAACAAAACAAATAAATCCTAGAGGCAAAACAAGCTCCAAAAATTAAATAAAAATCTTAAATAAATAGAGCTCGAATTTAGATAAATTTAGAAATTTGAATGGGCTCAATCGGAGTTAGGATGCAAAAGTTACGGCCTCTGGAAGTTTTAAATCTAAAAAGAAACCCTAATTTGGATTTTCCAGAATTTCCGAAATATTTTTCTGAAGAAAAATCGGATTATTGCGCAATGATGACGTCAGCAAGGAATTTCGGGAATTAAAAGAAATAACAGAAAATCCTGACATGTGGGACCCATATGTCAGTGAGATGGCTCACGGTAGACTAGGTCTACCGAGCCTCGGGTTCTGGGGCGGGGTGGACTGCCACGCGGCGCACACGCGGCGCTGACAGGAACGCTGACGCGGCGCCACACGGGACGACACGCGGCGCACGAGTTGTTGAGGTGGCCGACGCGGATCGCCACGCCGACCGACGCGGCGACGACGGCTCGGGAACCAACGGCAACGGCGAACGGCGACTCCTCGCCGGCGGTGAGTGGTACCAGCGTGTAGCTCTCGCTATTGCGAACCTTTGGGTGCAACTCTGGGTGGTCAAGGACGACGGAGGTGGCTGGCGGCGAGGTCGAAGCGGCGAAGAGGCTTCAGGCTCGACGGGATCGGGCCTTCGATGATGCTCCGGCGGAACCAAGGCGATCACGAGGTAGCCCTTATTCTTGCAATGCCGATGAAGCAAACCCCGATCCGGTGACGTTGGTTGCGGCGGAAAAGCTCGTCGGAGAAGGCGGCGGCGCAAAATGATCTTCGAGCTCCTGCGGCGGCTAGGGTTCGGCGCGAGGGCGAAGGTGGCTAGGGTTGAGGTGCGGACACCGAGGGCTACCTCTCCTTTTATAGACGGCGGCTCGGAAGAGTCCAGAGCACGAACGCCCAAAAACGGCATGCGGCGACGGCGATCGTATCCCTAACGGATTCGGGGACGAAGTACAGAAGATTCGGGGGCCCACACGTCAGCGACGGCGGCTCGGGCGCAGCGCGTGTGAAATGACGCGGCTGCAAAACAGACTTAAGGATCTGACCGTCCAGATCTGATCGAACGGCCCACAACACATGTGACGTTCGGAACCCCCGATTAACACACGCGCATCCAGCCATCCATTTTTGATCGAACGGAGGAGGATGATCGGGGCACTCGGAGAGAGAAAAAGCGGGAGAGATCGACAGTGGGTCCACCTCGGCGAGGCGGCGCGCGCTGGAGTCTGGCCGGCGACGTGGTGGGTTAGGAACAGGAGTGGGCCGGGGAAAGGAATTCGGCCCGAGGAGTTTTCTGAGATTTTAAATAGCTTTTTCTTTTTAGAAAATACCAGAAATTCAAATAAGCAATAGAAAATAGCAAATGAACTCAGAAAAATTCTAGAAAAATCTAGAAAATATATCTGAGCACATAGAACCCAAATAAAATAGTTTTGGCTATTGTTCAAGTTGGGATTATTCACATTAAATGTTTTTTATTGCAAAGTTCATTATTAAACTTTTGAATTTAAATTCAAATAAATCCAAATGGTGAATTTTTCCCTACTAACTATTTAAAAGATTTTTAAACTCAGAAAATTGGGATTTTACAATAGTGGAGCTGAGTGGGAGTAGAAATAAACTGACTCAAGATATGCACAGGGGATAACATATCAGGACGAGTGACACATAGATAAACAAGACTCCCAACAAGGTGACGATAGCGAGTAGAATTAGCAAGAGGCTCACCGTCAGTGGGTCGAAGATGAATATTAAGCTCTATAGGAGTCTTAGCGGTGTGTTGTTCAATAAGAGAAGCACGATCAAGAAGATCCTAAATATACTTTTCTTGGGACAGATAGAAGCCCTCAGGTGTAGAAATAACCTCAACCTCAAGAAAGTAGCGAAAAGGACTCAGATCAGACATGAGAAACTGCTCATTAAGACGCTCCTTCACAAAGGTGATGTATTGAGAATCATCTCCAGTAATGATCATATCATCAACATATAAAAGGAGAAGCGTCTGACCACGAGGCGAAGTGTGAACAAAGAGATCAGAATCATGAGCACTGGCAGAGAAATCAGCTGCAGTGAAAACAGAAGAGAAACGATCAAACCAAGCACGGGAAGCTTGCTTGAGGCCATAAAGAGATGAACGAAGGCGACAAACCATACCCTCAGGAACATAATACCCTGGTGGTGGCTGCATATAAACCTCTTCACACAACTCATCATTGAGAAAGGCATTCTTGACATCAAGCTGAGAGATGGACCATGCCCGAACAGACGCCACAGCAAGAAGAGTGAAAACAATTGTCATGTGAGCTACAGGAACAAATGTCTCATCATAATCATGACCATGCTCCTGCTAAAAACCTCGTGCCACAAGACAAACCTTGTAGCACTCAAGAGAGCCATCAGAGTAGGTCTTAGCTTGTAGACCCACTTGCACGTGATAGGAGTAACACGCACGGGAAGAGGGACAAGATCCCACGTGCCAGTGCGCTCAAGGGCAGCAATCTCCTCTACCATCACATGCTGCCACTCTTGATGAACAACAGTATCATGATAAGAAGTCGATTCGGCAAGAGCCACTAAACAAAAGCGCGCAGGAGACCGAATAGACTAGTGATCACGAAGAGCATATCGAGGAGAGGCTAAAGAAGATGAACCATTCAAAGAAGATGACGCATCAGAAGAATCCTAACTTGCGGACGATGAGTGTAGTAGAGAGGGTAAGAAAGATGAAGGCTGGGAGGAGCCTCTGGAGAGGGTGGCGGTGGCGAAGGAGACAGTGAAAGAGGCACCGAAGAGGCCAAAGGCTGTGATGGAGGAGTGGTGACTATGGGGGTGGCAGGAAAAGTTAGGAAAGAAAGTGGCTCGACAAGAGATACTGGAGTGGTGGAAGGAAAAGGACGAGGGTAAAAAGGATGAGACTCATCAAAAGTGACATCCTGAGAAACCCGCATCCGTCGGCCAACAGGATCCCAACAACGATATCCCTTATGCTCAATGCTATAGCCCATAAAAACACACTCCACAGACTGAGCGATCAGCTTGGTGCGCTCACGAGGTGCAAGAAGAATATAGCACACGCACCCAAAGAGGCAAATACTAGAATAATCAGGAGTCTTGCCACAGAGACGCTCAACTGGGATCCCACCCTGAAGAGCAGAAGAAGGCTGAATATTAGTCAGAAAAGTGGCAGTAGAAATAGTCTCAGCCCAGAAGTGTGGTGGGACAGCAGAAGCAAGCATAAGAGCACGAGCTGTCTCAAGAAGATGACGATGCTTCCATTCAACCACACCATTCTGGACATAAGCACCAAGGCAAGAAAACTGGAAGAGAGTGCCCTGCTCAGCAAGTAAACCATGAAGGACTCCTGACAAGTATTCTCTAGCAGAATCAGCACGAATAGGAGAGTTAAATTGAGTACAGATCATGGTAGCAAAAGTCTTGTACATGGAGAGAACCTCACTACGAGTTGACATCAAATATATCCATGTGTGTCGAGAAAAGTCATCAATAAAAATTATATAATATCGATGACCTCCTTTCGAAATGGAAGGAGCTGGACCCCATACATCAGAATAAACAAGATCAAAAGGACGCTGTGACACTGACTCACTAGAAGGATAGTAGAGTTGAAGCTGTTTACCAAGCTTACAATCTTAACAATTTAGAGAAGCGTCGCCAGACACAGACCCTAAAAGACCATGATGAATTAAAAAAGATAGACGCGACCCGCAAAGATGTCCCAAACGATGATGCCACTGAGCAAAAGACGCAGTGGAGGACGTAGCAGAAGCAGCGGTGACGGTGGAGGTGACAAGCCAGTCAAGCTCCTAGAGACGCTGTGAGTCACAACGGCGAGGACCAGTACTAACCAGTGTTCCCGTGCGTCGATCCTGAACACAATAAGAATCATAATCGAGAATAACACAACAACCATGATCAGTGAGCTGATCGGCAGAGATGAGTTGCATGGTTAGTTTGGGAACATGAGAAACAGTAGGAATATGAAAAAGAGGAATTCAAAAGAGTGCCTCGTCCTGCTATAAAGAGAGGTACCATCTGCTGTTTGAACAGTGATAGGAGCAGCTAAAGGACAAATGGAAGTGAGACTGGTGGAATCAGATGTTATATGAAAGGAAGCACCAGAGTCAAGAATCCAAGGTGATATACCTAAGGAAGAAGTAGAAGGTGGTCTCTCACTAGAAGACTGTGCAGCAGAACCAACAGAACCAGACGATGCAAGAGCAGCCATGCGACGCAGCAGTGTGAGAAACTCCTGAGAATCAGAAGCACCAGAGCTCCTCTGAGAGGAGGAACCACCAGTACCCTGTGGGGTACGGCCACCACGATGTAAATCCTTCTTCTTGTTGTATCAGGTCTGCTGTACATGTCCATCCTTGTTGCGGTAAGTGCAGTGTAATCCCCTACCGACAATAGCTATCATCGTGAAGGCACCACCGTGAAGGAGTAACGGAGTCGAGTGGGTGTAGAAGTTGCCGTAATTGAAGGAAATGACGGTGACGACAGAGACCCGCAACATGAAGGCGAATCTCCTCAAAGACGAATAGATGCAAGGTCCTCCAACGAGTCACACAAGGGTGCCGCGCCAACAATTGAGCACGAGTGCGCTCATACCGGCCCGAGATGGGTCAAGAAATCATAGATACGATGAAGCTCCAGGTGAGACTACTAACGCCGATAGCACTGACACGTGTGGCAAACATATGGTCCCAAAGAGTCAATTTGATGCCATACTACAGACAATTGGGCATAGAACTCGTCCATAGTGGCATCTCCCTGCTGCTACGACTGCTCCTGACGCACAACAGAAAGATATAAGGAATCACCAGACGGCTCGTAGCGGATGTGTAGATGTGTCCACATCAACTGTGCTGAAGCCAAACCAACCACATCCCTAGTGAATTACACCTCCATGATAGCAACCAGAATAGCAAAGGCACATGCATCCTCATCAATCCATGTCTTGTAGGCAATATACTGAGTCTAAAAAGTCTCCATAGCATCATCGAAAGCATCAGATGCCTCCTTACAAGTGTCTTCAGAAGTAGTCTTCGGGAGCACAAGCTCAGTATGTGGAGTAGGGCGAGATGGGCAAGGCAACTCGCAGGTAAGAAACTCCCAAAGGCACTGACCACGCATGTGGAGACGCATGTGCTGAAACCAGTCCCGATAATTAAGACCATCAAAGACCATCGGGCAGCGAGGAACGGAAACAGTGCCCATTGGTAGGCGATGCTGGACGACGTGGTGACCAAGACAATGAAGTCTAATAGGCGGCGCTGGACGGCATGGCAGTTAGAATGACGTATTGATTCTTTTTTTTTTCCTTTTTTCTTCTCGCGGGCCGGTTCAATTAAGCAGCTCGCCCCAGCTCAATAAACACACGACCTTTGCACTCGGCCAAAGGCCCTCATGGGAAGCGCCCCACACGGGGGGAACTAGGGTTCCCCCGGCAGGGGCGGCAATGGCGGCGACGCCTCACCGCCAAGGAAAAGGGCTACGCGCCCAAAACGGAAGCGCGACCACACGGTGAATCGGCGATGGCGGAAGAGGAGGCGGCGGATCGATTCGGGCGGCGGCGAGGCTAGCGACACCGACGGTAGGCGCGGGTGGCCATGAGCAAGCATGGCGGAAGCCGAGCAAGTGGAAGAGGCGACGATGGTGCAAGGAGTCGGGCTCGGGTTCGACCGGGGCTCGACGAAGATGGCGGCGGCACCGGCTCGGGCTTCAAGGATCCAGCATCGACGGGCGACCGGACGGGAGAGTCGACGGGGAAAGTCGCAGGTGGTCACGATGCGTGGCGACTGGCGATAGGCGACGGGGAGAGGCAACGACGAGCGCGGTGGAGAAGAACGCCCAGGCGATGGCGGCAGGAGAAAAGAACCAGCGGCGGCTTGAAAAACCTAGGTATGCTCTGATACCATGTTATGAATAACACTTGTATTCATCATGAGGTCAATATGCTCTGATACCATGTTATGATGAATAGCGCTTGTATTCATCATGAGGCCAATGGGTAAATATATATACAAGTACGGTGTGACATATATGTAGATAACCCCTTATACAATAGGGAAAATACACAGCCAATAATATACATCTAACAATTAGGTTCAACAGTTCGATCAGACATTAGCAGGCTAAAGTAGTGACGGCCCTCTTCAACTAAGCCTGCATGACTGCACACTGACAACAGTGAGAGATAGGTAACTTCATTTGGAAAAACCCATACCTGCGGCATTTTCTCAAAGAGAATCATAACTTCCCAAGAATGGGCATGCCTAGAAAAACTAGCAATCAGTGCATTCCACAGGACTACATTCTTGTGTTCCCTATCAACGAATAATGCATAAGCTTTTTCAATCTGGCCACACATTGAATAGACATCCAAAAGAGATGTTGCCACAAAGAAGTTGACATGAAAACCATACTTGACGATAATCGAATGCGGTTGTGTCCTTCAATTATCAATGCTAAGCTTGCACATGTCTTCGAGGGTAGCGAAAAGAGTGAATTCATCAATTGCACTCCTTCCCTTTGTGCACTCTGAATTAAACGCAATGCCTCTTCATGAAGACCATTCTGCACATATCCTGCAAACAATGAACTCCATGTAACTGAAGTTTTCTCAGGCATCTTCTCAAAAACCCAGCAGGCATCCTTAATCATATTACATTTTGCATAAACATCAAGAACTGCAGTTCCAACAAAACTATTGGAATCCAGTGCAAGCTTGACAGAAATAGAGTGTAGTTGTTCGCATTCAACAATAGCATATTTTGCAGCACATGCACACAGAGTGCTGGATAAGGCAAATTCACTCATATGTGTCCCTTCTCGGTGCATCCTTCAAAAAAAGCTTCAGAGCTTGTACATCCTCTCCATTATGAGTGTATCCAGCAATCATGGTATTCCATGAGACTATGCTTCTAACAGGGAATGCATCAAAAACATGATGAGTGAAATCATTCTGTCCACATTTTGTGGACGAGTTGATGAGAATATTGCATGTGAGAGTATCAGTTACCAGACCATAATGAATGGCTAACCCATGGCAGCTTTTCCCAATCAAGAGAGACCTCTTTGCACATAATTGCAAAATATCATGTAGTTTAATCACATCAATCAAATTCATGTCAACCCTAACAGACTTTTTATCCTTTAGGGCAATGCTATGGTTCAACCGTTCAGCTTTACAGAAAGAACGAGCAACCAAAAAAAATCCGGAGCATATATTGGACCTAGATTTGCATCCAGACCCTCTATGTATACCGAGTCAGTCATATGTTTAGTAGTTAGCTCACACAGTTTTTATAGCGAGGCTGAACGGCATCACGGTGCAGACTATTTATAGCCAGAGCGGAGGGGCATGGGCATTGTTCGAAACTTCAAAGAGGGTGCGAGGTGGGGGCCTACCGGCGCGGCAAAAGGGCGGCACTACGGGCTCAGGAGACAGCGCAATGCGGGAGAGGGTGAGCAGGAGGCTAAGGCGCGAGCTCGGGGAGGAAGGGCAAACAAAGTGCACGGTGGCGGAAAGTAGCTTAGGCGTGACAGAGCTTGACCGACAAAGAAAAGAAGGAGAAAGAGAGGAAGGAGGGGCGCGACGAGTTGTGGCGGGGAAAAGGAACCCATGTTGAGGTAGGGGGAGCACGGCAGACAGAGGAGACGTAAGGTCACTTTGGGAAAAGCTAGTGGTGCACAGCGTTTAGGATTTCGTTTCGGTTAAAAATTCGGGTCCAACCGAGATTGGCGAAATTTTGAATTTTTCATTTTCAATTCGGCTAAAACGGCAAAATTAGAATTTGAAATTTGGTCAAAATTTGACCGAAATTTCAAAATTTCGGTAGCAAAAAAATCAAAATTTCGCAAAGAACATCCAAAGAAGATCACGCAACAACACAAAGAAGAAGCAACAACACACAACAACATAGCAAGATCAACATCCAAAGAAGACACAACAAAGACAAGAGCATCGGCATCAAAGAGCACACAACAAAGACAACAACATCCAAAGAAGACACAAATCAACTAATAGGTTCTAGGTTCCGAATTAAAGCAAATAAAACAAAGAACATGCATCACACATGGCAAATTGGCAATCCAAAATGGCAGCATCTCCATCTCCATTGCTCCATTCCTCCAAAATGACAACACCTCCATCTCCATTGCTCTATTCCTCCAAAATGACAACAAATGCTGCAGTACAAAGCAAAAGTACTTGGAAATGTTTAGGAAGAAAACACATGATAATTAATTTCTGGAATTCAATGTTTGCTTTGTGGAAATGCAGAGGGAGTCTATTTTGCTCCGGTTAGCAAACTTGTGTAACATCCCAATTTTCTGAGTTTAAAAACCTTTTGAATAGTTAGTAGGGAGAAAAGTCACTATTTGGATTTATTTGAATTTAATTCAAAAGCTTAATATTGGACTTTACAATAAAAAACATTTAATGTGAATAATCCCAACATGAACAATAGCCAAAACTATTTTATTTGGGTTCTATGTGCTCAGATATATTTTCTAGATTTTTCTAGAATTTTTCTGAGTTCATTTGCTATTTTCTATTGCTTATTTGGTTTTCTGGTATTTTACAAAATATAAAAACTAATTAAAATATCAGAAAAGCTCTTGGGCCGAAACCCAGCCCAAATCCTCCTCTGGCCCAGCTCTATTTAGCCCACACCTGCGCGCGCGAGCCCGCCTCCCTCTGACAGGTGGTCCCCACGTGTCAGCCTCCCTTCCTCTCTCCTCGCGCGAGCGCGTTAAACCTCAATCGTCTGATTCTGTTTGAACGGTCCAATGGCGTTGTGCCTTTCGGGCGGCCCGAACGTCACCAGCGTTTTTGAGCCGTTCGATCAAGGATTAACAGTCAGATGCGGCGTGATCGTTCGAGGACCCGAACGTCCCCTTGATTGTGAGTCGTTCGATCAGATCTGGACGGTTAACTCTCTTGGTCCAATCGTGCACGTGCGTGGGCTTTCGCTGACGTGTGGGCCCCACGCGTCAGGTCTTCATCTCCGAGTCGGCTTCGTCTTCGCGCAGCTCCGCCGTCCGCCATTAAAGACCTCCAAACCTCGTACGACAACAGGACTTTCCTAAGCAAAACCTTCTAGATTTCCTTACCAAACTCAATCTCTATCTTCTCCGCATCTTTTGGGATAACAATCTTATCTCGATTCCGTTTCAATCTCTGTTTTCTCACGAGGCCCTCTTGGACTCTTTTTAGGGTTCCGCCGCCGCACGCCTTCCTAGCCCCCCGAACCCTATAAAAGGCACCCCTGGGATCGCATCGATGTCCGCACCAGAACCCCTCAACCTATTGCGCAACTTGAGCCCTAGCGCCGCCACAATCGGAGTTTTAGGGTTTTTCGCCGCCAGCCTTTTTCTCCGTTTTGCGTCGTCGGCGGCGTCGCCCTGCCCTCGTGGTATGCACCGCCGGGTTCGCCATCGTCTGAGCTACCTCCAGGAGCCTTCGCCGTCACCTAGACCTCGCCGGAGTGTCCGTCCGACAAAACCCGAGCCACTCCGTCGCCACCGTCCATCCTAAGAACCCGGAGTTGCACCCAGAGGTTCGCAATAACCTCAGCTATACGCCGGTACCACTCACCGCCAGTGGATCGCCGCCGTTCGCTGTTGCCATTGGTTCCCGAGCCCGTCACCGTCGAGCTGACGTGGCCATCCACGTGGCTCGCCAAATCAGGTCCCGCGCCGACGTGTCGTCTCGCGTGACATCCCCGTCAGCTTGTTTGCATACGCCGAGTCAAGATCCGGTCGCCAGCCGCCATCGACATGTCGCACCGGATTGGTCGATCGATCTACGTGGCGGCCCACCGCTCTCTAGAATTCGAGGCTCGGAGACTTAGTCTATCGTGAGTTATATCACCGACATGTGGGTCCCACATGTCGTAATTTATTTTTATTTCTGTTATTTCCGAAATCCTGTCTTGTCGACGTGCTTGCGCAAGAATCCGATTTTTCTTTAAGAAATAATTCAGAAATTCGGTAAATCCAAAATCGTGGTTTCCTTTAGATTTAAACTTCGAGCCCATAACTTTTGCATCCGAACTTGATTGAGCCCATTCAAATTCCAAAATTTATCTAAATTCGAGCTCTATTTATCTGAGATTTTTATTAAATTTTTGGAGTTTGTTTTCCTCTGTTATTTATTTGTTTTGTTTATTTGTCTCGTTTGCAGTAGACGCCGATACGTCAGGAATTTTGGAGAAGAAGGAGCACCTCAAGATCAAGACCAGATTTTAGACCTTTCCGAGGCAAGTCATACCTTTGATCATCTTGAACCCATTTTTCAAATTACTTTGTTTCAAAGTATTGCATTCTACTTTAATTATGTATTTAAATGCTTTTGGGCATAGTTATCATCCAATTTGTTAATACACCTTGGCCTTGTATGTCATATTTCCTTGTCACCCTAGATTGGTTATTAGTTGGTAATATTGTAGCACCGACGTGGGTTGGTTAGATGCGAGTATAATTGCTTAGCTATGCTACGAGTCTCACATCTCATTGGAGTTGTAAATATTAAATATGACTAAGTGACTATAGAGCTTTGTGTAAAACTGTGTGCTATGTGTTATTACTTCGTGATAGCATGTATTGCACTAAAACCAACTAGGTGGTAAAGGATTTGGACCGAGGCAAGTGGTGGATACTGTGTGATATGGTGGAAGCTATGTGCATGGGAATAATGATCTTTGTGGCATAGTTAGAGAATGGAAGTCTTGCCTTGGTCAATTAAGGACTTAACTTTGTGCACCATTGAACTGAGCCTTACTGTATGACCACATGCCTGATGGGATGGGCCTAACTTAGTAGGTTATGGATTCTTGGTATTGATTACTCAGGCTGTAGGTTAGGCTATGGGTGGAGGTGTGTACTACAAGATAGTGGCATCACAGGGCGGTTCGCCGTGTCCCTGTTCAACGATGTGTGTTATGCCAAAGCGTTTCGTTTGGGTTGGCATAGCGGTTTGTAAGCACGTCGGGAGTGTCAATGTTAAGATGAAGTTTCTGAACCATTTTGTTATGATTAGTGCTTGCAACACTAGTTGTATCATGTGGTTAAAGTGTACAACCTCTGTAGAGTGTTAAATCAATCTATTCGAATAGCCGCGTCTACGGTCATGGACATGCTCGGGGATTTCACACGAGGGGTAGTTTTCATAAAATATTTGGGATGGGAGCTATGTGATCTAAGTCATATGGCTATGTGAAATAATCTGCTTAGCATTGTGTCTTTGTGGAAACAATTGTTAACTTAATATTGTCTATTTGTTTTGAACTGCATTTCAATCTATTATCGTATTCCATTGCAAATATTGCCTTTATGCAAAAGAACCACAGAAGCCTTTTCTTTTGGAATAAGCCTGCATCTATAAATTGCATTCTGTGGTATGATTTGCGAGTACGGTTGTGTACTCATGCTTGTTGTAAAACTTGCGCCCAAACCTACAGAAGAGGAGGAGTCTACGCCTGCTTTCGAGGAGGAGTTCGTCGAAGGTTGCTGATCGTTAAAGTCTGGATCCCAGTCGGTTGCCTGTGGTGAATTGATGGGATCTATGCTGAAGTTATTTATGTTCCGCTGCTATTTTATTCTCTTTTAGCCCTGCGTGACTCAATAAGTGTAAACTCGACCATAAGGTCAAAACCCTTATTTGTTATTCAAACTAATCGTTTACTTTATTTATCGCTTGTGTGGATTGATATTCACCTATATTGACACTGTGTGCACTAGCGTGATCCTGGACTAGTGCATTACACACAGAGGGTTCCAGAATCATAATTTTGGGTCCCAACAACTTGCATATTGTACAAGCACATTGATGGATGTAATAAATCAAAGAAAATACTTTTTTAAGAGAAAGTTAAAGTATAAAAGAAAAATTTCACATTATCAAGAATCTCATAATTAAACAATAAATTTTCAAACATATTGTTCTCTAGGACATGATGGCTTTCCTTCATAAGGTTTGTTGTTCATGTATTTGAATATTTTATTTTGAAGTTACTGAGTACATTGTTTGATCTATGTCGGTTGATAATGCTGCAATACTGTTTTATGTGATTTTTTTAACAGGTATCATCAACTAATGGTTAAAATTGTTCTAATAACCACCAAACAATTTTCTAAATGATAAACTAGCTTAGTGCTTTAATCTAGCTTTAGGTAAAAGTACTTGCTAGCATCAAAGTACACTAAGTAATTGTCCATTTTTTACATAGTGTTTACCAAATAGATAAGTAATACAATAGAATTGCACATAGAATCGTTTGGTGGTAATGCTAGTCAAGCATTGATACCTTGATGAGTCAAGCTTTGAGAAAGATGTCAAAAGTATAGGCTATTAACGTCCTTCTTCTTTGCCTTATCTCGCTTTGGCCGTTGAGAACATAAAGGTTGATCATGTCTCCCTTCTTCGGCCTCTTTTGCTCTCTCCCTCCCTTCTTCGGCCTCTTTTGCTCTCTCCCTCTCTTCTTTGACCTCTTTTGCTAATCTTTCCAGTGAGTACCTCTCCAGATATTCATCCTCTTCTTCATCATCATAATCATTGTCGGCATCCTTGGATGAGGTCTCGTCATATTCGTTCTCTTCATCATCGTCGCTATCCACAAATTCTTCCTCTTCATCCAACACTGACATCTTTCCTTTCTTCACCTTCTCCTTCTTGCAAGAGAAAGCTTCCTCTTCTCTCGACGTATTTCATCATGAACAACCCGAGATGGTCGACATCTCTCATCTAGAAGTGGGGCCGATTGACTCATCGACTTATTCAACCATTCATGGATTGGGTTTGCTTCATCAAACATTGTGGCATCCATGACTATCGCAAATGGATCAAAGTCATTCTCTTTTTGTTCAATCTCATTTTGTTGGATCAAATGCAGCTTCAGATTGTAATGAACATATACTAACTTGTGCAACTTCTCATAACCTAGCCGGTTTCTCACCTTAGTATGGACCAAAGCAAAAGTACTCCAATTAAACTCACAATACTGGATGACACACCTTTGTGACACAATTCGGATGGTGTATTTCGCAATTCTTTCACTTCTCCTCCATATTGCAACCACCATTCAGTTGCGAAAATGAATACACATCATTGAAGGAAAGTGAATTTACATTTCAATGTTAAAAAATACCATTGTGTTCACTTGGGTTAAGCTGTGGATCTTTGCAAGACGTGCCATCGCTCCATCAAACTTCCTTTATTAGCACGAAATAACATGAATTCTTTCATTACCAGCACTGCATTATTAGGTGAGTCTACCATCCTCCCTATTACATCTTGAAGTACATCGATATAGGCGGCATTGGAGCTAAAGTTCAACTTGTAGTGTGCTTTAGGATCAAGAACAGCAGCTACATGCGAAAGACTACATTAGAATGCATAAAACTAACTAATTCTTAAATTCACACAATTAACTTCTCATTACCTGCAACCATCATTGTGTTCTCCTCAAAATAACGAACCCTAGCAGACACCTTATTCATGTATTTCTCAAACTCCTCTGTTCCCGACCCAAGATGAGGTTCCATTGAGTGTATAGAAGCCATCATCCTTGGTTTGAAACCAGAAATGGTTCCAACCTTTTGTTGATCAGCATACCGTAACATGGTATATAATGGCCCGACTGTATCTAGGACCGACCTGAGTGAAGACCACCAAATAGGACTAGTCAACTTTTCCTCTACAAAATCATAGTGAGGATCTCTTCTCCAATCAGAATTCTTCCACTGTTCTGACACCATCCATCGACGAAATTTGTTTTTCCTATCCTAGAAACTCTGAAGAAATATGAACTGAGTTCCAAAGCGGGTGGCATTGGGTCGGATCAACTCCCCACCGGTCATCTTCTTCATCTCATCATGCAACCTATTATGGTTATATAAGAATTTGCAAATCTGCTTGGCACTCTTAACAACTCCAGCAACCTCTGGAAATTCACCAATGTCCTTCAACATGAGATTGATAGTGTGAGCGGCACATGGCTGCCAAAAGATATGAGGGTACTCGATCGTGAGCTTGATACATGCTTTTTTGTAGTTCGATCCATTGTCTGTTACAATTTGCATAACCCGTTTGTGTCTAATCTCATCGACAACCACCTTCTTAATCTCTAAGAACAGAAAATCTGCATGGCAAAGAAAGATAGCATAATTAGCAGTGCATGAAAAAGAAAGAGAACATAAATAAATATCTTTCTTATTACCTGCATTATGGATTTGCCTAGTTGCATTAATAGACTTATGGAAGAACATACGCTCATCGCAGTACACCATGAAATTAATGATGCTCATGCGTGTAGGTCCTATCTATGAGTCGCACACATGATCACACCAAATTGATCCCAATCTTTTTTTGAATTTCTCAACATACAACTCCATCTCCATATAGTTGCCCTCCAAGTATACCCCATCAATTTCAGTCCCTTTAGGGAGGCTCTCCACTGGACCTAACTCTTGAGACAACCTCAATGCCGCTCAAAAGTAGGGGCAGTTGGCTTTCCGCCCTGGAATATCATTGGCATGAAACCATTTTGCCCAAGCTGTGCCCTGCTTTTCTTTAGACCCCTTGACAAAGACAACATCAATCTTTGGCTTGTAGGAGTCATTGCTATGTGTTATTTCTGAAGCAACTGAGCCACTAGCACTTCTACGACTAGAAATGGCCCTTGAATTGAGAAATATTTCGCCAATCCTTCCACTGGAACAACTACCAGCACAACCACTGCCACTGCCACTCCCAGAGCCATGCTCGAATGTGCCACTGCCGGGACCTGCATTACGATTACGGAACCCTCTGTATCTTGCACTAGTCCAGATCACGCTAGTGCACACAGGGTTAACATAGGTAAATATCGATCCACACAAGCGATAAATAAAGTAAACGATTAGTTTGAATAACAAATAAGGGTTTTGACCTTATGGTCGAGTTTACACTTATTAAGCCACGCAGGGCTAACAGTAAATAAAACAGCAGCGGAACGGAAATAACTCCAGCGTAGATCCCACCAATTCACCACAGGCAACCAACTGGGATCCAGACCTTAACGAACGATCAGCCTTCAGCGAACTCCTCCTCGAAAGCAGGCATAGACTCCTCCTCTTCTGTAGGTTTGGGCGCAAGTTTTACAACAAGCGTGAGTACACAACCGTACTCACAAATCATACCACAGAATGCAATGTATAAATGCAGGCTTATTCCAAATAAAAGGCTTCTGTGGTTCTTTTGCATAAAAGCAACATTTGCAATTGAATACGAATAATAGATTGAAAACATACTTCAAAACAAATAGGCAATATTAATTTAACAGTTGTTTCCACAAAGACACACAGCTAAACAGATTATTTCACATAGCCATATGATTGAGGTCACACAGCTCTCATTCCCACATTTTATGAAAACTACCCCTCGTGTGAAATCCCCGAGCATGTCCATGACCGCGGACGCGGCTATTCGAATAGATTATTTAACACTCTGCAGAGGTTGTACACTTTACCCACAAGATACAACTAGTGTAGCAAGCACCAATCGTAACAAAATAGTTCGGAAACTTCATCTCAAACATTGACATTCCCAGTGTGCTTACAAACCGCTATACCAGCTCACATAGAATTGGTATAACACACACCGCCGGGACGTGGAAGACGACCGTCCCACGATGCAACCACCAAGTAGTCACACCTCCACCCTGTCACATAGCCTAACCTATCCACCTGAACATCAATGCCGAGAATCCATAACTTACTAAGTTAGGCTCGTCCCATACTAGGCATGTGGTCGTACAGTAAGGCTCAGTTCAATGACGCATAAAGTTAAGTCCTTAATTGACCAAGGCAAGACCTCCATGTTCTAACTAAGTCACAAAGATTATCATTCCCATCACATAGACCACCATGTCACACAGTCTCCACCACTTGCCTCAGTCTAAATCCTTTACCACCCAGTCGGTTTTAGTGCAACACATGCCATCACGAAGTAATAACACATAGCACACAGTTTTATACGAAGTTCCATAGTCACTTAGTCATAGTTCATATTTGCAACTTTCATGAGATGTGAGACTCGTAGCATGGCTAAGCAATTGTACTCGCATCTAACCAACCCACGTTGGTGCTAAAATATTACCAACTAATAAACCAATCTAGGGTGACAAGGAAATATGACATACAAGGCCAAGGTGTGATAACAAATTTGGATAATAACTATGCCCAAAGCATTTAAATAAATAATTAAAGTAGAATGCAATAATTTAACACAAAGTAATTTGAAAACTGGGTTCAAGATGATCAAAGGTATAACTTGCCTTGGAAAAGGTCTATGTACTGGTCTTGATCTTGGGGTGCTCCTTCTTCCACAAAATTCCCCGACGATCGACGTCTACTATAAACGAGACACAAACAAACAAAATAAATAAATAACAGAGGCAAAACAAACTCCAAAAATTAAATAAAAACCTCAGATAAATAGAGCTTGAATTTAGACAAATTTAGAAATTTGAATGGGCTCAATCGGAGTTAGGATGCAAAAGTTATGAGCTCTGGAAGATTGAAATTACATAAAATGCTGAAAATCAGATTTTATGAATTTTCTGAATTATTTTCCTAAAGAAAAAATCAGATTTAATCGCAAGTGACGTCGCGAGATTTCGGAAAAGAATAAATAAAGAATTCTCGACATGTGGGTCCTCATGTCGAGGCTAGGCTCACGGTGGACTAGGTCCACCGAGCCTCGGACTCGGTCCGTGGACCAAGCCACGCGGCCGACAAGCGACGCCGACGCGGCGCCACATGGGATGACACGCAGCGCGGGCTGATCTTGTGCGCCGCGTGGGACGGCCACGTCGGACCGACGGCGGCGCGCTCGGGAACCAAAGGTTCCGACGAACGACGGTGTTTCACCGGCGGTGGTGGTGCCGGAGGTAGAGGATGACACGAGGATCACGCGGGTGTGCTCACTGGTGCACGGGAACGTCTGTGGCGGAGAGGATTCGGGCTCGATGGGATCGGAGCTACGGCGATCTTCCGGCGAAACCAAGGCCACCAGGAGGTAGAGGAGCTCCGTGCGATGCCGAGGGTGCAGACGAAGAGGCGCGGGCGGCACCGGCGGCGGAGAACAAGCTCGTCGGAGTTGCGGCGCGCGATTGCTTCTCCGAGCTTTGCGGCGGCTAGGGTTAGGGTTTTGAGCGGCGGTGCTGGGTTGGAGTCACGGAAGCCAGGGGTCCTCTCTTTATACACGGCCGCAGGAGGAGTCCGTGACGGAGACGGCGAGGAAGAAAACGTCGCGGCGGCGGAGATAAGGAAAGAGGAGAGTCCGAGTCGGGGACGATGAACAGTAACCTAAGGTGGGTCCCACACGTCGCCGACACGGCGGCGCGGCGCGGCGCGTGTGAAGCAGCGCGGCTGCGAACGGACTCAAGATCGGCCGTCAGATCTGATCGAACGGCCCACAATACAGGAGCGTTCGGACCCTCCGGTACCTCAGCCGCATCTGACCGTCGAATCTTGATCGAACGGTGGAGGCTGGGCTGAGCGCGCGGAGAGAGAGAAATAGAGAGGCTGACATGCGGGGCCCGCATGTCGATTGGAGGCGATCTTACGCGCGCGTCGGGAGTTGGGTTGGGCTGGGCGGCGCGAGCGAAGGAAAGCGGGCGGGGTTAGGAATAGGAATGGGTTTAGGCCCAAGGAAATATTTGAGATTTTAATAGGTTTTCCAATTTAGAAAATACCAGAAATTCAAATAAGCAATAGAAAATAGCAAATGAACTCAGAAAATTCTAGAAAAATCTAGAAAATATATCTGAGCACATAGAACCCAAATAAAATAGTTTTGGCTATTGTTCATGTTGGGATTATTCACATTAAATATTTTTTATTGTAAAGTCCAATATTAAGCTTTTGAAATTAAATTCAAATAAAATCCAAATGGTGAATTTTCTCCCTACTAACTATTAAAAGATTTTTAAGTTCTGAAAATTGGGATGTTACACACCCAACCTCTCCACCGCATGCCGAATATGAGCATCTCTACGTGATTTTGCCAACGCCATCTTTAGCTGTTCATCCTCATCGCTAGGGACATCTACATCAATTACTTCATTTTCCTCCAATATATCCATAAGTTCACGTTCTAATATGAGATTACGCTTCCGTCGGACACTTTTATTTTCCTGGCCAATAATCCTACCCTTCCTCATTGCTCCCTGCACATCTCTCGGCACACTTAAGCATTTTACCACATCGGTTCCTAGCGCACCCAAATGCTCCCTTAGCCGGGTTGCACCTCCACCTTTCTTCAACAAATTGCAATAACGACAAATGAAACCTTGCGAACCAACACGCGTGCCATGCGTCCATGGATCGTTAATGTTTCCATCATTCACACGTTCTGCGTTTCCATGAAAAAAAGAAATGAGTTCTACTGATTTTACTACCTCAAGGCTCAAGCTACACTAAGCATATAAAATAGAAATTGAACATAATGACATGCAAATGATTTTAATTGTCACCGTGGAGACAAGTCACAAGAGTAGACAAAAATGGCGCAGGCCAAGGATTTTACCTTCTTCGGTAGCAGTAGGTGAAGGATCCGCCGTCGCTCCCCGTCTAGTGCGGCCATCCATGCCATCGCCGCCACCCCTTCCTCGCCGGCCTTATTGCTGCTGCTCCCACCGCATGCGCATGACCATGGCCTCCACCGAAGCTACGTGCATCTCTGCTGCAGGGTTGAAGGCTTGAAGGTGAGCCGCTGCCGCTTTGCCACTGAAGGCTCGGCCGCATTGCACCGCCGCGTCACTTGCCGCCGCCCGCGCCGCCGCTGGTGCTCCCACTCGCCGCCGGCGGCGCTGGTGCTCCCACTCCTGCCGTCCCGCGCTGCAGGTTGCAAGCCTGCAGCCCACGGCCGCACGTCGCCGCTGCCTCGTACTCCTACCATCACGCGCCGCCGCCTGGTGCTCCCAACCTCCCGCTCCCGCCGTCCTGCGCTGCAGCGCGCCACCTCCGGACCAAGGATTTGGGGATTTTGGAGGTAGCTAGGGCAAACCGCACGGGAGGGGAGTAGTAAGGGCCAGGCGATGGGTTTTTGGGCCAGTGGGGAGAAGTGCAGCATGCCAACACAAATTCAAATGGACTCGAATTATTTTGATCGAAAGCCCAAAAATTTGGATCTGAGCGAAATGTGCGAAATTTCGCGAAATTTCGACCAAATTTGGAACCGTGGTGGTGCATCCATGGTGGTATGCACGACTGCAAGGAAAAGAGGGGAGACAGGAAGGAGAGATGAGCGTGGTGTGTTGCGGAGATTGAAAAGGTGAGCACGGCGGGGTAAAGACGTCTTTGGAAAGGCGGCCAAAGCATTGCAGTGCAATCAATGCGCTGGCAAGAGGAGGAAGACGGCGTAAGGAAGACGACGACCTGACGAGTTGGTCTATGGTGTCAATGACAGCGAGCGAGATAGAAGAGAGAGAGAGAGAGAGAGAGAGAGAGAGAGAGAGAGAGAGAGAGAGAAGGGTGGATCCAGCAGCCCACATGTCAGGTAAGTGGAGGCATAATCCAGGGAAAATACACTTTCGCGTTTAGGAGACAGACTTCTGAAGGCAGCTTCGGCGACGACAGAGTTGGGCCGGGATTTGGGCCGAAAGTGAAGGCGCGATGGGCGCTTGGGCCATGGCTATTGTTTTGGCCTGGAAAGAGTTAGGAAATTTAGATTTGATTTTTTATTTTAGAAAACTGCAGAAATAGTTTTTGAGCTCTTAAAAATAGCAAATATACTCCAAAACTTCCGAGAAAACTCATAGAGGTATTTTAGAATAATAAAAATCCAAATAAAATATTTTAAGAATTTGAAGTTGTTTTAATAAACCTGCAAGAATCTACTTAGGCTCGGAAAAACAGGAAAAAAAAGCATTTAAAATTCGGGAAAAACCTCAAAAACTAGGAAACACTAAATTAAATGGTTTAAGCTAGGGAATAAATTTTGAGGTTATTCTGAGACATGCCCCCTTAAAATGAATCTTGTCCTCGAGATTCGATCTGGTCTAGAAAGAGAGATGGGAATTTGGTTCTAAGGCTATCTTCGCGTTCCTATGTGGCTTCTTCGGTGTGGTTGCTTTATTGGGCTTTACAAAACCGAATAGTCTTCTTGTTTGGCGTTCGGCTTTCTCGAGAATTCGGATTGGATATACTCTTCGTAGGTTATGTTCTCTCAAAGTTCAATATCATTGAGTGGTGTATGTTTGGCGGGGACTCGTAGACACTTCTTTAATTGCAAGACATGAAAGACGTCGTGGACATCTAACAATTCTGGTGGTAGTTCTAATTGGTAGGCTACTTATCCTCTTCTTGCTAATATCTGGTATGGTCCAACATATCTAGGGAAAATTTTCCTTTGACAATAAAACGATGAACACCTTTGAAAGGTGTAACCTTGAGATAGACATAATCATTAAGTTGGAACACCGATTCTCAGTGACAGTGATTAGCATAACTCTTCTTTCTTGACTGAGCTACCTTCAGTCTATCTTTTACCATCTCAACTTTCCCCTCGGCGTCTTTAATGATTTGTGATCCAAACACTTATCACTCTCCGACTTCTGACCAATTTAAGAGTGTTCTACACTTTCTTCCATAAAGTGCCTCAAATGATGATATTTGTAGGCTGGCTTGGTAACTATTGTTATAAAAACAATTCAGCATATGGCAACCATTTCTCCCTATCAGTTCCGCATGACAAAACACATCCCATGTAGGATAGCTATCAAAAGATAGTTTTAAAAGAAAAAAATAATAGTGCGCATTTGTCAGCATTCTATATGCAATTTCATTAAATACACGCTATGTTGTTCAGTGCAACAATGGAAGGCGTGAACACATGTCAATAAACCCTTCATCGTCACCGCCACCAGCATGGCAACAATTTAGCAATAAAAAATCATGGGATACAAACGAAGTAATTGATAGTAAAGTATTTCGCTTCCGTGGTCATTACTAGACTAGAAGGTCTCAAAAAACACAGCCACAAACAGTCAAGACTATGAACCCTTTAGGGCCATAAAATCATACTATCAAGCAATTTTGTCTGACAACCAGAGGCCTGCCCAGCCCAATAGCCCATACTCCGTTCGTTCCTGGTACCCTGCACACATGAGGGCTGAGCCGCTGACGCTGAGGTCTGTCTTAACGTCTTAACGCTGAGGTCTCTGACTTACCGTACCACTGGGAATCACACACGGCACATGGAGAATCATAACACAAGTAAACGAAGATTTGCGCGGTAATACTTATGCGTTACCTCTCTCGGTCGGCGGGGCATTCTGTCGAACACCTTCGGTGCGCGCCGCGCACGAGCTCGGTCGCGGCAAGAGGCGGCGCCGGGGTAGCAGCAACGACCAAGTGGGATGGGCGGGATTGGGATGGTGGGCGCTCGAGTTTTCGGCCCAACGTGTTACATGGCTCGCTTTGGATAGCGGGCGAAGATTCATTTGATGGGCGTCTCAAAAAGAAGGATTTCTTGGATGGGCTCTTTCAACTTTCAAGGGAACAAGACATATATCCCAGCTACTGTGATTCTAGGACCCATTTTGAAACACGCTAATTTCGTAGAAATCCTAGGAAACTGTACTGTTTTCTCCTACTAAATCGTGCAAAATTGTTGCACTGTAAATAGGAGCCTTTTTGCTTCTTTTTTTTAAGCACAGAGAGACACGAGTTAAGCTCTTTTGTTTATGTGTGTATGTATATATCCTAATTGGAGCATCCTCGCATCATTGCTTTGTTCGACATTTACAGCTGCCTTGTTAATTTCTTTTGTTTTCTAGCGACTACTAGTAGTATGCTAAAGGTGATATTAACTTATAGGTTAGCACAAGTTGTGCTGCACAACATAGTTGCACTAATCTTGCTTTAGAATATTTTCACTAATCCTGCTTTAGAATATTTTTCAAGAACGCGTAAGAACCTTGCACATCATTTCAATAAGAAGATCTTGCTTTAGAATATGAAAACATGAAACAACACGAGGGGAATTCTCAACAAAGTATTTCATATATGCGAGGCTGATTCATCGAGAACATCATGCGGAAAGCATTTTGCATATCGAAGTGCTATTGGCACCAGCTATCCACTTCGTTTTCCTCACACAAAAGGTATCCACTTTATCTAAAGATTTTATCAGAAAATCTACCCTCATGTACAGTCGTCTAAAATGAATGAATGGCAGAGAAGGCAACATTCGACATGGATAAAAAAAATCAGGTAAATCATTATTAGGCTTTGCCATTCAATAACCATTTTGTTTTCTTCGCAAAAAAAAAAAAATACATTTTGTCCAAACAAAAAATGCATCTTAAAAATCTTCAAACTGACATGAAACCGAATCCCCAAATCTCCAAAAGTACGATCCTTAATGTCCTACTGTCCTTAGTTTCCTTCTCAAAAAAATGGTCTGGAACACAAGTAGCCTTCCTATTTGGATAAATCAAAGCACACCAACATGTGAGATCACGCACTGTCCTTCATGCTATGTTTTTTTGCAAAAAAGAAAAGAAAAGAAAAGACTACCTCCCCCTCTCTTTCCCGTCTTCTCTCCTTCCTCTCTGTGGATATCATGGGGATATGCTCATGATCTTAGGATGATGTGACAATTGGCAATGACGTTGAAGGTTTGCGGAAACACGCGTTTTCGGCAAAATTCAAGTTCTGTCAGGCCTCAGGCGGTCAGACCGGCCGTGCCTCAAGTGGTTTATCGGGTGAACTTGCTGGCGGTCCGACCGGTCGGCGTGATCGAACCGCCGGTGTGGCGATCGGCCATCACCGCAATGGTCGACCGGCCATGAAAGTAGTTTTGGAGTTTGAGGTTGGGCCAAAAATAGAGTGTGTAGGCAAGAGAGGATGTTCTACTGCTCTTGGTCTCATAATTTTTGGAGTCTCTAGGCAAAAGTTCTATTCGTTTGAAATTTCCAGAGAGTTTGCGGATTTCAGAGTTGGGATTTTGGCTAAGTCCCTTGGTGGCGATCAGACCGGCCATCTGTTGGCGGTCGATCGGCGGGAGCGGTCCGGCCCGCCATCTTGTCCGATCCGATTTGACTTAAGTTGCTTGGCCTTCTTGGCGCGATGTTGGTTGTTAGGTCAATCTCATGGGTTTGAGTGCATATGTGTTGCATGATGCATGTTTTGACTAACGTGGGTCAAGTTGTGAAGAACTTGTTCCCGGTTTCAATTTGCTTGTCTATTGTTGTGTATGCTGCTTGGTGGTCAACGATGGTCAACGGCGAGGATGATCGGGACTAGGATTGGAGAGCTGAGGTTCAGAACGATCGACGATGCCGGGAGAAGTCATTGGACTCAAGCATAGTGCAAGATGGACAAAGGTGACCGAACGGGCAGTTCGGTGCGACAGGTTGGATCAAGCGGCGCGGGGGTCAGTGCAAGTGCCACGGTGGTTTCGGTGGGAGCCGGATGGGAGAGACTTGCCGACATGATGAGAGCCGCTAGATCAACCTACACGTGGCGAAGCATGCGACTGCTTCGCGAAGATTGGACTCGGTCTTTGAAGAAGGGCCGAGAAGGGGTATTTTGGTAATCTTACCAAATACCGCCTTGATGACCTTTTGCCAACCCGCGGCGCAAGACGGTGCGTGGAGAAGCACATTAGGTCAAGAGGAGACGAAGACAGCGCTGCGTGCGTGTGTGACCCGTTTGTGTTGGGCCTTAACGGGAGCCCATTAGGGAAGCTCTTCTAGAAGGTCTAAGCCTCCACTATAAATAGAGGAGGGAGGTGGCTGCACCCCCTCAACCCTTTCATTGTGTTTGAAACCCTAGTTTGCTTAGAGAGAGGATTAGTGGAGGTTAGGGTCCTAGAGAGTTGGATTTGATTTCGTGCTCATGTATTGAGTCTTTGTCCTCCATTGATGGAGTGGCTGTAAACCAATATCATATCAAATCAATCCAAAGAAAGTTCTCTCAAAGATGAGTCTATTTGCTTTCTTTCTCTCTATTTGGTGATTTGTGGTTTTTATTTGATCCGTGAGTTTTTTGTTGATTTCTTGCCGTGATCTAACTTGCTGAAACATGTGGGAACTCATCTAGGATCATCTTGATCATCAATCACCCACGAGCAAGTCTCTAGATTATATTTCGTTTTTTACTCGGTTTTTGAACCACCTTCACTCAAATGGAGAAATGTCTGAACTTTGGCAAGGATCTTTACGATCATTGCTTAGAATAGGTTTCTGACATCCTTGAGAAGGTGTGTGTCAAGTTTCATGAGGTTTGGACGCACGAGTCAAAAGTTAGCTTAATTTGCGTTTTGGTTTCTCGAGCTGATTTCACTGTTCATTGAACTAGAGGTCTGACCGCCCGTAGGAGAGGTCCGACCGCTAGGCCAATCGGTCTAACCGCCCCCGTGAGAGGTCAGACCGCCCGAGACTTGGTGTTTTGAGTTTGTGTTGCTTTTGCTTCGGGGTTTTGATTGGATTCAATACAAGTCTTCCGCTGTGCTTGATTGATTGGTCTTTATAGCTTTCATAGCTATTGGAGTGAGATTCGTATTGAATTTGATTTGGGAGAAAAATAGTTTGTGCTCCTATTTACCCCCCCTCTAGTCGCCTTTTCGGTCCAACACTCTCTCTCCCTTCCATCCGGCCGACGAGCCACGCCGCCCACTGCATCGCGTGTTGCCAGAAACCCCACACCCCTTCGGAACCTCACCTCGCCGGAAACTTCATCAAACCCCGCACCGCCACGGCGGCAACGCGGCTTAGGCCAGAGCGACACGGTGCGCGGCGGGGCTGGCACGGCAGACGGTGGTGAGGTGCGGCCCGCCAGACGGAGGGGAGAGACGAAGGAGAGAGAGCGGGAGGAGAGGAGGAAGGAGGGGGATTTTTGCAAAATAGAGATACAAATCTTGGAGCACTTCAACGGTAAAGATAATGCATAGGATCACATGTACATATGCAAAAACCACGTTCATTCCAATTTAGATCGATTCCCTGATTCCCATATAGCTTCCTCCTCTGTAGTCTTTGCCTCCCATCTTTTGCACCTTTGCGATCTTCCAAGAACATGCCTAAAGATTATTACCAGCCAGCTCCAATCTTTTGGTGTTTACGAAGGTATGGATCACATCAGATATGATCACTAGTTCACTATACAATACACATCGCTCAGTCTTTTTGTCTTCCACAATCCATGAGGCTAACCAAGAATCTAGCCTGCTTTTGCGCTTCCCATCTTTTCACCTTCTCGGGCGGTGCCTTTTCTTCCAATGTTTATTTCTTTCGTGCTCATCTGGACTGGACTTCATTCTGAGATTATCTTTCCTGCATTTTCTACCTTTCACTTTTCAGAAAGAGATGGCCATTTGCACGCACTGAGTGCTGAAACTCTAGTTTTTACCACCACACACCACTGAAACTTCGTACCACGCCCGCGCGTAACTCTCCGCTTTCATGCGATTGGTGACGCGAACACCTGGTGTAATCTGCTTGATTAGGTTATTTTATTGCATAACGAAAGGGAAATATGTTGAGTTTGAGTGTGATACGAATTTTATTTCCTACCTTAACTCATAGTTCTACTCCTACACGTAATCTTTCATGTACCACTATAAATATATCTCTGTAGCTTAGAGTGAAGAGCAAGAGCTTCATTGTAAACATCTCCTCATATAGTAATATTGCCTTTGTGCGTATAATTTTTTCTGAAATGATTTTTCACGTAAAATTCGTATGTCTCGCTCCTATTTTTCTGTGCATTATTTACAACAAAATCCATTGCCCAAATCTTATCTTCGCTACAAGTCAATATGAAAAGCTTGGAAGCAGGCATAAGAACAACCTGTTTTTTGCCTACCGAAGACAGTTAAAGACCGGCAAGCAGCAGACTTGAACACTATAGAAACAGGGAGACACAAATAATCTGAATTTTGAAGTGCTGCAAATTACTGTAGTCTCCCTGAAATAGCACAGCAGGTCAGCCAGTTAGGTCATGGGTGAAGTTAGAAAAGGACTTAAACGTATTTACTTGCATGGTACGCAATCTGCAGCTTACATACACGGTTGGAAGTTTGATATTGAAGCACTTAGTGTTTCTTGATGTATGCTTTGTTAGAGATATATATGTATATGTGTTATTCCCCATTGTTATAAGGGGTTCTTTGCATATTCACCACATATACTTGTGTATATATACTGGCCAATTGACCCCATATTGAATACAAGCGCTATTCATAATATGGTATCAGAGCGAACCTAGGGTTTGCTGTCGCTTGTCCTCCCGGGCGCCGGCGTCGCCTCCGACCCGGATCCGGGCCGAACTCGTCTCCGGTCAGATCGGCGCGGCCTCAACCCGGCTCCGCCTCGCTCGGGCCTCATCTCCCGTCGCTGCCACCGCACGGATCGGCGCAGCCTCAACCCGGCTCCGCCCCGCTCGGGCCTCATCTCCCGTCGCCGCCACCCGACGCCTGGGCCACCAACCGCCGTCGCCGGGGCTCTCCATCGCCGCAAGGGCCGTCGCCGCCGCCAGGCCCTTGCTCAACGCCGCCGCTGCCAGGCCCTTGCTCAACGCTGCACAAGAGGCGAGGCGCGGGGCTCTCCAACGCTGCACAAGAGGCGAGGCAAGGGCGCCGCCGCCGCCGCCGCCGCCGCTACCCAGGCCACTACCGCCCGCCCTTGTTGCCGAACCCTAGTTGGTTCCCCCGTGCGCGCGTTGTAGCCAGGCCGCGTGGGTCTTTTTTTTTTTTTGTAGCCGGGCCGAGCCGTTGAAAAAAAAAGAAAGAAAAAAACGTGGTTCTAACCGCATGCGCCGCGTCGGCGCCGCTGTTAGACCGTTGTCTGATCGCCGTCTATCCGGGCCGCCGCTACCAATGGGCACCGTTTCCCTCCCTCGCTGCCCGGTGATCTTCGATGGTGTTAACTACACCGACTTCGTGTCTCACATGCGCATCCACATGCGTGGTCTTCGTTTCTGGGGCGTCCTCTCTGGCGATGTTACCTGTCCGCCTTGCCCTACACCTCCGACGGAGCCTACGCCTGTTGCGTTGCCCCAACACCGACAAGATCGCTTGCGAGACCGCCGCCTTGCTGATGATGAGGCTATCTCTGCCTACCAGGAGGCTCTGGACTTCTACAAGGATCGCCTGACCGCCTACACTCAATGGTACGACGACGACGCTCGGGCTGCTGCTGTCCTCATCGCTAGTATCGGCCTCGGTTCTCTTACGAGGTTGTGGACTCCCATCGCTTTCGGATGTGAACTCACCTTCGTGGCGCTCACGAGCCCTCGGTGATGCTCTCTACGTCCGTGGTCCGCCAGAGCACTCTTCAGCAGGTGATGCTACTGTTGACGCTTTACGCTCGAGCTCTGCTGCGGCGTCATTGGACTCTCTCCGCTTCCGCCGCTGCCGCTCTGTCGATCTTTGCCTTAGCCGCATGCGTCCGACCGGAGTTTCGCGGATCTACGAGTTCCTTACGCGCCGTCCCGAAGTTCGAGCAGCGGCGTGCCCAGCTCTGCACGCCACCTCGTGTCACTCTCGAGGCTCTTTATGAGATACGTGCGGAGAGACTCGCTGAGTGGTGCCGCTCGCTACCACTCCCCTCCGTGCTCGCCGCCTGCCCACCTGCTACACCGACGGCTCCACGCATCAGGACACTGCCTCCTCCAGCGGCCGCCACATGTGGTGGCGGCCGCCCTCCATCCGGCGGTGGTCGTCCTCACCGCTCCCTACGCAATAAGGTCGGCCACATTGAGTCCCGATGCTATAAGAAGCGCGCATCTTTCTCGCCGTTCTTCTACTAGCACTGGCACTGGTGCTTCTACATCGATGCCTGCATCGACTTCTTCAGCAGTTTCTCTCACTGAGCAAGAGATAGCCAGACTTCAATGCCTGCTTGCCGCTTGGGTTCTCCTCGGATGTGTTCTCGCAGCTCACTCTCGACTCTTCTGCACCGAGAAACCACCTTCTACGATCAGTACCTCCCGTGGATTTTTGATTCTGGAGCATCTTTTCACATGACTCCTGATCCTTCCATTTTGTCTTTCATTACACCCCTTGATTCTCCTGTCAGTGTTCTTACTGCTGATGGTACATCTCTTTCTGTCTCTAGTCGAGGCCCTCTTAGCAACTCATCTTTTAATGTTCCTTCTGTTGCTTATGTTCCTCGCCTTACCATGCGACTTCTTTCTCACGGGCGACATCGATCTTGGTTGTCGGGTCATTCTCGACTCGACTCTTGTTGTGTTGAGGATCGCCGACGGAGCTCGTTGGTTCGGCCTCGGCGCCTTGACTCACAGCGTCTCTGGGAGCTTGACTGCTTCACCTTCCTTCCGCTGCTACCGTTGCCGCCGGCCTCTCCGCCACTTCGCATACCAGCTCTTTTCAGCAGTGGTATCACCGTCTTGGTCATCTGTGCGGATCTTGTCTGTCGTCTTTGGTTCGTCGTGGTCTTCTGGGGTCTATCTCGGAGATGTATCTTTAGATTATCGAGAGTGTAAGTTAGGTAAAGATTCGACTTCCTTATCCTCATAGTAGTCGAGTGTCTCGGCGTCCTTTTGATCTTGTTCATTCAGATGTTTGGGGTCCGGCTCCCTTCGTTTCGAAAGGGGGTCATCGATATTATATCATTTTTATAGATGATTTTTCTCGCCACACTTGGATATATTTCATGTTTTCTCGTAGTGAGGTCTTATCTATCTATAAACAATTTGCCACTATGGTCCATACACAGTTCTCCACCCCTATTCGTGTCTTTCGGGCTGACTCCGCTAGCGAGTACCTCTCTCGTTACCTGCGCAGCTTCCTTACTAAGCAGGGTACTCTCGCTCAGTTCTCCTGTCCTGGTGCTCATGCTCAGAATGGTGTCGCTGAGCGCAAGCATCGTCATCTCCTTGAGACGGCTCGTGCACTGATGATTGCCGCCTCTATTCCACCTCACTTTTGGGCCAAGGCTGTTTCCACTGCCACCTATCTCGTTAACATCCAGCCCTCTTCTACTCTTCAGGGTGCGATTCTTGTTGAGCGTCTTTGTGGTCTTCTTCCTGACTACTCTGCTCTTCGTCTGTTTGGCTGCGTTTGCTATGTTCTCCTCGCCCGAGAACGTACCAAACTATTTCTCGATCTGATGTGTGTGTTTCGGGATACGATCAGAGCACAAGGGATATCGGTCTTTGGGATCTGTTGGTCGACGGATGCGGATTTCTGGATGTGACTTTCGGCGAGTCTCGTCCCTTCTACCGCGTCCTACCTCTCCTTCGGCCGGCTTCCTCTGTGGAGTCTTTGTCCTTTTGACCTTTCGGATACACCTATATCTGTCTTGCCCTCATCCACCCGTCCCACTGAGTCTCCACATATTCCTCCTGTGGCCTCTCCGCCGTTGTCGCCGCCTGCTTTGTCTCCTGCGGCTCCTCAGGCTCCTCCCACTACACTCGTCTACACTCGTCGACCTCGTATTGAGGATCTTCCAGATGAGCCATCTTCTCCTGATGTTCTATCTTCTCCTGATGATCCATCTTCCCCTGATGGGTTATCTTCTCCTCGCTACGCTCTCCGCGATCGCCAGTCGATTCGGCCTCCTGCCCGTTTTGGTTTTTCTGGTGCAGCTACTCTTGAGCCTGTCTCCTATCGGGATGCTGTTACTCATCCTGAGTGGCAGCATGCTATGGCCGAGGAGATTGCTGCCCTCGAGCGTACTGGTACTTGGGATCTTGTTCCTTTTCCATCTCACTCTCGTCCCATCACGTGTAAGTGGGTCTATAAGATTAAGACTCACTCTAATGGCTCTCTTGAGCGCTATAAGGCGTGTCTTGTTGCTCGTGGCTTCCCGCAGGAGCATGGTCGTGACTACGACGAGACTTTTGCTCTGTGGCTCACATGACCACCGTCGCGCTCTTCTTGCGGTGGCGTCTGCTTGCCGCCGCAGTGCATTTCTCACTTGATGTCAAGAATGCCTTTCTTAATGGCGAGTTGCGTGAGGAGGTCTACATGCTTCCGCCACCTGGGTATTCTGTTCCTGAGGGCATGGTTTGTCATCTTCGTCGTTCTCTCTATGGCCTTAAGCAAGCCCCTCGTGCTTGGTTTGAGTGCTTCTCCTCTGTGGTCACTTCGGCTGCTGGCTTTTCCGCTAGTGATCATGATCCTGCGCTCTTTGTCCACACTTCGCCTCGTGGTGGACTCTTCTTCTTACGTATGTTGATGATATGATCATTACAGGAGATGATTCGAGTACATTGCTTTTGTCAAGGCTCGTCTTAGTGAGCGTTTTCTTATGTCGGATCTTGGTCCTCTTCGTTACTTCCTTGGGATTGAGGTTACTTCCACTCCGGATGGTTTCTTTATGTCCCAAGAGAAGTATATTCAGATCTTCTTGATTGCGCCTCTCTCGATGACAGTGTCTCGTTGAGACTCCCATGGAGCTCAATGTTCACCTCCGACCCTCGATGGTGAGCCTCTTTTCGATCCGACTACGCTATCGTCATCTTGTTGGGAGTCTTGTCTATCTTGTCATTACTCGTCCGATATCACTTATCCATCCACATTCCGAGTCGGTTCGTATCTGCTCCCACTCGAGTCCACTACACCACCTTCTTGAGTTCTGCGATACCTTCGTGGGATTATATCTCGCCGTCTTTTCTTTCCAAACTCCAGCTCGTTATGACTTCAGCTTATTCGGATGCTACTTGGGCGGCGATCCCTCGATCGCGGTCTATCTCTCGCTTCTTTGTGTTTTTCTTGGTGGTTCTCTCATTGCACCGGAAGACGAAGAAGCAATCGCAGTGTCCCGTTCGAGTGCAGAGGTGAGTTCGCGCTATGGCTCTCTTGGACAGAGATTACTTGGCCGGTGGTTACTTGAGGATTTTGGTGTTTCTGTCACTACAGAGCTCCTCTCTTGTCCGACAAAGATGCAGTGCTATCGGTGTGCCCGTGACCCTGTGAAGTATGAGCTTACAAAGCATATTGGTGTTGATGCTTCTTTCATGCGGTCTTGTGTGCATGATCAGGTGATTGCTCTCCAGTATGTGCCTTCCGAGCTTCAGATAGCGGATTTCTTCACGAAGGCTCAGACTCGAGCACAGCATGTTTTCTACCTCTCCAAACTCAGTGTTGTTGATCCACCATGAGTTTGAGGGGGGGTGTTAGAGATATATATGTATATATGTTATTCCCCATTGTTATAAGGGGTTATTTGCATATCCACCACATGTACTTGTGTATATATACTGGCCCATTGGCCCCATATTGAATACAAGCGCTATTCATAACATGCTTGACTTGGAAAGTAAACACGTTCTTGCACATCATTCTGTACAGGCATTGTATTATGGTATTTGTTTGATTGTGATTGCAGAAACAGTATACTTGAGGAAACTATAAACGGACTTTTACAACATATTTGATTTGTGGTCGCCTTCAAACAAAAATATTTGACATGTGGTTGTTTCTAGAAATCAATCACTTCAAATACTTCTCTTTGCATTTTTGTTGTCACATTCACTGCATTGCAGGCCTCTGAATTTTTCACAAAGGGAAAACAGCCTGAAGAATTTCATATGAGTGCGCCCTTCCTTCAACTAAGAGTCTGTTCTTTCTGAAGATGCAAAGCAGTACAGTGACCCAAATATGCATGCGCTCACTAGTCACTAGTTCTACGTCCTACGTAATCTTTCCATGTACCACTATAAATACTATCTCTGTAGTTTAGACTGTGAAGAGCAACGAGCTTTCATTGTCAAATCATCTCACTCAGTATGATTAATATTGGCGCTTCTCGTGCGTATAATTTTTCTGAAATGATTTTTCGACGTAAAATTCGTATGTCTCGCGTTCCTATGTTTCTGTGCAGTTATTTACAACAAAATCCATTGCCCAAGATCTTATCTTTCGCTACAAGTCAATATGAAAAGCTTGCGAAGCAGGCATAAGAATCAACCTGTTTTTGCCTACGAAGACAGTTAAAGACCGGCAATGCAGCAGACTTGAACACTTTAGAAACAGTGGAGACAAAATAATCGTGAATTTTGAAGTGCTGCAAATTACTGTAGGTCTCTCTGAAGATAGCACAGCAGTTTTCGTCAGCCAGTTAGTGTCACTGGGTTGAAGGTTAGGAAAGGACTTAAACGTATTTATCCCTTGCATAGGGTACTGCAATCTGCAGCATTACTTATACACGGTTGGACAGTTTGCATATTGAAAGCATTAGTGTTTCTTGATGTATGCTTGACTTGGAAAGTAAACACGTTCTTGCACATCATTCTGTACAGGCATTGTATTATGGTATTTGTTTGATTGTGATTGCAGAAACAGTATACTTGAGGAAACTATAAACGGACTTTTACAACATATTTGATTTGTGGTCGCCTTCAAACAAAAATATTTGACATGTGGTTGTTTCTAGAAATCAATCACTTCAAATACTTCTCTTTGCATTTTTGTTGTCACATTCACTGCATTGCAGGCCTCTGAATTTTTCACAAAGGGAAAACAGCCTGAGGAATTTCATATGAGTGCGCCCTTCCTTCAACTAAGAGTCTGTTCTTTCTGAAGATGCACAGCAGTACAGTGACCCAAATATGCATGTGCTCACTAGTCACTAAAAACCAGATGCATTATTGCATAGGCAGGCCATAAGATTTGGTCTAAAGCAAAACAAGTGCACACGAAAGGGTGATGATCACTTGACAGAAATGGAACCAACGCCCACCATTGTCACTGCTTAGATAAACCTCAAACAAATGTGTGTCAGCAAATAGAATGAACCAACCGAAATTCTGAATAAAAAGAGAGCGTGTGCTGTAGTTGTCACACTGCACTTTCAGTGTTTTTATTAGGTGGTGAATTGACGGGGCAGGAGAAATTTTGTTCAGCCGCCCTCTGCTGCTTAGTGGATACTGGATTTGATTCTTGCACTGGTCATTTCGGAGGGAAAGAAAAGGGTTATCTGGACATATGGAGATTCCTGCTTTTTTTATCTTAAAACACAAAGAATGTTCATTAAGAAAACAACAAAGTTACACGATGCAATGGCACTTCTGTATGAGTAAAATATATTACATGTAAGTTGTTTATGTACAAAGAATAGAGCAAACTTCTGCAACTGTTTCCGTATAATTGTGACAGATCTAGGTACGAAAGCTCTCTGATGTCAACCAGAAATGCCAAAGATACGCAATGTCGACAAAGAACATTAATCAAATCTATCCATTGCCTAAACAGATCGGCAAGAACGTATAGCACTACGATGTTTTTCAGAGCATTATTTCCATCCGTATCAACTTTTAAATCTGTTCGAAGAAAACTTCTTCAATCCTCACACCCCAAGTTATCTACAGCTTTTAATGAATGATTCAGAGAGCAAAAGTACCATAAATGGAACAGTAAAAAATCTGATCCTTTGACGAGTGACCTATCAGATGATTCACAGAAAGCCTTGCCACTCCCCCCAGCTTTCACGGCCACTCATCATTTCTATCGTCGTAGCACATTTCTATGCACTAAATGTGCGTCAGTGAGGGAGTCATGCAAGCATGGCAAATTGGCAATCCATCCCATTTTCCACGAGCGTTGTTAGCAAGAATAATCCAACTGAAAAGCAAGTGGCTCCATGCAACTATGCATATGCCTGTTATCTCATCATCTCTATGATCTGGACAAGATTAGCACGGAAGAAAGAGCACGATGTAAGTTATGATTGCCGTGTTATTGTTTTCCAATTGGCAAAATGCAAAGCATTGACAAAAAAGATGCGGAGGTGTAGTAGAGCCAACCCAACACTGCATGCATATCCTGCAAATGGACGTCTCTGTCTGAGCTCTCGGCTTGATCTACTCGTGCAAATGTGTGTCCAGTCCAGTGCAGCAATCGTGGATTTTATTTGGATTTGGGTCTATCTTGGTAATCTGCACAAGAATGTGCTCTAGTGACATGTACGGCGACATTCCTTCTCCAGTTGTGAAAAGCATTCTGCATCTGTTGATAAATAGTAGTAGCTCCAATGCTGATTGCCACATTGTTTGATGCAGTCTGCTTCCGCTATATTGTTTTTTTTTTTAACAAAGGCAATAGCTCTCCCAATCAATTAAAGAATGGAAAGAGGTTTACAGCCAGTACAACAGAGGTGGGTGACGAGCCCATGAAAAAGGGTATACAACACTAGAGGCCAAGAGAATTGAAATTGGAAAGGATAAGGTTTAAACTATTCACCTAAAAGTAGAAAGAGAAATGTTGGAAATTTGTGGAGAAAGAGACTTGAATCACGCCACAAGAGTTTTTCTAAAACGATTATTTGCACCCTGTTAAAATGCTTCGAGCTACAAAAGTAGGAAATGTTGGAAATTTGTGGAGAAAGAGACTTGAATCACGCCACAAGCGTTTTTCTAAAGTGATTATTTGCACCCTGTTAAAATGCTTCGAAGGTTTACTGCAAATAAGCTAGTAGGATAAGACAAATCTAGACAAAGTTTGCATCAAAGCAAAGTGAAAACCCGTCGTGAACAGAACAAGAGAACAGGATTGCAAAGTGCCTCACCAAAACTGAATGGCTTCTCTTTATATAGAGTTTGAAAGGATGCGAAATGACACGGCTCTTCGAATGCACCATCCCGTGAAAGGATGCGAAATAAAGAGACACGACTCTTCGAATGCACCCTCCCGTGAAGAGACATAACTTGTTGTTTGAAAACAACTTCCAACAATCCCCACTTGTTTTAAAATAAACGAGTTCATACAGATAATAAAATAATATTAATACATTAAGTTTCTTTCGATTTGAACCTAACCTTAGTATATACACAACAAAGTTTTGATGAAATCAAAGGTAGCATTAAAGCTTTGAACCTATTATACCTTATATCAAAACCGGTCATGCATTACACATATTAATAGCCATGTGCTCATCCTATATTAATGAAAAATTATGAGAGAAACTCTACTCTCATTTTGAGATGGCACCATCTCATTTTTTATATAGGTGAAATTCTTCAGATCTCTGTTACTTAGATACTTGTCCTCAACGATGAATCTCATTAAGAGTTTAAATACTCAACCCTCTACGATATGACCAACATTCCACAATTAGATAAATGTTGAATCATCCAAGTCACAACTTGTTGTTACCCTTTGAACCATAAGACTAGTTAATTACTAGTGCTAGGTTGGGTTGCCATTGTTAATGAATTTATTATTGAGTTTAAGTCCCATTCCCAAGAAGTATTCTTTACCAAGTCTCTTGTAAGAGGTTTAGTAAAGGGATCGGAAGGTTAACATTTGTTCTCACAAATAATAAAGAAATTATGCCATCCTTGGTTAATTTCCTCACATAATCATGTCTTAGACTCATATGTCTAGACTTACCATTGTACACTTCACGGTACGCTCTAGCTAAAGTAGCCTAGCTATCACAATGTTTTAGGAGTGCCAATACATTTTCATGTACCAGTGGAATTTCTAAAAGAAGACCCCTTAACCATTCAGCTTCTTGTCCTGCCGAAGCAAGAGCCACAAATTCAGATTCCATAGTGGAATGAGTAATACAAGTTTGTTTCTTGGATTTCCAAGAAATAGCCCCACCGGCCAATGTAAATACCCATCCTGTTGTAGATTTACTATCTCCAACACTTGATATCCAACTTGCGTCGAATATCCTTCTAAGACAACAGAAAACTTGTATAATTTAGACTTAGATCTTTGGTTTTCCTAAGATATCCAAAGACTCTCCCAATTGCTTTCCAATGCTCAACACTAGGGTTGCTAGTAAATCGCTTAATTTACTAATGCATATGATATATTTGGTCTTGTACATTGCATCAAGTACATCAAACAACCAATAGCATTCGCATATTCAAGTTGAGCCATGTTCTTCCTCCATTCTTTTCAAGTTTTACACATGAATCAAATGAGGTGTTTACTTCCTTTAGGCTACTAATCTAGCCTTGTAAATATTTAGTGTACCATCGATGTGATACTTTCCCAGAATACCCACTTGGATCCAATTGTTTTTAGCCATCCACGTGGTAAATCGATAACCTTCAAGTTTGAGTTAGATATTATATAATCCATTTCATTCTTGAAGGGCTTCTTTGCAATCGAGTCTCTAGAATTCACTACTTCGTTATAAGTACTAAGGGCCAAAACCTTTCCCACTTTCAGAATAAGAGGTACAACTTTGAATAAAATTCTCTCTAATTTCCTTCAACTAGAAATTTAAGCATCTAGCGCTTGTTTAGAATCTATTTAAATCGTCCTAAAATCTAGCATACTTTTGTCTTCGGAACATAGAGCTTAGGTTGCTACCATAACTCTATTGACTCAACTAATTTCAATATCTTAATAAACATTCAACCAAACATTCATTCATGAAGGACATAAAGCGATAATCTATACATCTCATCAAGGTCAAATATAATTACTCGCTTAGCGTAACATCTTGATCAATTGAGCATTGATCAATTTATGAACCTCCTCTTTACCAACTAATCCCAAAGCAATCCAATCATTACTATGCCCAAGCGCTAATGATCAATTGATAGCTACCTCTAAAACATTTATTGAGGTCCAGACCAAATCCAATAAAGATGGCTCATTAGAATAAGACCTTAATCAAACCTTCTAATCCATCAAATGAAATTAAATGAACTTGGATGATCAAAGCAAATTAAGCCAACATAAATAGATCAGTTCATGATCATTGATCAAAATTCAATCCCTACAGAAGGATGGTCACAAAATTGAATCTAAAGAAATAACATCAAAACCATAAATTGTAGATAATTGAACTAGTTTAATCATTGTAGTTTGTGTATATGTGAAGCTCGCTTACCATATCTACCAACCTCCCACATGCTACTATGCCTCGAGAAGGTACCTAGAAAGCACAACAAAGCATAGTGAGTCACGCAACATAAAGTGCAATAGTAATAAACTATCATAACATCATAAGCAACCAATGGGGATAAATCAACCCCATCGTGAAACAACAATATATATCACAAATCCATCTTTTATGCAGAAAATACACATGAACATGTCATGGATGCTCTAAATTCTTCAAATCTTCTTTGCAATTATCGATAATACTAAGTAGTGTATTCGTCGAATACATACTCAAACTGCCCTCTAAGCACGAGGGATCTAATGCCAACACTCCACGAGTGTGGGACTAACCGTCCAAATGCATGTGAGATACTATGCACGTCCAATGCATAACGGGGACCTCAAAGAACCAATTCTTGGCACATAGACCAAGATACGAAAATCATATGTTATGATGCAAAATTGAAATCACAATATCAGACTCATCATGAATAGGTAATGTTCATCAATATTATCAAACATAAAGTCTTCATCATTAAACCATGGCATTCATCGATTATAAAGATCAAAACAACTACATTGGGATTCCTATACTGCCTCAATGATGACGGAGATACAAAAGCCGCAACTCTAGCACGGGGTTCAGACCATCTGCACCTAGTAACCAAGAATGATACTAGTGCATCAAAATAAACATGCTTACAAGATATTACTCAGTCTCATCGCTTCCCATAACCCAAGATTAAACACTTTATCTACTCAAGCTAGTCAACATGCTAATAGAAATGCTATTTTGGACATGCGATTTAAAAAAAACATCGTATCTTCTTGCTCAACGTGAAACTCGAAAAAGCGTGATCTCAGATCCTATGGTCACACAGTAACCAAAAGCCTCCACAAATAGTATAGTTATGAATCCTTCAATTCGGCCAAAAACTTAGGCTAACATTCAGATAAAAGTCTAATATATAAGCTGTCTACATGTAATAAACATCATTTTGGAAAGAAATAATCATAACTTTTGATTGGATTAACCAAAATCCAAGATTTTTATCATTGAAAAGCTAAGATCATAACCTTTAAAAGTATAGTTGGCATGAAACTCAGATTTTCCTTTAACAAAAAGTAGACACAGATCAAAACTAATGTCGAAACCTACGAACTACAACTGACAGTCAAATTAAAACATACATAACGTTTGTGTCCACAAATCCAAAAATGGTGTTCTTTATCAATCCTGAAACCTAATAGAATTACCTACAAAAATCGTTTTGAGCAACATCACGATTTCGGCATTCAACAAAATCTAAATTAATGAACAAGCGATTGCCCAAGTTCGTTAGGCATCTCGGACAGCAGCATTAAAATCAACGTAACTTTTAAAGCACAACTCCAAATTTGGGTAATCTTTGAACCTATCTGAAAGCTGAGAACGAGACCTACAATTATCTTAGAAGACAAAATACTCGCAATTCGGACAAATCTAAATATAACGAAACTTGCCAGTACACAAGTTGAAACTGAGAAATCAATAACTTTAAGAATCAATCGCGTGAACTTGTCCATAAACACCTAATCATGAGCAAAATTCATTCGAATCTAAAATCGAATCTAACAGCGAGAATCATTCGATTATCCTTGAAGACACCATGCCCGCTAATTGAATTCCGACTAAGATACGCGATTCTCTACTCCCATTTTCCTTCTCTCTCTCTCTCTCTCCATCCACTTTTCTCCTTGGCCAAGCAATGGGAGAGCACCACTAAGAGGAGCAATGGAGTGCAAGGAGGAGGGCATGTCTGTTGGAAATTTGTGGAGAAAGAGACTTGAATCACGCTAGAAGCGTTTTCCTAAAGTGATTATTTTCTCTGTAATACCTAAATTTTATTGAAAAAGATTAGTCGGAGAAATTAATTAAATCGGAGAAAGTAATTGAATCGGAGAAGGGTTCTTTTAGTAAAACACCAAATCAGGAAATGAGAGGGGTTTTCCGCGTTTTAATGGGCAACACTGGCTTGGGCCTAGGCCATGTGGGGCTGGCCGGCCATAGGGGGCGCCACCCCTCCCCAAACCCTAGCCGCCCCCATCTTTCCTCCCCTCCACCCCCTTGTGCCGCCACTTTCCACCCCCTCTTCCTCCCTCCCTTGCGGCCCCTACCTCCCCACCTCCTTGCACCCTCCTAATCCCCCTTTGCTGCTGGCCAAGAGAAAGAAAGAGGAATCCCTTGGGTGGCGGCCAAGAAAGGAGGAGAAAGGAGGAGAAGAAGAGAAGGGAAGAAGAGGAGAAGAAGGGATCCGCAGTGAGCGTGGTGGTCATCATCCCGCTGTGTGCTCTCTTCGTTTGGCAAGGGTAACCCGTGGTTCTTTGCTTTAGGTCAATTTCTAGTTGTCTAATTTTCGGATGTCAGTTCGTCGAAATTCTGCAGCAGTGAAGTTTGTGGTTTTTGATTAGGTTAGAGGCAGATTTGGGTCTGGGTGTCTACTAGAAAGTTGTAGCTATCGTAGTTACCTTTCATTGCCGATAAGAATCAAGTCATTTGGACTTCTGTAGCCAAAGTTACGAATTTATTAGTAATACTGCTCTGCTGGTGGATTGATAATCTGACAGATTGTCTTAACCTGACCTAAGTGCGTAGTTAAACGGAGTTTCAGAGGGTCTCACCACAACGAAAAACGTAGATAATCCTCTCAGCTTTCAGGAAAACTAAAGATCACGAAATTTGGATTAATGTAGAGAAAGTTATGATAGTTTGAGTGTTGCTGTCCAGAAACCTGACGCGAAAATGGATGTTCTGTTATATGGCTTGGTAAGGTTAGTAGAGGCCGAATCAAAGGAGCTCACCAACTAGGTTTAGAAGGAAATCCAATTACCTTTTCAGAATGTCCAAGAAAACTCCATTTGGACTCCTGTAGAAAAAGTTATGAATTTTTAGGCGCGGCTGTCCATTGAGGACAGTTTGTGATTAGGAGTTGGAAATTTGGGGTTTTGCGCTAGAGAGTATAGAAAGACCGTTTTCATTCTTACCTATGTGTTGGTTCTGTCGATTGTCTTAGCGAGCTCTATAATTGTATTCAGGTGGTGGTGTTAACCGAGGCAGCTCCTCCGGCACGTCCGCGTTCTCGTGCGGCTAAGGCAAGTACATTAAGGGATAGAATCGATTTTATTGAATGACATTGTTTGTTAGGGTACATGATTAAGTGTGTGGATCATGATTGCTGAAGTGGTATGAATGATGTTGTTTGTGTGAAGTAGCTTATGAGTTATACACTACACATTGATGTTTGAAAGTTATGAAATCTACATATATGAACGTTGTAGTATGGTTAGTCGATTCATATGCAAGTATTCGGGTTTAGTGGAATTCTTGTTGCCTGTCATGATTGAGTTGTGTAATGTTCATTGATGCCATGTGAAAATGATGTTGAGAGGACTCTAGTTGCGTTGGTGTTTGCATATTGTGATTACAGTTCTCTCATGATGCTATTGTTTACATGTTCAAAGTACATGTTGAATTACATTAAATGAGAAGATGTAGATGCATTACTCAAGCATTTCGAGCATATTGAAACTTGGTCATGTTGCGACCAAGCGAAGCAGAGATGAGGTCCTGTCGGCAATGAGCGGGCTTGAGTCCCCACATTCGTGGAATGTGGGCAATGAAAAAAGGTCCCCATCATTCGATGATGGGCAAGGTCCCTATACATGTGGTGTATAGGCTCTTGGTCCCATGCGGAGGGCACGAGCAAGGGTATCTGGCGGCGGTTGTATACCCGCATTACGGTAAAATGCGAAAAGAGATAAAGTTGAAAAAGGTGCATTGCATCGGTTGCATTCACATGAGCATGAAGGCTATTCTTTGGTGCATTGTTTATCTTGGATCGTTGATGCTATGAATGATAACACTTGCCTTGTTGGTACTTCTTGAGTCTTTGGGCTCACTCTTGTTTTGATGTGTTTTAGGTACAAGCTGCAAGACCCGCATGCATGGGAGGAGTAGATGTTTGGATGCACGCACTACCACTCAATCTTAAGAATTATTTATGGATGTTTTGAGTTTGATTAACTTTAATAATGAGAATAGCAAATTTTGGTTATGTTTATGAGATTATCTGCATGCTTGAATGAACGATTATGAAGATATTGATAAATGCCATGTTTAATTGTTGGAACCTCGGTATAGTGACTATACAAAGGAGGTATTGCTGAAAAATTTGTAATTGGTCTTAGTTTAGTTTAGTTTAGTTTAATTTTAGTAGCATTCGGGCTCAATCTTTTGAAATGAGGGTGTTACTGATTGGTATCGAGAGAGGGCTTTAGGTCCGTGGTTAATAGGAAAATATTAAATTGACACCTTGTACTGATGGGTGGGATTAGGAATTACATTGCTTCCACATTATCACATTGATATGTTTTATTTGTTGAGCAATTGTTGAATTGCCTCATGCTATCTTTCTTGTTGTTAATCTATGTTTTGATAGGTTATGATATTCTATATCTATGAATCTATTCTATGATTGCCATGAGATGATCATGTATAATCATATTTGATTATATTGTTTATGTGTGTCGATAAGGTTGTTAAGAAGTGGAGGCCGTGGTTGTGACCTTGGACTTTGTCGAGTTATACCACCGTTCGTGGTAGGCGAATAGAGTAGTTACCCGAATACCATAGTTGCGAGGAGTTGAGCGTGAGTGCTTTAGAAAGTTGTTTTCTTTCTTGACCTCAAATCTTGGTAAATTCTTGTTTTGTGGTGGATGATGATTTTCTCATGGGTTCTTGGTTTATGGTGGTTGTTGAGTGTCAATGGTCTCTTATGGTTCTCTGAATCAATTATTGTTTCATTGTTGAGTCGCTTTGGCTACTGTGATCTTTCTCAATTGGCAATTATCGATAATTCCTTGGTTGTTCCTTCTTTCTCTTTAGCAAAGAATGACTCGATTATTCGTTTGATAGTTGGGTATTGAGAGTTTGAAGTTGCAAGTTTGTTATCATGAAAGCTTTGGCCCTATGTGTTCCTTTTGGATTATCACAGTGTTGAATTTTAAGGCATTTACGTTACATTGGAAATTGTTAAAATCTTTTGTGATGCCACGTTATGGTTAAATCGAGATTGTAATCAAATAACTTGATATGGTATGGGTATCAAGATGAGTCATTGGTATGGTGCAAAAATTAATATTAATTAGTAACCTTGGAAATGAAATTGATTAAGTTGATGTTGTCTTTTCCTAGTTCTTGATGAACGGTATATATGAGTAGTGATTGAGAGATATCAAGAAGTATGGAACTTGATGAACTAGTCTGGTCATTAAAACTGTTTAGGTTGCTAAACTTGTTGGGTTCTTTGGTTCCCATGGATTAATTTAATTGTGTGGAAAGAAAAATTATTTACGTATTCCTTAGTATAATTAGATCTTTGGCCGTGTATAGTAGGATGGTGGATTGAATATCGGTGGATCTAGAATTTATGAAAGGAGTTCTATGTAGTTCTTACGTATAGAATGACACGATGAATTTGGTTGTAACGTTGTTAAGACTTTTGATCGATAGAAGATTTGATTTTTGAAGTTTTAGTGTATTTTTTGAAATCCAAATATGAGGAGGAACGATTGGATACGTGTTTGTTAATATCCATGTGATTTGGGAATAAAAGTAGGTAGCAACTAGATTTCATAATGAAGCGATTGATAACAACAATGGTTGTGGAATAAGCATTGTGTGTTCAAGTTGATGATGAGCATCGTTAAGAGTTGAGCGATATGGGCTTATGCCCACATAATTGTGAAATAATCGGATGATAATGTGTCCTTGATGAAAGAGTTTTGGTAGGAGCTTTTCAATTGTGTAGTAGACCCCTTCTAATCATAAGAGTCGATGTAGTGAGGTTGTATGGTTACGGTATACTCTCATCTTGAAGATGTAATGAAATGATAGTATGGGAACATCGATGAAACTTTGGGGGCTTTCTAATGGAATAGTTGATGATAAATATTCGTGTTGAGTATATTATTCGATGTTAGTAAGATTATTTGCAAGAGATGGTGACTTGAGTGTGTGGTGTTGATTCTTTTAGAAGTAAAGTAATTGATCGTCTTTAGTAAATGGGATTTTGTAAGAATGTTTGAGTTTTGCGATGGGGATCAATTGGACCTCTTGAGTTATGTGGTGATTGAGTTGCTTGAGCAAAGTGATATGTTGAAAGATTTTATTGGTTCTCAAGTTGTTCCTATGATTTGGTCATAAGAGCTTATCTTGTTTAAGCTGGCAAGGTGATGTAGTAATCACAGAAAATAACTATCCTTGTTAAAGGAAGGAGAGAAGTTAAGTGTTTGAGATTTAAGTCGTTTCGCATCTTGCGGTTTATTGGAAGTACTTAAACCTTATGCGATTGTTCCATAAGGGTTTATCAATGTTCAAAGGTATTACGTTCTTCTCTTTTGTAGTTTGGTATTCGCTTTCGATAGGGCTTGAGCCCTTGACTATTGACTTTCCCTATGTTTTTTCTTTGAGTTCTTGGCCTAAGTGGCACATGTTTTCCATGTTGTTGAAAAATTGATTCTATTCGCTCTTTCTTTTGAGGAAGAATCAACCTATTCGTTTCACTGAGTCTTTTGAGGTGTTGAATAATTGTAGTGGTGAAAGCCTGTGGGTTGTAAGTTATTCGATGGTATTTGGAGGATGAAATAATTTCGTAATATAGTTCTTTGAGACAAGTCTAACTCAATGGAAGTTTTCTTATGAGGTTAAACTGATTGCATTATTCTGACTAGTAGAACCTATAGTGAGTGTGGTCCAAGATCTTAGGTTCACTTGAGTGGAACATTAAATTCTTGAAAGTATAGAAATATTGATCAATTTTATAGAGTATTACAATTTGGTAGTATTGCAAGGCTATGAGAGTTAAACTTGATGATGTGGTTTAATGAGAGTGTGATTATAAAGTAATCGAATCGTCATGTCAATTAATGGGATAATGGAAAATGTTGAGTAATGTCAAGAGTGATTTGGCTCTAAATGTGTAACCTTCTGAGAGTTATAATCCTTGTAATGGTTAACTGGTCAAGAAAATATTTTCATGATGATTTTTAATGAGTGAGTATGTTGGAATTGTGGATTTATAGGAATTTAATATGAGGATTTCCCTATACTTTATATGAGAATTTCGTTGCAAGAGTCTTGGAGGTTAAATTTGGGCTTTGCATTGTTGTGCTAGAACTTTGAACGCCCATTGATAATGTGAAAAAGTAGTATAAGGGTGGATTTCGAACAGTGGGATGGTCGTTGATAGAAATATTTTTTATGAAATACATGAGAATATGTGATGTGAATTCCGAGTTGTCCATTCTTGAGGATTGAGGTAACGTGATTACGTGTGAAGATCTATTTTGGGATGCATCAGAAGTTATCTATCAAAGTAATTATGTCAGTAAAGAAATTCGGTTAGAGAATGTTTTGTGAGATCATCAGAGTCCCTTTTCAAAGGTGTTGACAAGGTGTTTTGATTTGGGTTTGGCGTTGAGATCGCCAAGTTAAGAGTAACAAGTTAGTGTGTTGTGCGATGATTGAGATTGCATAACTTGAGAAATTTTGGTCTTAAAGAAAGCTGTTAAATTGATGTTTCCTCAAGAAGTGAATCGCTTTTCGATTTCGTTTAAGTTCTATCTTGTTGACCATTGTCTTTATGCAAAGTTGAGTTTGGCTTTATCTTTGGTATGTGTGGTTCTTATCGATTCGGAAAGAATATGAAATGATGGATTTGGTTATTCGAGTGATTTTCCTTTGGTGGGCGTGGTGTTTAATTGCAAATTTTCTAATTTGAAGGTGGAAAGATTTTCGTGATAAATCTTGATTCGAATTTGACTCTTTTAGTACCGAGTTGGTAACGTTTGGTTGCGATGAGAGTCCTTCATTTCAGTTGGGCTATATCGGTAAAAGAGTGTGTTTAAAGCGAGTCTTTGTGTGTCCCTCGTTAAAGGAGAGATCTTTGTTTGGGTGCAAAAGTTCGATTGAGAGGTGGAACAAGAGTTCGGTGTTGCATGCGCATGTCGCGTGGTTTGGTACCACTAGGGGTTGCCCCAAGGTACATTGGGTTGTTTTCGCTAGTTGGCGTATCACTAGGACTGTCTCGAGTCCATGCGCGAGTGCGTAACGTCTTGTTTGTTACGGTGTTGGTGAGTACGGAAGATCCGAATTTGAGGGTGTGTTAGCGCCGTCGACAGTAGGAAGATCTTGCCTTGAGTCTCATCGATACATGTCTTTGGAGAGGTCGGAGAGAATGTTGAGGTTTAGACATGGGTATACGTTTTGGTGATATGTTCCGTCGTTACGGCGAGAAGAGACTTGGGGGTAGTCTCGCGATCGAGCGTTAACCAAAGTTGTTCACGTCGGGTACATCTTGTTGGTTATTGATTTTCGATTGGGGTTGTTGTTGTTTTGCTAGTAGATGTGGTAGAATTGGGTGAATTCTGTTTAAAGGGTAGAATGTAATACCTAAATTTTATTGAAAGGATTAGTCGGGAGAAATTAATTAAATCGGAGAGAGTAATTGAATCGGAGAAGGGTTCTTTTAGTAAAACACCAAATCAGGAAATGAGAGGGGTTTTCCGCGTTTGTGGGCAACACAGGCTTGGGCCTAGGCCCATGTGGGGCTGGCCGGCCATGGGGCGCCACCCCCTCCCCCAAACCCTAGCCGCCCCCATCTTTCCTCCCCTCCACCCCCTTGTGCCGCCACTTTCCCACCCCTCTTCCCCTCCCTCCCTTGCAGCCCCTACCTCCCACCTCCTTGCACCTCCTAATCCCCCTTTCTTTGCTGGCCAAGAGAAAGAAAGAGGAATCCCTTGGGTGGCGGCCAAGAAAGGAGGAGAAAGGAGGAGAAGAAGAGAAAGGAAGAAGAGGAGAAGAAGGGATCCGCAGTGAGCGTGGTGGTCATCATCCCGCTGTGTGCTCTCTTCGTTTGGCCGGGGTAACCCGTGGTTCTTTTCTTTAGGTCAATTTCTAGTTGTCTAATTTTCGGATGTCAGTTCGTCGATATTCTACAGCAGTGAAGTTTGTGGTTTTTGATTAGGTTAGAGGCAGATTTGGGTCTGGGTGTCTCCTAGAAAGTTGTAGCTATCGTAGTTACCTTTCATTGCCGACAAGAATCAAGTCATTTGGACTTCTGTAGCCAAAGTTACGAATTTATTAGTAATACTGCTCTGCTGGTGGATTGATAATCTGATAGATTATCTTAACCTGACCTAAGTGCATAGTTAAAGGGAGTTTCAGAGGGTCTCACCACAACGAAAAACGAAGATAATCCTCTCAGCTTTCAGTAAAACTAAAGATCACGAAATTTGGATTAATGTAGAAAGTTATGATAGTTTGAGTGTTGCTGTCCAGAAACCTGACGCGAAAATGGATGTTCTGTTATATGGCTTGGTAAGGTTAGTAGAGGGCCGAATCAAAGGAGCTCACCAACTAGGTTTAGAAGGGAAATCCAATTACCTTTTCAGAATGTCCAAGAAAACTCCATTTGGACTCCTGTAGAAAAGTTATGAATTTTTAGAGTGCGGCTGTCCGCTGAGGACAGTTTGTGAGTTAGGAGTTGGAAATTTGGGGTTTTGCGCTAGAGAGTATAGAAAGACCGTTTTCATTCTTACCTATGTGTTGGTTCTATACGATTGTCTTAGCGAGCTCTATAATTGTATTCAGGTGGTGGTGTTAACCCAGGGGCAACTCCTTGGCCGTCCGCGTTCTCATGTGCTAAAACAAGTACATTAAGGGATAGAATCGATTTTATTGAATGACATTGTTTGTTAGGGTACATGATTAAGTGTGTGGATCATGATTGCTGAAGTGGTATGAATGATGTTGTTTGTGTGAAGTAGCTTATGAGTTATACACTACACATTGATGTTTGAAAGTTATGAAATCTACATATATGAGCGTTGTAGTATGGTTAGTCGATTCATATGCAAGTATTGGGTTTAGTGGAATTCTTGTTGCCTGCCATGATTGAGTTGTGTAATGTTCATTGATGCCATGTGAAAATGATGTTGAGAGGACTCTAGTTGCGTTGGTGTTTGCATATTGTGATTACAGTTCTCTCATGATGCTATTGTTTACATGTTCAAAGTACATGTTGAATTCTGTTAAATGAGAAGATGTAGATGCATTACTCAAGCATTTCTGAGCATATTGAAACTTGGTCTTGTTGCGACCAAGCGAAGCAGATGAGGTCCACTGTCGTGCAATGACAGGCTTGAGGTCCCACATTCGTGGAATGTGGGCAATGAAAAAGAGTCCCCATCATTACGATGATGGGCAAAGGTCCCTATACATGTGGTGTATAGGCTCTTGGTCCCCGTGCGGAGGGCACGAGCAAGGAATATCTGGCGACGGTTGTATACCCGCATTACGGTAAAATGCGAAAGAGATAAAGTTGAAAAAGGTGCATTGCATCGGTTGCATTCACATGAGCATGAAGGCTATTCTTTGGTGCATTGTTTATCTTGGATCGTTGATGCTATGAATGATAACTTGCTTAGCCTTGTTGGTACTTGCTTGAGTCTTTGGGCTCACTCTTGTTTTGATGTGTTTTAGGTACAAGCTGCAAGACCCGCATGCATGGGAGGAGTAGATGTTTGGATGCACGCACTACCACTCAATCTTAAGAATTATTTATGGATGTTTTGAGTTTGATTAACTTTAATAATGAGAATAGCAAATTTTGGTTATGTTTATGAGATTATCATGCATGCTTGAATGAACTGATTATGAAGATATTGATAAATGCCATGTTTAATTGTTGGAACCTCGGTATAGTGACTATACAAAGGAGGTATTGCTGAAAAATTTGTAATTGGTCTTAGTTTAGTTTAGTTTAGTTTAATTTTAGTAGCATTCGGGCTCAATCTTTGCTGGGGTGTTACATATAAAGACTTAACAAGTCTACATACTTTTTGTTCATTTCCAGGTAGAACAAAGCTTTCTGGTTGTTCCATGTAAATCTCCTCATCGAGATCTCCATTTAGAAATGTTATGTTGATATCCATCTAATGAACATGTAAGTTATGCAATGAAGCAAGAGCGAATAATATTCTTATTGTAGTTATTCTTGCTACCGATGCATAAGTGTCAAAATAGTCAATTCCTTCTCTTTGCTAAAATCCTTTGGCTACTAATCTAGCCTTGTAAATATTTAGTGTACCATCCGCGTGATACTTTCTCCTGAATACCCACTTGGATCCAATTGTTTTAGATCCCTGTGGTAAATCGATAAGCCTCCAAGTTTGGTTAGATATTATATAATCCATTTCATCTTGAAGGGCTTCTTTCCAGAAAACTGAGTCTCTAGAATTCACTGCTTCGTTATAAGTACTAGGGCCACCTTCCATTTCAGGAATAAGAGGTACCTTTCGAATGAAATTCTCTCTATTTCCTTCAACTAGAAATAAGAAAATACGCTGAGAATCTATTTCGTCTGGTCCTAAAATGTAGCACCCCGGCCCAACATAGAGTCTAGGTTGCTACCAACTACTCTATTGACTCAACTAATTTCAATATCTTAATAAACATTCAACCAAACATTCATTCATGAAGAACATAAAACTGATAATCAACACTATCACAGTCTATAATTACTCAGCAAGAGCGTAACATCTATCAATTGAGCATTGATCAATTTATGAAGCCTCCTCTTTACCAACTAATCCAAAGCAATCCAACATTACTATGCCCAAGCAGCAATGATCAAATAGCTACCTCTAAAACATTATTGACCAACCAAACAATAAAGATGATAGAATAAACCAATCAAACCTTCTAATCCATCAAATGAAATTAAATGAACTTGGATGACAAAGAATTAAGAACATAAATAGATCATTCATGATCGCAGTCAAAATCATCCACCACGAAGGATGGTCACAAATTGAATCTAAAGAAATCATCAAAACCATAAATTGTAGATAATTGAACTAGTTTAATCATTGTGGTTTGTGTATATGTGAAGTGCACCATATCTACCCCTCCCCATGCATGCTACGCTCGAGAGGTACCTAGAAAGCACAACACAAAGAAGAGTGAGTTCGCGACTCAAAGAAAGTGCAATAGTAATAAATATCATAACATCATAAGCAACCAATGGGGATAATCAACCCCATCGTGAACAACAACAATATATATCACAAATCCATCTTTTATGCAGAAATGCAATGAACATATCATGGATGCTCTTTCTTCATCTTCTTTGCAATTATCGATAATACTAAGTAGTGTATTCGTCGATACATACTCAAAGCCTGTGCCCTCTAAGCACAGGGATCCAATGCCCACACTACACGAGTGTGGGGACCCAAGCCCGTCCAATGCATGACGGAGATCTATGCCCGTCCAATGCATGACGGGGACCTCAAAGGAACAATTCTTGGCTACCATGTAGACCAAGATACATAAATATATGTTATGATGCAAAATTGAAATCACAATATCAACTCATCATGAATAGGTAATGTTAATCAATATTATCAAACATAAAGCTTCATCATTAAACCATGGCATTCATCGATTATAAAATAAAACAACTCATTATTCCTATCTGCACTTGCCTCAACCGTGAGACAGAATACAAAAGGCGAAACGCTCTAGCACCGGGGTTCACCACCACCTAGTAACCAAGAATGATACTAGGCATCAAATAAACATGCTTACCAAGATATTACTCGCAGCGCTCTACATCGTCTTCCCATAACCCAAGATTAAACACTTTATCTACTCAAGCTAGTCAACATGCTAATAGAAATCTATTTTGGACAGCAGTACAAAAAACATCGTATCTTTTGCTCTGAAACTCGAAACGACGTGATCTCAGATCCTATGGAAAGGTAACGAAAGCCTCCACAATGGTATAGTTGGCTGAATCCTCCAATTCGGCCAAAAACTTAGGCTAACATTCAGATAAAAGTCTAATATATAAACTGTCTAGCGAACTAAACAACAAAGAAAGAAATAATCATAACTTTTGATTGGATTAACCAAAATCCAAGATTTTATCATTCAAAAGCTAAGATCATAACCTTTAAAAGTATAGTTGGCATGAAACTCAGATTTTTCCTTTAACAAAAAGTAGCACACGATCAAAACTAATGTCGAACACAACTTACAATCTGGACAGTCAAATTAAAACATACATAACGTTTGTTCTACAAATCCAAAAATGGTGTTCTTTATCAATCCTGAAACCTAATAGAATTACCTACAAAAATCGTTTTGAGCAACATCCTGAATCGGCATTCAACAAAATCTAAATTAATGAACAAGACGATTGCCCAAGTTAAATGAGCTTTCGGAAAGCAGCAGTAAAATCAACGTAACTTTTAAAGCACAACTCCAATTTGGGTAATCTTTGAACCTATTGAAAGTGAGAACGAGACCTACAATTATCTAGAAGACAAAATACTCCAATTTGGACTCTAAATATACGAAACTTGGTACACAAGTATCGGATGATAACTGGAATCAATCGCAGCAGAACGTCCATCCCCTAATCATGGCAAATTACGAATCTAAATCGATCTAACCAGCGAGGAATCATTCGTTATCCTTGAAGACACGCATGCCCGCTAATTTTTCCCGCTAGATGCTCCTCTCCTCTTCTTCTCCTCTCTCCATCCACTTTTCTCCTTGGCCGACAGCAATGGGAGAGCACCACTAAGAGGGAGCAATGGAGTGCAAGGAGGAGGGCATGTACTGTTGGAAATTTGTGGAGAAAGAGACTTGAATCACGCTAGAAGCGTTTTCCTAAAGTGATTATTTGCACCCTATTAAAATGCTTCGATGTTCTACTACAAATAAGTTAGTAGGATAAGACAAGCCTAGACGAAGTTTGCACCAAAACAAAGTGAAAACCCGTTGTGAACAGAACAAGAGAACGGGATTGCAAAGTGCCTCACCAAAACTAAATGGCTTCTCTTTATATAGAGTTTGAAAGGATGCGAAATGAAGAGATACGACTCTTCGAATGCACCCACCCGTGAAAGGATGCAAAATGAAGAGACACGACACTTCGAATAGACCCTCCTGTGAAAGAGACACAACTTGTTGTTTGAAAACAACTTCCAACAGGAAATGTTCCTAATCAAATTTCGTGGAATGTCCTTTTTCCTTTGCTCAATGGCCTCCTTAATGCTCCTTAATGTGCATTGCAACCTCGCAGCCGTTGTTTGTTGGTTCTGGAATACTCGATGGTTTGGCTTATTCCAAACATTCCACGTGATGTAGATTACTATACCATTGAAATCGCGTCTTTGGGCTTTTGGGATGCCTTTGGTAACCTGTTTCCACCGGTCGATGAAGTGGGCATTAGGGATGGCAATCGGGCGCAGTGGGCACGGGTAGTGCTTGCCCATACCCATGCCTACTACCCTGATTTCCCCCACAGGCACACCCGCAAAGGACGACGGGCGAAGAACTGAAGGGATACGGGTAGGCTACAGTAGCTGGTAATTCAAAAATTCTACTATGTAAACCAAGAAACCAAGCAAGCAAGAGATCATATATCGTTACCACCAGACGCGCAGCGCAGCGGAAGAAGGGTTGGAGTAGCCTGATCCAACGTAGAGTGTATCGATGAAGTAGTCGTAGTCGATCGTCGAATATCGAGCACGTTGATGCAGTGGTCGTAGTCGATCGTCCGACATTCCCAAAGTCGATCGATGAATATCGAGCACGTTGATGCAATGGTCGTATTCGATCGTCCGACATCTCCAAAGTCGATCATCTCCTCCAGCAACCAATCGAGTTCCTTGCAAAATCGATGGATCCTCTTCGAGTGCAACAGCAATCGCAGTAGAGCCTCTACGGTATCCACATGTCTAGGGATGGAACACCTTGCACCGATGTGCTAGCACCAACTCGCACAACAGGGCTCTCTCAAGAAGATGGTAGCTAGGGTTTTTGTGGAGCGACTCACGTGACTCGTATATACCAATAGCCTCATGCATCCTCTTATATAGAGCCCATGACGGATCCTATCTGAACTCTTTTGTTCCAACCCGTTAAGTGTGTGACCCTGTAGGTTCATGCGTATTCGGTTGTGAGTCAGAAACCCTTTCCGACCACGAGTCGTTAGCGGTTCCTAGCAGGACATAACGATTCCCGAATACACAAAAATTATATCGGATGAACCTTAATGCAATATGATCTACGACCAGATCCTTATCACTTATGACTAGCTCATATCTCTATATGACTAGTTCATATTTAGTCTCGACCAATTCGTAACTCCTTACGACCAGGTTTTGACTACTTAATGATTATGTTCGACCAAACTATGACCTGTTCGTATCACCATACAACTAGTTTGTATCTTGTCAAACTGAACAACCTGCTCGTGTATTCTCCCTTTGCCTCACGATATCTGGTTGAACTCCAGGTGAGATATTTTGTCATCCATAGATTGTTCAATACTTTCTCGATCAAGCGTCGGATAACTTCATGTGGTCGAACTCTTCGACCACCAGTGGCTTGGCTATGTACTTTCTTTATCCGACCACATTGGGCCCAAAGATATCTCTCCTGTTATGTTAGGCGGGGCAAATCCTATATCCTACCAGTCATATTTCTTCGCATATTTTATAGCATACCCGAAAGCTACCTTTATAACTACCCAGTTAGGGAGTAGCGTTTGGCAACCCCTAAGAGTGCTATTACATATGTAGGAAACCATGCTTATCTCAGGTCTAAGGATTATACATCATCATTACTTGAGACCAACTTATGGCACATAGAATCATAACAATCTCAACAGTGTCTCAAGGTGGGTCAACCTAACACCATATTCTCTAACGTGTGTTTACATTATCGATTCGATATCCTTATATCCATGACTGGTGAAACATGGTCATCAATCGATATATATGTTGGTCGATAAGTCACTAGTGTTCTGATCAGTGATATCCGAACAATGATACTTTTAGAACGATATCATATAAGTTAAAAGAGCTTCACCAATAAGTCACATACTTGTTAATCTTTATAACTAATGATTCATTCAAGGGACAGAATAATATTTATTCAATAACTTATAAACATAAATATGGTACAATCATCTCTATGATCGCCTCTAGGGCATATCACTGATAGTCTCCCACTTGCACTAGATTCAATCACACAGGTATCAAATACCCATAGCTCTTGTGTGCACCTCATGCTTAGGTTACGGGAGAGGCTTTGTCAATGGATCAGTAATATTCAAATCCGTGTGCACTTTGCATATCTTCACATCACCTCTTTCAATGATCTCACGAATAATGTGATATCGTCGAAGTATGTGTTTGGACTTTTGATGCGATCTAGGCTCCTTAGCTTGTGCAATGGCTCCACTATTATCACAATAGGGATCCATTGGACTAGGAGAACTAGCGACCACACCCAGTTTATTAATGAATCTCCTAATCCATACGGCCTCTTTTGTAGCTTTGGAAGCCGCAATGTAGTCAGCCTCTGTTGTAGAATCAACAACTGTTCCTTGCTTGGAACCTTTTCAGCTCACTGCTCCTCCATTAAGACAAAACACAAACACACACTGCGATCTGAAATCATCCTTGTCGGTTTGAAAGCTAGCATCGGTGTAACCATTTACGACCAGTTCTTCCTCACCACCATATACAAGGAATGTATCCTTAGTCCTTTTTAAGTACTTAAGCATATTCTTGACTGCCATCTAGTGACCTTTATTTGGATCTGACTGATATCTGCTTGTAACACTTAGAGCATACGACACATCTGGTCGTGTACACAACATGGCATGCATGATAGATCCAATAGCCAAAGCATATGGAAGTATATTCATTTTGTCTCGCTCATTAGTGGTCGTAGGACACTGAGTCTTGCTAAGATTAATACCATGTGACATGGGCAAGAAATATTTCTTAGAATCTTGCATGTTGAACCGCTTCAACACCATGTCAATGTACATATCTTGGCTTAATCCAATTAGCCTTTTAGATCTATCCCTATAGATCTTTATACCAAAAATATATGTTGCATCTCCTAAATCTTTCATTGAGAAACTATTTCTTAATGAAGCTTTAATAGATTTAAGCATTGGAATATCATTTTCGACCAGTAGTATGGCATCCACATATAAGACCAGAAATACAAGTTTGCTCCCACTAACCTTTTTGTAAACACAAGGTTCTTCTTCATTCTTGATGAAGTCAAACCCTTTGACCACTTCATCAAAATGAATATTCCAACTCCGAGATGCTTGCTTTAATCCATAGATGGAGTTATTAAGCTTGCATACCTTTCTAGCTTCCTTTGGATTGACAAAACCTTCAGGTTGTGTCATGTACACATCCTCACTTAGGTTTTCATTTAGAAAAGCCATTTTGACATCCATTTTCCATATCTCATAATCGAAATATACAGCAATAGCTAGAATGACCTGGATAGACTTAAACATAGCGACAGGTGAGAAGGTTTCATCATAATCAACACCTTGAATTTGTTTGAAACCCTTTGCGACCAGTCGTGACTTATGAATGTGAACATTTTCATCCATGTCTATCTTTTTCTTAGAAACCCATTTACACTCAATGTTTTAATACCATCAGGTAGATCAATCAAGTTCCAAACTTGATTATCATGCATGGATTTTATCTCGGATCTCGTGGCCTCAAGCCATGATTCAGAGTCTGGGTCAATCATTGCTTCCGTATAAGTTTTAGGCTCATTATTATTCAATATTAAAATGACATACCCATACCTTATAGGCAATTGATGTGGTCTTTTAAATCTACGTGGGGTTGATGCCTCATCTACAGGTTGTACAACATTTTGTTGATCCTGTAGAGGGTCAGTAGGAGTTAAAATATTTTCAGATGTTTTTTGAATTTCTTCGAGTTGCAACTTGCTCCCACTGACTCCTTTGAGAAAAAAAAACTCTTTCTCCAAGAAGATACTATTTTAGGCAACAAACACTTTATTATTATCCCGATTATAAAAGTAATATCCTTTAGTTTCCTTAGGATACCCCACAAAGAAACACTTATCCAACTTGGGTGTGAGTTTATCAGATGTCAAACATTTTACATAAACCTCACAACTCCATATCCTGAGAAAAGACAATCTATGACACTTTTCATCCATATCTCATATGGTGTCTTCTACGCTTTTGATGGAATCCTATTTAAAGTGAAAGCTACTGTTTCTAGAGTGTATCTCTAGAATTGCAATGAAAGATCAGATTGGCTTATCATTGAACGAACCATGTTCAACAATGTTCGGTTCTATCGTTCTAACACCCCATTCCATTGAGGCATTCCCAGCGGAGTGAGTTGTGAAATAATTCCACACTTCTTTAGATGATCACCAAACTCATGGCTCAAATATTCACCTCCACGATCTGATCGTAGATATTTAATTATTTTGCCAAGTTGATTCTATACTTCATTCTGAAATTTTTTGAACCTTTCAAAGGATTCAGCTTTATGCCTCATTAAGTAGATGTATCCATATCTACTAAAGTCATCGGTAAAAGTTATGAAATACTGAAAACCACCTCTGGTCGAAGTGCTCATTGGTCCACATACATCCATATGTACAAGGGCCAATAGGTCACTCACCCTCTCACCTCTGATCGTGAAAGGTGCTATTGTCATCTTGCCAAGTAAACAAGATTCACATGTTTCAAATGATTCAAAATCAAATGAGTTTAGAAGATCATCTTTATGGAGCTTCATCATGCGCTTCTCACTTATATGACCAAGACGATAATGCAAAATGAAAGTGGGATTCAAATCATTAGGTTGAAGTCTCTTAGTATTAATGTTATAGATGGGCTCATCCTTATGATTCAAAACATACAATCCATTCACCAATGGAGCATGGCCATAAAGCATATCTTCAAAATAAATTGAACAACAATTGTTCTTTATTCTGAACTCATAACCTTCTGCTCCTAAACATGAAGCAGAAATGATATTTTTGCTTAAGGCTGGAATATAATAATAATTATTTAGTTCCATAACTAATCCTAAGGGTAAAACTAATGGTAGAGTGTCAATAGCTAATGCAGCAACGCTTGCTCCATTGCCCACTCGAAGATCAACATCTCCACTTGCCAAACTTCTACTCCTTATCAGTCCCTGCATTGAATTGCAAATATGAGCAACCGATCCGGTATCAAATACCCAAGAACTGGTCGGAGAAGTGGCAAGATTAATTTCTATAACATTTATACCTGAACTGGAAGTCTTACTTCCTTTGTTCCTTTTCATCTCTACCAAGTACTTCTTGCAATTTGTCTTCCAATGCCCAGTCACATGACAATGGTAACATTCTGTGTCAAGCTTAGGACCCAGCTTGAGCTTCTTAAGCTTAGCCTTAAAACTCTCGATCTCATCATGAGTCTTTTCTTTACCTTTTCCTTTTCCCGACTTACCCTTCTTTTTGAAGTTAGTAGTCTTTTGAACCATCATCACATAATTAGAACTTTTCTTGATGCTCTCCTTAGCACCCTTAAGTATGCCATGTAACTCGGTCATCGACTTCTCTATGCCATTCATATAAAAATTCAATATGATGGGCTCAAAACTCGCAGGGAGCGATTGGAGAATCACATCAGTAGCCAACTCTTGGCTAAGGGGAAAACTAAACTTTTCTAAACTCTCAATGTGACCAATCATCTTGATCACATGAGGACTGACCGGGTTACCTTCTGACAACCTACAAGAAAGCAATGCCTTGGAGGTATTAAACCTCTCTGCCCTTGCTTGATCCTGAAACATACCCTTCAGACTCACAATCATACTGTAAGCATTTGTGGTCTCATATTGCTTCTGAAGCTCAGAGTTCATGGTCGCAAGCATAAGGCGGTGTACATCGACTGTGTCATTGTAATGCTTCTCATAAGCATTCTTTTTAGCTTGAGTAGCATCAGCATTCGGATCCTCGAGATAGGGACCCTCTAGAATATATTCCTTTTTTTCTTGTTTGAGAACAATTCTCAAATTTCGAAACCAGTCAATAAAATTTGTTCCATTCAACTTTTCTTTCTCAACAATAGATCGCAAATTAAAGGTTGGTGTGGAGGAAGTACTAGGTACCATGATCTACAACAAAAATATACGCAAAAAGTTCAGAACTATGTTTATGATAGATCTTCTATTAGACACTACTGTTGATGATTATGTTCAATCAATATACGACCAGCTCATCCAATCTGCACTGCCAGATCTCCATACCACCAGTGGTCGAACTCAATCAACATTAGATAATAAAAGATACTCTCACTATATGTTCTAAACCATGTTTCCCTCTAACATCATATAGTGGGTTCAAGATCTATATATCAATAAGTCCTAGTGAGCTTCGGCATCACTGCTAGAAACCTAGTGATTTTAGGTAAGCAACCCTTTGCTAATCATATCTCATATGACTCTTGTTGTTTGGGTGGCATCTCTATGCCCCGGCGACCAACGTTATGCCCCAAGGTCCAAAACCGTTTTGATAGCCTTGTTAAGTTAAACCAATACTATGCATGTGGATATCCGACACCTACCCCATCTTATTAAGATAATTAATGGCACCCTACTTTGGTAGACTTGCCAATTAACGATCAAAAAATCGTGATACGCGTAGCAATTAGAAATGCATCAAATTAACTTAATTTTTCCTGAGGAATACTATTCTACCATGTTAAAACATCTAATGATAAAACATGATAAATAGCATGACAGGAACAAAATAAACATTCATAGATAATCAAATTAAACTGTGAAATAGTATGACCCTTAACATGATGATCTCCATCACTATGCTTCCTATCCTCCGACCACCATGCTTAAAATCTCCACCACATTCATCTACTAAGCAATTATTCCTAAGAGCTAGTAATGAATTACATGAGATAATATCAAGCATCACATGTCAAAGACACGCACCATTATACAATAATATGTAGCTCGATGGCTATCTCACAGCATGACGCGTAGGCCATAAAAAAATCCATTCATGCATCATATACACAATGTGCCATACTATTCACATCAATCTCTGCAAAAACGAGTTAAGCATAGAATCCAATTCTATCAGGCGACATAAACACATAATACTATATAACGCACGGTAGCGATTACCTAGCACGACAATCCCGATAGCCGGTTAGTGGGCGAGGTTTGAAGGGGGTAGCGCCCTTGGAAAAATTTTCTGGGACATGAATCTTATTCACGTAACCAAGCCTTGAAATCATCGGATTAATCATATTAACCCTATTCCGAACCAATCTGATCACTACCTTGATATGACCATGCACTACGGCATACCCCGATGGTGGAATTCTAACATCCCAAGTATTTGGCTTGTGTTTCAAATGTAAGAAACTGTGTAGAAATTAAAGACTTTTCTTACATCTTGTATTTCCTTTATGTTCTGAAAAACTCTTGTAAAGGAATTATGGAAATACAAAGTCACAAGTCATTTTGACCTAAACCTTTCCCTTCAAAAACTTTCTTGTCAAATCTTATGATCATCCTCTGGAAATATTTTCCCTAAGTTCTAGGGATAGTGTGTGACCCCTCTGAAAAATTTCACAATTTTTAGGAATTGTTTGAATATTTTTGGAGGACAGTCAAACCAGTTTGACTCTGAGTCAAACCCTAGCTCAGTACCTTGCAGAATTTTTGGAGGAAAATATACTACATGAAAACCTTTGAAATTTTATTCAAGGTCAATATGTAAGTTAGCAAGCTCCTGTAAAAATTTCAGAATTTCGGAGTTCAATTGCTACCTCAAACAATTCCCCAAGGTTTCTATTCTAAATTCAAAACCCTAGTCAAACCCTTCGGGTCTGAGTCAGACTCAGGCTCGAATCAGACCCGAGCCCAGCTATTTGGACTCGGTCGAACCAAGTCATCGGGCCGCACTCGGGCGCGGGCGTTGAGCGCGTGCGTTCAACTATTAGATCTCCATCTAACGCCTCGGACCTCCCCTTGTGCGTTGGACCTCAAGAGGTCTTGAGCGATCTGAGCCGTCCATCTTAATCCAACGATCACGACCTCCCTGACCAGCTCTGTTCTTCTTCCTCCTTGCGCCGTGCGCCATGGCAGTGGGCAGTTGTGCCCTGTCACCTTGAGCTCGTCCTCATCAATGTCTCTCTGTTCTGGGCATTTAATGCGCGCTCATGTTTTCGGCCGAAGTTGTGTTCTTCACTTGCCCCCATCATTTCTTTTGGTCCATGGCAGTGCCGTGAGCCGAGCTCACCATTGAGCTCACCCTAGGACTTTGCTCTTGCCAAGCCCTAGTCCTCCGGCTATAAAAAGCCCCCAGAGCCCCTCCTAGTGATCCTTTCCAACACCCTAGCTCGTTCCTTGTTCTGGGAGCTCAGAACCTCAACCCCCCCCAAATCGCCATTTTTGGCCGTGAAGCTCGGTGGTGGCATTAGTGCTCCAGTGGTCCTCATGCCTAGTTTTTCGTTCCATTTTGGACCTCCCTTAGTCGTAAAGCTCGTCCCTAACTCCATTTTGGGTTGCTTTCACAGGAGCAGCTTGAATTGAGTTTGTGCGGATCTCGACCGTTGGCAGTCTTCTTCTTCCCCAACTCCGATGAGTGCCCTTGGTCGATTAACTGCTCTTGGACCTCCTCTGGACCATTGCAAAGCTATCGGGATCATCCCTGTACCTTCTCTTTGCGCAGAGCTTCTGGTCCTCATTGTCGTCTTCAACTCCGGCGTCGGTCTCTGCCGTTAGGACTTCTCCGAGCTCCTTTGGACCTCCCGTGCATCCAGGTGTGTTCGCAATAGTCCCTTAGAGCTCAAGCACCTGTTAGATTAGATTGTAGCGGAATTTTTCGCGTTTTCGTATTTCACCGTAGGAGCTCCTCTGCCCCTCTCCGGCTCGCCTTTTAGGCCAGCTCCGCCGTCGAGAGTGCCTCCTGGTTCGTTTTAGTATTGCGCATGTTTTGGCACTTTGGGTTTGCGCCGTCGTGGCCGTGGTCGTCGGCGGCGAGCCGGCGGGCAAAGTGCAGTGCTCTGTACTGTTGTCGGGATTTCGACAAGTCCCCGGACATCCCGAGTTAATCTTAGCTGTCGATTGATTTCTGAAGGATAGCTCTTAGCCGTAGGATCCTTCTTTGTAAAACCTTAGTGCCAGGACCTTCTCCCTGGTTCAATCTTCGCCGTTAGGGTCAATCCCCGTGCGAAAAGACCACCCTATGGTCGTTTTGTGAAAACCACCATCGGGACCGCCCCTGGGGTCCTCCTTGCAAAAGACCACCCCCTGGTCTTTTGTAAAGAAAACCCCAGGACCTCCCTCCTCGCGAAGATCTAAACTTTAGAACCTTAGATCTTGATCGTTCAGGACCTCCTAGTGGAGATCTGAGCCGTTAAGACCTCCCTCTGTTAAGACCTTGTCCTCGCGGACCTCCCTGCGGAGATCTTGACCGTTAAACCCCCCCACCCCGCTCGCGTGAAGATCTTAGCCGTCGTGACCTCCCTCCGTTTAGACCTCTACCGCTAGGACCTTCCCCGCGTAGATCTGGACCATTAAGATCTCCCCTTGGAGATCTGGATCGTCCAGGACCTCCTCCGTTATATCCTTAGCTTTATGACCTCCCCTCAGCTCTGGACCGTTAGATCTTAATCTGACAACCTAGACCTCCTCGGCACATTAGGTGTTCTAGCGAGTCAAATCCTCTTTTGCCGTTCATTTTGAGATCTGCGGCCTAGATCTCTCATTGCGCTCGCCCTCGAAAGCATCGTTGATCTGCGCCATCCATCTTCAGATCTACAGCCCAAAATCAATGAGAGCGTTCGTAAGTCTGATCGTCCTGTGCGCTGTGGGCCGTTGGATCTAATCCAACGGTTGGTCCCTTGTGTGTTGTGCGTGTTTTCGATCGGCCGAGCATTTGGGCCGTTGGATTCAAAATTAACAGCCCAGGTTTTTCCACTTTGGTTTGGTAATCGGTGAATCCCGAAACCTTTTATTTGTAAACTAAAAATTGTATTAAACTTTGAAATTTCATAACTAATTTGTTTTAATTCCTTTTTAGATGATTCCATCTGTGTTAAATTTCTTTTTGACCAAAGATTAATCTAAAAATGTAAGTAGACCCTGTTCTGTACTAGAAAATTGTTCAAATGGTATTAACTTGGTTTAGCAATTATTGATATTCCAGAAATTCAATTAAAACTTGTAAAATGCATAACTTTTTCTCAGATAACTCCAAACTGGGCAAACTCAAGTTTGTAAAATTCCTTTGTTAGTATAATTTAATGTGGAATAGGTTTTCACTATGTCTTTGCTCCTGAAAAATGGTATACTCTAGTTTCATAACTCAGAAAAATCATAAGTAATTCAAATCAACTCCAAATGAAGTAAATCCAGTTTTGCTATTCTTAGAATGTCATGTTCTACCTACCATAAAAATTTCAGGTTCTAGATCATTCTGGAAAATTATGCCATGAACAATACCCGAAATTAATTTAATTTGAATTTTCAGGCTGAGAGAAATTGTTTAGGCTATAACTTTTGCATGATTAGTCCAAATGAAATGATTCTTATTTCTAAATTCATTTAAAATCATACCCTTGCTGCTGTGTAAATTTCATGGGATTTGGATGACTTTGGATTTTGAATCTCTTTCAGTGTTCTTCGTTCTTATTGGATTTTTCGCATTTTTGCGTTAGGTTCCGAAGAAATTATTGAGCTTGAGGCTGATCCTCTGCAGCAAGAGCACCTCCAGCAAGGCAAGAAGATGTAGCATCATTTGATCATATTGCTCCTATTATTTTCAAATTCTAATATATTGTTTGCAAATTCTACGTATGCATTGCTATCTTGTTTTAAACTATTGTCGATTAGTTGGGCCATTAGATGCATAATCTGTAGGCAAATATTTATCCTCTACTACTGAGCCTAGGATTATCTTGCTGTGATTTTGGGTTCATTGGATGAGCCCTTGTCACTTAGTAGTTTACGAGTAATGTGCTTAGTCATGCTTAGCTACCGGTAGAAATGGGCGGTTGTCGACTTAGTCGATAACCTTGATCACATAAACTTATTATGACCTTATGATCAGCCTTTGTGCTATGTTTATTTGTGAAAACTAAAAATAAAAATAAAATGATTTGGACTTGGACACAATGGTATGTTGGTGTGTTTTTGGGTGTGACTGGAATGGTGCCCGAGTCAACAAGGACCAAATTACTTGCGCCACCGTACTGAGCATTTTGCGTGTTAACCATATTAGAGGGAAATGCGACCTCTCTTGACTTAGTACTTTGGCGTGTGTTAGCTCCGAGTCGCAGGATGTTGTAGGAGGGAAGATGTTGGGAGCATTGTAGTTGTCTGAAAGCTTTACCCTGAGTGGGTAGTTGACTTTCGGCTTTACAATGTAAGCGTATGGGTTTCTATCCATACGAGCGGCTCGTAGTTGATACACAATATTGAAAACGTCTCGTAGGACTTAGCCGTGCGGCATACCTTCGGAAGTGTGCTTATTGTGGCGGAAAGGCAGTCTGAAGTGTGGGTACATTGGTACACCCTACAGGGTTAAAACTATTCGAATAGCCTCGTCCTAGGTTATGGACACGCTCGGATACGTCCCGTGAGAAATAGACTATAACCTTTTAATTAAAACTTGACATGGGTGGTACGAATCGGAGATTCGTGCTATGTTGTGGTGGCTATTGGGTTAGTCACCTCTAGGTTGTTGTTTATGCTATTTATTGTTACCTCACTGTTATTTCAATGATTAAAAACAGATTTGCCAACTCGCTTTCAATCTATTACATTATTGCAAATGGAAATTGCTTTATGCGTCCAATTAACCATATAACCATCTCCTTTGTTACAGCTTTCATGTAGCTATGTATAGGCTTGTTACTCGTAAGTCTTGCGAGTAAATTATTGTACTCATCTGCATTGCTTGTTGTGTGCAGAGGAGGAAGTGGATCCCCAAGGGATCTACTTCTGTGAGAATTGCTGTGGATCGTGCGACTAGCTTGGCGGCCCGGTCGGTTGCTTTGTGGGTTATGGCTAACCGGTCGTCTTTTGTTCATAGCCATCTTATGGCGCTTTTGCTTCCGCTGTTATTATTACTTTGATGTCATTTGGCCGGTCGGCTCTTTTATAATAATTCTATATATTGTATGTCTTTTGCTAGACTTAGTGTTACATGTTGTATGAAAATGATGCATGATTTTGTAAAGATGTATGTGTGCTGCAATTCTGGGAAGCACATGTCCATCGAGGCACGATATATTTTGTTTGTGATGCTAGAGTCAAGGGAAGACTAAGTATTAGAAGCTAAATACGCCGGGGTCTCACATAGGAGTATCATGCAATGTGGCCATGAACAAGCGTAGTAAACTATCTGGTACTTTCAGCTCATACATGTCGCAAACCCATCTACTATTGCCGAAACCCGATCGATCTTATTGACTAGTGTTTAAACCGCTCCATCCATATGAACCAATCTAGATTACCAGACCTGACCAGAAATAGATCTAATCTACTACTGCCAAGTATATGTGACCAATCTAGATAAAAAAAAAACTACGTATGATGGCTCTGATACCACTAAAGGGATACGGGTAGGCTACACTAGCTGACAATTCAAAAATTCTACCACATAAACTAGGAAGCAAAGCAAGCAAGAGATCATAGATCGTTACCACTAGACGCTCAGTGCAGTGGAAGAAGACTTGGAGTAGTCTGATCCAACATAGAGCACGTCAATGAAGTAGTCGTAGTCAATCTTCTACTTCTGCTGCACTGCGCGTCTAGTAGTAACCATCTATGATCTTCTACTTGCATGGCTTCCTAGTTTACGTGGTAAAATTTTTGAATTACCAACTAGTGTAGCCTACCCGTATCCCTTTAGTATCTTATTTTGTGGTGACGGTTGCAAAGTCACGACCACCCAGACCGTGATTCATGTTTTTATTATTGCCACGATTCTGGTTGACGTTGCCACAACTACAGCCATGGTCTCTTCCTCCTTGATTATTGTTGAAGCTTCCCTGAAAACTTCCTCAGACTCCTTGGTTGTGCCCTGAAAAGTTAGCCAAAGAGTTTCCAATTTGCAAATAACCAGTGTTTTGTTCAACTCGGAGCTCATAGCTTAAGAGATGAGCAAAAACATCATCAGCTGTTAACCCATCCAATTTGGTCGTGATGGAAGTGACTAGGTTGTTGTAATCTGAACCAAGTCCTGTCAGGAAGTATGAGATAATCTCAACATCTCGAAGCAGCATCCCAATGGCGGCAAGAGTATCTGCAAGAGTCTCCATCTATCGAAAATATTTTGTTGCCGAGAGATCCCTCTTTTTGAAGTCAGCGAGCTGCATGTGTATCTAAACTATGCGTGCTCGCGATTTGGACTAAAACATATGCTCCAGAGCTGCCCATGCTTCACATGCTGATGTCGATTCATGACATGGGCCAAGATCTTTCTTAGCAAGGAGAAGATCTCACGACAATGGTTTGATCTTGATTGAACCAGTTAGATATGTCGGGGTTGATGACCTAGCTTGCTTCGAACTCCATTGTTGTGGTGATCATCCTTGGAGGGCACTAAAAGGTACCATCGATGTAGCCAAGAAGCTGCCTTCTCCTTATATACAAAAGAAATTGTGTTTTCCATGACAATTACAATTGTTATTGGTGAGCTTGATGTTGATGACATGGCTGATCGACACCGATGCGGTTAGGCCGACCATGGTTGAAGACGAAGTGGAGGAAGAAGACGATGAAATAGTAGATGTGGATGTGGCTGAGGTCGTCATTGTTGAAAAAGCTCTGATACCATATAAATAGATTTGTCGCAATTCTACAATGACCAACCGGTCATACTGGCTTCTATTTATGTTGTCGGACCGTGAACAGAATCTGATTACAAATCTTATCTCCAAGAACACACCGAATACGATCCGAGATAGATACTTTACAAACTATACGATCAATATATCTTAATCTATACAATCGAATATATCTTTAATACAACATATCTTAACACTCTCCTCAACTGTGATTTAAGACATGTTGAGATTGTTTGTGAATCGAATGAATAGTTGTATTAGTAATGGTTTGGTGAACACATCATTGAGTTGATCATTTGATGAGACAAACCTAATATCCATGGCTTTGCATGCAACTCATTCATGAACAAAATGGTTGTCAACTTCAATGTGCTTTGTCCTAGCATGAAAAATAGGATTTGCAGAAGATAGGTTGCACTAAGATTATCACACCATAGACATGGTGCTCAGTAGATAGAAATGCCAAGCTCTCCAGCAAAGGCTTGAATCCACAAAATCTCAAGTAGATTGCATTGGCTACTTATTTATACTCTACCTCGATTTGATCTAAAAGCAAGTGGGTTGTTTCCATGAGCTCTAGGAAATAAGATTGGATCCAAGAAACACAACATGTCCTCTTATACTCCGTCGTTCATCTGGGTATCCATCCCAATCAACATCAGAAAATGCGCTTATTAAAGATGATGTTGATTTTCGCAGAACCAGCCCAAGATGAGCAGTATTATGAAGATAGTGCAAATTCTTTTGATCGCAGACCAATGAATGTTGAATGGAGCCTGAAGAAATTGGCAAACCTCGTTAACACTATAGGAAATATCTGGTCTTGTCAATGTTAGGTATTGTAAAGCACCCACTGTACTTCTATACTGTGTTGTTTTAGTCTCGGATGAAACCTTCCCTTCAAATCTTGACAATATATCAATTGAAGACATAGGTGTAGTAACTAGCTTAGCCTTTGTCATATTTGTTTTCTACAACAGATCTCGGATATACTTGTGTTGTGACAACAAAATGCCATCTCCAAGTTGAGTGACTTCAATGCCAAGAAAATAGCTAAGAACTCCAAGATCTTTGAAAGCAAAATCTGAAGGGATACAGATAGGCTACAATAGTTGGCAATTCAAAAAAAATCTACCACATAAACCAGGAAGCTATGCAAGTAATAGATCATAAATCGTTACCACCAGATGCGTAGTACAGTGGAAGAAGAGTTGGAGCAGACCAATCCAACGTAGAGCGCGTCGGTGAAGTGGTCATAGTCGATCGTCCAACGTCAAGCACGTCGATGCGTGGTCGAGTCGATCGTCTCCTCCAAAGAACTCTCGTAGTTCCTTGTGAAGATCGCGGATCGTCCTCAAGCGCAACAGCAACCACAGTAGCGCTTCTATGGTATCCACGCATCTAGAGAAGGAACATCGAGCACCGGTGTGCTAGTACCAAGTCGCACAACGGAGATCTCTTGAGAAGATGGCGGCTAGGGTTTCGGTAGAGCAACTCATGTGTCTCGCATATCTCCCAATAGTATCAAGCATATCCTTATATAGTGCCCATGACGGATCCTATCCGAACACGTTTGTTTCTAACCCATTAAGTGTGTAACCCTATAGTTTCATGTGTAATTGGTTGTGACTCGAAAACCCTTTCCGACCACGAGTCGTTAGCGGTTCCTAGCAGGACATAACGATTCCCGAACACACATAGAATATATTGGATGAACTTTAATGTAATATGATATATGACCAGGTCCTTATCAGTAATAACCATCTCATATCTCTATACGACTAGTTCATGTTTAGTCTCGACCAGTTCGTAACTCCTTACGACCAGGTTTCGATTACTCTGTGATTACGTTCGACCAGTCTAGGACCAGCTCGTATCTCCATACGACCAGTTCGTATCTGGTTGAACTGAACGACCTTCTCGTGTATTCTCCCTTTGCCTCATGATATCTGGTTTGAACTCCAGGTGAGATATTTATCATCTATGGACTGTTCAATACTTTATCGATCGAGTGTCGGATAACCTTATTTGGTCGAACTCTTCAACCACTAGTGACATGGCCATGCACTTCTTTATCCGACCACTCCGAGGGGCCCAGAGATATCTCTCCTGTTATGTTAGGAGGGGCAAATCCCATATCCGACCAATCACATCTCTCCACATGTTTTATAGCATACCCGAAAGCTACCTTTATAACTACCTAGTTACGAGTAGCATTTGACAACCCCTAATAGTGCTATTACACATGTAGGGAACCATGCTAACATCAGGTCTAAGGATTATACATCATCATTGCTTGAGACCAACTAATGACACATAGAATCATAACAATCTCAATAGTGTCTCAAGGTGGGTCTTATCCAACACCATGTTCTCTAACATGTGTTCACATTATCAATTTGATATCTCTATATCCATGATCGGTGAAACATGCTCATAAATCAAAAGATGTGCTGGTCGATAAGTCACTAGTGTTCCGACTAGTGACATTCGACCAGGGATACATTTAGAACGACATCATATAAGTTAAAGAGCTTCACCAACAAGTCGCATACTCGTTGATCTATATAACTGATGATTCATTCAAGGAACAGAATAACTTTTATTCAATAACTCATAAACATAGACGTGATACAATCAACTATGATTGCCTCTAGGGCATATCAGCAACAAAATCATCCTTGAGCTGCCGAATAAGCAAATCAGTAGCCCTGGGCGAAGAACTGATGATGACGATAATATCATCAACATAGATGAGAATGTACATGATGATTCCTCCTTGATTGAAGATGAAAAGAGATGCATCAGACTTGGATGGAATGAAATTGAGCTCTTGTAATTTCCCACTCAAAAGAGAAAACCATGCACGCAAAGCATGTTTCAAACCATAAAGTGACTTTTCCAATTTACACAAATAATTTGGAAATTTTGGATGCTCATATCCTAGCGGTTGTTTCATATACACCTCCTCATGCAATATGTCATGCAAGAAAGCATTTTGTATATCTATTTGTCGCAAATGCCAACCACGAGACACTGCCAGAGACAAGACCACTCGAATGGTTGTTGGTTTTACCACAGGACTGAATGTGTCCTCATAATAAATGCCAAAGCGTTGTTTGAAACTCTTCGCAACCAATCTGGCTTTGTGTCGATCCATAGTACCATCAACCTTCCTTTTAATCTTAAAAACACATTTACAATCAATAGTGTTCAAACCTGCGTGAGGATCCACCAAATGCCATGTTTGATTGTTTTGTAATGCAGCGAATTCAGCATCCATAGCCTCTCTTCGCCTGGATTGTGCATAGCATCAAGATGAGAAATGTGCTCAATCTCACCGACACGATCAGATATGCAACAATGCCATCGCGCACTATTTTGGGTGTCAAATATTGTTCCTAAGTCGAGTACCACCACTTGGTGCGTAAGGTTCTTGAGGAGAGGAACTCGGTTCATCATTTGCAAGAACATAAGAAGAAGCAGAGATTGCACATCAAGGGTTAATCGATCATTCGTGCCATTAATATTATCGCTCTCAATGGAGGACTCGGCTAGGCTTGGCATGATAGGAGAAGATGATAAAGGAAGATACACAGGTGATCAAGATGTATTTAGACCAGTGTAGAGACATTGAAATTTCTTGAGAAGGGAAAACTCCTTCATCAGAAACAACGTCACAAGAAATGTAAATGCAACCTGTTAAGGCATCAAGACACTTATATCCCTTATGATGAGAACTGTATCCTAAGAAGACACATTCTTTGGATTGAAAAGAATGTTTACGATTATTATAAGGTCTAAGATGAGGCCAACAAGCACATCCAAATATTTTCAACATAGAATAATTGTGTTTGGCATGAAATAGACGCTCAAAAGGACTGGCATTATCCATAACACGAGTAAGTAGTTTTGGCTTAAATGGCACTGTTTGCACGCGAAATAGCAAATCTAGCCTCCTCCGGAGATCAAAGCCAAAAATAGCACCGTGGACTCACCAGCAGGCGACATATGTCCTCGTCCGCACCACGAGTGCACAGACCCGTTCGTCCCCTCTCCTTGAGAGGGGACTTCCGACATGTGTCCTCATCCCCTCTCCTAGAAAGGGGACTTCCCTCGTCCACTCGCCAAACGAGGGGACTTTCCTTATACTGCTAATTAATTACAATTAAATTGATTATGAATAAATAATTAGGACTAACTAATTACGACTAATTAATAATGACTAAATAGTTATGACTAAATTAATTATGGCTAATTAACCACGACTAAATTGATTAGAACTAATTAATTATGACTAAATTAATTTTGACTAATTAATTACAAATAAATAATTATGACCAATTAATTATAACTAATTAATTACGATTAATTAATTACAATTAATTGATTATGACTAATTAATTATATGGGTTAATTAATTAACCCCATCGTGTAATTATTTAGTCGTAATTAATTACAAGTAATTAATTACACAGTTTAATTAATTAATCCTCATCAGCATACGGTGGGGACTTCCCACGTACTGCTAGTTAATTAATTAATTACACGAGTTTAATTAATCCATGGTTTGGTTATGACAAAAAGGATTAATTAAACCCATGTAATTAATTAATTAAGTAGTAATACGAGAGAAGTCCCCACCGTGGTGCAGACGAGGATTAATTAACCCATCGCGCAGACAATGATTAATTAAATTACACGATGGGGGTTAATTACATGACTAAATAATTACATGGTGGGGGTTAATTAATTATGACTAAATAGTTACACAGTGGGGTTAATTAATTAACCCATGTAATTAATTAGTCATAATTATTTAGTCGCAATTAATTAGTTGTAATTAATTGGCCATAATTATTAGTTGTAATTAATTAGTCAAAAATAATTTAGTCATAATTAATTAGTTCAAATCAACTTAGTTGTGGTTAATTAGTTATAATTAATTTAGTCATAACTAATTATTCAAAATTAATTAGTCGTAGTTAGTTAGTCATTATTAATTAGCCATAATTAGTTAGTCCTAATTATTTAGTTATAATCAATTTAATCATAATTAATCAGTAGTATGAGGGAAGTCCCCTTGCCTAGCGAGTGGACGAGGGAAGTCCCCTCTCTAGGAGAGGGGACGAGGACACATGTCAAAAACCCCCTATCTAGGAGAGGGGATGAGGGGGTCCATGCACCTGTGGCGCAGACAAGGACACATATCGCCTGTTGGCGAGTCAGTGGTTCCAGTTTTGGCTTTGATCTCCGGATAGGGCTAGATTTACTGTTTTCGCGTGCAAACCATGTCATTTAAGCCAAAAAAATCATCGGTTTATAAGATATGTGGCTGTCAAGAAAGCTTCGTACCAAAATTTTAAAGTCATGAAAGACTGTGCAAGGAGTGCAAGACCAATCTCAACAATATGTCTATGTTTTCTTTCGACCGAACCATTTTGTTGATGTGTATGTGGATAGGAAACTCTATGTTCAACTCCAATGGTACGAAAGAATTTATGAAGTTTTTGTATTCTCCACCCCAATCAGTTTGAACACACAGGATTTTCTTGTCAAGAATTTGTTCTACAAGTTTTTGAAATTGTAGGAACACATTCTCAACATCAGACTTAGCATGAAGTAAATAGATCCATGTAAATTTATTGAAATCATCAATAAAACTTACGTAGTACTTATATCCACCTATAGATTGAGGTGCAGGGCCCTAGCCATCAAAAAACACAAGCTCTAATGGAGATGTAGAAACATGAACTGAGGAGGAATAGGGGAGTTGATGACTCTTTGCCTGTTGACATGCATTATAGACTGAGATATGCGTGGAGCTAGAACAAGGCAATTTACTTAGATGCAAAATAGATTGAACTATCTGAGATGAAGGATCACCAAGGCGAGCATGCCATTGCTCCTTGTTTACTTTCGGTCTAAGCATGGCAGACTTGGACACTTGTATTGTGGAAGACTTGAGAGGATAAAGGCCATACTCATATCTTTCGCTGAACACTTTTCTCCTCGACGCCTGGTACTTAACAACAAAGTGATCAGGATAGAATTCAAGAAAGACATTATCTCGAGTCAGTTTGTGGACAGAAATAAGGTATTTGGAAATTTTGGGAACATGATGAACGTCTTTCAGGACAAGAGGATTAGTAGTAGTATTAATAGAACAATGATCAACATGTGAGATGTGCAAACCTGCTCCATTGCCGACTTGAACTTGATCTGAACCATGGTACTTTTCACGCATAGTAAGATGATCTAGATCACTTGTGATGTGATCTGTCACTCCAGTGTTAGTGTACCAATTAGGGTCCACTTGATAAGATGTCGTTGCCGCCATTGATGCTGAGTGTCCTTCATCTGCTTGATATGTGTGATAAAAAAAGGTGCCAGCACTTGATCACAGTGTGTCCAACATTCCCAAAGAGTTGGCAGTTGGTCGAGGGCTAGATCCACGACCACCTAGACCTAGGGGTGAAAACTGATCGGATAGTTTCCGACCGATCCGGATGGAAACTGATTCAGATTGTCTCGGATCGGAAATGAATTCGGATTTTTCTGTCGAAAACGGAAACGAATACGGTAGGCATGCTATTCGACGAATACGAATACAGATTATCTGGATAAGATGAAGGCCGGATATCCGGATTGCAACCCAAAAGAGGATTTCGGTCCAAAAGAGAAAAGGAGATTTTAATTGATTTTCGAATTTCAGAAAATGCAACAAATCAAATAGCCTTTTAAAAAATAGCAAATAGAGCTAAACAATTCTAGAAAAAATCATAGAAATTCCTTAAATTATTTTGAACTTAATAAAATTAATATCAACTTAAAGTTGCTTTTTATGTTTGTACATAAATTATTTTTAATTTTTGAAAAATAGTAAAAACCTCTTTAAATCCAGAAAATTCAAGAAATTAATTGATTTTTTCACTTTAAATCCCATAAAATTCCAGAAAACTCAATAAATATTATTTTTGACATTAAACACTAGGAAATTAAATAATTGACTTGTTTTTTTATTTTTTCTTTTTAACCAGGAAAACTCTTTTAAATCTTAGAAAATCTAATAAAATAATAAATTTATTAATTTTATTTTTGGTAACATACTATGGGATGTTACAGTCATTTGCGTATAGATTAACTATCCAGCCTGATCGATGTTAGTGTGAATTAACTTTTATGTATGTGATGAACTAAGTGTGAATGTGTGATAACTTATGATTTTGTGAGTTATAACTTATGAGCTAAACATGGTAAACTAAGTGTTATTTTGTGATGAACTAGTTAATGCAGCTTGCTAGTGCCAATCTTATATGTGATTGCTGAAAATATGAACAATTCATGAATGTTTGCATCAAATAAACTAGTTATATGTTTTCGTTAATTTCCTTCATACAATTCAAAGGGTTTTCATGTTCTGAAAAATATCCACGACCGTATTCGTTTCGATTCGTATTCGCTCCGTATTCGTATTTGATATTATTCATATCCGTATTCGTATTCGAATCCGGGAAAAATATGAAAACAAATATGGCAGAGCCATTATCCGTCCGTATTCGATCCATTTTCACCCCTACCTAGACCGTGATTCATGTTTTTATTGTTGCCACGATTCTGGTTGACGTTGCCACAACTACGGCCACGGCCTCTTCCTCCTTGATTGTTGTTGAAGCTTGCTTGAAAACTTCCTCAGACTCCTTGATTGTGTCCTGAAAAGTTAGCCGAATAGTTTCCAATTTGCAAATCAGCAGTGTTTTGTTCAACTCGGAGCTCATAGCTTAAGAGATGAGCAAAAACATCATCAGCTGTTAACCCATCCGATCTGGTCGTGATGGAAGTGACTAGGTCGTCATAATGTGAACCAGGTCCTGTGAGGATGTATGAGATAATCTCATCATCTCGAAGCAACATCCCAATGGCGGCAAGGGTATCTGCAAGAGTCTTCATCTATAGAAAATATTCTGTCGCCGAGAGATCCCTCTTTTTGAAGTTGGCGAGCTGCATGCGTATCTGAACTACGCGTGCTCGTGATCTGGACTAAAACATACGCTCCAGAGCCGCCCATGCTTCACATGCAGATGTCACATTCATGACATGGGCTAGCATCTTTTATGTTAGCGAGGAAAGATCTCGCTGAGAATGGTTTGATCCTGATTGAACCAGGTCAGATATGCCGGGGTTGATGACCTAGCTTGCTTCGAACTCAACTGTTGTGGTGATCATCCTTGGAGGGCACTCGAAGGTACCATCGATGTAGCCAAGAAGCTGCCTGCTCCTTAGATACGGAAGAAATTGTGTTTTCCACAACAAGTAATTGTCATTGGTGAGCTTGATGTTGACGACATGGCTCATCGACACCGATGCGGTTAGGCCGACCATGGTTGAAGACGAAGCGGAGGAAGAAGACGATGAAATAGTAGATGCGGATGTGGCTGAGGTCGTCATTGTCGAAAAAGCTCTGATACCATATAAACAGATTTGTCGCAATTCTGCAATGACCAACCGGTCATACTGGCTTCTATTTATGTTGTCGAACCATGAACAGGAATCCGATTACAACTCTTATCTCCAATAGAACACACCTGGAGACAGGTACTCAATCTGGAGTTAGATACCTTTACAAACTATACATCCGAATATATCTCAAGCTATACAACTGAATATATCTCTAATACAACATATCTTAACAAGGTCCAAGCGCCCTCGCTTTTCACATGATTCCTGTGTTGTATGTTTAGTAGCTCCCTCGAACTGCGCGAGATATGCTGATTTGCAAGAGCGCAAAAGTACCACAAATGGAACAGTAAAAAATCCGATCTCTTGACGAGTGACCTATCAGATGATCCCAAGAAAGCCTTGCCACTGCCCCCAGCTTTCAGCGCCACTCATCATTTCTATCGTCGTAGCACATTTGTACGCACTAAATGTGCGTCAGTGAGGGAGTGATGCAAGCATGGCAAATTGGCAATCCATCCCATTTTCCACGAGCGTTGTTAGCGAGAATAATCCATTTTCCTGTATTGTAGGTTTCGTAGTAGCTCCCTCGGAGCTACGTGAGATATGCTGATTTGCAAGAGTATTGGCCATGGTCCGTCCAACACCATCTGATGCTATCTAACATATCCGGTTGTAATTGGATCATCTGTAGCCGGACCCAAAGAGCCACAAATTCTTCCAATTGACTTCTGCTATATTGTTTTCCCATTAGTCTTTTACGACAAAGATGTCAGTAGAAGAGATAATGTTATAAGCGAAATGGTAGTGAATCATCTCTCAGTGAGAATGTGGGGTAGTCATGCCGATGCGCCTCGCTCCCTGGTAACCGTGGGGAATTCTCCTATTAGGAGATGTATATGGAGATATTTTGTCCCCGCTATACCTTATATGAGGATGTGGATGGGAATGCCTCCTTGTTCTTGCTCCCGCCATACCCTGATAAACACTTATATACATGTAAATTGATACATCTACATATCTAAAACATATATATTTTATCTATAGTCTAATATATTTTAATATAATCTACAGTATATAAGTCAGTATTATTCTATTGCCATTCTATTGCCGTACGTATTAATAAATTTACATATTTCTAGGTAACTATATGTTAAATTTATGAAATTATCTCAATATCATTTGAATTTATGTTCTTGCGAAAATTACACTGTAGCTCCCTGAACTTGCAAGGTTGTGCTAGGGTTAAGGGTTTCGTTTCGCCAAAAAATTCGGGTCCGGGCAAAATTGGCGAAATTTCGAAAATTTCGGTTTCAATTCGGCCAAAAGGGCGAAATCTGCATTTGAAATTTGGTCGAATTTTGGCCAAATTTTGACCGAAGCTGCTGCTGCTGTTGCGCGCCGCCTCGTACTCCCGCCGTCCCGCGCCGCCTCCTGGTGCCCCCACTCCCGCCGCGCCGCCGCCTAGTGCTCCCTCTCCCGCCGCGCCGCCACCTGGTGCTCCCTCTCCCGCTGCGTCGCAGCCATCACGTCGCCGTCGCCTCGTTCTCCCGCCAGAGGATTTGGGGATTTTGGAATTTGGAGGCAGCTAGGGCAAACCGGCAGCACGGGAGGGGAGTAGTAAGGCAAGGCCAGGCAATGGTGGGCTTTTGGGCTGGGTTGGGAGAAGCAGCAGGCCGACGCAAAATTCAAACAGACACGAATTATTTTGACCAAAAGCCCTAAAATTCGGATCTGAGCGAAATGTCCGAAATTTTATGAATTTTGTGAAATTTGACGAAATTTGGAACCCCAGGTTGTGCTACTTAGCTCTCTGAACTTGCATTTTTCTTTGGATAAAGTCTACTTTTCAACTCTAAACTTTTGAAAAGTCCCAAATCAACCTCCAACTCCAAAACCGGACACGAGCCAATCTCCAGCTCTCAAAACTGTTTACTTTACCCCCTCAACCCAAATAGGGGCGGTTTTGGGTGACATGGCGCTGACGTGTCAATGGTTTTGACACATATTATTCTTTTCGATGACATGGCAGGCACTTAGCAAATAAAAAAAAAATTACGGGCCCACATGTCATCCTCTCATTCTCACTCATCTCTCTCCACTGCCTCCAGCCTACAGCGCCGCGTCACCACCGAGAGCGCCCGCTGCGCCGTGCCACGCAGTCGTCGAGCACGGGATGGTTGCATCGAGCCGCACACGCCTGACACGTCGCGCCGCCTCCCCATGTTGTCGACTCCACAATCGCGCGAGCCCGATGCGTTGATGCCCCGCCGCCGGATGCGCAACTGCTGGATGCGCTGTCCGATGCACCGTGCCACCACCGCTATCGCTCAGCGAGCCGCCTCCCCGTGCTGGCCGACCGGATGCCGTCCGCACGCTACCCCCGCACAATGTACCACCGCCGGCCTGCTCTCTCGCGTTGCCGCGACGCGCCTCTGCGAGACGGGTTGAGCCCCCGGTCACACCCGTAGCCGTCAATGGTCGAGCCACCGTCGTGCGCACCCGTAGCTGCTCCCCCGCGAGACGGCTGAGCCCCCCCGCCCACTGTTGACTATGGCCGAGCCGTGCCACCCCGGTCCTCCCCTCCACGACCTCGACGAGCAGCGAGCTCGTGGGCGGTGGAGGCACAACAAGCGTGGCGGGCTGGGGTGGCTCGGAGCGGCTGGCCATGGAGGTGATGCGGTGCGGCGGCTCCAGAGTGGGAGGGGAGGTAAGTAGCGCGCGCCTGAGCACCGGGAGAGCAAGGGGAGACCGTCGGGATGGTCACTGGCAGCGGAGGGGTGCCGAGCGGGTCTAGCGGTGAGGGCCGACGGTGGCGCGACGGGAGCGCCTTGGGGGCGGCGCCACGGTGAGGGAGAGCCGGAGCAAGTTGTGGGGGAGAGGAGGTGGAGGGAGTGCGAGGGAGGGGGAAGGCGGTGCTGAAGAGGGAGGGGACGAGGCCGGAGGGGAGGCATTGGTGAGCCGGTGAGAGTGGGGGTTCGAGCTCGAGTGCGATGGCCACCGAGTGGACTGGGGGTGGGGATGGGGGCTTGGGGGCATGGAGAGGGGGGCGGAGGAGGCAGTAGGGGCATGGCGAGGGGGCAGAGGAGACGGCTCAGGGGAGGCATGGAGAGGGAGGGAGGAGGAGGCGGGGGAGGCATGGGGAGAAAGGGAGAGGGAGGGAGGGAGGGGGCGGCGCTGTGGAGTGTGGAGGCTCAGAGAGGGGAGAGAGAGAAAGAGGAAGAAAGCAAAATTAGGACTAACATGTGGGCCCCACCTCCGCGTCAGTGAAACCGGAGTGGTTTAGGGCGGAAGGGGGTAAAGTGAACGGTTTTGAGAGTTGAAGGTTGGCTCGTGTCCGATTTTGTAGTTTAGGGTTGAAATCTAGACTTTTCGAATAGTTCAAGGTTGCCGACGACTTCATCCCTTCCGAGTTCGGTGGACTCTCGCCGCCCCGTTTTGGCCATCTTCATCGTCCCTCTCACCTCACGCCGACAAAAATAGATTCTTTGGACCCGGGAACGCAATGTGCTCGTGTCTTCGCCAAAGCTCCACTGTCACAACTTACCGCCACCCTCGCCCTTACCTCATCTGAGTCGATCGTAAGAGAGAGAAGTACATTAGGCAAGTTGTGTCCACAACTTTACTAATTAAGCTTCAACTAATTAGATTTCTTGGTAGAGTAGGGGCGTAGTACTTCTCTCTGTCACAATAATTAGTGGAATTTTCATTCTGCTCTGGCACTGAGAATCTACTTTTCTTTCTCACGGTCGACTCAAAGGAGGCAAGGGTGAGTGTGGCGGTAAGCTGTGACAGTGAAGCTCTGTGAAGACGTGAGCACGGTGCGTTCCCGGGCTTGAAGAATCTGTTTTTGTCGGTGTGAGGTGACGGGGACGATGAACACGGCCGAAACGGGGCAACGACAAGTCCACCGGACTCAGAGAGGATGAAGTCGCCGACATTGTATCCAACGAACTTCGCTTCAATGCAAATTCAGGAAGCTAAGTGACACAACCTCAGAGGTTCAGAGAGCTGAGAAAGTAAAATACAAGTTCATGGAGCTAAATGGCATAACTTCGCAAGTTCAGTGGGCTGAGAAAGTAAAATACAAGTTCAAAGAACTAAGTGACACAACCTCACAAGTTCAGAGATCTACGGTGCAATTTTCTCTATGTTCTTATTGGGTATGTTCCCCGCCAATTCCCCAGTGGGAATGGGGACGAGAGAAAAAAAAACGCCCATGATAGCTAAATAGGGAGTAGGAATGGGAAGACATTCCCCATGTGGAATATCTCTGTTGTCATCCCTAGTTGTGAGAGTACGACTCTACCAACAAAAAGTTTAAATCATGGTGACCACCTTTACGCACATGTGAGTACGCCTTGGTAAGTAACTTTATGAGGTCGCGGACCTATCCTTGACCTTCGTATTTCTAGACGGGTGCTAAGTTGGTGCACTTGCGTGTGTGTGTGTGGTGGTGTGTGTGGTGTCTTCCTTATAATCGCAATTCACAACAAAAAAAAAACAGTGAAATGGTGACAAAAAGAAAGGAAAGCTAGAGTTTACGGTGGTTGCAAAAGGTTCATATTCTTCGAGAGGGGTAAACGCCAACAAATTACAACTAAGTGTTGAGTTCGGCACAAAATTGTGAGTTGTGACATGTGACTTTGTGAGGATGTGAAATCCAATGTTTCAATTGAGTGTGACAAACTGATTTTTTTTTTTAAAAAATAATCTGGTTTTTATTCCAAAATATAGAAATAATACCACCTTTTTTTATTTTACAGAAATAATCATATATCGCTCAACGGTTGAGCAACTTGGACACTTTGCTTAACGGTTGGTCCTAGTGTACAGGATGCTCAGCTAGTAGGGCATGCATTAAGTACATCGTTTGGCAAAGTGTCCAAGTCGCTCAATGGTTGAGCGACTTGAACTAGTCGCCCAACGGTTGAGCGACAGATGATTATTCCTGTAAAAAAAATAGTATTATTTCTGTATTTCATAATAAAAATTACGTTTTTTTTTTAAAAAAAATGGTGACAAACTTGTAGCTTGCTTCAAGCATGTATGATCTGTAATATATCACAGATTAATTCACAATAATTTTATTTTTTTTAGTTTATATTCTTTTAAAAAAACGTTTTTGAGCGTAATGAAGACTTTGAGGACTCCCCTGTCCTTCACTGCCAAAATTAATGTCCTGTTTGGAATACGAAAATTTCTTACATCTCACGGAAACAAAATTTTGTGAAATTGGTACGTTCCAAAACCACGTACACACAACACAACCATTTGCGCTAAAAGATTCTTCTGGGCAAAAACATGTACATTTCTTAAGAACTTGTACATTACATATTTGCAGGCTACAGGTACCGAGGTACGATCTCTTTTTTCCCCCACCTCTCTCTATTATCGCGTTTGATGTATCACCTTTTTAGCTTCTTTACTTTACTCTCAACAACTACATAGAACCTAAAACACCATGGATAAAGTCACGAAGAACAAAACCTAGCGCAACACTTAACTAGCTCTGTCCATGTCAACCACCCTAGCTACACCTTGCAAGCTTCGTCCTGCACCTTGGCGCCGTCGAGCGCGCCGCTCTCCTCGGCGTCGTAGCCGGCGTGCACGCTGTAGAGCACGTACACCAGCACGGCGGCCGCCGAGAAGAACCCGAACCGGATGTAGGACGGCCGGTCCAGCGAGCCGAGCAGGAAGACGTTGAGGAACACGGACGCCGCCGGCACCCACGGCATGCCGGGCACGCCCCACAGCTCGGGCTCGTGCGCCTGCGGCACCAGCGCCTGGAACGCGCCGACCGTGGCCACCGCGCCCGCCGCGCACGCCCCGAGGAGCCCGACCCTGGCGCCACCGTGCGGCGCCAGCTTCCACACCAGCGTGAAGGAGAGCGCGATCAGGAGAAGGCGAGGATGAACGCTAGCGTCGGCCAGGCGCCGCGCCGCTCCCTGGAGGCGCGCTGCCGGCGGCAACGTAGCGGCGGTACACAACGGCGTTGGCCACCATGTAGAAAACGAAGAGCGTGCCGATGCAGACGAGGTTCAGGAGGATCTCCAGCTCCGTGAAGAGCGCGAGCGCCGCCGTGAAAAGCCCTGTGAGCAGGAGTACCAAATTGTTATTACCGGAAAGAAAAAGTCAAGGTGGTCAGCGGCTAATACAAAAGGAGGGAAAACTGTTGAAAAAATGTTTGACCTTGACTTCTCAGCAGGACATGTCATTATCTTTCTTTAATAGAAAGGTGCAATCCTTAAGGTTAGCAAATAATTAATCATCCATTAGCAAGTCATGAAGCCTTAGCAACCAAAAGATCACGAGATCAAATCAGGGAAAATTCATAAATAAATAAAACCACCTAAAGCGCAGTTCAAAGACACGGATGTCTCACCAAGCGCACTAACAGGATGTTAGTGTCATTAACATTAGGACCAAATTGTTAATACCAAAAAATAGTCAAGGTGGTCGCCTTTTGGGGCGAATTGCTCCGTACTATTGTAAAGATCATTTGAGTTGAAAAATGCTATCGATGTACCACTATCTTGTGGTCCTAAAACCTACCTGTTAGCCTCACATACGATGATATTTTCTAATTTATACATATTTACGATGGTATCAAGCTAGTTTTCTCTTCTTTTTATATAGAAGAGTGTGGTTGGTTAACATATATATAGTCATTCTAGGAAAAGAGGGATCTCGTATCATTATCTTTCTCGACAGGACGTGCCGTTATCTTTCTTTTTATTAGGGGTGCAATCTGTTATCTTATCCCACCTATCCACAAGGGCAGTAACTCCTGACGAAGGGTTAGTAAGCAAAAGATCAGAGGATCGAATCACGGAAAATTCATAAATCCTAACTTACTGGTGCACTAACTGCAGGCTACCGTATCATCATCTCGTCGAATAGAGCTGCGAGATTGACGGCCCGTGGCCGAGTAGACATGCACGAGCACGATCGTACGATCCATGCGATTCGTCGCTCGTCTCAATCAGAATAGACTAGGAAGCACTAGCGTCAATTCTTTTGCTTGTTTCTCTTCTCTTTACCTAGTCGGAACCCAAAAACCCGTGTCCTGTCTCTGCTTTATCGTGCGTGCGATGCCCACGAAAGTAGAACAGTTCCCAGGCCGCAAAGTCTACAAGAAGCAGAGAAAACGCGACAGGGACGCAACGGCTTGCCGCTGTCGCCCCCATTGTAGTGCTCACGGAAAGCAGCTAGGTTATTGCTGCTGCTGTTGATCACCAGGGTCGAGACTCGAGAGTTCATTCTTTCTTTCAGAAGTGATGCCTGCTATATGTGCGCAATTCATAGGTATTTACAAACTTTCGCTGACAAATAGTCCCGCCGTCGGTGCAGTTCGGGGGCCTACTTGTCAGCGAAAGTTCGCAGCCATCTCAGCTCCTAAGGGCATGTTTGGATAGCAAGGATTATTGGATTCAAATTCGTAGGATCTAGTCGGAATCGGAGCTCGATCCCAAAAATTCCCAAGGAAATCGTCGCCAAAACATTCAAAAGGTTTTTTTTTGGTGCATTGGCAACGCTTGTTATGTTTTTCCGTCCATGCAACGCTTGTTATGTTTTTCCGTCCAGCAAGAAACTAGTACTCGTCAGCTACCACATGTCATCGGTCACAAGTATAGAACGGTTACTGCAACGGAAGATGGAGGAGGACTTTGGTACGTTACCGAGGAAGGCGGAGGCGTTGACGGGCGTGGCCGTCTTGGGGTGCACCTTGGCGAGCCAGGCGGGCATGACGCCGGAGCGGCTGATGACGCAGAGGTACCTGGCCTGGCCCAGCATCGCCACCATCAGCGACGTCAGGATGCCGAGGCTCGCGCCGGCGCCGATCACGTTCGACACCCACCCCCACCCCTCGCTTCCCTTGAACGCGGCCGAGAAGGGCGCATCCTTGTCGATCTGCACAGGAAACGAACATAAAAACTGTCAAGTTTACCTTACCAGATTCTGTTCGTAACACTGTAAGAACAGTCACTGATCATGGCCATGGATAGGCCAGCAAGGAAGAGAAGGCACGAAAAGGTTAAATTTTGCAGATGTTTTATTCTCCTAGAAAGGCGACGGCGACGGCGACGACGACGGTGGATTCATCCCAACATCCCAAAAAGGGAGAGAGCAAAACAAGGGGAAAAAAAGAAAGAAAGAAAGCAGGTGAGTACTGGAATCGTATGCCAGTGGCATCAACTGTGCGGACAGTCTATTGAACTATATATAGCCCACTTAACCATAGGCAATATATTCCCAGAATTATCCTCGCTTCTAGGTGAGACTTGAGAGTGCGACTAGCAAGTAGCAAACATCGAGATCAATATGCCTACGTAGGAATCCCGGTTTTGCTATAGATGGTGCCCTGAAAATGGCAGGATTTGGTTCTCTTCAAAGTTGGCATATGGTGGTATGGAACAACAGGTCAATGACTAAGCTGAATCAAGTGAGAGGTTGTGGCACTGACACATGGGACCGGCCATGTCAGAGCGGAGGAGTGCGCAGCGCACGTACGTACCGCGTCGTAGGGGAGGAGCATGGACATGGAGGCGGCCATGAGGCAGTAGAGCACAGTGACGAGGACGACGGAGCCCGAGACGCCGATGGGGATGTCGCGGGCGGGCCGCTCCACCTCCTCCGCCATGGTGGACACAGCGTCGTAGCCGATGTAGCTCAGGTACACCATGGCGGCCCCGTTGAACACGCCGCCGACGCCGTGCGGGAAGAAGCCACCCGGGTGCGCCGGGTCGGCGGGCCGCGTCAGGTTGCGCGTGTCGCCGCGCCAGAAGCCCATGACGATGATGAACAGGATGAACGCCACGTGCACCGCCGTCAGGACCATGTTCACCGCCGAGCTCTCCTTGGTGCTGCCATTGCAGACAAGAAGAGAATTTTTTTTTTGTCAAAATGTTTTTATAGGAATACCGAATCTAGTCATAATTCATAAGAAGCAGTGCTTTCCTTGAAATCTAATCATTAAATGATTTCTCAACTTCCAAAATTCGCAAATGTACCAGAGAAAGAAAACGAGTGGTTCCTGACTGTTTTGACCGATGCGAGAGAACCGAGGAACAGAAGGAACAGAGTGGCCACCTTTTGAGATTCTTTCTTTGGGGTTGGCTAACATTTACAACAAAAACATTCGATTGTGATGGGAAGGAAAAGGTGCAACAGTGACGGACAAGATCCTTCCTCACAGAACAAAATCTCTAATTTTTCCAGGATGAACAGAATTACAGCAAATAATTAGCCCCACTTTGCACGAAAGTTACTGAATCTAGCAAAAACAAAAGTAGAGGAGCAGTTGCAGAATAACAAAAGAAACGACCAATCACCACCAGAAATTCAGAATAACCTACACCAGCGACCAAGACGTAAAAAAAAAGTGATCTGCATTTGCTTTGGAGTGCAGAGAAACAGGGGGCTCCTACCCTATTTCAGTCATGCGAAACAGACAGTGCAGAGAACCACAGGAAGAGACAAGAAGACTGACACTTGTAAGCAAAACCAAAAGGATTTTTTTTAGTTGTTTGAACTTTCTTTTGTTTTTTGGAAAACTTTAATGTTGCGAGACAAACGTTTGACATCGGGAAGTACGAGTAGCATTCTTGCACACTGTAAGGAGGTAACGTACCTGTAACAGATGCAGACGGAGATGAGGAGGATGACGCCGACGGCGACAAGGTCGATCTCGTTGAACCCCTTGGGGAGGACCGGCACGGCGAGGCGCCACTTGCTCGGCGCGTCCACGCCGACCGCCGTGCCGAGGTACGCCGTGAAGCTGCGCGCCACAGCGGCGTTGGAGAAGACGTACTCCATGATCAGGTTCGCCCCCGTCAGGAACGCCGCGAACTCCCCTGCACGCACACACAGCCACCAAACGCAACAGCACGTTACATCCAACACGAGATGCCCTGTCCTAGTGTCCTGTCACGTCCAAACAAGCTGTGCGCAGGAGATGTGATAGTATTACTGTATCTGTACTTCCAGTTACACGACAAGCAAGATCTGCAAAAGCTACTGAAAAGGAGGAGCAAGTACAATCTGCCATGAGCCAAAGTAGCAGAAGCATTGAACAGAGACCAAAGAATATCCAAATGTTACTCCATGCAAGCAGGTTGGATAAGCTGGAGGATGCCTGTTGCATGCAGGGGAATTATACATGCATGATGAGTAAATAGTGTATAGCCTGAAGAATATGTTTATTGGCAGTGTGCAATGCTACATGCGAACTACAGAGAAAACGCATGGTGGACTATTCTTTTTTCTTGGTGGTAAGGAAAATGGAGGCTGTGAAAATGAGTGGGATCTTGTTCTTTCAGCAAAGTCTAGGTCCCATCTGGATATGCAACAAAGGGACTCGCAACATTATTTGGATATGGACATGTGTGCGTATAATAAAATTTGTTGAAAGTCACAATCTAACTTTTTTTCAATTGTTCGTGCGGGTTGCAAAAATCTTAATCTAACACCGATTGACAAACCAACGTACATGTACAAAGTTGGCCAAATTTAGGTCTTGTACTTTTGGAATGCCTCATTCTAAAATAAATAACTCATTCATAAATGCCGTGCAAAATGGAAATTTATAGAGGAAAAAACACCGAGAATTTTTTTATTAATTAATCCTTTTTATTTTTATTTTAAAGTTAATCTCTCACAACTTTTATTTCCAATTATGACCTCTTTAGTGGCGTGACAAAATATCATTGTCACGTCAGCTCGTACCCTGTCAAGCTCTTGTCATGCCACCACTAGTAGTGTGACAGTATTGTTTGGTCACACCACAACCAGTAGCGTGGTCAAAAGTGCTATTTTGCAGACTTATCCTATGACGTGACAATATTGTTTTGTCACGTCACGGGTGTGGCGTGACCAAAGGGGTTAGAATTGAAAATAAAAATCGAGATGTGTTAACTTTAATATAAAAATAAAAAAGATTAATTAATAAAAAAATGTTCACTGATAAAGTGAAAGAAAACAAATCTTTTTAAAAAGAGAAGAAAAGGGAAAACAAATCTAACTTTTAAGAAAACGAGGAGCCATAGAATCCATGAAAGGAAACATCACGAGACACCTCTCACAGACACAAGGAAGCGTGGAAGAGCAGCATAAAGCAGCAACATCACAAGTATTCTAAATCTTACTAGAAACATGCAAATAGATAAAATGGCAAGAGAAGCTGGCCTAAAGGGCGTCGTGTTCATAACACGACACCTCTCGCGTACACATAAATACGCATAAAAGAATGCTGCTTTTGAGCAACTGGACAAACGGAAGGAAGGGGGGAAGAGCAAGTACACACGAAGAGGATGGATCAAATATTTAAGCAAAAGAGCACACCTTTTTGTCCCCAATATGTGAGTCATCAATGGCGAAAGTAAATTGCATGAACAAAAGCAAACTGATCAAACATAAAGAAGTCCCAAAGAAATGCCAAAATCAAGCAGAGTGCTTAATTTCAGGAGCAAAAAACAAATGATGTATACAGGTCATGATCTTGGCATTAATGAGGCCAGCTAGCTCACCGAAGGTGACGCGGAGGTAGCTGAAGGCGCCGCCGGCGACGGGCATGTCGACGGCGAACTCGATGTAGCAGAAGGCGGAGAGCAGCGCGCAGAGGCCGGCAATGGCGTACGACACCACGACGCCGGGCCCCGCGTACAGCCTAGTGGCTTGCCCCGTGGTGACGAACACGCCGGCGCCGACCATGCCGCCGAGCCCGAGGCCGACGAGGTCCGGCCACCGCAGCACGCGCGCCATGTCCGCCCCGGACCGCGCGCGCACGCGGCTCATCTCCTCGCCCGGTGCCGTCGCCGCGCACATCCGGCGCGCCAGCCGGCGCGGCGTCTGCGCCAGCGCGCGGCCGTACGCGCGCAGGCTCGAGAACGAGCCTCCTCCGCCGCCGCTCTGGTCCGACGGTACCAGCGCGCCCTTGTCCATGGCCGTTCGGAGCAACAAGAAGATCGGAGATGTCACGGATGTGCCCGTCCAAGAATTGGGCCGGTGGGGCGGCGTGCACGGTTCAGTTCTTGAAGGGTTTGGAGAAGAAAGAAACGGAAGAGGAGGCGTGGCGAGTGAAGGGTCGGAGGAAGGTATATAAAGACACGAGAGGAGGGTAGGGAAGGGGTGGAGTAGTGCACTAGTGCTGAAATGTAACGGTAAATTAGTCTGACAGAGACGTATCGAACACAAGAGTTTTTCGTAGGAACTTCGCAGCAATTTTATATAAAAACAATTTGATCCCGGAGAGGAATCTTGGAGAAATTCTGAAGTATTATGTTTTTCGCAAAATGTCCGTGTTTTAGATAAATTTTCTGAACACAAGAATCATGTATGAAATCTGGACGAGTACAATACAATTGTTCAGGTCCGATCCAACCCGATCCAAAAATGAAGAGGAAAAGATCGATTCCCTTCATCCATACATACTCCATAGTCAGTCCACTTATAAAATGGCCTATGAGTCCGTTTACATGGCTACCCACATGCTAGATGCTATCACTTTGAGAAAAAAAAAGGAGTTAATTTTGCGCTGCTACGGATGGCCATTAAATATGCGCGAGATTGGGTCCCTGCAATAAATTTTGCTGATGGGGATTTCTGCTGTGATTTTGCTTTCTTCTTAATTTGCCCAAGGTTGTTGTAATTTTTTGCTAGGGACAAGCTCACGTGTGGCGTTGCTTACCTGCCTGAATACATGGACGGTATGTGTTGAAAGTACCGCCAATTTATTGATGCCTATGTTGCATGAAATGGAAGTTTGTGCTGCTCCCTCCTCGCTGCGTGTTATATATGACGCGGCAAATGTGCAACCAAAACTGGAGTACTCTATGTAAATTATACGGCTAATTCTTCCCTTCGTTTAAAATTCCATGAATCAAATACTACTAAGTAGTGGTACTTGGGGGGAAAAAATTCTCTAGGGAGGGCCTTGAACCCAATTAATATAACCTCCTCAGGCCCCTTCTCCGATTTGTGCCATGTGTACTCATTAGTCTCAAAGCAGCCCCTCAAATCGTCTCCCCCTTGCCGTCTGCCTCCTCTTTTGATTCCCCCGACGCCCTCCTCGCATCGATTCTTCGAGCCATCCCAGAGAACGTCACCGCCGCCCAGTTGCTTCACTTGTGTCGCCAACGTCATCTTCCGCCCCCACTGACGGTCACTACACGCCTCCCCGTAGTTGCACTCGCGTCCCGCAGGCCGCAGCTCCACCACCGCGGTTTCGACGAAAGCGATCACCTCTCCTTCTCTAGCGCCAGCAAGCCCCCATGCTCGTATTTCGTGATGCAGAGGGTGCGATGGATGAAGCGGTGGGGAGGAGGTGGCGGCAGGCGCTCGCCAAAGGGGGGTCGATGCGGGGGTGATGTGGGAGGCGTTGGGCAGGTAGGGTGGGACGGGCAAAGGTAGGATGGGGGTGCTTCGGGAGCGGTGAGGAGGCGAGCGCCTAGGGCTGAGCGACGGTGGTGGAGGCGCTGGTGGACGGGGAGGCGAGGAGTGGGAGTGGATGTGGGAGACAACAAAGGAGATAAGGAGGAGAGACGTTGTGGCCATCGCAGTCTGAGGTGCCGCGAGGGAGAGCGCTCGCGACGACGACTTGATGACAGCTACCATCATTGGTGCCGAGAGTGGCACGGCGTTGCGTGGCCATGCTGGAGAAATTTTCGTGGGCAGCCATGGCAACATGGGAGGGAGGAGTTGTGGTGGAGAAAAGAATGGGATAAGTTGATGTAGGATTGGTGAAACACATGGTATAATATGGGAGAGGGCCTTCAAGGGTGCACCGAGAGAATTTTTTTCTGTGATAATTGCAAGTTTTACAACATAGAAAATCCCAAAAAGAACCTTATGAGTGATGAATCATGACTTCATGAGACGGGCGGCGCTTGTTTGGAGTTATGCAAAGGAGCACTGCGTTGGGGGTCCCACTTAGTAGTTGGAAGGTTTCTCTATCTCTTTCCTTGTCGTATCCCTCCCTCGTTAGTTGCTGCATGGCTGTGCTAGCTTGGAGTACTACACAAGTTAAGCTCATGTCTCTCTCTCTCTCTTTGCTCGTATCATTGCATGCTTTTCATTCGTTCACACGATTTACTGCTTTAAAATGGAGGTTTTTTTTTTTGCCCATTTAACGTTATTTTGAACCGGAATAGCAAAACTAGCTTTTTCATGAACGAATAGGCAAAAAAGACACTCGTATCGCACTCAAAATGCACGGCAAGGGGCTGTCGTTGCCGCGCAGTGGGGGGCGCAACATGCACCTGTCGTGCATTTTGAGCGTGGCAATGATGCCATTTTTGCCATTGTGTTGGGAGATGGACTATTTTTGCTATTTCGGTTCAAAAAGATGTTAAATGAGTAAAAAAAACTCCTTTAAATGTTGGGAAAGAGAGGAGGACGTGAGATAGACCTCATTTACGTGTGAGAATGTTATTATTCATTCAATAATGTTACAATATGAAGAAGTGAAATATACCTCGAAATTGTAGAACGATTTTATGGATGGTTTAGTATCGATCTTATGAATGAATACTTGGGGCTCACTTGGAGCAAAACAACACAGAGAAGGACATGAGAGTTTTATACAGGTTCAGGTCTTCTCCTAAGAGAATAATAGCCATACTTCTGTGTTTGTTGTATTGATTGTGTTTACAACAAAAAGAAATCACTAAAGCTAGAGCTTACTCTTCTTGTCTCTAGCTTCTCGTCTATTCTTCTTCTTCTCTGTCCGTCGACTTTACTCCTTATATAACGCATGAAGGGTGTGAGTTATTTACATCAAGAGGCACCTTGTCGTTTGATGCAATGCGTACGTTCAAGGGTAGTTATTGTCAGAGCCGCACCCCCACGTCGCCTTACGGTTATGTTAGGGACAGAGGTTTAATACATGCAGTTATCTCAGGAATAACGACATATATTAATTACTGTCTATATTAAACACAACGCACAAATGTTCCTAGTCGATTGAGCTATATGTATGTAGATGACCTGATCGTAGTAAGACTTACGACTATGAGATAATCGTAGTAGTACTTACGATTAATAGCTAGTCATAGAAGGACTTACGACTATATAGGGTGATTATAGTAGAACTTAAAATCAGTAGGTGGTCGTAGAAAGACTGACGATGACATATGGTAATTGTAGTGGGACTTACAATCAATACGTGATCGTAGAAGGACTTACGACCATATAGGGTGGTCGTAAAATAGCTTATGGCTACTAGGTGTGTATGATCTCCCTCATTGTTAATATTGAGATGTACCTTTGAAGATTATATAAAATAGATTATTATCTATAAACGTTATAGATAAATAACTTAATTAATTAAGGATTATTATATTCTCGTTAGACTTATGTTTAGTGAAAAATTCACATGGCTAAAACGACTTATATTTGGAATCAGCTGAGTGCGAAAAAACAACAACAAAAATTGTAGTGTAGATGAATTGCATAGAGCATTTGAGGCAATTTCTTCTCGAATTTTGAACGGTCATCAGTACGCATTGCTGGTTCGTCCTTGCTATAAGAGTAAAGAAGTATGATCTAACGACGTTGGTGGGGGAAACTGAAAGTTAAGTGGCAGGACCATTTGTATTTCGGGAAATTCTAAAATATAAGCAAGCAACCAGATTAATAAAGTGTTCTACATTCGTTTGATTGGGAAGGGAAAAGAAAAGAGGGACAAAATAGATATGATCAACGAGCGTGGGGCCCTTGGCTAAGCAAAAGGTACAAGCCGAAGCTTAATGCTAACGCACAAAACCGTCTCCACTAACATTCATGTGAAGTTTTTTTTTTTTCTCTTTTGTTTTCCATTTCCCACTCTTTAGCTGTCTTTTTCCACATGTAAGAGGGTTTGCTTGAAGGAGCATGTATGCCAATGGCATGCATGTTTAGATAGATATGCCCAAGTAGTAGCATGGATTCAATAACCAAGAAAACGAATGGATAACTTTTTTTTTTTGAGGGAATGAATACCATGTAGGGTCAAAAAAAGACTCCGTAGAAGTTTAAAGGAGTATCAATAGGCCATATCAGGTATTTTAATTTACAGAAAACCATCGGTATCCCAATGCATAAGCATTATATTGCACATGAACTTCCATGTCCTTTGGAGGGAAAAGGAACTTTTGTCGGTACATTAATCATGATTATTTGGAGGTGGTTATGGTACATTACAAGAGAAAAACTTTTACTTACAAACTGTACTTGTAGAAGCACGAGGGCACGTGTAATAGTATAAAACAACAGATGTCTATAATACTCCTTTATATCATCCATAGACAGACAGCTACTAAAATAGGTTGTCTTTTTATATGTCTCTGAGGGCACGTACAATAGTATAAAATAACAATGTCTATAGTACCCCTCCATATCATCTACAGACAGACAACTACTAAAATGGGTTGTCTCTTTACATATCTCTATAGACAGCTCCTATAATAGATTGTCTTTTTACATGTCCCTATAGACAACATTTTCATATACAATGTGTCGTGTTTCTCGTGTTAAAGTCGACTACTGCATGAGAGACGGTCCAATTCTCTATGCTCCTCTTTTCTCATCCACATCATCTCATGTCATAAGTGGCAAGGCTTACAGATAGTTGACGTCATACTATTTATTATACATACATTGCCGTAGCCTTTGTCTGTGAAAATAAATTTTCTGAAGAAGGGTCTCAGTGAGGTTCCTCTCCCACAATCGTCCGATCTCCTTTTATACACATGAGCTACAATAATATGGTACGAAATCCGGTGTCCGTGGCCTGTGGGGGATCGGAATTTTTTTTTTGTATTTAGCCTCCTGCCGCCACCTCAATAGCAAAAATAACCCCCATCGCACTGTATTTTCAAATCTAGCCCCGTCCTGATCGCGGAAGAATGCGACGGCGACACTGTCTCATCTGCTCATGCGCGGCGGCAAGCGAGTGGCAGCGCACGAGGGCGGCCGAGCGCGAGCGAGCGGCCGCTACCTTCGCGATTTGACGAGCGCAGGAAGGCCAGGCTCCAGGCGCATTCCCAATTTGCATTGCATTAGCATTAATTAGCATTAAATGCATTCACATTTTGCATTTTAGCACTTCATGCGGTCAGCCACCGCAGGAAGCCGGCGTCCACCACCTTCCGCGTCCGCGGCGTGGAAGAGAGCGCCGGGCCCACCTCTGCGGTCGCGCTAGTTCCGCGTCGGAGAATTGCTGCCGGCCACCGAAGCTCGCGGCCTCCGAGCGCGGAAATGGACACGCGTCGAGCTCAGGGCATTCCGCGCTCGGGAGGAGCCTATATTTGCAAATACAACGGCACGAGGGCTATTTTTGCAATTCACGTGGCGTCGGAGGCCAAAATAAAAAAGAATTCGGGGGATCGCTAGTAAGGTAATGCCAACGGGGCGGCATTTGATTGGCCCTGGTGCGGATAACCACTACCATTGATACCTTACACAACTCGCATGCTAACCGGATGACGAGTGGACCGCCGCTGCTGACAAGCTAGAGCACCCGCCCTCTCGAGCAGTGTGCCAGCCCAAGATGCAAGCGAATTCCCTCCCGGAAACGCCCTCCAAACTTGCGTGAAAACCCAGCACCGTGCCCCCGTGATAGGCTAACTGCCAATTACCAAACTGGCCCGGGCGAGTCGACGACGAGAGCACGATCGCTGGAGGGTGGTTTGGTAAACGTGTACGGCCTCTTTTCACGAGCCACCCTGTGAGTCGAGACGAGACGTGACGTGACGAGGAGGAGCCATACATACGGGCAAGGCCGTATGCTATCCAGTTCGGCGCTCTCCGAATTCCGATGTGCCAGGAAGCCTCTGACAGGAGAGCTTCACCTCGCTGGTTGGTGGGTCCCGCGGCCAACCATGCTATTGGTAGCTAGCCTCGCTCTCCCGTCCGGTGCTGGCCGTTGCCGGAGGGTATGGTGGACCACCTGCAACGATCTTCGAGGAGAAGCTAGCTAGCTAGCTGGCCCATGTCGTCGCCATCCATCGCAACGATACACTGCTGAGCAGAGAAAACTATATTGTTTTGGAAATTTTTTTAGATTGGTAACCGTTGGTTACTAGATATTTTGATAAAATTTTGGATTTTTTTAATTTCTAGATGTAAAGATAAAATTTATCTAAATTTTTAGATAAAAATTAGATAAATTCAAAATTTTTGGTCTATATAAAATATTATTAGATCCCACCAATAACGTCGGTAACCATCGGTTACTAGCGAAATTTTGCCGACAGAGTTTCCCACGCTGCGGAGTAGACTATTCTATCTACGTTGCTTACCCTTACACATTGCCGTAGCTTAGATCCATTGAACCAAGACAACCAATTTACAGCATCTTGACTTGTGCGTTGAACTCTACTCTAGTTGCTTTGAGTCGTCAATGAATCGCGGAGTCAAGCTGGTCTATGAGCTCAACGCATAATCAAGATACTCCTGCCATCGATCGATCGTGCGTATTGACTATGCGGCAGTGGTACAACTGTACAAGTTAGGGAAAAAGCTTAGCTGCATGCCCTTTCACAAGGAAGAGACTAACTTCCTTCCATTTGCATGCATGCTTGTGTTAGTTCAAAACGTTACTTACTTTCTGCCTAGGATATATTAACTTTGCAGCACGTTTCATTTGTATATGTCCGTTGCAATATCAACACACGCACTTTAGTAGTTTGTACCGGTACAAGTCAATTAGGGCATGCACAATGTAGGATTGTATGGTAGCCTCGGGAGAAAAAAAAACAGTCCACATCACCGCAAGACCCCACAAAAATTTCTTACCAATGCATGGTGGCTTTGAGTGGTAGTATGAGATATTTGTATTTTTAAAGATAAGATATTTGTATTTCAGTCCGTATAATATTTCAATTTACATACTTGTAAAAAAATATAAACTAAAAAACCTAGAACAAGAAAAGAAATTACACATTGCCCCAAGCCCACCTGTTAGCCACAAGTATCTCACCCATCCCCATCCACCATCCTCTGCTCGGTCTTCACCCTCACCCTCTCCCAAATCCTGTCACACGAGCACGATTGTGTCGTTCGAGGCTCACCGCACTGGCTACACATAGCTCGTTGTAGTCTAGATCTGAGACGTCGGCAATGAGGTACCCTCTCTACAATGTCCACATCCTCTCCTCCAAACACCATCTCTTGCAAAAGCTGTCGTTGAAGCCGCCTTCTCGCCTCCACGGTGGCATCCGCTCTTAGTTGAACCCTGGAGCACCACCGGAAGCCTCTCATTGTATATGCCCTTAGCGCAAAAGGCTAGCTACATCGTTCTTCCAAACCGTACATACGATCGAGCTTCTCCAGCCAATAATAAGGAAAAAGACAAGGTAGGTAGTACGCGCGTATCATGGTGTGAATGTGTGATCAGTACGTACTTGATTCGACCGGCGATTGGTAGTATAGTAGTAGGTGTTTCTTTTGCTGAATGTTAGTTAGGCTTTCGCTCCTCTTTCTGTATGCATGGCTCTTGCTTTATGCGCCTACACTAGTACGAAAAGCATCAAAGCACGTTAAGACGGTACGTGTGTTGTGTACTTGGGTGTTCTTCCTCCGTAAATGAAGGTCAAATCGCGTCGATTCCGATGGAATTTTTTTAAAATAATATTTTTTTAAAAAAAAATACAAAATAAATAGTCAAAAAAAAAAAAAAACTAGACTACCGTTGCAATTTAGAATAGTGACAGGCTCCTGTGACCCATCGGCTACTACTCCTGTCGCTATTCCAAATGATGACAGTAGGTTAGGCAGTGGCGACTGGGGTTTGAACAGTATAGAGATGTCCCTGTCGCCATTCCAAATGGTGATATGATCCAAAAATTTTAATATTAAAATTAAAATTCTAGAAAACTATCATTTGAAATGACGACAGGGATTCCACAAATTCTTGTCGTTATTCCAAATGACGAAACAATATACCATATAAAAGACCAATCTACTCTATAAAAACCCCAAAATTCTGGCATAACACATTTTTATTCAGAAAAAAGAGAAAGAGGGGAGAGGAGTATAGGGGAGCCGTATAGCGTAGGAGAGATGCTAGCGAAGTGCTGCCCGTCCGATCGCCCACCTTTCAAGTAATTTTTTTAACCAAATGGATTACATAATTTTATATGTACAATTATGTAGTGTAGTACGTTGTACATATTTCTTTTCAGTAGGTAGTTTAGTTTTAGATATGTGATTAATCGTGAAAATCTTGTTTACGGTGTAATACATCAAATATGTCAGACGCCACCAACTTCAAAATTTCCTACGGTTAGGGCACTATTCTTGAGAGTCACGTGGGGATTGATTTGCGTTATTTCTAATCGGCGACTGTGACCCTAACAAGACCAGAGCATCGTACATGGAGCGTTGTGATACGGTGGTTGTTCTACACATTCGATTTGGACCATACTGTGTATGATCTGAGATTGAGTTGCCTTACCAACTGAGCACCACAGGGCACATATTGAGAGTTAGTGCAACTCAAGAGAACAAGATCATGGCAGTCATATGTGCGCAGGACAAGAGAGGAACAGTGGGATTTGGTCCTTCTGGCCTAAGTATATGCCAAGCCCACTCCTACATCGGCGGTTGAACAAGAAGTGGGTGCTGATACTGAAGAAGAAGTCGGGGACTCCAGCCACAGCGCAGCACACACAATGGCCGAAGGTCCGGGAGTTGCTGATCCTGTTGATGAAGATCTTGTGGAAGGAGCTCCTTCAGTTAGGCAAGCTAGTGGGCTTACTGGCGAGAGTGAGGAGCTGGAAGCCCTAGTGCAAAGAATGGATCTCGAAGACTAGGACTACATGGCATTGTCAGAAGATGAAGGATCTAGTGACAAGGATGCAGTGGAGTAGTAGGTGGTTCCATCCGAGTGGAAAACATACCAGTTCGACAACCTCGTCGTTAACGAAGACCCCCGTCTGTTGTGGGAATACGACCAGAGCGAGGTCAGGCAATGAGCTATGTACAAATGCAAGGAGGCCATGTAGGAGGCAGTCAAATTATGGGCCTTGTCGGTGCGACGTACATTCACAGTCGTCAAGTCTAACCCAAGTTGCTACGACGTGAAGTGTGACATAGAGGGATGCCCTTGCTGAGTGCACACATTTCAGCCTAAGTGGGACACCTACTAGAAATGCTCTATAGTCGTCCCTCATACATGTGTCGTCGCTAAGTCAGTGCAGTCCCACAGGAACCTGTCATCAGGCTTCATCGTCAACATTATGTACAGTGAGATCGTGGATAAGTTAGATTTTGAGCCACGATCCATCATTCAGGTGATTGAGACAAGGTTCCAATACACAATCAGCTATGGCAAGGCGTAGAGGTCAAAACAGAAGGCATTAAAATTAAGGTTCGATACATTCGAGGACTCCTACTACAATCTCCCCGAGCTACACCGAGTGATACAAGATAGGAATTCCGGCACTCATATCGACATTCGATATTCCACGCATACGAAGTGGGGCAATAAGAGTGTACTGAAGCAAGCATTCTTCGCCTTTTGTCCATGCATCAATGCATTTTAGTACTGCTGTCCAATCTTGTGTGTGGATGACACATTCCTGACTAGAAAGTATAAGGGCTAGATACTGACTACAATAGCGACAGACGGGAACAATCAAGTTCTTCCTGTGGCATTCGCTTTCGTTGAAAGTAAGAACACAGACAGCTGGTTGTGGTTCCTGAGGAATTTGATGATTTCTGTTGTACAGGGCTGTCCTAACGTATGTGTCACACATGATCAGCATGTGAGCTGCTGAGTGCAATAACTCAGCTACAACAAGGAGAGAACGAACCACTTCTATGGAGGGATCTGGAGAGTAGGTGGTGCATGAGGCACTTAGGTGCAAACTTCTACAAGCAGTTTTGCAACAAGAGCTTGATGAACCTGTTCAAGCGGCTGTGCAACTTGAACCAGCAACGTAAGTTTGAAGCACTCTGAAAGATTCTGGATGAGTGGACCTAGACGCACAGAAAAGAGGCAGATACAAGCATTGACCAGGCCCCCGAAGTATTGCCAAACCTACCCATAGTTGGTCCTAGTGTGGCAAGGAAGATGGGGGCGTAGGTGAAATACTTCTCGGACTGGATTAAGCATGAGCCTAAGGAGAAGTGGTCGCTACGATATGACATGGGTGGTGCTCGATATGGTGTCATGACAACCAATCTAGCCGAGGTGTACAACTAGGTTATGCGCGACACAAGGTGCCTCCATTTGGTTGGTATTGTGGAGGCAATTCTCCACGGTACCTCAACTCACTTTATTGACAGAAGCAATAACACGTTACTCCACCATGATCACCAAGTACATAGAGGAGAAGAGCAAGAAGGGTGAGATGCACTAGGCATTCAATATGGGCACAAGGGATCTTCACTTTGAGATCCTGTGCAGGGATAAAGGATGCCGCGGGACGAATCGCGAGAGGATCATCCATAAGTGCACGCTACGCCGCGCTCGTTGTGTATGCACTTGCAACAAGCCTCTTCTTTTGCATAGACCCCGCTCCCATGTCATGGTCGCATGTTCGACGGTGGCGCAACATCCTGGCCAATACCTCTCTGATTATTTCAACAGGAAGAAGTGATACAAACCTGGAGTGCAGAGCTGTATGGTTATGACGTTGTTGGCCATTTCATTGGCCATCCGACCTAGGAGCAACTTATTTAGGCCATGGATATTGGTAGGCTGAAGGGAAAGGTGGGCGATGATAGGTACAACACATCAAGAACGACATGGACGAAGCAGGAGCCGGGCGTCGTACAAAGAAGTGCTCCATTTGTAGGGAGTTTGGGAACACCTTCAAGAAATAGCCTACGAGAAATCCACAAGACGAAGGAGACATCGGCAGTCCAGGCGTCGCCCTAGGGACCTTATCCGACCGCCCTACTTGAGGCGATCCACAAAATATGTGACATCGTTGTGCTGAATGTTCTATAATATCATTGTGATTTGTAAAAAAAAAAGATGTTATGATGTCGTGCTGAATGTTCTATAATACCATTCATTACTACAGAAAAGGTCTTCACAGACGGTTCAAAAAGGTCATCACAGACGGTTTTATGAGTCGTCTGAGTTTATGGATCAGTAATAACATGAGGTCATCACATACGGTTTTCGAACCGTCTGTAATGTAGACTATCATAGACGGTTATTAACTCAGAACCGTCTATGATAGTTGCCTATCACAGACGGTTTGTAGCTTAAATCGTCCGTGATAGCTTATGTATCACAGATGGTTTGTAGTTGAAACCGTCAGTGATATATGATGTATCACAAACGGTTTGTAGCTGAAACCGTCTGTGATGACTTTTCTCTATAAGTGTCCAAGCAGTGGCTGCTTGTGCCTTTAAATTTGGCTTTATATATATATATATATATATATATATATATATATATATATATATATATATATATATATATATTGTTCGTAGTCTCTCACCACTTTTGGGGTCGTCCAAGCGACATGAGGAGGATTGGACAGCAACCATAGGCAACTTCATCGAGCCCCTGCAAGATCAAGAGAAAGTCATATATATACATATGTATACGTATATATACACGTATACATATGTATACGTATATATACACGTATACATATGTATACGTATATATACATACATACATACATATACGTATACATACATACATACACACACACACACACACACACACACACACACACACACACACACACACATATATATATATAGGAAGCCTTTTTCCTACTCCCGGGAGTAGTTACTCCCTATTCCGTATCTCACATATCTCACAACGTAGGGAGTATCTTGCAACCGAGAGTATATGTGTAGTATATAGTATGTAAGACCACATAGGTGGTATTTACACCTTTAGGGTGGTATGTACAATTTTTAGACATACTCCTTTTATGTGCGAATATGAAGGTATTTACAAAATTTGCTAAAAACTATGGATTCTCTTGCAATTTTTTCGTGTGGTTCACATTAGAGTATCTTATAATTAGTATATGAGTATACCCAAAGTGATAAAGGAGTATATCAAGTTATTTTAGGTGGTATATCAGAAGTGGGAGTAACTACACCCGGGAGTAGAAAGTATTTTTCCTATATATATATATATATATATAGGACATCCGTTTTGTACTCCTGGGAGTATGTACTCCCACTTCCAATATACTACTTAAACGAACATATTATACTTCTTTATCAATTTTAGTATACTTAAATATCAATTATAAGATACTCCAACGTAACTTGATTGAAAATTTTCCATTGGAGCCCTTTATTTTTGTTATATACCATTTTTCATATATAAAAAGAAGTATATACACAAAAATTGAAATAAAAGTGGACTTTAATGTTTTTTTATAGAACTCACTTTGGAGTATCTTAGAATCATTATAGGAGTATACTCAAATAGATAAAGAGGTATCACCATACGATTTAAGTGGCATATGAGAGGCGGGAGTACGTACTCCCAGGAGTACCATACCATTTTCCTATATATATATATATATATATATATATATATGAAGTCGATTTTAAAGGCACAAGCAGACACTTATAGAGAAGAGATCGGGAATGGAATGGCAGGACGTACCTGGGATGCAAGGGATGAGAACTTGACCGATATGAACACAGTTACATAGACAAAGGTGAAATTAATGGCGAGAGGCAGGTGAAGAGGTGTTGTAGTAGTTTTTAACTCATTTGGTCCTGTTTTGGAATGGAATAGCAATTTTAAAAGGCATCATTGACATATAACACATGTGAATCCTTCAGATCATTTAAAAGACACACAATCTATACACAACATCACATCCAATTGCATTTTTTACATCAGTTAGCAATTCAATTGTATATCAGAATGTATAAATTTGTATGTGTACAGACTAATAAACTGAAGATCAAAGTGACAGCAGTTAGCAATTCATTAGAGCTCAAATATGAACTAATTATCAATTCAATTTCAGCATAAGACTATTAACATCATTGAGCAGTTCAACAGAGCATACAAATTTGCAATACCTCCCAGTGCTAGGCACAGACAAATCACACAGAGCGTACAAAAATTAGTGATTGTGCCAGATTAACACATTAAGCAACCTAATAGAATCTATCCACAACTAGCAGCACCAGCAGTCACCCGAACACAACCCCATTCCCCACCTCCAGATCCATCCATCCATCCAGCCAGCCATCAGTCACAGAGGGCAAGACAGCAAGACCAAGGGTGTCCACATTGCAGCTCGGTTCACATGAATATCAACGGCCCAAACCAATAGGTGATAGATTCGTCTTACCTCAACGTCGTCGGTGTCGGTGGTGAGGTAGTCGAGGCCGAGTCGGTGGAGAGGGAGGACGCGCTTGCGCAGCTGGATGGGGGAGGAACGATAAGGTCATGTGCGCTGGGGAGAGGACGATGACACCGGCGATGACGGGAACAAGGGCGGCGTCAACGATAGGGTCAGGGAGAAGGTGCGACTTGGGGGCGGCTATCGGGGAGGAGGCTTCAGGCGGCGATGACGGCGGCGTCGAGGTGGGGAGGGAACAGGCGAGAGTAATGGCACTGGGGAGTGACGAGTTAGGGAGCAAACCCTAATGGGCTCCTATTAATAAAGAGATATCACATACGGTTCTATTATAGAATTGTTAGTGATACTTATCACATATGGTTCCATAATAGAACCGTTAGTGATAAGGTTGTTCAAATTTTTATGTTTTGAGCATATATATTGTCATGTATACATTTACACATGACATGAAGAAATTACATGTTTATATGTCAATTTTGTCATTTAAATACTGTTGAAAATCTGCTTTAACTATGATACATATCACAGACGGATATTTGTTCCACTAAACCGTCTATGATATATATATATATAGTTCAACATATATAGTAATTCGATCACCTTCAAACTAGATTTTTTTTTTATTTTGAATTTACATATGGCCAAATAGCGTGGCCAGTCGCTTCTTACAAAGATTAAAAAAAAGTAGAAACCTAAATAAACAAAGTTTTTCTAGTGGTGGAGGTAGGCTGCTATCTCCGTCTTCAAAACTTCATAGGCGGCGGCGGCATCGGACGGTTCATGATCATCAGCACGAAATGCGTCTACCCACTGACGCGCTCGTTCGAGTGTCTCCCGAAGACCCTTGGACTATTGAATCAAGAATTATTGAGCCCATAGGCTCTCTTCGCTTGCTTGAGGGGTCTCGGCATGGTCGACTCGGTCGCTCGCCGCCTCGATTGAGCTATCCAAGTGATGGTGAGCCTCCTGGAGACGTGCAACGTCATTGTGAAGGATCACGTCGATGATGCGGTAAACTCGCCGAAAGTGGAGATCACTCGAAAGACGCGGCGGAGGAGGATGTCAAGACGGCGGAAGGTGGTCGCCACCTGCTCCGGCAAATCCTCGATAGAGGAGTGAGGACACTGTTGAAACTGTGTCCTTCCGCCGCATCCGTCAATGTACGACCGGAAAGGTTCTCGTACAGTATGGCCAGGTAGGCTATCAATACCGCGACAAGGAAACAAAAGGAGCCATTCTGCTTTAGAAGAGTACTAGAGTTATATGTAGGAATGATGATCATCTTCGATGACGGATGATCCTTTTTATAAAACAAGAAATAAATTCGGCGCATGAGACGAAGAGACGCATCGGGGAGCCTAAGCAGCATTGATACGACGAAGAGACGCATCGACATGAAGAAACTCATCGGGGAGCTGAAGTGATATTATCACATACGGTTATAATTAAAAACCATCTGTGAAGTCTACAATTACCACAGACAGTTCGAGCTTAGAACCGTCTGTGATACTTCACAAACGGTTATCAATATGAACTTTCTGTGATATTACCTCTTGACATACGGTTTTTAGCGCATCCAGTTACACAGATGGTCTCTAAACCAAAACCATCTGTGATTGCATGTAATATAGATGGTTTTGGTCAACCGTATGTGATGAGATGTCCAGTATTAGCCTTTTTGTAGTAGTGATTGTGATTTATCCATAAAATATGTGCTCGAAAATAGTCAGTAAAAAAGCAGTGTAGTGAGGTCCCTGTCACTAGTTGAAATGACGATAGGGTCCTGTCGTCATTTGAAGTGGCCACAGGTCTCTGTTACCATTTGAACTGGCGACAAGGACTTCTCTATACTGTTCAAGCCCGTGTTGCCACTGCATAGGCTACTGTCGCTCTTTGGAATAGCAACAGGAGCTTATCGCCATTCCTGTCACCATTCCAAATGGCGACATTAGCATAGTTTTGTAAAAAAAAAAATTGATTATTTGTTTTTGTATTTTTTAAAAAATAATATTATTTAAAAAAATTGATTCCGATGCGTGTCCTCGATTTACAGTACACTATACCACTAGTGCTCCGCACTGCATGCTCCCCAATCTAACCATAGCTAGTGACAGATTTATTTATTTATTTATTTAATAATATTTTAAAGTTAACCTCTCGCTAACTTTATTTCCAATTCTGACCCCTTTGGTCATACCATGACTCGCGGCGTGGTCAAACCACTATGTCATGTCACTTTCCTCGGTGTGGCAAAACCTACCACGCAAGTCCTCATCTGCATGTCGTGCTAGCGTGGAGGGTTTGTGTGGTCGTTGTCATGCCCGCACGCATGGCGTGACAAGCCTTCCTTGTCACATCAACTCGCGTGACGTGACCGTAGTGACTTAGGTGCCACCGGTCCACCCAGTTCTTTATTTTTTTCCTCAAATCCCTCTCTTCCTCCCCAGGCGTTCTCTATCCTCCTCGTCCCCAACCTCCCCAAATCCGGCGATTTGGAGCCGATTCGACGCCCATAAACCCGTGGAGACCATCCCCAAGGTAATCTCACCCATTCCATCCATTTTTTGGTTTAAATCGGTTTGATTTGTGGATTTAGGGTTTATGCTGAATTGGATGTTTTAGTGAATTGGTTTGAATGTTTGCACGCCTGAGTGAATTCGAATGATAGATGGCACCCTGTTGTTGAATACAAACTTGTTTGATCGGTGATGGAGGCTTGTGGTATATATCTTCATGTAGTTTGTTTGAATGAATTGGTTTGAATGTTTGCCCGTCGGAGTGAATTCAAATGATAGATAGCACCCTGTTGTTGAATACAAACTTGTTTGATCTGTGATGGAGGCTTGTGGTATATATCTTCATGTAGTTCTGTTCTGTATAGTAGCAACGTATGACGGACCACTAGAAGTTTTGCAAAATATTTGCCCTTCTATATCATTGTCTTTGATCGGCTAATTCATAATAATTGCAAAGTTTGTATGTACATGTTCATACACATATTGCCATTCCCAATTTTTATGAAAAAAAGGTTCAAATACATTTGTATAAAGGATAAATCACTGCATAAACAGATGATCATCAGAACCCTCAATATTTTAGAAATTTGAACAATAAACCACAGCTCAAGAAACCTGAACAACTAGATTGCCAAACAGCCTGCTAGTTTGGTTTAAAAGTCAAGCCACTTAATTTGGAAGCCTACAGATAAGCCTAATCCCAAACAAACAGAGCTGGCCTAGATACAAGAGATGTTACAATCGTATAAGGAATGTAATTGTATTTCTATCATAAGCATTAGAATTATATAACAAGTATAAGTAAACATATACAATGTAGTATATAGCCTCGCTATTACGCACGTGGTAATTCGGATAGTTTCTAGGATTTGATGGCGTGGCTGCCTGTGTGCGTACGTTGTGTGGCAGGCATATATGGCATATCCCCATCGCCTCATGCATGCAACGTGGAGACTAATTATGTACATCGCATCATGTATGCTATAGTTTGCCCATAATCTATTTTTCAGATTAATGGAAACCAAGGAAATGGGCTCGAACTGGCGTGAGAGGCTGATCGTCTGTTGAGGCTTTTCTTGCCCAGATACTAGCTCAATTAGTTAGCTTGCATTGCATTGTCACTACTACAGCAGAGCACTGTAGGGGCGGCTGGTGAGCCTCTGTAGAGGCGGCTCGCCAGCCGCCTACCCAACCGTCGCTACAAATCGAGATTTGTAGAGGCGGTTCAACCGCCTACAAATCTTATTTGTAGAGGCGGTTGGTGTCTAGAGCCGCTCCTACAAACTGTTTTGTAGAGGCGGCTGGATTACAAGCCGCCTCTACAAATTAGATTTGTAAGGGCGGCTTAGATGACCAGCCGCCTCTACAAATAGCAATTTTTGGGAGGTGCCCAAGGCCTCCCTTCCTTCCTCTCTCGGGTTGCACTGTGCAGCTCGAGGAGGAAGAAGGATCTGCTATATATCTTTGGTCGATTTGTAGGCGGTGGTTATCCACCGCCTACAAATGAACGAGAGGGGCGGCTGGATAAACGGCCGCCTCTACAAATCAAGCGAGAGGCGGTGGTATTCCCGCCCACAAATCTAACCATTTGTAGGGCGGTTGGTGATACCACCGCCTCTGTGAACCATTTGTAGAGGCGGTTGGTATAGTGGCCGAGCTCACCACCAGTAGGCGCTTGGTAAGTGAGCCGCCTCTACTGTGAAAAAGGTGGTGTTGCTACAAATCATTTTTGTAGTAGTGTGTTTCTTGGTTAAGGCATACGCACGCATGCAGGTGTGTCATCAAAGCTAAGCTATACACATACAATGGCGAATCCACCGTGGGTGCTAGTAGGTGCTCGAGCACCCCCTCCCTCCACCGGACCCCTACTAACCCCTAGCACCGGCGAAGTTGGAGGCAGCGCATGGGCGCAAAACAGGCGAGTCTCTTGGCGGCGCTGGAGGCTGGACGAAGGCCGGAGCTTGAAGACGCGCGGCGTGGGCCGTTGGCTGTGGGATTTTGTTGTGTTGTTGGAGCTAACCCAATTAAAGAAAGGGTGGGGTGGCCGGGTGGGGAGCGAACACCCCGAGAGGCCACAAGGAGGGGTGGCGTCCGAAGCCCTAGATGCGGCGGGCGGCGGTGGCGGGTGATCCCTGAATCAGAGCCGGCGGCCGGCGGCGACTAGGGAGGAAGTGGCCGGCGCGGAGGACTGCTCAGCGCCTTAGCCGGTGGGGGCCCGGGCACGCCGCAGTGTGGGCAAGGTCATGGGGCGGGGCGTGAGGCTGGGCCACGGGCGGGCGGCGCGCAGGGGAGGTGGCGTGGAGGGTGCGGCGCCGATGGCGCCGGCGCGGGCGTGCGCGGCTATGCAGTGGGTGGCGCTTTGGCGGCGTCCGGCCCATCCCATCGAGGTGGTCAAGTGGAGGTCGACAGACGGCAAGCCGCTTGGGCTCACCCTGGGGGTTGAGGCCTAGGCAAGAAGTCCGGCGACCGGCGGTGCCGTGGCATCGTGCCGTCGTCATCAGTTCATCACTGTCGGTACCAGCCACTCCTCTTCGACTCTTCTCTAGCTTTGCTTGCTTTCATGAATCATGATATGTTATTGTCACCAGTTCTTGTTTCCTTTCATGATCAGAAAGTGTGAGAATTTCTCCAGTATTGAATTGATGTTCTTCAAGTACATTGATAATTGATTCACTATGTTTCTTCAAGAAATTATCTGATAAAATTAACTTGATGCCATAGGATTGTCTGCTTCCATCATTCAATATAAAAACAGGGAATAGTTGTTTCATATGTAGAAAACTTTCTTCTATGAAACTGGGAACACAGAAGGGTTGCAAACATGCAATTAGTAACTAGAAACTTGCAAATAGTAAGTTGTTACTAATTGGTGCAAATTGATGAATTGATGCAAGATTGATGAATTGATGCACATTATCCATTAGCGAGGAACTGAATTTATTGTATTATATATTTTCAATTTGTTTTTTTTTCTATTTATGTATGAATTTGGTATTTCAATGGGAAAAGACAGATAGATGTACATTTGGTATATTTATCTTGTGCTATAGCCACGACAATAGAGCTCCCCCTCAATTTTCATCCTGGATTCGCCCCTGTACACATACATACATACATGTTGCGAACTGTGTGTGTATGTATGTATATATAACTAAAGCAAAAAAGATAGTTTCTGTGGATATCATGGGGATATGCTCATGATCTTAGGATGATGTGTCAATTGGCAATGACGTTGAAGGTTTGCGGAAACACGAGTTTTCGGCAAAGTTCGATTCTGTCAGTCTCAGCGGTCGGGCCGCCACAGTGGCGGTCAGACCGCCCATGCCTCGGGTGTTCTGTGATGGCGATCTGACCGGCCAGGTCGGCGGTCTGACCGATTTGGTAGCGGTCTGACCGGCGTCTGTTGAGCGGTCGGACCGGCAAGTTGAGTGGCATTGGAATTTGGAGCTGGGCCAAAAATAGAGGGTGTAGGCAAGTGAGGAGATTCTACCGCACTTGGTCCCATAAGTTTTGGAGCTTCCAGTCAAAAGTTCTATTCGTTTTAAATTTCCGAGAGGTTGCGGATTTCAGCGTTGAAATTTCGGCTAAGTCCTTTTTGGCGGTCGGACCGCCTTACATTGGCGATCGGGCGGCGGTGGCGTCGACCGCCAAGGTGGCGATCGACCGGTTTTCACTTAAGTCGTCGCCGTGTGGCGGCGATGGTTGCTGTTAGGTCAAGTTCGTGGTTTTCATGGCATATGTGTTGTATGATGCATGTTTTGACTAACGTGGGTCAAGTTGTGAAGAACTTGTTCCCGAATTCGATTTGTTTGTCTATTGTTGTGCAAAGTTGCTTGGTGGTCAACGACGGTCAACGGCGAGGATGATCGGGACTAGGCTTGGAAGGCGAGGTTCAAAACGATCGGCGATGCGGGTGAAGTCATTGGACTCAAGCATGGTGCAAGATGGACAAAGGTGACCGAACAGGCGATTCGGTGCGGATCGGTTGAATCAAGCGGCGCGGTCGGTGCAAGTGCCATGGTGGTTTCGGTGGGAGCCGGATGGGAGAGACTTGCCGACATGATGAGGGCCGTTGGATCAACCTACACGTGGCGAGCAGCGAGTGCCGCACAATATGAACACGGCGCTTTAAAAGGCGTGCGTGTGTCACCCGTTTGTTTTGGGCTTTAACGGGAGCCCATTAGGAAGACTCTATTAGAAACCCTAAGCCTCCACTATAAATAGAGGAGGGAGGTGGCAGCACCCCCTTTGACCCTTTCATTGTTATTGAAACCCTAATTTGCTTAGGAGAGGAGGAGCGGAGGTTAGGGTTCTAGAGAGTTGGATTGGATTTCGTGCTCATGTATTGAGTCTTTGTCATCCATTGATGGAGTGGCCGTGAACCAATATCATATCAAATCAATCCAAAGAAAGTTTCTTCAAAAGTGAGTTCATGTGCTTTCTTTCTCTCTTTTGATGAATTGAGTCTTTGTTTGATCCGCGAGTTATTGCTTAGTTTCTTGGCGTGATTTAGCTTGTTGTGACGGGTGAGAATACATCTAGGATCATCAAGATCATCAATCACCCACGTGCAAGTCTTAAGATCATATTTTCGTTTTGACTCGGTTTTGACCTAACCGCTCAAACGGTAAAAGGTCTGAACCTGAGCAAGAATTATCACAATTGTTGCTTGGAATAGGTTCTGACATCCTTAGGAAGTTGTGTGTCAAGTTTCACGAAGTTTGGACGCACGAATCAAAAGTTTGATCAATTTGCGTTTCGGTTGGTGGGCTGATTTTCTTGTTCATCGAGCGAGAGGTCCGACCTCCGTGAAATCGGTCGACCGCCCGAGGTAGCGGTCGACCGCTGGATCGATCGACCGCCCCGTGAGAGGTCGGACCGCCTGAGCTCTCGTGTTTTGGTTTTGTGTTGATTTTACTTTGGGGTTTTGAGTTGGTTCAATACAAGTCTTCATTGTGCATGATTGATTGATCTTCATAGCTTTCATAGCTATTTGGAGTGAGATTCGTATTGAATTGATTTTGAGAGAAAAGAGATCGTGCTCCTATTCACCCCTCTAGTCGCCTTTTGGTCCAACAAGTGGTATCGAGCCCTGTTAGTTCAATCTTGATCTTAACCGGTCACCGAACTTTGGCGATGGATAAGTACTCTTCCAAACCGCATATCTTCGATGGGCACGACTATGCCTTTTGGAAGAACCGCATGCGTGTCTTTCTTGAGAGCGAACCACGAGGTATTTGGGAGGTCGTTCGAGGTCCGCTAATCTTGCTCGAGGTTGCTACGCCGCGCTCAAGCCCTTTGGCTAATGACCATAAGGCAAAGAATTTTTCGTATGGTGGGCTTGGTAGACAGGAATATGACAGGATTTGCAATCTCGAGACTGCACATGAAATTTGGAAGACCCTCGAAACCTATCATGAGGGTTCTTCCCAAATCAAACAAGTGCGTCAGCAGGTGTATAAAAGAGAATATAACAAATTCGAGATGCGTCTGGTGAGAGCATCGATGATATTTTCGATCGCTTCAACACGTTGATAAATCAGATGAAGTCTGTTGGTATTGAATTTACTCAGTCTGAAAATGCCCTCCATCTCCTGGCTGCAATCAACACTAGGGAGTGGGAGATAAAGGCTACCGCCATTCAGAAAATGTCAACTTCTCGATCGACTTTGAGCTGCTCTATAGCAAGCTCAAGACTCATGAGATCCGTAAAGTGACCATTCTAAGAAGGGTAACATGGCTTTGGTAGCAGACCGCTCAAGAGAGCCTCGATGGGTCGTTTGAGTTCTCTTTCAGTTTTCACTTGCTTCTTTATCGCAATTCAAGAAGAGGATCTTGAGAGTATTCCCGAGCACGAGATGGCGCTTTTGATTAAGAAGTTCACACGGGCCTACAACAATATGAGAAACAAAAGAGAGGCGCCCGTGACTTGTTATGAGTGTGGAGAGCTTAATCACATCCGGCAAATTGCCCCAAGTGAAAGGTAAGAGCAACCACAAGGATGAAAATCCACTTGGAAGAAGCCTCGGGCGCAAGTCCAGTTTGATGATGCCAAGCTCGGGATGGCTGCTCACGGGTTCTTGCCGCTCTTGGAGATCGATCCTTGAGTGATGTGGACTCGGGAGCGAGGAGGACAAGGAGGAGGAGCTCCTCAAGACAAGAAGGGAAGGCCAAGGACTTCACCTAAGCATGTGCTTCATGGTCGACTCGACGACATCAATGACAACAATGAGGTATCTCCTTCTTATGATGTTCTATTTGCTAGATGTGAAACTGTCTATGAGCAAATGCTAGGTCGATAAAGCTTTAAAGTCCATCATGACTAAGAATGAGGAGTTAGAGTCACAAGTAAAGAAACTCACATTAGAACTTGTGAATGCTAAGAGTCTTGAATCGATGAATGTTCATCTGCTATGCTTTACATTCGAATTTGCTAAAGCGCAATCTGCTCATGATATTGCTTTGCAACAACTTGAAAATGCTAGAACCGAGCTAATTGAAGTTAAATCGCTCCTGCGAAAAATGCTTAAAGTCTAGCATGTTGGTTGTTTCGATGTGGTTGAATCTAGCTCTTGCTGCATGCGCTTAGAACGTGAACGTGAATTACATGATGTTGTAGAAGCGGCTAGAGCTAAATATGCCAAGCTTAAGGACAGATTAATTCGCTACTTGTGCTTCATGTGAAGCTCTTAAGCTTGAACTTGCTCTTTATAAGAAGAGGTTTGATGCTAAAACGTGTGATTCATGTGTTAACCTTAGAAAAGAAATTGCTTACCTTAATGACACATTAGAAAGATTTTCTAAAGGTAAGAAACAGTTAAACATGATTCTTGACAAGTCAAAACTCCTTATAAGAAGCAAGGGTTAGGATACAACTTTGCCTGTGATAAATCTAATGACATTCAAATTTTGAGAAATGGCTTAGTTGAATTTGATACCCAACCTGCAAAGATCACTTTCAAATCTGCAGGTTTTGCCCAACCATCTGTTCAGTCAAAAGGTGCTTCTCCCAGTGGTACCAAGTACCATTGCACCTATTGTAAGAAGGATGGGCATTTGGTTGAGTTCTGTTGGCGTAGGTTGAAAAATGCTAAGAAAAATCTTGCTAGAATGTCATCTAATCAACCTAGAGCTTTTATGAGACATGGTAATTTAGAAAGGAAGAAACCTGGTCTAGGATTTATTTCACATGCTAATGATGCTCATGCTCCTAGACAGGATAACTCTCATGTTAGAGTAACCATTGCTCACAATGAATTTCAAATAGAATCAAGGATAGCACTTACGCTTTGCATACTACTGCAGACGTGTGTCTCAAGATCGGGTTCCCAAGTCATGTTTAACTAACTTGATGATTGAGACACTTCGCTCTTTCGTGCCTTGATTTTCGGGATCGCCGCGGAAGGAAGGACACGTGGTTCGTCGACTCCGGCTGTTCACGCCACATGACCGGAGACTCAAAATGGTTCACTTCCTTCACGCGGTCGATAGGTGATGTCCTCATCACCTTTGGAGACAATACTCAAGGGCGGATTGAAGGAACAGAACAATTAGGGTGAATGACAATTTCATCCTAAAGGACGTCGCCCTTGTGGACAAGCTTAGGTTTAACTTACTCTCTGTCTCACAGCTTCTTGATGATGGTTATGAGACTATATTTAAGAAAAATGCTTGTCGGGTGCTTGATTCTTTGGTGAGCTCGTTTTGGGATTTATAGAGTTGCTAGAATCTTTGGAGCTGATTTTTCTGAATCTCTGGTTGGTTCTCTTAAATGTTTGTTTACACCTTCTTCTGAGTTCTGGCTTTGGCACCGACGTTTGGGGCACATTGGTTTTGATCATCTGACGCGAGTTAGCAACCTTGATCTCATGAGAGGTTTGCCCAAACTCAAAGTCGCCAAGGATGTCAGATGTGCGCCTCGTAGGCATGGCAAGCAAGTTACCGCCTCACACCCTTCGGTGACTTTGGTCATGACCGACGGACGGGACGGTTGCTTCATATGGATACCGTTGGTCCCGCTAGGTTCGGTCAATTGGTGGCAAGTGGTACATTCTTGTCATAGTTGATGATTTTCGAGATACACTTGGGTGTTCTTTCTTGCTTCAAGGATGAAGCTTTTGGTTTTTATCGTGATCTTGTTCTTCGCTTGGCTTCGAATTTTCTCGGTGCCTTGAGAGCGATCCGCGATGACAATGGCACGGAGTTCAAGAATACCTCGCTTGCCTCTTTTTGCCGAAGCGCGAATTGAGCATCGTTCTCTTCTCCACACGTCCCTCAACAGAATGGCGTTGTGGAAAGGAAGAACAGAACCTTAGTGGAGATGGCTAGGACAATGCTAGATGAGTATAGCACACCGAGGAGGTTTTGGGCGAAGCTATTTCTCTGACTTGCCATATTGCAAATCGTGTCTTCTTGAGACCGTCTTTGGGCAAGACTTCATATGAGCTTCGTTTTGGTAGAAAACCCTCTGTTTCTCATTTTCGATTTTTGGAGCTAAGTGTTTCATTCTTAAGACAGAAATCTAGATAAATTTGAATCAAGGACTTTTGATGGTTTATTTTCGGTTATCCCGCACATTCGAGGGTTTTCGGGTTTTAATGTTGAAACTAACATTGTCCAGAGACATGCAATGTCACTTTTGATGAGACTAGCCACGAGCTAGATCCGACATTTCGTGATACACAGTGTGAAAGCATTTTTGTGGAGGAAGATGATGACGGTTGATTTTTGTCCTCCACTGCTGCTGTTGAGGCTCTGCCGCATCTTCTTCATCGCAGACTGCGGAGGTTGAGGAGATATTGTCTCCCGGCGCTCCACTTCATATTCAGAGGCATCATCCTCCGGATCGATGATTGGTAATCTTAATGAGCGAGTCACTCGCTCGGGTATCACGATCCAAGTCTCTACTCTCATTCTCGCATTTGTTGCTTCTTTGAACCCCGCGATATATCACATGCGTTATCCGATTCTAGTGGGTTAATGCCATGCATGAGGAGTTAGAGAATTTTGAGAGGAATAAGGTCCGAATCTAGTAGAACCTCCTAGTGGTCATAATGTGATAGGAACCCGTTGGGTGTTCAAAAATAAACAAAATGAGGATGGTTCGTGGTTAGAAACAAGGCTAGATTGGTAGCTCGGGGTTTTAGCCAAGTTGAGGGTTAGACTTTGATGAGACATTTGCTCTGTTGCTAGATTGGAAGTCATTCGCATTCCGCTTGCATTTTCGCTTCTAAGGGCTTTAGATTATATCGGATGGATGTTAAGAGTGCCTTTTGAATGGTTTTATAGAGGAGGAAGTGTATGTTAGACAACCCTGTGCTTTGAGAATCCCAAGCATCCACATCATGTTTTCAAGCTATCCAAAGCCTTGTATGGTCTTAAGCAAGCCCCTAGAGCACAGTATGATAGACTTAAGACCTTTCGCTTAAGAATGATTTTGAGATGGGTAAGGTAGACAAGACCTGCTCATCCTTAGGCGTGGAAATGACTTCCGCTTGCTCAGATTTATGTAGATGATATTATCTTTGGTGGTTCTTCTCATGCTCTTGTTTCCGCTTTTTCGAGACCATGTCCAGGAATTTGAGATGAGTATGATGGGAGAGCTCAATTATTTCCGGGGCTTCAAATCAAGCAATGCAAGGAAGGGATCTTCATCCATCGACGAAGTACACCAAGGATCTCTTTGAAGCGCTTCGAGATGGTGATCGCAAGCGATCGCCACTCCCATGGCGACTTCGATCGCTTTGGATCCGGATGAGGAAGGAGAAGCCGTGGATCAACGCGAGTACCGCAGCATGATCGGTTCACTGCACTGACGCCTCAAGACCGGACCACTTCGCCATTGCTTGCCTCATGCGCAGGTTTCAGCGTCTCCGAGGACTTCCCATCGCCAAGCCGTTAAGCGCATCTTCGGTATTTACACTCTACCCTCCGCATGGCATTTGGTATTCTGCTCTTCGTCCTTGTCCATTCGGGGTTTTCGATTCGATTTTGCGGGTCATCGGCTAGATAGGAAGAGTACCTCGTGCACTTGTCACTTCCTAGGCACTTCTTTGGTCTCTTGGTCTTCTAGGAAGCGACCTTCATTGCACAATCCATGCTTTGAAGCTGAATATGTAGCTTTGCTAGTTGTTGAGTCGATTTTGTGGATGGTGTCCACTTAAGGATTTTGGGTTGGCATTTGATAGTGTTCCTCTTTCTCGCGATAACACTTCGATAACACTTCTGCGATTAACATTGCTAAAAACCCTGTGCAACACTCTAGGACCAAGCACATAGACATTCGCTATCACTTTCTTAGAGATCATGTCGAGAAGGGTGATATTGTGCTACATTTCGTGGAGTCCGAGGCTCAGTTGGCTGATATCCTCACCAAGCCTTTAGATCCAACTAGGTTTGCCACCTTGAGAAGTGAGTTAGGGGTAATTTATCCCTACGGTTTGGTTTGAGGGGGAGTTTGATCTTTTCTGATCTTACCTTGTTCATTTGATCTTTTCTTGATTTTCTTTTGATCTTTTTGATCTTTTTAGGCTTTTTCAGTTTTTGTGCATCTCATCATATCATACTGCACGTATATGAAAATCCAAAAAGATACTGCATTTATATGAAAATCCAAAAAGATACTGCATTCATATGAAAATCCAAAAAGATGCATTTTTATATAAGCTTTTCTGCTTGTCTTTTAAAATTGATGAAGCTTTGCTTATTACCCTTTTGAGCTTTTAATATTTCAATTTGCTCAATGCCATGTCTAGTTCTTTGACTTGCTAGAATTATCATGCTTTCACATGTGTAGCTAAGTCTTTCTTTGAATGAGCGTAACTTTAAGACAACTTGAACTAAGAAAGCGCAATTTGTGGATGTTTTAGCTAGTTGCGCAATTAGTGATCCTTTTGTGACATTGGCCCTGTCAAAATTGCGGCGTTAGCTCTTGAATCTAGTATTGATCATTATTTGAGCTTCTTGTTCTTTTAAGAATCTAAATCTTCTCTTGTGAACAAAAAAGGGAGGTCTCTTTTGTGCGAAAAAACTGATCTCACCAATTCTTTCTTATGAGACGGCTTGCCATTGCACTAGGCATGAACTCAGGGGGAGTTTTGGATGATCTAGATCATTCTTTTAAGCTTTTTGTGCTTAAGATGGTCGCGGCAAGGCTTGAGATCTAGCACGTGGATAAGAAAATGAATTATCAAATGGGTAGAAGCTTAGGAAGAGTTTGTGGATGGCTCCTAGTCCAGGATCTTCTTCACTAAGATATACCTTTCATCAACTTCAATATTTCTTTGCAAATGAAAATCTGTTGAAAAATGGGCGTTTGAGACAATTTGAGCAAAATGATTCAATTCAGGACTTGTTTGTCTCTTAATGTGGTCATTGTTAGCGTCTTGGTCTCACATTGACATTTTGACATGGCCAGTATCATCTTAGGATCCTGTTGATGGACTTGCTAGATTTGAAGTTTTGCTTAAAATGCTAAAATTCATTGCTTTATATTGAGCCTTCTTGCTTTAGCTTTGTTATATATGTCTTATCATGATCTTGCTAGCGCATTCAGGCTGATATGGTGTTTATGCAAAATTTGAGATGCTAGCTTGTTCTTTTGGGTAATCTCCAAAGCTTCTTGTAATCCAAAATTGAAAAATTCAAAAATATGAAGCCACTTCATTGCATTTCATGCATGCTCCTTCTTATGCTTTTCCTCATTCTGCATTTGTTATCTCGGACGAGAGGAAGGCGTGATTCCTTGATGACTCCATTGTCAAAGGGGAGAAGATATTTCAAAATGTGTAAAGGGAGAAGTTTTAAAAACATTAAAAAGAGGGAGAAAAATGGAGAATTTGAAATTTTCTGAAATTTTGAGGATCATAGTGAGGGGGAGTTCCTTATTTGCATGCTTATGGTCTTATTGCTCTTTCTGAACTTGAATTGCAATTCTTGATCCTCACCATGATCAAAGGTCATTTCGAACAATTGTTCTTTCATATGGACCTTAAGTGAGATTTTTGACCCTTCTTTGGAAATTGAAGCTTTCTTGTTTTCTTTTGCCTTATCTCACTTGCCGATGCTATTCTGAAGCCAGCTTGGTCATTTCCTTTGCTTTTTCTTGCATATGGACCAAGTTGTGCCTTTGCGCGAAAACGTTGAGTTTTTACTTTTCAAACCTCAAAACTTGCATTTGTTGGGAATTGCCAATGTGATCATCAAGGGGGAGATTGTGGATATCATGGGGATATGCTCATGATCTTAGGATGATGTGTCAATTGGCAATGACGTTGAAGGTTTGCGGAAACACGAGTTTTCGGCAAAGTTCGATTCTGTCGAGTCTCGGCGGTCGATCGTACGGTGGCGGTCGACCGCCCATGCCTCGGTGTTCGTGATGGCGGTCCGACCGCCGGTCGGCGGATCCGACCGATTTGGTAGCGATCCGACCGGGCGCCTCGTTGAGCGGTCGGACCGGCAAGTTGAGTGGCATTGAATTTGGAGTGGGCCAAAAATAGAGGTGTAGGCAAGTGAGGAGATTCTCCGCACTTGGTCCCATAATTTTGGAGCTTCGGTCAAAAGTTCTATTCGTTTTAAATTTCCGAGAGGTTGCGATTTCAGCGTTGAAATTTCGGCTAAGTCCTTTTGTGGCGGTCGACCGCCTTCGTTGGCGGTCGGGCCCGCGGTGTGGGCCGACCGCCAAGGTGGCGGTCGACCGGTTTTCACTAAGTCGCCGCCGTGTGGCGGCGATGGTTGCTTGTTAGGTCAAGTTCGTGGTTTTCATGGCATATGTGTTGCATGATGCATGTTTTGACTAACATGGGTCAAGTTGTGAAGAACTTGTTCCGAATTCGATTTGCTTGTCTATTGTTGTGCGAGTTGCTTGGTGGTCAACGACGGTCAACGGCGAGGATGATCGGGACTAGGCTTGGAGAGGCGAGGTTCAAAACGATCGGCGATGCGGGTGAAGTCATTGGACTCAAGCATGGTGCAAGATGGACAAAGGTGACCGAGCAGGCGGTTCGGTGCGGATCGTTGAATCAAGCGGCGCGGGGCGGTGCAAGTGCCATGGTGGTTTCGGTGGGAGCGGATGGGAGAGACTTGCCGACATGATGAGAGCCGTTGGATCAACCTACACGTGGCGGAGCAAGCGAGTGCTTCGCACAATATGAACACGGCGCTTTAAAAGGTGTGCGTGTGTCACCCGTTTGTTTTGGGCTTTAACGGGAGCCCATTAGGAAGACTCTATTAGAAACCCTAAGCCTCCACTATAAATAGAGGAGGGAGGTGGCAGCACCCCCTTTGACCCTTTCATTGTTATTGAAACCCTAATTTGCTTAGGGAGAGGAGGAGCGGAGGTTAGGGTTCTAGAGAGTTGGATTGGATTTCGTGCTCATGTATTGAGTCTTTGTCATCCATTGATGGAGTGGCCGTGAACCAATATCATATCAAATCAATCCAAAGAAAGTTTCTTCAAAAGTGAGTTCATGTGCTTTCTTTCTCTCTTTTGATGAATTGAGTCTTTGTTTGATCCGCGAGTTATTGCTTAGTTTCTTGACGTGATTTAGCTTGCTGTGATGGGTGAGAATACATCTAGGATCATCAAGATCATCAATCACCCACGTGCAAGTCTTAAGATCATATTTTCGTTTTGACTCGGTTTTTGACCTAACTTCGCTCAAACGGTAAAAGGTCTGAACCTGAGCAAGAATTATCACAATTGTTGCTTGGAATAGGTTCCTGACATCCTTAGGAAGTTGTGTGTCAAGTTTCACGAAGTTTGGACGCACGAATCAAAAGTTTGATCAATTTGCGTTTCGGTTGGTCGGGCTGATTTTACTGTTCATCGAACGAGAGGTCTGACCTCCCGTGAAATCGGTCTGACCGCCCGAGGTAGCGGTCTGACCGCTTGGATCGGTCTGACCGCCCGTGAGAGGTCAGACCGCCCGAGCCTCTGTGTTTTGGTTTTGTGTTGATTTTACTTTGGGGTTTTGAGTTGGTTCAATACAAGTCTTCCGTTGTGCATGATTGATTGATCTTCATAGCTTTCATAGCTATTGGAGTGAGATTCGTATTGAATTGATTTTGGAGAAAAAGAGATCGTGCTCTTATTCACCCCCTCTAGTCGCCTTTTCGGTCCAACAGTTTCTTTGGCAAGTAATTATTTAGATTTGTTTAGAATCCAAGAATACCTTATAAAAGAATTATGGGATCTCTTTAACACTAGTACTAGCTAGCTTCTCTTTTTTCTAAGGTATAAATATATTTGCTTTTCATAATATATAGTGGCATCTTATTTTTCACAATGTTAAATCCACTTAAAATGAGTTGTGCAAACTTCCAAGGAGGCAGCGCAAGAAAGCTACCATGTTTTAATTTCCATGAAAGGACGCGGTAGTACTAGCTGGTAGCTGCATGCATGGCTTTTCTTTTCTTTTCCTTAAAGGAACAAATGTAGTAATATTTAGTATTGTCGGTGTGCCTTTTGGACTTATAGAACTTGGCCTAAATTCATCTCTGAAATCTTCCTTTCAGAAATGCCTATTTAGTCATATATGAAATGATTAGTACTACTTTTGAGCGTAGTTGGTACCTAAGGCATGTAGAACCGACTTTCCAATATTTTGTTTGTATTATTGGATGTAGATGGATAAAGTTGTATGTGTTTTTATTAGTAACTGTCGGGACTCCGGGTATGCAACCCCAGGATCCTCTGTGCATTCCGAACTAGTCCCATGATCAGTAGCTAGCTCGCACAGTTACAACAAACATGTAATCATAACCATACAACAAAGTAACGATGAAGCGGACAAATTAATATTAACAGCAGCAAAAGATGTTATGGTCAAGTCTTACAGAGTTGCCACGCAGGGCTCAACACCAAAAGGTAACTTGCACCGGAAACAAAATATCTCGTAGTGGCCACACGACATGCCCACAGGCAAGCAAGTGGAGGACGCGACCTAGTTCGCAAAGTCTTCGAGGTTCTCCTCTTCATGAAACTCGGAGTTCCCTGGTTCTTCTGTGGAGATTGATCACACAGGGCGCAAGCCGTGAGTACTTTGAATGTACTCAGCAAGTCATAGGGAACAGTATGCAATTATTATTCATGCTAGGCTTGACAAGGATAGCTTTATGTTTACTTTTGTAGAAAGCCACATTTAACAGTAAATACAGTAAGTAGATTAAAAGCATAATTTAAAAGATTAATACATAAGTATGTCAGTTCTTTGAAACAACTAGAGATCATCCCAACCATTCCATCCAAACCATCAATCCCACCATTTTAAGAAAACATCTACCCCTTGCGTGAAATCTCTGGGCATGTCCATAACCGGGGACACGGTTATTCGAATAGTTTTTATACACTCTGCAGAGGTTGTACACTTTTCCCACATGACACGAATTCTCTAGTTTGTTTGGCACCTGGCGATGCCACCGCTCACTACCTTGGGTAAGCGGTCTAGAGCACGTGACAAGGCCTTTACAAAATTCTGCTTTGACTCGGTTCTGCTCGCTAAGGTTTCGCTTCTAACGGGGGTGCTCCCCGCCAGATTCGTGCCCCCTCTTGCGCCGTTCTCATCCAAAACAGAACCGACCCAAGACATTGCTAATTAGTTGGCCAGGTCTATCCCAGTCTAGACATGTGGTTGCACGATATGACCCAGATCAATGGTTCAAAGTTAAGTCCTTAGTTGGCTGCTCAGGCGAGACTAATCCACGTCCCAATGTGCGTCACGGCACCCACACTTACCACCACTCACTCGCCCGAGCATAAAACATTTTTGGTTCAACCCGGCCGAAGACCACCCTAGCCTTGGCACAACATCTTTTAACAATAGTGGCCACGCCACGATTCCATAATACATTTAGTCAAGTTTATTCATACGAGCATGTGATCATGAGTCCCGGCGTACAACTATAGCATGGCCAAGCATAATACTATAGCATGGGTTCAATATGATCAAAGGTCTATGACTTGCCTTCGTTGAAGAGTTGAGGTGCTTCGGTCGTCGGATCCGAGAAGTCTTCCGAAAAGCCGGTTTCTACACGTGCGGAAAGAGCAAAATAAATAAAACAACTCAAAATAAATTCCAAATAAATTCCAAACTAGCACTAACAGCAAGAGGGGGATTTTAGATGAATTTAGAAATTTGAATCACTCGAATCAGAGTTTGAACGAAGAAGTTATGGCCTTCCGAAGTTGAAAAACACATGAAATGAAGGATTTGGGGATTTTCTGGAATTGTTTTTGTAAAGGAAAAGGCAATTATGACGTCAGCTGACGTCAGCAGAGGGAATTTCAGCCGAAAGAAAATAAAAGAAAAGAAACTAACATGTGGGGCCACTGTCAGTGAGAGGGTACACGTGGACTAGGTCCACCGAGCTTTAAAACACGGGGAGGGGGGCTGGAGTGCCACGTGGGCTGGCCACGCGGTTGCCCAGTCAGCGAAGGGGTTGAGGTGGCACCGAGGTGGCGGCCATGTCGGTGAAGTCGACGGTGGCGCTCACGGCCCGAAGGTCGCTGACGCACGGTGGGGTGGCGGCCGGCGGCGAGGGGACCAGCGGCTAGAGGAGGGCACGGCGAACCCGATGCTCACCGGCCCGAGGACGTGGCGTCACCGAAAGGTCGGCGGCGAGCGGGAAAGGTGGTGGCGAGAAGAGGGCTACAACGGCGACGACGCTCCGGTGGGCTCCGATGTAACATCCCAAAGAGCTGTTACCAAAATAAAATAAATAAAATTAGTATTTTACTGGTTTTTCTGAGAATTTGCTAGAGTTTAATTGCTTTATTTGAATTTCTGAAGTTTTAAAAACCAAAAGTTAAATTTATTTGAAGTTCTTGAAGTTTCAGTTGGTTTGATCTGAAAAATGAAATTTAAATTAATTTCTAGAGTTTTCTGATATTTTAAAAGCTTTTCCTAAATTATTTGCAAGACAAAATAATTTATTTGCAAAAACTATAGCCAATTATAAGTTGGAACTATTTTTGTTAAGTCCAAAATAACTCAGGGAATTTCTGTGAAATTTCTCAGAATTTTTGGATTTATTTTGCTATTTTCAAAAGCCCTTTCTATTTATCTGTATTAAATCAATTGGAAAATCCATTTAAAATCCCTAAATTGCCTTCGGGCCAAAACCCTAGCTCAGCCTAACCCTTCCCTCACGCAAGCGGCCCACACGGCCCAGTCAACTGCGCCTGCGCATCCAATAGTCGTGGACGTTGGATCAAAATCCAACGGCCAGAAAACCTTCACGTCACCACCTTCTCCCCACCGCCAGATCAAGATCTGACGGCCCGCAACCTCTTCTTCTCCCCGCGCCCTTCTTCTTCGTTCTTTCTTCTTCCCCGCGTGCCTCCGCCATTTTTGCCGCACCGAGCTCAGTCTCCGTCGCGATTATCGCCCCCATCGCCCACGTGAATGCGCGCATTAAAACCCCTGCATCGCGCCGCCCCATTTCCGGTCATCTTCCCCCAATCTCGCGTGCGTATTCGCCGGAACCCCGAAATCGCCGCTGTGACCTCCGCCACCGATCTCCTCCTCCCGGCCCCCTCCGCCCCTATAAAAGGGAGCACGAGGTGCCCCTTGAATCCCTCAACACGGCACCGCCACCCACTCCTCCTTCTCCCTCTCGGTTTCGCCAGAATTCGAGGTTGAAGGACCTCGGCCGCACGCCCTTTCTCCTCCGATTTCGCCACCTACTCCATCAGCTTCGCCGCCCCTCCGCCGACCCGGTGCTTGCGCCGCCTTCACCGGAGCACCACGGTAGCTCGTCGCCGCCGCCAACCCCGTTTGCGCCGCCCCCTTCACGTCGCCGCCGACGACCTCCCTGTGCCCGAGCGCCGCCGTGGTAAGCATCACAACCCTCACAATATCCTCTTTCTTTTGGTATCTTCACCGGACGCCACCGCGCCGCCAAACGCCGGTGAGCTCGAGGCCGAGGCGCCGCCGGTCATTGCCAACGTGGCGTCGCCACATCACTGCCACGCACGCGCCACGTAGGCGCCACCTCGCCCTCACGCTGACGCGGCTCGCCCACGTGGCTGACACGTGCGCACACGTGTGCCACCTAGCCCCAGCCCCGAACCAAAAGTCCCATGGACTTGGTCCATGAGGATCGTGTCTATGACACGTGGGACCCACGCGTCGGAAATTATTTTAATTCCTTTAATTTCCGAAAACTCCTCGCTGACGTCAGCTTGCGCAATAACTAGAATTTCCTTTAGGAAAATAATTCAAGAAAATCAATAAAATATATTTTAGGGTTTTATTTAGATTTAAAACTTTCCAGGGTTCGTTCTCCTTCGTACGAACTCCGATTTCGTCGATTCAAATTCCTAAATTCATATAAAATCAAGATCTAGCCATCTAAACCAAAATTATTTAATTTTAGGTTCATTTGACCAATAATTCCTTTAAACCCTAATTCATTATTTCATGTAATTCCAATCTTCTAAAATTCATATCTTTTGCATTTGAACTCCAAATTAGGTGGTTCAAATTGCAAAATCTTTATAAAATTATAATCTAGCTATCTAAACTAAAATATTTCTATTTGGAGTTAATTTGATCTGCCTTTTTGAATTTATTTGAATTTGAGTTGTATTGGTCGTATTTTCACGATTAGATTCCGACGACTTCGGAGAATCCGATTTCGATGCCGATTGAAGAGCAACATAAGAGGATTGATTTTGACTGTATGACCATCGTGATTGTACACCTGGAGAAAGTACTTGTGAGTACTAGGTGACCTGTTAAGAAAAACAACGTCACCTTAGCACCAGTTGATTTGTTAAGAAACACAACATCACCGCAAGCAAGGCAAGTTATACCCTTGATCATATTGATCCCATTATTTCAAATTATTTATATTCTGTTTTAAATTATTACTGCATGCAGATGTTTATACAATTTTTTTAATTCCCTATTTTAATTACCTAGTTAATCCAATCTTCCTTGTATAGCCAATTTGAATATTGAACGTGAACACCTTGTCACCATTAGGCAAAGTGATACTAGAATTAACCATATGCTTAGACAATGCTTAGATCAAATCTTGTATTTAGGAAATTTTAGCCAAATCTTCCAAATTTGATTTAAATTGGTTCTATGGTATTGTTTTACCATAGAAGGTTTATAAATGCTTTTACCTGGAAAATAAAATAAAATGGGTTTGGACTTGGGCATAATGGAAGTTTGGTGGGTGCATGTTCTTGCACGGGCTCAATCGGGTATGGTTGAGGCCCATGGGTTTTGTTGGAAAGTTGCCCAAGTCAGTTAAGGACCGGTCTTCGAGCGCATGATGCTACGCCTTACCGTACCACCACATGTCTTGTATGGGCGGGACACAGCTAGTGTCTGCAATGTTTCACCGTGGTCGTTCTCACTGGATGCAATGGGTAGTCATGTTACGACTTATGTTAGTCCCACCTAGCGCAAGAGGGGGCCCGAGCCCGGAGGTCTTTATTCCAAAGGGGGTGGCGAAACCTTAGCGAGGGGTAACTGCGGTGGAATGGCGCATTGTAAAGGCCTCGTGATAATCACTTAGTCGCACACATTCGGAAGTGTGTCAGACGGACAGTAAAAGTCGATTATCTCTTGTGGGTAAAGCTGTACAACCTCTGCAGAGTGTAAAACTATTCGAATAGCCGTGTCCACGGTTACGGACATGCTAGCAGAACTACTCAAAGTTAGACTCTGGTTTTGTTTGAAAAAGACTTCTTCAAACCGGTTTATCCAAATGGGATTTGGGCAGGAAGCCATGTGATAGGAGGATATCCTTCACCATTCATGTGTGAATGTTATCTGACTATAAAACTGAGAATTTATAAAATGACTTGTAGTTGTAAAGTATCTGCTTTTGAACTTAGTACAAGTATTTTAAAGGAAATGCTGCTTTATGCAAATAAACCAATAAGCCTTTCTATTGTTACATCCATATATGCATGTCATTCTGTTACTTGACGGGTGTAACTTGCGAGCACGGAAGTTGTGCTCATGCTTGCTTTATGCAAACAAAATTTTAGAGGAGAAGGACTCCACTACAAGTTGGATCGTGACGACTAGACCGCTACCCCAGTCGATTGCCTGTGGCAGATTGCTGGACCCTACTACTTCTTCGTCTTCCGCTGTGTTCTTTATTGTTGGCTGTAAGCCTCTTTTGTAATAAACTCTATTGATTATTAATAAAGTCGTGATATGAATTTGTTATCATATTTGTTTATTGTGTGAACTAGCTACTGATCATGGGACTAGTTCAGAAATGCACAGAGGATCTGGGATGTTAATCCCGGGTTCTGACATCCGAGAGGAGTGGCAGCGCGCACGGGGTGGCCCTCGGTGCGGCGATGCCGGCGCGTGGCCTGAGGCGGGCGGAGGTCCTCTGAGGCGCGCGCTAGGCGCGCGCGCCGGTGGTTGGCGGCGAAGCGCGAAGGGGCGAAGGAGGGCGAGGGAGGAGGAGGGAGAAGGGGGAACCCAGAGAGGAGGGGGAGGCGCTGACGGTGCTCCCCTTTATAGGGCTCAGGGAGGCCCGGAGGAGGAGGAAGGGGAGGGGGCTGTCGGGCGGCAATGGCGGCGGCGGGCGGCTCGTCCACGCGGAGAAGGGGGAAAAGGGGGAGAAAAGGCGGCGCGGCGGAGGCAGGGACAGACGGCGCGCGGCAGACGCTAGGGCCAAGCGAGGGAGGAGGCGGGGACCAGTGGAATTCACGGCGCGGTGCCGCGCACGGACGCGCGAGGAAGAAGGTGGGGTCCGGAGGAGGACGAAGGACGAGGGCCGTCCGATTTCGATCGGACGGTGCGAGGTGGAGGAGGGCATTGCTGCGGGGATGTCGTTCGATTTCGATCGGACGGTGCCTGAGGGGAGGGGCGCGGGCGCACGGGCGAAGCGGGCTGAGGAAGCGGGCCGAGGAGGGGGATTCGGCCCAAAGGCCTTAAAGGATTTAAAATAGATTTCCGATTAAAGAAATTCCGAAAAAGCAAAAGACTTTTTAGAAAATAGTTAATAGAGTCTAAAAATTCTAGAAAAATTCACAGAAGTCCCTTGAATTATTGAGAACTTAATCAAAATACTTTTAGCTATACTTTAGTTTTTAATTTTGCAAACAAAATAGGTTTTTGGCTTCAAACAAAAAGGAAAAAGCCAAATTAAAATCCAAAAAATGCAATAAAGGCTTAAAATCCAAATAAAATCCAGGAAGCTCAAATAAACTAACTTTTTATTTTAATTGAAGTTGGATTAACTCAATTTAAATAGTTTTTTATTTATGAAATTTCAGTTTAAACTTTAACAAAACAGGAAAAAGCAAATAGTTATTTTTATTTTGAAAATTTTCAAAAAACTCAGGAAATTTGGGATGTTACAAACCTACACCCCTTAAAGGGAATCTCGATCCCGAGATTCGGGCTGACTAGAGATTAGGTTCGAGAACTCAGACTTGGCTTACTGGACCGAACTTAGTTTCCCTTCCGAGTGAGACAAAACTGAAACGAGAACTGAACTGACTTGATATTACCCGGAATGAAGTTTTGAGCACGTTGGGCTGGTTCGGCTGTGGCATGATTCACTTGTGCTCTTACAGATGGAAATGGGGTCCTGATGGCTTGACTGGAAGTCAGAGTTGCTCCTTGGCCTACTCCTGGTGTAGTGACTCTGGCTGGCGTAGCTCCAAGGTGGAATGGAATTAGCGTCGGGGCTCGCTTTCTCGGGCAACTGTGAGCATAATGGCCTGCCTCTTGGCACTTGAAGCAAATGACTTCTGAGAGGGGATTATCTGAGGTGGAAGCTTTATTCAGTGGACAGTTGTTGGCATAGTGACCTTTTTGCCGACAATTGAAACATGTGATTCCTGCAGTACGAGACGAACTCTTCTGAGGTGGGTCTCCCAAGGATGCGTTGGGGAGTGGCCAGCTGGCCTGCTAGTTCACGGCTGTTTCTTGAGGTATTGGCAGCCCTAAACTTCGGTATTTAAACAACTGTGACAGGTATCTTCTGTTGTTTTTACCACCCACTGCGGACGTTATGGTTGCGATCAAAATAGCTTCTGGAATGCTATCCGAGGTGATTGCTGGGTGTCTTTGCATGCATCCACTGGCAAAGTGTCCCGTACCCTGACATCTAAAACGTTGTATTCTTGCCTTTGATGTTTTATTCTGCTGCAGTCGAACACACGTATTGTTGCAGAACACCGGTATCGGCGGATGCAGTGCTGATCCTGGGGTCATGAGTGCGACTGACGTTGGTGCTTGGTTGGGTTGAGGTTGAATCACACGAGTCTTGGAGTTTCTTGCAACATCTTGCTCTTGATTCATCATCTTCCTCTTGTGACAATGGTCCTGCTGACGGTAAGTAGTTTCTAAATTGAGTGCCTTGGGATGGATCTTGTTGGAATTTGGTTCCTCTGATTCTTGGGATAACTTAGTAGAAGTAATCATGGTCCTGCTTTCCTTGGCTTGAATGGGAGCGGCTTGAAATTGTTCATGTTGCTGCTGTGGTATAGGGGTCAACATTGTCTTCGGAGGGCACTGGGTCGGATAATGATCTTTATTCTCACATAAGTGACAGGTAATATTATTTATTGGACATTCTTCGAGTGAATGACTTCCTTCACCGCTTGAGCAATTGATTTCGTGCTTACTAGCACTATGCTCTATCTCTTCAAAACAACAACAGGCCCAATTCTTAGACTTGATTGGTGGGCTGAGCCACAACTGCCTCTGCTTAGCCTGAGCTTCTTCTGTAAGGTCATGACAAGCTTGGCTTTTCATGACGGGCTTAGGAATCATTGCTGCTAGGTGAGACGTCCGAGGTTCTTCCGATCTGTCTTTCAATGCTGAAGCTGCTAGTGGTGCCAAGATTTCTTGTTTATCCAAGGGACATTGCTTGACAAAGTATCCTTCCTTGCCACAATAGTTACAAACTTTATACTGGATCAACTTCCTTCGGGGACACTTGGAGAAATAGTGTCCCGTGCCATTGCAGTTAACACAATGATTATCTTGTTTTGGCTTTCCCTTTTGAGTGCATGTGCAGGTGAAGTGCCCTCGTTCTCCACATCTGTAACAGATAACGTACTTCCCTAAATGGTGATTTTCAGGAGGAAAGTGACTCTTGTCATCGGAATGGGGTTCTTCCAGTGGTGGGATCCTTGGTAACTCATTTTTCTCCCTTTCTACTATATTCCTAGGAACATGAGAGTGACGAAAAGCTGCTGAAAACTCAGCCCAGGTAATATCTTGTGGATTCTCCTGGGTTGCACGGTAACTCTCCCACAAGTCCGCAACAAGGCCTTCTAGCTGCCGCGCAGCATACAGAACCTTCGTGTGGTCGTTACACTGAGAAACGGTGAGTTTCTCTCCAATAGAGTGTGGACGATCATCGGCGTCTAGTGGTTTGGAGGAGTTAGAAAATGTGGGTGGATGTGTCCTCCTAAACGTTGCAAGCTTTGATGGCTGAAAAACTGGTGGTGGTGGTGTCATGGCAGCGGCCTGATGGTTCTGGTTCATCCTGGTAAAAAAACCAGCGATGGTCTGGTTTTGCTGGTTCATCATGTTATGTAGGGCTGCAGCAGCCTGGTTCTATTGAGTCATTATCTGGTTCACGTTCTGCATCATCGAGTTCATCAGCTGTGCCTGGGCTTCCATGAACTGATCCAAACCTTGATCTGCTATGGCTACTAGAGGAGGTGGTGGTGGTGGCGGGGTATTGAGATCCACAGGGTCAACTTGGCTTGCGGAGTTGCGGGTCTGAACCATCTGCACAAAATTTTCTAGGTTTAATAGACGAGAGAGAGAAAGCACGATAGATAAGAGGGAAAAACACAAAAGACGAGGGAGAACAGGGGGGAGATAGAGCAACCTAATCGGGGATGCTCGGTTAAACCCGATGGACAGATAGCTGGAAAGCTACCAGAAGCAACCAAAACTTGAGCCTAACGGCCCTACTAAACGATACTGGGCAATCCTATTAAAACACTTCTAATTTAGCTTATTTGGGATGGTCGCCCAAAAACAAGGCTCGATCTTATAGAGATTACGGACGTAAGAGAGGTCAAGTTAAATTGGGAAACAATGTTTCAAAATGGACAAGATGTAAGAATCTAAGGAGATGAGAAAAGAATAGAATCAGGTAAGAGAAGAATAACTATTCACATTAATTGGTTGGTTTGATTTAGAAAATAAATTTGAAATTTTGCGACTAATCGACCATGCTAACTATGGTTACGTCCTACAGTTGATATGGCTCTGATACCATCTCTTATCGGGACCCCGGGTATGCAACCCCAGGACCCTCTCTGCATTCTGAACTAGTCCCATGATCAGTAGCTAGCTCGCACAGTTACAACAAACATGTAATCATAACCATACAACAAAGTAACGATGAAGCGAATAAATTAATATTAATAGCAGCAAAAGACCTTATGGTCAAGTCTTACAGAGTTGCCACACAGGGCTCAACACCAAAAGGTAGCTTGCAGTGGAAACAAAATATCTCGTAGTGGCCACACGACATGCCCACAGGTAATCGAGTGGAGGACGCGACCTAGTTCGCAAAGTCTTCGAGGTTCTCCTTTTCATGAAACTCGAGTTCCCTGGTTCTTCTGTGGAGATTGATCACACAGGGCACAAGCCGTGAGTACTTTGAATGTACTCAGCAAGTCATAGGGAACAGTATGCAATTATTATTCATGCTAGGCTTGACAAGGATAGCTTTATGTTTACTTTTGCAGAAAGCCACATTTAACAAGAATACTGATGAAGTAGATTAAAAGCATAATTTAAAAGATTAATACATAAGTATGTCAGTTCTTTGAAACAACTAGAGATCATCCCAACCATTCCATCCAAACCATCAATCCCACCATTTTAAGAAAACATCTACCCCTTGCGTGAAATCTCCGGGCATGTCCATAACCGGGGACACGGCTATTCGAATAGTTTTTATACACTCTACAGAGGTTGTACACATTTCCCACATGACACAAATTCTCTAGTTTGTTTGGCACCTGGCAATGCCACCGCTCACTACCTTGGGTAAGCGGTCTAGAGCACGTGATAAGGTCTTTACAAAGTTCTGCTTTGAATTGGTTCTGCTAGCTAAGATTTCGCAATTATCTACTCCCGAAACCATTTATTATAAAAATAGCAATGCATGTTTATAACAACCAATATAGTTTTATAAAATAAGTTCAATATGATCAAAGGTCTATGACTTACCTTCGTTGAATAGTTGAGGTGCTTCGGTCGTCGGATCCGAGAAGTCTTCCGAAAAGCCGGTTTCTACACGTGCGGAAAGAGAAAAATAAATAAAATAACTCAAAATAAATTCCAAATAAATTCCAAACTAGCACTAACAGTAATAGGGGGATTTGAGATGAATTTAGAAATTTGAATCACTCGAATCGGAGTTCGAACGAAGAAGTTATGGCCTTCCGAAGTTGGAAAACACATGAAATGAAGGATTTGGGGATTTTCTGAAGTTGTTTTTGTAAAGGAAAAGGCAATTATGATATCAACTGACGTCAGCAGAGGGAATTTCAGCCGAAAGAAAATAAAAGAAAAGAAACTGACATGTGGGGCCCACTGTCAGTGAGAGGGTGCACGTGGACTAGGTCCACCGAGCTTTTAAAGCGGGGGTGGAGTGCCACGTGGGTCGCCACGGTTGCCGATCGATGAAGGGGCTGAGGTGGCGCGAGGTGGAGGTGATGTCTCGGCCACGTCGGCGAAGGCGACGACGGCGCTCACAGTTCGAAGGTCGCCGGCGCACGGCGGGGTGGCGGCCGGCGGCTAGGGGACCAGTGGCTAGAGGAAGGCGCGGCGAACCCGATTCTCACCGGCCCGAGGACGTGGAGTCACCGGAAGGACGGTGGCGAGCGGGAAAGGCAGCTGCGAGAAGAGGGCTTCGGCGGCGACGACGCTTCGATGGGCTCCGGGAGGAGTTGACAGCGCGCACGGGGTGGCCCTCAGTGCGGCGATGCCGAAGGCAGGGTTGAGGCGGCGGAGGGTGCTCGGAGGCGGCGCTAGAGGCGGCAGCGGCCTTCGGTGGCCGGTGGCGAAGAAACGCGAGAAGGGGGCGAAGGAGGGCGAGGGAGGAGGAGGGAGAAGGGGGAACCGGGAGAGGAGGGGGTGGCGCTGACGGTGCTCCCTTTAAAGGCTCGGGGAGGCCCGGAGGAGGAGGAAGGGGAGGGGCTGTCGGGCGGCAATGGCGGCGGTGGGCCGCTCGTCCACGCGGAGAAGGCGGAAAAGGGGGAGAAAAGGCGGGGCGCACGGGCGCGGCGGAGGCGGGGATGGACAGCGCACGGCAGGCGCTAGGGCTAGGCGAGGGAGGAGGCGAGGACCGGCGTGATTCGCGCGGCATGTCGCGCACGGACGCGCGAGGAAGAAGGGGGGTCCGGAGGAGGACGAAGGACGAGGGTCGTCCGATTTCGATCGGACGGTGCGAGATGGAGGAGGGCGTGGCTGCGGGGATGCCGTCCGATTTCGATCGGACAGTGCCCGATGGGAGGGGCGCGGGCGCACGGGCAAAGCGGGCCGAGGAAGCGGGCCGAGGAGGCGGATTCGGCCCAAAGGCCTTAAAGGATTTAAAATAGATTTTCGATTAAAGAAATCCCGAAAAAGTAAAAGACTTTTTAGAAAATAGTTAATAGAGTTTAAAAATTCTAGGAAAATTCACAGATGTCCCTTGAATTATTTAGAACTTAATAAAAATACTTTTAGCTATACTTTAGTTTTTAATTTTGCAAACAAAATAGGTTTTTGGCTTCAAACAAAAAGGAAAAGGCCAAATTAAAATCCAGAAAATTGAATAAACGCTTAAAATCCAAATAAAATCTAGGAAGCTCAAATAAACTAACTTTTTATTTTAATTGAAGTTGGATTAACTCAATTTAAATGGTTTTTGATTTATGAAATTTCAGTTTAAACTTTAACAAAACAGGAAAAAGCAAATGGTTATTTTTATTTTGAAAATTTTCAAAAACTAAGGATTTTTGGGATGTTACAGTAACCCAGTTAGCCAAACAGGGAGTGTTGTTGACTTTGTTAGCATGGAAGTGATTGTGCTCGTGTTTCAAGAATCACCAGACTTTTGAACTCTTCTGATGAGAATTAAGTCGACCTTTGGATGGGATGAGATCGAGGTTGTTGTTGGTATGGAGAGGCGGTGTGATGCTAGGCTGTGTTCAAAGGTGCATGCTTTGTTGATGCCAATCTCGTGCGACGATGATTGGGACATGTACAAGCAGGTTGTGTTCGCATCTCAGGTCCGGTCGTCGGAGATTGTGATGGAGAGGTCAATCGTTAGCGAGGATATAAACAAGAATGCGGATGTGATGAACGGCACCATGGAGGAACTTGAATATGTTGTGGAACTTTCGCAAGGCCCCCTAACGGAGAAGAAACTATCCCAAGAGTGCATTGGCGTCAGTCTTAATAGTGATGCCCCCTCGGCCATTGGTGGATTTGTCGTACGTACCAGTTTCTTCATCGTAGCCTGTTACTAACCCCGTGACTGATTTCAATGGTACTGTAATGACCAATGAGCTTGACGAGGAGGTGTTTCGAGATGGAACAAACTGTGATGTTGAGTCTGACAAAGGTTGAAGCTCGACCGAAAATGAAGTGCTCGCTTTGCTTTTCTCCTCTGAGGAAGGCTATGTTCTTTAAAGTGTAATTGATGAGATCCCGCCGGTGCATGCATTCGAGGATGTCAGAATGGTTGGTAACACGGTCTATGCAAATGGGTTGACGAGCAGGGATGACATTGCGGACCCGGAGAATGACCTCATACGCAAGGACATATTGTTTGCAAGCATGGAGATTGTGAAGGTTTGGCTGCAAGAATAATCAGTGAGGCACCATCGTCCGTTTGTAGTACAACACTCCAATGTGAATATGAGGTATACCGTGAGGTGCGCAAGGGGGTGCCACTACTACCAAAAGGCTAATACTGGATGCCTTATCACAGGCGGTTGATCAAAACTGTCAGTATTAAATACAATTATAGACAATTTTGGTTTTGTGACTGTCTGTGTTATTGGCTCCGCTAAAAACCGTCTGTGAAGAGGTAATATCACATACGGTTCATGTTGAAAACCTTTTGTAAAGTATCACAGACGGTTATTAACAAGAACCGTCTATGATATTACTAAATATCATAGACAGTTTTTATAAAAAAACTTTCTGTGATACTTCACATACTGTGTTTAATACGTTTATGATAATTAACTCATCAGAGGTAGTTGTATTAAAAATCATTTGTGATATTTTGTCGCTTCCTTATATCTCTCTAGATTTGGTCGCCCCTTTATTCAAACTTTCAAACCAAAGTAGCATCATGACCTCTCAACTACTCCAGATCGGTTCCGCTACCCAAATCCTCTTATATATACTGCCTGCACGCGGCCAACTACTCCAAATCAATTTCGCCGCCTCCTCGGCGCTGCCTCCCCCAAACCGAAGTGGCACTGCCTCCCCCAAGCCGATCAAAGCGCCCCGTCCCCCGACGACGCTGACTACCGCCGTGAGCTCTTCTGCCTCCGGTTGTGATGCCACGGTTCACTACAAAAGGCACTCTTATCGTAAGAGTGTCTTCTATAGTGTCACCGTTGTGACACAACGGTGACACTACCGCCGCCTCTCCTTCATCGCTGGTGATATCCACCATCCGATCCCCTCCCCTCTCTTCCTTGATGCTTAGATCTGAAATTATGAAATTATTGGATGGCTAGGGTTTCGGCCATGTAAATCTTGATGCTTGTGCATGTGAAAATTAATTGTTAATGCCTCTAGTTCTTGTGATAATTGATGGATGGCTAGGGTTTCGGCCCTTGTTAAAATTCATGTTTTATTGCTGGATGAAGACATGGTGCCAAAGTCTATTGCACGATGGTGATGTCGTTCTCATAAATAGGTCTGCTTTGGTTCATCTGCATTATTTGATTATGTTGTTTTATAGCGCCTCATCACGAGCGGTTCGAGCGGTCATCACAGCACGGTTCAACCGCCTACGTGTTTTTGCACGTCTGTGATAATATCACGAGCGGTTAAACATCCGTCGTGATAAGTCACAACACAGGCGGTTCTAATTATATAACCGCTCAGTGATATCTAATTATCGCGACGGCTCTATTCAAGAACCGTCGTTATAGACGCATATCACGCAACGACTCTATTTACGAACCGTATGTGATATACACATATCGAGCGGTTGTAAATAGAACCGCTCTGTGATAAAGGATATCGAGCGCTATATATTCTGAACCGTCAGGATATGTGTATATCCTGACGGTGATATAATAGAGCCGTCGGGATTATACATATCACGAGCGGTTTGATTGATAAACCGTCGTGATAGTTATTTCAGCATAACTATTTTTAAAAATTTTCGCTAGCCTCGGGATTGCTAGCCATGCCCTCTGAAAATAAGCGGCGAGAAAATAGATACATCACGAGATATCAATCGTTGACAACCCAAAGTGATCATTGTCATACAAGCGAACATATATCAAATACGGTCAAACATTGTAATATCAACTCGTTCGGAAAATATTGTCATACAACCCAAAGTGACAACCCAAAGTTTACCATTGAATCACAACTATTCAAAGTGAATTACAACTATATCAAATATATTAATTGTTTCAAGGTCGTTCGGTAGTGAAACTCTCAGTTGGCGCAATGATATCCGTCGTGATGAAGGTGCAGAGCCTCCTCGAACATCCGAGATCTCTTTACGAGCAGTGAATCTAAATCTATATTCAAAACCTACAAACAAGAGTAAAGTGTTACACATATATATTTAAATTTATAATTAGCAATTATTGCGAGATTGACCAACCTCGGGATCCAGCAACCTAGCACTCATGAGAATCGCATATGATGGCAAGCGTAGAATGCACATTCTTACGCTTTCTTGGCGACAACGAAAAATAGAATTACATATATAGGTATAGTCGGTTCGAGAGCGCATTATTACAGTATTATATAGGATTATTGTGTTGTAGCACGTCAGGAAATCGCGTCTGTGATTAAGTGTGGCGTTCGTTCCCTTGTATAGCCCTCCCTCGGTAATATAGGAGATGAGCGACCTACATGTTTCCAAAAAGTTAACCTCGGCCATTTCAAGCGAAGGAAGACTACAATAGAGTTATGTATGGAGGAAATGAGCACACTGTCGACTACTTCTTGCACAAGGGTGAAGTCGTGGCCTTTTCATTAGGGAATCAAGGTATAGTACTGATTCCTCTTTGGTATAATGACTAGAAGGATCTAGTGATGCCTACTAATGTATGTCGCTATAGTCATTAAACCTAAGTTCATCTGCATTATAAAGTACAACTGAAATTTGTATAGCAAGTAGTGAAGCACTTACTTCGGTTGTAGGGCACCATTATGTAGTCCACGTAGTTTTGAGCAAGCAATCCTGCGTTATGTATTTTCGACGTAGGATGCGTGCGCCAAGATGGTTTGCTCGAGACCACGTGTGGGTCGAGGAAAACCACCGGTTCTTTCAATCGTAGGGCAGTTTTAATCATGTATCTATACATAAGCAATGAGTTGTTATATTACATGAATGTACGTGAATGTAGAACTTGATTGTACACACTTATAGTGTCCAGCATCGTAGAAGTGAGGCATCGAGGGCTTTGAGGTTGAATAGGTCGAACAAGTCGTGAAGCCCACGATGAAGGGGGCGGCTCGTGGAGGAAATAGTCATCAGTGTATATCGGCGGTGATTCCATCAGCGCACCCTTTCTCTTTGGTCTTCTTCAAGTACCGGCTATGCAAACTCGACAACCTAATCCAGCGAGGCTAATCGTGCTCGCCGCCAGCGGACTTAGAAAGAGTATTTCTTAGGGTTAGGAGGCGGAGCGCCTTAATGTTCTTCGATTTCGATTTGTCTGAGCGACTTGCGCGCTACGCGTCTTCCTCTGTCGAACGACTCGGAACCGTCACGCGCACGCTTTTTGTTCGTTGGTGTCTTCTCACGGAACCGATGAGGCGGGCTTCAAGCGAAGGTTGAGGTGCGATCATGGAGGTCTGTTGGAGAGACATGGTCGTGTCGAGGTGGTTGGGGTAGAGTCATCAAAGGTTGAGGCGACGCTGCAGGTCGGGGCGATGTCCTTCAAAAGTTGAATTGGAGGGCATGGTCGTGTGGAGATGGTTGGGGTGGAGTCATCGAAGGTTGAGCGCGCTGCGGGGTCGAGCGATGTCCTTCTTTGGCCACCGAATAAAGCATGCAGGCATCCCCTAGTGTTATGATTTCGTCGTTCGGCGAATCTCGGCGGATGGCCCTAAAATTATCATGTACCATGTCCACTGGACCACGGGCGTAACCTGCGCCACACGGGCACCGTCTTGCACTATCCCTTCATTGCATGGATACACCACCCCGCTTGACCTCAATAGACATCCCAACCATCCTCACTTGGAGTGTGCGGTCGTCGGCTCCTACAAAGCGATCGCAATTAGCTAAAGGCGTCCTATAGGTCTATCTTTGGAGCATTCGAGAGATGTACATTACCTTGATGTCGTCGATAGGTAATTGGACATCATCGTGTTCACAATTTTGCGTGGGCGGCGCTACTCCGATGTTGAGGAGGGCGCCTACCAAAACAACGGGGCGACTGCGTGGTTGTTGAGAGTAGTAGTTGATTCACTTGGTCCCAATCTTGCTATCTTTCTTCAAATTTTGCGGTAAGCACCGTTCTCTTCCTTCAAATTTTGAAGTAAGCACATGTTCCAACAACGTGTCGTACTCGGCCTTGGATCTCTTCACCGCTCCTATCGTGCGATGAGTCGATGCAGAATCCATCCCTCCAAGATCGTTAACCCCTTTGCCTCGCGTGCGACGGGTGCTCCTTGTTTCCGGGTACGTAGTTAGTATATCCTTCTCCATGCGCTTGGAAGGAGCCTTGAACATGCGGAACTCAATTCTTGCTGCAAGAGGTCATCATGTTATTATATACATTATGAAGTTATAGACTTATTAACAACTAGGTAGTTCGAAGACATTTACCACGGTTGGCCACATCCGTCTGCCGGGTTTGTGAAAAGATTTACGCGAAGGCGTGGCGATGTCCTCGCTCTTAACCGGAGAGAGCGCGCTGATGCGTGATCTCGACAAATGGCCTTGTTTCGTTCGCGTCCTCCGCCGCCCATTGCGCGGTTTTACCCGTACCAATGGCGGTGCGAGTTTGTGGGGTGAGTGTTAAGTGTGGAGAGCCTTGTGCGTCGCACTTTCCTCAAGAAATTGGGCGTCGTCTTCATTTGCACTGGCGTCCCATATATCCGCGACAAGAATTTATACGCCGTGAAGGCGTTCGACCCGTGTTCACGTACCTTGTGACAAGCACGCTCTTGAAGGTCATCCACGCCTTCCGATCGAGCAACAGCGCTTTGCGTTCCACGCGCCCAGTCTGCGGTGGGAAAGTGAGCGATTTTAAAACTTTGTCCCACGGTGGCTTCTCCGAACATCCGGCACGGTGTCCCGGCTCGGTGTGGTGATGGGGACCCGTTCCTTCCAAGTATCCCGCACAAGGTTCGGAATCGCGCTTGCTTTGGGGACTCACGGGATCCCATTGGCATTGACCTCGTGGCGGTCATTATGCGGAGGAATTCTCGATGTTCCTCGCCATCTCGCATCACGTACCACTTTCTCGGAGATCGGGCGGCGAAGATGGTGCGGACGCCATGTCGCTTACTTGCTATCTATATATGCGCGAAGCAATATCGTAAGCTCTAGCGACCACTGATTCAAGCGGTTACTCAACTTAACGAAAATGATGCACAAGCGTATAATATATAAAGAAGGATTGATGGTAGTTTGTGCTCTCGAAGGAGAGTTGCAAAAGAACAAGTCTTTGCCATCTCAATCCTATTGTCTATACTCTTCATTAAATGAATATGATAGTATAAATTCAAACTATGAGCTCTAAACAATACTTTGCTTAATGTCAAATGATCTCAATCTATTATCAAAATGATCTCTTAACTATCACATTCAATCTCGATTATAAGAGAAAAGTTCATCCTGAGCGAACGAACAAAGCCCACCGATCAATTTCAGTTCACATTATCAAAGACTATCAAAGTCACATCACGAGAGGGTTCGTCAATACAATAGAGCTCATGAATGAACTAACGATATATCAAATTGACGGATGCATTCAACCGTCTGTGACAACTAGCATTCAGCGAAAGTAACAAATTAAAAATATATGATATTGACAGTAGCAAGTAATTTGTACAATAGAGCTCAAGAATCAACTAACTATCACATTCAATCTCGGTATAAAACGAGTTCATCACGAGCATGTCAACAAAGCCCATCGATCAATTTGCGAGATCTTTAGGAATACTCACGGAGGATGCCGCACAACAACTCACGGTGCAAGGAGGAGGCCGGTGCGGGGAGGCCGACGCGGGAGGAGGGAGAGGCGCGGGAGGAGGCCGACACGGGAGGAGGGCGGCGCGGGAGGAGGCCGGTGCAGAGGGAGGAGGCCGACACGGGAGGAGGCCGGTGCAGGGAGGAGGCCGACACGGGAGGAGGCAGCGCGTCGAGGCGAGGCAGCGTCGTCGATGAAGGCGGCGGCGTCGGGTCTTACGGCCGGGAGGTGAGCAGGCGAACCCTAGAGGAGCGAGAGAGCGCGAGAGCCTAAGGCGCGGAGGCGAAGTGACGAGTAAAGAGCAAAACCTAGGGTGTGCCTTTTAATAAAAAAAGAATATCACGAGCGGCTCTATTAAAGAACCGCTCGAGATATCGACAATATCTGAGCGGCTCTATTTAAGCACCGAAATGCGATAATATCCTGACGGTTTGCTTAAAGAACCGTCGAGATATCCTCAATATCACGACGGTGCCATTCAAGAACAAATGCGTGATATTGAGCATATCTCGAGCGGTTCTTTAAGAAAACCGTCGTGATATTATCTGAGCGATGCTTAAATACAACGTCTCGTGATATTGTGGATATCTCGAGCGGTTCTTTAATAAGCCGTCTGTGATAATCTATCACTGAGCGGATCCATCATAGAGCCGCGTGCTATAGATCTCATTCCCTTCATCTCCCGCGAGTGTCTCTTCGTCTCTGCTCCGGCTTTTATATAAATAGACAACCCTTATCAAAGGATTTCTCACGAACCTCCTTGATCATCCCTCTCTCTCCACAAATTCCAAATGGCTTCTCTCTCGTCCACTGTATCTTGGCCTACATTTTGGTTGTGTACTCGCACCTCTCGATCGCAACTTTGGCCCAAGCTGCGAACAAGGCGTCCGTTCGCAATGCAATCCGTTGTAGACCCTCCCATCTACGGAGACCATAAGGCGATCATCGGTCGATTGGAGCTCCTCCTCCAACGGATCGGTCGAGCTCTCCAATCCGGCGAGTAAACCTGCGTCGTGGAGATTGTCCTATGGAACTCTTTGGTCCGCACCGAGGATGCAGCCAGAGTCGAGGGCGACATCGACGTGCGGGACGGCGGGTCCGCCTAGCCGAGGCCGTGGAGACCGGGGTTGATGGCCTCACGGGCTATATGGGACTTGATTACAGTCGAACATCTACAAGAGGAAATTGGCGTGCAAGGTCACGGTGGGGCGTTTGGTGAGGCGGTCGGTGATCCGCTCACCGAAGCCAGCGAGAATGCGTCGAAGATTTGAAGACTAAGATAGGATCGCTCATGCTTTTTATAAATGCAGCGATGTAAAAGCGATAAGGCGATCTATTATGCATGCGTGATGTAAATATGGTCTTTTGTGCGTGATGATATGGTCTTTTTATAAATGCGTGATGATATGGTCTTTTTATCATCTAATTATTCTTGGGGCAAATCCGTGCGCTATCACGAGGCGGTTGAATAAAGAACCATACGTGATAATATACTCATCACGAGCGGTTCCTCTCACTAACAAATGCGTGTTGACCATCTGAGCGGCTCCATGTGGAACCGTCGTGATATCCTCCATAGCGCTGACGGTTTGTGAATAGAACCGCGTGATGTTGAGTATATCACGAGCGGTTTCACATGGAGCCGTCTGTGAAAGTTCAACACAAGCGGTTTGTGTAGAACCGTTTGTGATATACTCGTCCCACCCTTCCACACCGCAGCCAATGCTCGTGCACGTGGCCATCCTCGACAGCGCCCACACGGCCCGATGGCGACCTTCTTCCCCACGCGCCGCCTAGACCATGTCGCGGCGAGCCTCGCACCGCTTGCACTCCCGGTTGGTCTTGGCCGTCTACGCACCCGCCCGGTCGGCTCGTCCTCGACTGGCTGATGTAGTGCTTCCCAACGTCGCGCGTCTGCGTCGGCCGTGTAGAGGAGGAGACCGAGCACGTGGGCGCGGACTTGTGGCGGCCACGACGCCGTTCAAGGAACATGAGGCGCGTTGTATATCTTGGGCGCAAGACAAGCCCGAGGCGGCGATGAAACAAGCCCGGGTTGCGTGGCGGCGGTGGTTGGCGGCGGCGAGTGGCGCTCGTTGTCTCGCCACTTCATCGCCTCCTCTCGCTCGGCGCCACGCGCCTCCCCACGGCGCATTCTTTGGACACCTTGTACAAGGCCTTGCAACTATCGTACATACATTCAAGATGTTAGAATAAATAGTAGTATATACGCACGTATATTGTAGACATAAAGATGTACGCATGCGTTAATCGTAGGCTGCATAGGTCCTCCATGGGCTGAGGAGAGATCGCGCCACGGCCCGGCGATGTCGGCAGCGACATCGTGAGAAAGAGCGGCGATCACGACCTCCTCGCCTTGGTGCTTTGCTTTCGCTCTGCATGCTAACCTTGGCGATTGGCGTACTCAAAACCGTGAGATGAAGAGCGATGGGAGGTTTAATCTTGGTGATTATTCCGTCTTATATCAAGAATTAGGAGTAATTGGCACGTGAGGCGAAGAGACGCGTATGTATCGTCGGCGTGCGAGGCGAGACGGTTGTGCGATGGTGAAGAGACACATCGCGCGGGATATCACTGACGGCTCTATAGGGAACGTGCTGTGATAATACTATCACCGCGGTTATTTAATAGAGCCGCTCGTGATACTAGTATATTACGAGCGATTCTCAAATTGAATAAATGCGTGATATTTCCTGACGGTTTTATTTCCAAACAAATGCGTGATAAGCGTCCTCCTCTCGCTGAGCGGTTCATATTACCAGCGTCGTGATACTTCCTGACGGTTGAAATATGAACCGTGCGTGATATGTCCTCATCATAGACGGTTCATATTACGAACCGTCGTGAAGTATCACAAACGGTTGGTAATAAGAACCGTCGTGATGAGGACATATCACGAGCAGTTCCCGAGCATTCCAAAGGGAACCGCGTATAAGATGCTTCTGACGGCTCCTTTGGAACCGTCTGTGATGAGGTGTCTGCTATTGCCTGTTTTGTAGTAGTGAATCAGAGAATGCTGATGAACTGAAGGAGGCCTATTTATGAGAACGAGATCATGCTATCACAGACGGTTCATAGTAAGAACCGTCTGTGATAAGTGTTATCATAGACGGTTCTTAACTTAGAACCGTTTGTGATAAGGGTTATCACAAACGGTTCAAAAATTGTCTGTAATGCCCTTAGGTTATTATTGATCCATAAGCACAGATGGTTTAGAAAACTATCTGCGGTGATGTTTTCGAACCGTCTGTGATGAGTTTTTCTATAGTAGTGTGCCGATGGAAGGTATGGGGCAAAAAACTAAGGACAAGCAATGTAAAATAACGAATGTAGAGCAGCCTCACTCTTGTCGGACTACACGACTTTTCGAGGAACATCTTTAGGCGATCGCTAATTTCATTGCAAGGCGCATAACTCGGGTTGTGGCTGTTGATTTTGATGTGACCGTCGCCACCCTCATTGAGGCTATATTTAGGTTCATTAAGTACCACGTGAAGTACGAAAAAGCATGGAGGGCAAAGTAGAGAGTAATGCAGTTATTGTGGGATGATTGGAAGAAGGCTTGTAGGTTGCTTCCTCGAATCCTAACCGCTATGTAGGCCAAGAACCGGGCATGTAGTTTTATCCTTGGCACGGGAACTGAATGAAACCTGATGAAGGAGTTATGAAACATGTTTTTGTGCAGGTGTATTGGTGTTTTGGGCAATGCAAAGATGCCTTCAAGCATTGCAGGCCTGTCTAACCAGTTGATGTAACATTCCTAACCGGGATACTATGGCGCCTTGATGGTCACCGTGGGTATTGATGCAGAGAACTAACTGATTCCACTAGCATTCGCACTTACTGAGGGTGAGAACAATGCAAGTTGGCAATGGTTCATGGATATAGTTCGACTATGCCTTGTTGGGCCTGGACGGAAGGTTTGTATCATCTCGGATAGGCACCACGACATTCTAAATGCTGTGAAGAGCAAACTAGATGGACATCCGGATGTGCTACATAGGTAGTGCATGCGTCACTTAGCTGCCAATTTTTTAAGCAATGCATTATGAAAGATCTCACAAAAAAGTTCAAGCTATTGTGCGGTTGTTTGGAGAAAAGGGACTTCAAGGGCAAGCTGGTGGAGCTCAGGGGACTGACCAACGAATGAGGAATAAGTGATTGGATGAGGTCTTGTAGCACAAGACGAAATGGGCACATGCATATGACGAAGGTAGATGTAGGTATGTCATGATGACCACGAGAGGTGTTCAACAACGTTCTGAAGGGCATCCGTGCAATACCAGTATCGACCATCGTGGAATACTCATTTAGGAAGACCAACTCATACTTTGTTGATTGGTGGACCCATGCAAGGGATGCATACAGTGTCGGGGAGCGTTGGGGTGTGGCTACTGCCAAACACCTTGCTCTGGTGGAGGATGAGTAATGCAATCAAGAGGTGGAGGGTTACGATCTGACTTTGCATATCTACGCCATTAGGGAAGCGGGGGGCACATCGATAGGGGGTGAGCATTATAGGGGCCGAAACCATAGAGTGAACCTGACTTTGGGAGATTGTACTCGCATGATCCCGGCTTTGCTACATGTCCCATGCTCGCATTCACCGCATGTCATGTGCGTGGCATAAGTCACCTTTCGAGCACCTTCGTTGCCGAGGAATTCTCAAAGCTAGTCACAATGAGGACTTGGGAGAAGAGGTTCGAACCTTACCTTGATCCCTCCCATTAGCCACCCTACGTTGGGAAGAATACATTCCCGATAAAGAAATAGTGAACAAGCGACACGGTAGGAGGAAGAGGAAAAGACTTCGTAATGAAAAGGACCACTCGTAGCAAGCTGGTAAGGACATGTACAGCCTAGGGGACTTCGACGATGCCACCATAACCAAGAGGTGCTCAGAATGTCAGGAGCATGGCCACACCAGGGGAAAGCATGTGAATAAACATTGCCAACCGCGTAGGGTAAGGCGACGTCGCTCACGTGTCGTGCATCCGTGAGGTAACCACCATTGTCATTGTGGAAAGAGTATTGATGTGTCTTTATTGCGTTCACTTTGTTGCATTTTCTTCATTGTTTTGTACTTCATGTGCACTAACAGATTTCTATCTTCTATTGCAGGATGCTGCAGCACCCGTAGTATGCGTTGCTCCTCTCGGAGTACGATAATGACCACCACGCACACCTTATAGCCGACAGGGTGTGGTGAGATTTCTGACTTTTTGACCATGCTATGCATTTTTTCTGTTCGATAATGCTTTCAACTTTTTGACCATACTATGCATTTTTTCTGTTCAATAATGCTTTCAACTTTTTGACCATGTCTATGCATATCTCTTTGGAAGGTGCTCCAGCCACTTTGCCCTCAGACCCACACCCCTCTAGATTGGGATGAGCGGTACGTGCCATACGTCCGCGATACTGGTTTCCTTGCCTTGGCACGAACTGTCACAAATGGCTACCCTGCATGGACGATGCTGCACTTACGGCACTGGTGGACCGATAGCGCCCAGAGACCAACACCTTCCACCTCCCGTTAGAATTGAACACACTCTACGCATCGGTTTCTTGTGTGTTCTCCCTCCACCATAAGCATTACACCCTATCCGCTTATAAAATTAGGTGGAAGAGATCTTGGGGAGAACACTACACAACCACACCCAATACTTCACCAAAGCTTGGTTCACACAACTGGGAGGAAGAAAATGTCGGACTCGTCGGTGAACTTCTATGCAAAGATGTTGCGGAAGCATAAGTGGCTTGCTAAAAGGGATAAAACCTACTCGGATAATTCTATAAAGGATGCGCCGGTACCACCGGAGTTCCCATGCCCACAGTGTGTGTGTGAACTACCGACTAAGATCATCCCGTCCACGCAACCGGCGACGGCCGCTCGGGCGTACTACACGTGCGGCTACCACCTCGTAAGTGTATCTTGCACACACAAAGATTTCTCACATATTACATTCCAATCCACAAATCCCTGACTACACCCGCACATAATGGCAGCCAGAGATGCAATACAACTTCTTCCAATGGATCATGGACCGGACATGTATGATAGGACGTTCATCCAACATAAGTACATATTGAACTATGCGATGCGAGTCGAGACCTTCAAACGTTAGACACCTTATGTACCTGACCCAACTGAAAAGGCATCAAATGGACCCAAGAAAGCAAGGTGGTGGTGGAGGACACCCGAACAGGAAGCTGAGTACGACAGGGTCTAGCGCGCACCAGACAAGGGGAAGGCTCCTACAAGTGAGACCATTGGCCGTACTAGCACCCCCCGTCGCCCAGGCTCACTACGAATTGAAGAGGTAAGTTATGTTCAATATGAATCATAATTATTAATTTGGCCCGACATTGTGTTATCCTAACATCATTCAAGCGTCCAGCCCGTCTCCCAGGACATGGCTGACTTCGAGACTGGCGGCTGCCACCGCGGGGAGCAACGAGATAAGGGAAAGGCAGTGATGGGCCGCCAAAACTAAAGATCTTTGTTCCAATCAACTTTATTCCCATTCTAAAAAGGAGCACATATATCATAGATGTATTTTGGTTTGTTGACTCATGCATAATGTCATTCCTTATGCATGTAACCAAACCTTGTATGCCATGTAATTTGCAACTGCCAAATAAAGTCTAATTAAATTTGCAACTGCGTTCTAAGGTCAATTTCAAATCTTGTTCTCTTTTTTGCATTCAATTATTGGCACTCGGTTCTAAGGTCTATTTCAATTCACAACATAAAAATAGGCACTAAATGGTCATCGGCCCCTAAGTGACGACGAGCATCACAAATCATTGCAATAGGATGGGATGTGCCTGACTATTCATCCATCTCTTCATTGAAACTAAGAACATCACATGTTTGAAAAAAGATCTACTGCCTAGAATTGTGCATTCAGTTAGCTCTATTCAATTCTTGCTATCTGAAATTAGGTTTAAATTTTTTTGACCAGATGTCCATGCAAAGTCAAATACTAAATACGATGTACATGGACATATAAAACAATGAACTTGTGCATGAAAATTTCATCTTTCGACCAAATGGTCCACGTATCTTTTGCAACAATCATAAGATTTCTTCAAGTGAAAACCCTTTCACAAAATAGCCATCACTGTCACGTCACGCGAGTTGGCATGATAAGGCAGGCTTGTCACACCATGTGTGCGGCGTGACAACGGCCACGCAAGCCCTTCAAGCTGGCATAGGGTGCGGACGAGGGCTTGCGTGGCAGGTTTTGCCACGCTGAGGACAGTGGCGTGACATAGTGGTTTGGCTACGCCGCACGTCATGATATGACCAAAGGGGTCAGAATTGAAAATAAAGTTAGCGAAAGGTTAACTTTAAAATACTATTAAAAAGAATTAAATAATAAAAAAAATTCCTAGTGACATGCATGTAGCAGTAACCGCGTAGGCTCAAGTACCTACCATAGAGAAAAATATGGTTTTGACCATATTGATCGTGCTTAACTACTTATAATGTGTATTTAGGCACTCCATCTGTTTCGCGATATTTGCTCATAGTCACCGTGGCACTAAATCTAGTCCTTAATTTGGTGAGTCTTAATTTTAAAGGCTTAGATTAGATAGTCGACTAAGAATCTATCTATATCTATACTAATTATACAATTAGAGAAAAGATCTAGTCTTTTATCTAACAGACCTGAGTAATAACGGCTCAGATAAAAGAAAGAGTACATGTCAAGCACAATCCAAACTAAGAGAAATCGGAATAATAAATAAATAAAAATGAGCAATTTGATTTCCATACGGCTTCCAAAGTAACATCCATAAATAACTAAAATTCAAATAATAATTAAATAAAATTTAGAAAACTAAAAGAAAGAGTTCATGTCAAGTACAATCCAAATGAACCGAATTAAAAACAAGAAAAATAGCAACTTGATTTCCATACGAATTTAAAAGTAAATACTAAAAACAAAATTATGGGAAAAAATAAAATAGAAATAGAAATAGGATTTTCCCATGAATTCCAGCTTAAAAACAAAAATAAATCCACAACAAGTACGATCCAAAAACATGAAAAAATTTATTTGATTCATAAATTAATTTGAAACCTAAATTCCAAAAATATTAAAGAATTTAAACATATACTGATTAGCCACTCCGAGAAAGCTCCTGTGTTAAACAGAAAGATCTAGACATCTATCCCGCAAACCCAAGTTATAACAGCTTAGATATATTATGTACTGAAAGTCGATGACAGGTGGGGTTTACAGTTGCTAAGAAAAATGATAAATATCCTAGAAATTCTCACAAAAAAGAAAAATATCTGGCCCTTTGTTTGGTGAACCCTAAATATGATTGATAGCACATAACCACCTGATGCTACAAGAAAAATAAACACATCATAGAAATTCTCAAAAAAGAAATATGCCTATTAATTTGGTGAACCCAACTTATGGTTAAAATCACAACCATTAGATGTTATTAGGCAACATGTTTAAACTCAAAAGATAATAGATAATGTATGTGTTTTAAGATTAAAAGATAAGAAGGAAACTAAAGCAAAAAGGGCTTAGCGTAAATAGACCACATGTGAACACAAAAAAGGAACCCAACCCATGTATGTCTCCCTTGGCTTTCTTTTCGAGCGTAAATAAGGAATAGTTTTTGTAACGAAAACAAAAATAGAAACTAAGAAAAAAATTTAAGAGGGTACAAAGTGGATGCACACCACACGAACTCACACACGCATGTGTCTCCTACACACAATAAAATTTGGAAGCTCTAAGGCATAACTGAAAAATGGGTGTTGCACACACGTGTACCCAAATTACCCAAATTATTTCTCGGTCACAATATCGTGCATGGTTAATCTAGAATACCCAATTTTTTCTCTGTCACAATATCGTGCATTCTTAATCTAGAATGCACACTGATTGACAAATAGACCTAAGAGTAGTTCACATGTGTGCATGAGACTTCCTAAGAAAGCTGGCATGAAGAGCGAGCAGATCCTTTGAGCACTGCAGGAAGGTAGTTGGCCATGACATGCTCTCCTCATGCTGCTTGAATAGCGGTGGTATGGATTTGAAGAAACTCGATGTGATTTTGTAACCCATCAAACTTCTCCATGTTCACTGGTCAAAACCGTGGTGGCCAGCGAATTGCTCGAAGGTTAGGTGAAAATACCCAACATCTGGTAATAATATCGTAATGCCTTCTTTGCAGAAAGAAGGGTTGACGTCACCAGGCGATCATACTCGACGATACCCTGTGGTAAGTGGACCTAGTGTATCATAGATCTCAACCATATGAGGTTAATATTCCTGGTACTCTATCTACTGTTGCAGATTTCTCAGAAGAAATGGTGAATGACCACTTCCCTTGGAGTTTATCGATCACTAGTTGTTCGAGGGACTCTTCTCCAACTAGAGTCGTGGTTAGGAGACTGACTAGACCTATTGTCCAGATCGAGGTCGAGGGACTCTTCCACGAGGAGAGTCATCTGAACGACTGGCGTTCAATGGAGTTATCCCAGTACGACTACCAGAACAGTGTCATCGAGTTCGCTCAAGCCTAACCATCTTGTCCTAAAGTCTTCGTGCGGCCTCTTGAGTGAAGAGGTCATAGCCTGACACTTGTCTAAGCTCTTGAGTTGGGTTTTCGATCAGGTCATTGATTTGTTGAAGTTCTTGAGCTTTCACTGACCGGTATTAGATGCACCCAAGTAAAGTCCTCTACGTAGCATTTCTTCTTTTCCGAATGGTTTAAGGATTATCAACATCTGAGTCAGTTGGAGCATACCTCAGTGGAGAGCGATCATTTCTAGTATTTCGCCTACGCTCATGAAAGTGGAGATCCTATTCATCACCGGAGGTGTTCTGATGAGGACATGACCCTTATGGATACAACTATATTTGCTATACTTGTTGTTCCAATTACAAGAGCTCGTACACTTTACTTAAATTATTAACACCACATCACTTTTGGTCCAAGACGAGCAAGAGTTCGAGCTGGACCCATTTTGGAATCTAATTTGGCCTCTAGAGACATCCCTAACTTTAAACGTGCATAACTTTCACATACAGACTCCGTTTGAGGTCCACGAGTACATGCTTGAAAGCTTATCTTATCTTCTTTCCAACAGATCTAGCCTCACCTCCAAACTCCTTCTGTGCATGTCACAATCACCAAAAGAAGGTGCTATATTACCTGTTTGGGCCCATTTGGGCCTTGTAATCATACCCGATTTGGCCCATATGCCGGCCGACCACCTAGGGAGCCGCACTGTTCATATGAACAGTGGTTCTATGAATAGTAGTACCACCTCGCCATCTCTTAGCTATGTACGGCTCTTCCTCCACTATTTAAGGTGGTCTTACCCTTCTAGTTTTCTTGGGTTTTGTTAGATTAAAGTTTAGCCTTTGCTACTTTATACTTTGTCCTCTAGTTCGATGAGAACAACAGCGACATTGTTCTTTGGAACCTCACTTTTTAATATGAAACTTTTCTATTCATAATTTCAGATGGCTTATTTATCTTGTTTTTGCATGTTATTCGATTGCATGCTAGGAATAAACCTTCGTGGTTAGGTCGATCGTGCTTCTAGCAAGATCGATAACAATCTTGGAGTTGGTTCAATGATTACCGGGCATATTGGCCGTGTGCGATTGGCAGCTGAATCGTGAGAGTCATCTCTACCACTACTACAAAAAGTCTAATACTGGACGCCTCATCACAGACGGTTGACCAAAATCGTCTGTATTACATGAAATCACAGACGATTTTGGTTTAGAGACCGTCTGTGTAAATGGATGCGCTAAAAATCGTCTGTGAAGAGGAAATATCATAGACGGTTCTTGTTTAAAACCGTCTGTGAAGTATCACAGACGGTTCGTAAAAATAATCGTCTGTGAAGTAAACCATTATCACAGACGGGTTGTAACAAAAAACCGTCTGTGAAACTTTCAAGACGGTTCTTTTAACTAACCGTCTGTGATAATGGTATACTTCACAGACAGTTTTTTTATCAGAACCATCCGTGATAGTTAAATATTTCAACTCCCGCGCGTTATGCATGCGTCTCTTCGTCTCCCGCGTCGACGGGCGCCGATGCGTCTCTTCGTCTCGCACGCTGACGTAAATGTGTCTCTTCGACGTTTTAATTATAAGAGTGATATATTATCGTGCGCCATAGTGAGCACGCATGGTATTGAATAGTACACCATGGTGAGCACGCGGAGCATGACGGCGAGGACCAAGCGGGCGTGGAGGTCGGCGATCGCTATCCTTGATCTTCCTGACGAGGTCGTCGTCCACATCGTTGGCCTCGTGGCCGCGAGCTCTCCTCAGCCCATGGCTGACCTCTACAGCCTACAAGCCACGTTACGTGATCTCGTGATGATTTCGATCGTTTTGTGTCCAATGTATCCAGTAATTAATTCTTGTATTAAGATTCTATATATCGTCTTGCATTTTAGTTACAAGGCCATGTACAAGGCGTCCAAAGCGCGTGCTGTGGGGATGCGCGTGGCACTGGAGCGGGAGGAGGCGATGAAGTGGTAGGACAACGAGCGCTACCTCACCGTCGTCAACCACCTGGCTGGCGTCGGCAAAACGGAGGCCTGCTTCACTGTCGGCCTCGCGCTTGTCTTCGCGCCCCAAGACATGCAGCGTGACCTCGTGTTCCTTGAACGGGCGACCAACGCCGTTGCCGGCCACAAGGCCGCGGCCTACGTGCTCGGCCTCCTCCTCTACACAGCAAGCGAGACACGCGACGTTGGGAAGCAGTACATCAGGCAGGTCGAGGGCGAGCCGGCTGACGGCGGGTGCGAGACGGCCAAGAGGACCAACCGGGAGTGCCGTGGACATGATCCAGGTGGTAGCATGGCGAGGATGGCCAGGCCGCCGCTGCGCCGGGTGTGGGCGCTGTCGGAGGACGACCACCGGTGCACGAGTACCGGCTGCGGCGTGTTAGGGTGGGACGACTACGTCGTCTTCTGCAGCGATGACTGCAGGATTAGGCGCGCTATACCGTAATACGTATCACTGACGGTTCCATAATAGAACCATCTGTGATATACCTTTATTAATAGGAGCCCGCGCGCTAGGGTTTGCGCCCTATCTCGTCACTCCCCAGCACGCGCTAGGGTTCGGGACTCCAGCCTCGCGACTCCCCCGCCGCCGATTCGACCTCGCCGCCATCTCCCCTGTCGAATCGAGCTCGCCCCGCCATCTACGCCATTGAATCGAGCTTGTCACCATCTCCCTCGCCGAATCAAGCTCGCCCCGCCATCTCCCTCGTCGAATCGAGCTCGCCCCGCCATCTCCCAAGCTGAATTGAGCTCGCCCCGCCATCTACGCCGCCGAATCGAGGTACGCCGCTCCCCTCTGCTCCCTCGGCTACCTCACCTCTGCCAGATCTGCCTCTCTCCCCTAGATGTGGGTTGTGCTGGTGGTGTAGGTGTTTGCCGCCGTTGTCGCGTCGTGTCTGCACTGGATTATTATTTCTTTATTTACCATGGACGTCTAAGAAATCTACCAAGCAGCATGTAGAGGATGAGACAACATGCAGCCAAGGACATCCTGCCTGTGCGGACTGCTTCATCAGCATGAATTGATGCCTTGAGCTGTTAGATTACCTGCTATTATGTATTATGTATAGATTAATTGTGTCTTGATCTGTTAGATTACTTGCTGTTTTGTATTGTGTATAGATTGTGCCCTTGGATGGTACGTACTTCTATGATGAATTGATGTCACAAATGCAATTGGATGTGATATTGTATATAGATTAATTGTGCCTTGAGCTGTTAGATTACCTACTGTTATGTATTGTGTATAGATTGTGCCATTGGATGATACTTCTATGATGAATTGATATCACAAATGCAATTGGATGTGATATAGTGTATAGATTAATTGTGTCTTGAGCTGTTAGATTACCTGCTGTTATGTATTGTGTATAGATATTGTTCCCTTGGATGATACTTCTATGATGGATCATGATCTCTTCTCTATAAAGTCTCTAAGCAGTGTCTGCTTATGCCTTTAAAATCGGCATCATATATATATTATGTATATATTGTTTGTAGTCCCTCAGCCACTTGGGGGGGGGTCGTTCACGCAGCATGAGGAGGATGAGACAGCAACCACGGACAACTTCATCGAGCCCCTGCAAGTTCAAGAAGCATGGCTGCCGAGAGAGCGTTAGGTCATCCAATTACCTGGATGTTGTCGACAGGTAATTGGACGTCGTTGTGTTTAGAAAGTGACGTGGACGCACTACTCCTACTGGTATCAGCCACGTTACTTTCTGAACACAGCGACGTCCAATTAATTACCTATCGACGATATCCAGGTAATTGGATGTCCTGACGCTCTCTTGGCAGCCATGCTTCTTGAACTTGCAAGGGCTCGATGAAGTTGTCCGTGGCTGCTGTCTCATCCTCCTTATGCTGCATGCACGACCCCTTAAAAGTGGCTGAGGGACTACGAACAATATATATATATATATATATATATATATATATATATATGATGCTGGTTTTAAAGGCACAAGCAGCCACTGCTTGGAGACTTTATATAGAAAAATCATCACAGACGGTTTCATCTGCAAACCGTCTATAGAGAAAAGTCATCACAGACGGTTTCACATACAAACCGTCTATAGAGAAAAATCATCACAGACGGTTTCATACACAAACCGTCTGTGATAGTACCTATCACAGACGGTTTGTGTATGAAACCGTCTGTGAAAGTCTACTGTCACAGACGGTTTTAAAATTGCCAGTGATGACTCATTTCATCACTGACCCATAGACTCAGACGACTCACTAAACCGTCTGTGATGGTGTTTTTGAACCGTCTGTGAAGACCATTTCTGTAGTAGTGTACCCAAATCAAGTTATCCATCTCACCGAAAGATCGGGAGAACCATTCTCGCATCAGGTGGTATCAGAGCTACAGTTGATCGGTGAGATTTTTCTTTTACCTACAGTTCACGAAAATCCAAAAAAAAATTAGGGTCAGTTCATATTGTCCAAACCAATCTGTGCCTTGCAATCTTTCTTTTCGGTTTTTCCTTGTTGAATTATTGGTTGCATCGTCGTGTCTAGTTGCTGATTTTTAGTTCTAGTTATTGTCTAGTTAGTATTTGTCTAGTTGTATCTCATGTTTACTTTACGTCGCTTGATCGTTCTTTTAGGGTTCTTAGTTTTGCATCTAAAACAAAAAAAATCATGGGTTAGAACTCCTCTAATCCGCACCAAAAATAGTATTTCGTTCCATTTCTTCTAATCCGAATTGCTTACTGGAGTTCAAGCCGATTTCACCATGAAACCGAGAGGATTGCTGTGATCTTTTGGGAGAGTTGGTGTCTGAGTCCAGCATCCATCTTTTTTGTTATTTGCGACTTGCGGTAAACCCTAGGGCCGGCCAAATATTAGAAGGAGAAAGAGGCAGCCGCATAGAAGAAAAGCCGCGGTAGAGAGAAAAAAGAGAGGAAAAAACGAGAAAATAGAAGTGCATAAAAATTGGTGAAGACCTTCTACATATAACCACAAGATTCCAAAAAAAATTTCAACAAGTTTGGCCCTCGGGTTTGAAAGATATAATTGTTTCAAATTTAAACCTGAGATGGTTTCGAGTCCGAGTAAGATTCTGTTTCCGAAACACCTTGAGTAAAACGGGCATAACTTTTGCATACGGTGTTTGTTTTGGACGTTCTTCTCATCCCTTCCACCTAAGCCACTTGTCGCCCTCAAGGGTCCCCAGAATCGTCCATCTTTGGCCCCAAATCTGCGTCGCAAGTTTTCGGTTTCTATTTTTGCCGTTTCTTTCGGTCTTCCCTTCGGAATTTGGGGTTTGCCTCAACTGCAAAGTTGTAGATCTCATCGAAACCTTTCAAAAGAGCATATATAAGCCATATAAAACTTTGCTTTTTATCTCTTGAGACTAGCTGTTGTTTACTACTTAAACCAGAGAGTTGTTTACATTGCACGTTATTTTGATTTTTGTGTTCTACATCGTGTGAATAATCTTGTGCCCCAAAAAAGAAGTTTGATTAGTGGGCTAGCATCTCTCCTAGCACTTGGTGTGAGAATTTTCTTTGCTTACATCAAGTCACATTGATCTTTGCGTGTGCGTTCATACACTTTTCATAGGCTTTGATTAGCTAGCTTTCTGCTAGGCTAGGATCAACAACTTTGACTAGTACTTTGAACAATCTTTCAACTTGCATTTATTAATTTGATTGTTGATAATCCTTGCTACCATATTGAAGCCTATCCTAGCTTCACCTTCTACCATTTGCACTGGTACTAGTTGCTTGCAATCGCTGTGTCAATCTTCGGAGATCATTTAGCACCAACACTAGTTGCCGGTCACCACCTGTTTGCTTGGTAAGAATTGGTAAGAACTTGGTATTAGCTTGAGTGTGAGTGATGTTGAGCCTCCAAATCCTAATAGTTTATAGGAACATATACTTATGATTTGTTACCTTGTTTTCTACTAACAATGGCAGGTTCATGGGATGATTACGAGATAGATCCACGTCTTCTTCGAGCCACTAAACGGGAGCGCAAGAAAGTCTGCGAGAAAGATGCAAGCTTGAGCCAAGTTTCTCCATCACAAAAGGTACATGATCATGAAAGTATGTTTGGTAAAATTAAACTCACTTTGCCATCCTTTGCTGGTAAATTTGATCTTGATGCCTATGTTGACTGGGAGATAGCTTTATTTTAGACATAGAATTTGAACATTATGAATGGTCTGATAGGCAAAAAAATTAGAGCTGCCACTAGTGTTTTTGTTGAGGATGCAATACTTTGGTGGATGTATTTACTAGACATGGAAGAGTGCTTCAAACTTGGCATGTATTAAAGAAACTTTTGAGAGATGAATTTGTTCCTAAATATCATGCTGATTATTTGTTAGCTAGATTACAACGTTTCAAATAAGGGTGTAAGACTGTAAGGGAATACTATCAAGAATTGAAAACTCATTTGTTGCGTTGTGGCATAGAGGAACATGCTGAAGCTACAGAGAATAGATTCTTAAGTGGGTTTAATTAAGCAATTCACGACCTTCTTGTTCACAAAGAATATGGTTCTCTCTCTCATTTATTTATACTTGCCTGTAAGGTTGAAAGTCAGCCTGAGAAAAAATTGAGAATGCTTGATGATAAGAAACATGAGAACAAATATGTGTGTATCTTTTTCTATGACTAATAACTTGCAGGAAGTTGAGAACCATGCTGATAAGGTGAATGAGCTGATTGAGCCACCAACTCCATTGGTTGAGAAGAAAGATGAGGAGATGGATGCACCTACATCATGTGAGGAGAGCCAAAAAGGTAAAGATCATGGTGCTATCATCACTCAAGGTGAGTATGCTTGTGAAGAACTACAGTTGTCCACTGTTTATGCTATTTTAGAGCAAAAATTAGTGGAAAAAAATTCAGACTGCATTGGCTTGAGTGCACCATGTGATAAAATAATTGAATTGCCTACTCTTTTGAGTGTTTCCTATGATGACTTAATCACATCTAATGATCAGGTGGAATTGGTTAGACATAACGAAGTTTTGACTAGAATTTTTTCTGCTGATTCTTTATGTTACAACATGTTGGATATACCTATGAAATTGTCACATGCTATGGAGAAAGTTTCTGAAAACACATGTTTGAAATCGTTGTATAGTGCCTACACACTTGGGTATAAGTTTAATTTGATCGAAGATTATAGTGCAGACAATCAATCTCTTGTATATCGAACATGCGTAACTTATGATCACATGGATGAATTAAAGCTTACTATTTTGAACAACAATTCATGTGTGCTAAATCTTGTTCATTATGAGAGGAAAATAAAATTTAGTGATCATCTAATGCCTATGTGTTCATCTCATAATGCACCATCTAGTATTGATAATTTGAACAATAATGTTGAAGTATGGAAGAACTTACCAATATTTCACCCTTGTTAGATGAATTTGCTGTTGCTCGATTGAAATCTAATTATATGGATGAACTTTGTTTGATTCCAAAAATTGTAGATTTGCCCATATGTGCTACCACTGCAAGTTTACAACTTCAGATATTTGAATTGCATAAATGCTTCACTTACATTTGCAAAACTAGTTGCAATAATTGCTGTGTGCGAAATTTTGTTTTGCTTATTAACATATATGATTATTCTTGGGGTAATAATACAATGAGTTTTTATGATCGCTGTTGTTTTATAACATTAATTGTTCAACAACGAAGAACTATTAAAACGAATGACATATACATATACCATGTATACACCTTAGCTTCTTTGTTACCCTATTTTCAGCTTATCAAAAGCCGAGGACGGCTTCGTTTTCAAGAAGGGGAGGATGATGAGGACATGACCCCTATGGATACAACCATATTTGCTATGCTTGTTGTTCGAATTATAAGAGCTCGTACACTTTACTTAAATTATTAGCATCACATCACTTTTGGTCCAAGACGAGCAAGAGTTCGAGCTGGACCCGTTTTGGAATCTAATTTGGCCTCCGGAGACAGCCCTGACTTCAAATATACATAACTTTCACATACGGAGTCCGTTTGAGGTCCACGAGTACTTGATTGAAAGCTTATCTCGTCCTCTTTCCAACGGATCTAGTATCACCTTCAAATTCCTTCTGAGCACACTGCAATTGCTAAAAAAGGTACCATGTTACTTGTTTGAGCCAATTTGGGCCTTGTAATCATACCCGACTTGGCCCATATGCCGGTCGACCACCTAGGGAGCCACACTGTTTACATAAACAGTAGTACCATAAACAGTGGTACCACCTCGCCATCTCTTAGCTATGTGCGGCTCCCCTTCCCTATTTGAGGTGGTCGCACCCCTCTAGTTTTCTTGGGTTTTGTTAGATTAAAGTGTAGCATTTGCTACTTTATACTTTGTCCTCATGTTCGACAAGAACAACAGCGATATTGTTCTTCGGAACTTCACTTTTCAATACAAATTTTTTCGTATTCGTAATTTCAGATTATTTATTTATCTTGTTCTTGCGTGTTCTTCGATTGCATGCAGGAATAGACCTTCGTGGTCGGGTCGATCGTGCTTCCAGCAAGGTCAATAACAATCTTAGAGTTGATTCAACAATTGCCGGGCATATTGGCCGTGTACGATTGATAGCCGAATTGTGAGTCGTCTCCACCCAAATCGAGATATCCATCTCACCGAAAGATCGAACACCCATTGTCACAATCAGCGGAGCTTCTCGACGTTGTACGGGCAGGGATGGGGCTCGCACGGGCAGGCACAGGCGCGGGAGAGGACGACGATGCAACAGGGACAGGTGGCCGGTGGAAACCGGGGCGAGGCGGTCAAAACCAGGGGCGAGGCGGCGATGCGCTCATGGTACAGTGCTGGTGCTCAGCGCTGCGTGGTGGAAGAAGATCCTTGTGGGTGGGGCCCACAGGTCAGAGAGGGGTGAGTTAGGGTTAGGATTTTTCCATCTTTCAGCTGATTTAATTCCCATTTTTATTCACTAAGAAAACCACTTCATAATTTAATGAAAATTTTTGTGTAGGCTTCTGAACTAATTTAGTTTCTTTTATAAAAATTTTAGAGGCTTAAACCTTTTGTGAATTTCTACAAAATTCAAACAAGGTTCTATTCTTATGCTTTTGTATTTATTTTTCTAAACAAGTTTTCATGTAAAACTTTTGGTGAATGGTTCATAGGGTATTTAGCCCAAAAAAATTCTCTCATATGAAAATTTTACTTTGTTTTATCTATTTCATTTTTAGCACCCATTTATTTTTAGTTCAAGTTTTGCTTTTAATTTCGAAAACCAAATTCAACATAGCACATTTCATATGCAAATGATAAAAGTAATTTCCCTAATGCATTTAAAGTACATAATCCTAGAATTTGGATTTTGGGATGTTACAGGTCGGGGAGGTAGTTGTCGTTTGGTAAACTAGTAACTAATCATCGGTTACTGTCAGTGGGAGATAAAACCATGTAGTGGTTATTGTCAGTGACTTAAGGCCATGAAACGTTGTGTGGTTTAGAACAAATAAGACATGTGTTCCATTCATCACACGTGAGAGATATACTTGGAATCGGGTCTAAGTGCCATTCAGCTTCTACGAGTAGTTATTTGGTCGAGCAGTAGGTACAGAACCTCTCCGACCAGGGTACCCATAGAGTAACCTCTGGATTCTTACGACCGCGGGGGTCGTTAACCTCAAAGGGTCACGACCACAAAGGACATGCAGTCTTTAACTAAATATTAAAGTAATATTTAGATATTTTAATCCTCATCAGCTTGTGAAGGGGTGTCAGTTGTCCCGTATCGAGAGGTGTCTCACCGTTTAATGAAATGTGCACATTCTGTGACGGTTATTGTCAGAGACTAACCCTCCCACGTCGCATTGCAGTTATGTCAGAGACAGAGGTTTAATACATGCAGTTATCCCGAAGAATAACAACACATGTTAACTACGTTGTGTATTAAACACATCGCATAAATGTTTCTAATCGATTGGGTCCACATGTCTGTAGGCTTTATTGATTATAGGGTGGTTGTAGTTGACCAAATCGTAGTAAAGCTTACGATCACGAGGTGGTCGTAGGAAATATTATAACTACTAAGTGGTCGTAGAAGTACTTACGACCATATAGAGTGGTCGAAAAATAGTTTACAACTACTCAGTTAAGCTTCTCTATTGTTAATGATAAAAGGTATCCTTACAAATAATATGAAGATGTTGCTATCTATAATAATAATTACAAATAAACAATTTAATTAATTGAGAATTGTTAGATGCTCGGTACTTAATTACCCTTACACATTGCCGTAGCTTAATTAGATCCATTGAACCAAGACAACCAATTTACAGCATCTTGACTCGTGCGTTGAACTCTACTCTAGTTGCTTTGAGTCGTGAATGAATCGCGGAGTGAAGCTGGTCTATGAGCTCAACGCATAATCAAGATACTCCTGCTCCTGCCATCGATCGATCGCGCGTACGTATTGACTATGCGGCAGTGGTACAAGTTAGGCAAAAAGCTTACCTGCCCTTTCGAAAAGAAGAACCTAACTTCCTTCCATTTTGCATGCATGCCTGTGTTGGCTCAAAACGTTACTTACTTTCTGCCTAGGATATATTGGCTTTGCAGCACGTTTCATTTGTACATGTCCATCAACACGTGCACTTTAGCATGCACAATGTAGGAGGGTATGGTAGCCTCAACTAGTATCATCGGGAGAAAAAAAACAGTACGCATCACATCAAGACTCATAATATATGCACAATGTAAGATATTTGCATTTAAGTCTTTATAATATTTCAATTTACATAATTATCAAAAAAATATACACTAAAAAACCTAGAACAAGAAAAGAAATTACGCCACAAATCTCTCACCCATCCCCATCCACCATCCTATCCTCCGTCTTCACCCTCACCCCTCTTCCAAATCCCGTCACACACGAAGCACGATTGCATCGTTCGAGGTACTCCTCTCTACAAGGTCCACACCCTCTCCCCTCGAGGCACCATCTCTTGGAGAAGCTGCACTAACACTCGAAGCCACCTTCTCGCCTCTACAGTGGCATCCGAACTTAGTTGAACTCGTGGAACAACACCGAAAGCCTCTCAGTATACATGCCCTTAGCTCAAAAGGCTAGCTACACCATGCTTTCAAACCGTACATACGATCGAGCTTCTCCGGCCAATAATAAGGAAGAAAAGACAAGTTAGGTAGTACGCGCGTGTCATCGTGTGATCAGTACGTACTTGATTCGACCGGCGATTGGTAGTATAGTAGTAGGTGTTTCTTTTGCTGAATGTTAGTTAGGCTTTCGCTCCTCTTTCTGTACGCATGGCTCTTGCTTTATGCGCCTACACTAGTACGAAAAGCATCAAAGCACGTTGAGACGGTACGTGTGTTGTGTACTTGGGTGTTCTTCCTCCGTAAAGGAAGGTCAAATAATCGCGTCGATTCCGATTCGTGTCCTCGTCTTACAGTACACTATACCACTAGTGCTCCACGCACTGCACTCCCCAGTCTAACCAATAGCTAGTGACATGCATGTAGGAGTAACCGCGTAGGCTCAAGTACCTACCACAGAGAAAAATATAGTTTCGACCATATTGATCGTGCTTAACTGCTTATAGTGTAAATTTAGGCACTCCATCTGTTTCGCAATATTTGTTTGCAGTCACTGTGGTACTAAATCTATTCTATACTAAATCTAGTCCTTAATTTAGTGGGGTCTTAATTTTAAAGGTTTAGATTAGATAGTTAACTTAGAAATATTAGAATCTATCTATATCTATACTAATTATACATTTAGATAAAAGATCTAGTCATTTATCTAACGGACCCGGTAAAACGACTCAGATGAAAGAAAGAGTACATGTCAAGCACAATCCAAACTAAGAGAAATTCGGAATAATAAATAAATAAAAATGAGCAATTTGATTTCCATACGGCTTCCAAAGTAACATCCATAAATAACTAAAATTCAAAATAATAATTAAATAAAAATAGCCAATTAGAAGAAATAGTTCATGCCAAGTACAATCCAAATGAACCGAATTAAAAACAAGAAAAATAGTAATTTGATTTCCATATGAATTTCAAAGTAAATCCTAAAAACAAAATTTTGGGGAAAAATAAATAAAATAGAAATAGGATTTTCACATGAATTCCATCTTAAAACCAAAAATAAATCCATGACAAGTACGATCCAAAAACATGCAAAAATTTATTTGTTTTGTAAATGAATTTGAAACCTAAATTCCATAAATATTAAAAAAAAATAAACATATACTGATTAACCACTCTGAGAAAGCTCCTGTGTTAAATAGAAAGATCTAAACATCTATCTCTCAACCCAAGTTATAACAACTCAGATATATTATATACTGAAAGTCGATGACATGTGGTTTAAAGCTGCTAAGAAAAAAGATAAATAGCCTAGAAATTCCCATAGAAAAGAAAAATATCCGGCCCTTTGTTTGGTGAACCCTAATTATGATTGATAGCTCATAACCACTGGATGCTATAAGAAAAGTAAACACATCCTAGAAATTCTCAAAAAAGAAATATGTCTTTTAATTTGGTGAACCCAACTTGTGGTTAAAATCACAACTGTTAGATGTTATTAGGCAACATGTTTAAACTCAAAAGATAATAGATAATGGGTGTGTTTTAAGATTAAAATATAAGAAGGAAACTAAAAAAAAAAAATAAGGTTTAGCATAAATAGACCACACATGAACACAAAAAAAAAGGAACCCGACCCATGTATGTCACGCTTGGCTGTCTTTCCAAGCGCTAATAAGGAAGAGTTTTTGTAACAAAAACAAAAATAGAAACTAAGAAAAAATTTAAGAGGGTACAAGGCGGACGCACACCATACACACGCACACACGCGTGTGTGTCTCCTACACATAAGAAAATTTAGAAGCCCTAAGACTAACTGAAAGATGGATGCTTGCACACGTGTATACCCAAATTACCCAAATTATTTATCGGTCACGATATCGTGCATGGTTAATTTAGAATGCACACCGATTGGCAAATAGACCTGAGAGTAGTAATTGCTTTGCTAATCACATGCGTGCACGAGACTTCCGAAGAGCGGTGGGTGCACTTCCTAAAACCTCTTTTTTCTCTTAAACTGAAATTAAAGAATACTACAAGTAACTTCACATGAAGAGCCATAATTGGAGAGGGAAAACGCTAACAACTTTGGGCCACGTACGATCAATAGGATTTGCTTGGATGGTAATTAAGCCAATGCTCCTTCACGCCTAAAATAAAATGATGCTTCTCTCTCTTAAGTCCCTTCCTATCTATGATCCTAGCCTTTCAATTCTTTACTTGGGAGTCAACAGAGAACAGCAAAGCCTAACATTCCGACGCCATTCACATCAAATCATATGTTGTTCAAATCTTGTTCTTAGTTTAATACTAGTCATGGACCACCACAGAAGCTCATCTTGCACCTAATCACCATTTTTTTTAATATAAAACAATATTTTAGGGCCAGCTTAGTTTGTCGATGCCTACTCTCCAAAATTGTCAGTACTGCATACATGAGAGGCCACAGTTTTGCTGATACATAGTATACGGCTATGCCATATCTCCACGAATCCTATCTTAGCTAGAGGCTTTGTTAAAAGAAGAAGAACAACTCAGGCTCATCTCTGGTTTTGACAAATAAGTCAAACGCTTGTGTATTATTAATTAGGCTAGCAACGAGTTGCAGTGATCGCATCACCTTTCAGGTAGGATTTGCAAGCATGTGAAAAGCTTGTACCAATAATATTGCAAGGGGACTTATTCATACATATCTGGATTTGCGACCATTTGCAAGGGCATTGGCATATATTCCTTGCTATCAAGTTACAATGCAGATCGGTGAACTAGGGGCAAACATTCTCCAACATATTACCTACTTTTAAGTTTTAATAAACAATATGTAACTCGTAAGCAAGTACTCTCGTGTATGATTCCAACATCAAAATCAACAAAGGAACCTCTGAGAACCGAGCTTCGGCTCAGTGGTGCGGTTGCGGTGGGGCAGCCAACCCACCCGCGTTCGAGCTGGGGCTCGGCGTGTGGTGTTCACTAGGTTATTTGAGGACTGAGTTGGGGCTCAATGGTGCAGGGGAGTTTTGGGCTCCCAGCTCGCCACGGTTCGAGCGCTGTCTCTCGGGTGCGCCTCGTGAGATATGATGCTCTTATTCTTTAATGTGGACCGGATGAGCAAAATCCCGAATAAAAAAACAAAAACAAAAGGAACCAAAAGGAACCAATGAAGTGAAGATAGCAACCACACCGTACCTTTGGTGCAAATCATATAAAATGCTATACCATTTTTAAGCCTTCTTTAAGACAATTTATTATTTTTATTATTATTACATTTCGAAACGCAATTTGATGCGCTGCCGACAATTAGCTAGCAGCTAGCTAAGGAACCCCACAAAGCTAGTTGATTAGCTAACTTCAGGTATCCACCGGCCCATGCACCAACGCGAACAGCAGATTCGTCGACCTTTTGCCTAAGGGGTCCAGCTAGCTATCTATCAGTCGATTATACCTGTCTTGCCTACAATATTCTGTTATTATCTTATTAAAATAGAGTCAAAAGAAGTCATCACGTTCGATCTTAAAGGTTAGAAATTATCACGTTAATCAGTGAAAAAAAGATAAAGATCTACACCATCGATCATGGTGTGTCTGGTGTCGGACCCTTGGCATGGAATACCGAATACCCTATGTGTGTACCGTACTAGTCCTATGATCAGTGGCTAGTACACATATTCACAACATTTGGCATTTACATCCATATATTCTCATAAACAAAGTAAAACAAAATGGTACTTAACTTAAGCGATTACAAGTTATTACATCAACGGCCGACCGATCAAATAAAAACAATCATCAATAAAGTAAAAGTAGCATCGGAAGAAGATAACAAAAGTAGATAAACTCCAACGGCATGCCCATCCAACCCTCAAGTATCCGACAAGGAGCAAGACCTAGGTAGACCCATCACTGAACCCACCGGTTCTGGGTGCGAAGAACGCGTCGTCTAGCGTTGGCTCATCTTCGAACTCTGAACAACAATATTAGCAAGATTGAGTACAATGTGTACTCAACAAGACTTATAGTGTATCACAAAATTTATATAAATGGAAGACTATCAAAAGACAAAACTCTACTCTACAAGTTATTATGCCTAAAGCCATTTTTTTATTTGCAATATTCATAACTAGTCATTTGCAACAAAAAATACAAATGAGCGACTCAATAAGTATAGGACAGTAAATAATCAACAGGATGAATATTAACAACAACCTGTAACCCTCCTCGGTTGCGAGCAACAAAATAACAACTCGCAGACCTCCTCGGTTGTGAGCAATGACTCATTTTCAACTAGAGACATGGCATTCAATTCAAATATAAACCCCAACAATTCCCATATTTTTCCAATGAAACAGTTTTTTTTTTTGTAAAGATCAAGACTATACCTATTAAATCGACAATTTAAGCAAGCTCATGACCGTGAGCACGACTATTATAATATATTTATACTCTGCAAAGGTGTACAACTTTATCCACAGCACATGAATTCTCTAGTTTGTTTGGCATCCGTCGATACAACTACTCACTACCTTAGGTAAGCAGTCTAGAGTACGTGTCGAAGCCTTTATATCAGGTAAGCAGTCTAGAGTACGTGTCGAAACCTTTATATCATCTAGTCCTATCCTTGCACTAGACCAGCGAATGTTTATCCTCACTTCACCCAGGGACACCACCGTCTCAGTGAGGCATTCGCGATTGTGTCGGCAAGCTTTGTTCCTAACACCGTGGTGAAGGGAGCCCCTTCGGACATACACTACTACAAAAAGACTAATACTAGACACCTGATCATAGACGGTTGACCTAAACGTCGGTATTAAACACAATCACAGATGGTTTTGGTTTAGCGACCGTTTGTGTTACTTTCTACGCTAAAAATCGTATGTGAAGAGGTAATATCACCAACGGTTCATGTTGAAAACCGTGTGTGATACTTCACAGACGGTTTTCAACATGACGGTTTGTATAAAAATTGTCTGTGATAATCTCATTTATTGCAGACCCGACCCTCACAGATCGATTTGTCTTAAATTCTAGCTCTGTTCTCGCTGTTGCTACTGGAGGTGGGGCTTTGAGGCGATTTGGTGAAAGGAGACCGTGGATTTGGTAATTTGTTCTTGACTATTGGTGGTTAGTACGTAATTTGTTCCTTGCATTATATTCTAGATCTAGCTTGGTAAAGAGAGAATTGAAGATGGTTTAGATCGGTAAAGAGAGAATTGAAGATGGTTTAGATCTAGCTTTTTGTGTTGTTTTGCAAGTGTTGGCTTCTTACCATCTGAAGTTGGGCATGGGTTATCTATAATGTGTTTGTGATGAACAACCTGACCCCTATGGTGCATTGTTGTTTTTTCGGTTCATTAGAAATACATATTTCAAATGACATATCAAAAGTTGCATCTATAGTATACTAATTAATTAATTCAATATTTAACACCAAATTGTTATATGCGTCGTGTAGATGGACCGAAGTTGGATGTACGTTGGCAACCATGTGAGTGAAGAGTACATTAATGGCGTGTTTGCTTTTACAAGAGCTGCCGAGGAGGATATGTTGAATAAGAGGCGGAATATATGTACTGTCCATGCATTGACTACTAGAATCTAAAGAAGTTTAAGAACCGAGCGCAGATTGAAGCACACTTAATTCGAAGGGTTTCAAAAAGGGTTATACACATTGGACCAGTCACGGTGAAGAGCAGATTATACATGAAGATAATAATAACGACATCGCCAACGAAGTCAACGATATGCCGCTAGATGATGTCGATTGTGGTTGTGATTCAGATAGCCTGCACGATGATAATCTAGATCAGATGCTTCGCGATGCAAAAGGGTACTATGATGAGAGGGAGTATGTTAAATTCCGAGAGGACTCGGAGAAACCTTTGTTCCTTGGCTGTAAGGTTGTCATCCGTGCTTGAATTACTAAAATTGAAGGCAAGCAATGGTTGGTCCGACAAGAGTTTCACGACATTGTTAGGTCTCTTAGCGGACATGCTTTCAAAAGGAAACGAGTTGCCCAAAACCACCAACAAAGCCAAGAAGGATCTTTGTCCATTGGGAATGGAAGTAGAAAGAATACATGCATATCCGAACGACTATATCCTCTATCGTAACGAGTATGCAAACATGCATGTATGTCATCCCGATACAAGCGTAAGAATTAATCAGATAAAGGCAAGGGAATCGAGGTGAAGAAATGACCTCCCGTATCTTCCTGTAATTCCCGTTTAAAGTGGTTTTTTACGAACCCAAATGATGCAAAACTACTGCATTGGCACTCGAAAGTGCGTAAGGATGATGGAAACCTAAGACACCCTGTTGATTCCGCTCAGTGGAGAAACATCGATAGGAGGTTTGTAGACTTCGGTGCAGAACCGAGGAATATAAGGCTTGGATTGAGTACAAATGGAATGAATCCTTTCGGTAATATGAGCAGCCGGCATAGCACTTGACTCGTGACTCTCTGTATCTACAACCTTCCTCCTTGGTTGTGTATGAAGCAAAAGTATATTTTGCTGTCGATACCTATCCAAGGGCCGAAGAAACCTGGGAATAATTTTGATGTGTACCTATCACCACTGATGGGAGATCTAAAAATATTGTTGATTGAAGGGGCATATGTATGGGATGCGTACAAACAAAAGAACTTCACTTTATGCTCCTTGTTGTTCTACACCATAAATGATTATCCTGTCTTTGCTAACCTGTCGGGCCAGAGTACAAAATGGGCCAAAGCCTGTACTCACTGCTTAGATTGTACCGAGAGTGTGTGGCTAAAGCATTCAAGCAAAATTGTGTATATGCGAAACCGTAGGTTCCTTCAGAGGGCTCACCCATATCGCAGGATGAAGAAATAATTCGACGGAGAGAAGGAGGATAGTCCATCTCCAAGCCATTTAAGCGGAAAAGAGGTGTATGATATAGTTAAGGATTTAGATGTTGTGCTCGGAAAGGGACATAAATCGAGGAACCGTAAGAAGAACATCTGGAAGAAGAGATCAATATTTTAGGACTTATCTTATTGGGAGCACCTAGAAGTTCATCACTACATCGACGTCATGCACATAGAGAAGAATGTATGTGATAGCTTGATTGGCCTCTTACTGAACATTTGTGACAAAACAAAGGATGGTGTCAACGCACGGTTTGACTTGGTTGATATGGACATCAGACCTGAGTTGGCATCGACAAAGACCGATAAAGGATGAATGTACCTTCCCCCATGCTTGTTACACTCTGTCTGTAACAGCCCAAAAATTCATAAAGGCAAAAATATGGGATTTTTAAAACTTTTTATGAGATAAACTATTGCTGCGTTTCTTGGTTAACTTCTTAAGTTTTAAAGTTGACTGCATCATACCTTTCTAACAAGGTGAATAGCACTAGGTCAAAGAGTTCTGAGGACTAAGGACTTGGACTTAGGGAAATACATGTATTATGTATTTCCACTTGGAGACCACTAGCCCCTCATCCGGTTAGCTCACTGCCCACACGACCAGCAGTGGTCAAAACAGGGCGTGTGGGGCAGCTATCATTCGGCCATAAAGTGTTGTCGCCCAAGCCGCCCTATTGTCGGCACTGTGTTGTCGACCCCATCAACAATACCACCACTCCACCTTGTCTGGCACTGCTAAAACGCATATATATAGCAGCCTCAGGCCCCCTCATCACTTTTTCCACCATTTCAAGAACCAAGTTCCACCTCTCTTCCCCAAGTGAGCTGGAGCTCCAGATTAGCTCGAACACTCATCTTGGTTGAGTACCGTCACATTTTCACCTTGGCCGTTGACGCCCTAGGAGTCGCCCTAAAGACTGAAGACTCCTCTCTTTCCCTGGACCTCGGACCACTGCAGCGGCAAGGAGTCCCTCTGTAGTTGCTGTCCACGATGCTGACAGCAAGTGCTCCTCCCAATGTTGGCCCGACTAGCTCGTCATCACAGCCGTATACTGGTAAGTTCCTAAAGGCCAAGTGCTCCTCCCAATGTAGTCTACCTTGTGCTTCTTCTAGGGGTTTCTTTGGTTCTTCCTATGGGTTCCACACTGGTTCATTAAAATGTGTTGATAAAGGACTAATTTAAACTCCAACTACTCTCAAAAAAGTTGGGTCTTTGAGTCTGTTGGAGGCTTTGGTGATAAAATCTTCTTCCTCGGCTTTTTCTACAGCCCCGCTTCACCGTGTCTTACCCATTCGACCACAAGACCTCCTCCTCGGGACCACCGTTAGCCGGCAAAGGCGATACTCTAAACCTGAGGCTTCACCTCCTAAACAAGTAAAATAATACCCGGTCTTTTGCAAAAACCACCCCTTGGTCATAACCCACACACGACCTCCTTAGGTCATAGCACTCCTACAACATCCATCGGTTGTAATGCTCTCCCGACCTCCCCAGGTCTTAATGCATCCAGTACCCCCCTAGTTATAGAAATTCCAGGACCTCTCCAGGTCACAGTACTTCCACGACCTCCTCTTTTACAAAGACCACCCTCGTTGGCCATGACCTCCCAATCCACAAAGACCACCGATCTAGCCGCGCCATCCACTCCTTCGGACCGTTCGATCAAACGGACGACCCGATGGAGAAACGAGGTTCGTGCGGTCCGAACGTTCATCTCATTTAGGACCACCCTACATAACTTAGGCGGCCCGATTGAGACGGGAGGCTCGGACGAGCCGAGCGTTCATCTCATTTTGAACCACCCGATCAAAAGCGGACGGCTCTGTCTCGTCGCACCTTACCTCCTTGATTCCAGGATCTCCTTCTCAAGACCACCTCTTTGGTCTTTTTCCACAGACCAACCCCTAGGTCATGACCTCCCATTTTACAAAGACCACCCTCCTGATCGTGACCTCCCCACTTTACAAAGAACACCCTCCTGACAAAGACCACCCATCTGGTCAAGACCTCCCATTTTACAAAGACCGCCCTCTAAATCGCGGCCTCCTATTTTACAAAGACCACCCTCAAGTCGCAGCACTCTCACGACCTTCCCTGGTCTTAAGTCTCACAAGACCTCCCCGAGGCCAACAGTGATCCCAGGACCTCCCTTAGCTACAGTGATTCCAAGACCTCCCTTGGATCACAGTACCTCAAAAGACCTCCCCTGGGTACAGTGATTCCAGGACCTCCCCTAGCTACAGTGATTCCAGGACCTCCCCAGATCACAGTACCCCAAAGACCTCCTCAGGCGATAGTACCTCCACGACCTCCCCTCGCCGTAAGACTTGTAGGACCTCCTCAAGTCACGATACTTCCACGACCTCCCGGTCGCATCCTCCTAAACCACAGGACCTACGACCACTTAGTTCTTCAACTATGCTGGTCTAATACCCGTAGTCTACCGCCTTGCATCATTTGGAATTTCTTGCATATCTACAAACGATTTGAGTTGAATGTATGTTTATTTGCCTTCTGGTTGTTTCGTGATTATAGAGGCCGAGGAGACTGAAGAACT